>JASVEL010002561.1:0-690014 GCA_032618575.1 Nicotiana noctiflora
GTTGCTAAAGAACACAAGGAGGTTGAGACTTTCTTTGCTATTGTTACTAACGTGTTGAATATAATTGGAGCTTCTTTTAAGCGTAGAGATCAACTTCGGGATCATCAAGCAAAATTATTAGAGCAATTGTTAGAGAGTGGTGAAGTTCAAAGTGGGAAATGATTAAATCAAGGGCGGGGGCTTGAAAGGCCAGGTGACACTCGTTGGGGATCACATTATAAAATATTGAATAACTTTGTTACTTTATTTTCTTCTATTGTTCATGTGCTTAGGGTGATTGAATGTGAAGGTGATATTAATGATAGGTTGCAAGCAGATGTTTTTTCTAGTAAAATTAAAACATTTGAATTTGTTTTCTTGCTTCACTTAATGTTGAAAGTATTGATAATGTCAAACGAGTTGAGCAAAGCATTACAGAGGAAAGATCAAGATATTGTCAATGCCATGGTATTTTCTTGATATCACACAGGAAAGGTTGCAAGGAATGAGAGATAAAGGATGGGAACCATTGATGGATTAAGTATATTTATTTTGTGCAAAACATGATATTTTGGTGCCCAAGATGGAAGAATTCTATATTTATGGAAAGTTGAAGCGTAGGCCTTCTAGTGTTACTTATTCACATCACTTATGTGTTGAGCTTTTTTATGCCGTGATTGATTTGCAACTTCTGGAGCTTAATAGTCGTTTTGATGTTGTGAGTAGTAACTTGCTTCTTGGTATGGCTAGCTTGAATCCGGCTAACTCATTTGCTAATTTTGATAAGGAAAGGATAATGACATTGGCCAAGCATTATCCCGATAAGTTTGGTGAATTGAAGCTTCGAGATCTTAGTCGCCAACTTGACACTTTCATATGGCATATGTAATATGGTGACCCTAGGTTCTCTGATTTGAAAGGAATTGGTGATTTGGCGAAAGCATTGGTTGAAACAAATCTTGTAGAGACTTATTCACTTGTTTATTTGCTTGTGAAGTTGACTTTAATTTTACCTGTCGCAACGGTGGAAAGAGCATTCTCATCTATGAAGTACATCAAAGAAGAATTGCGTAGTAGTATTGGTGATGTATTTTTAAATGATTGTTTAGTTTGTTACTTTGAGAAGGAAGTGTTTGTAAATATAAGCAATGATGCTATTATTGACCGTTTTCAAAATTTGAAAACGCGTCGAGTTCAACTATGAGTGAACAATATACTTTTGTTATATTAATATCACGTTAATGGTATTTGATAATATTATTATTTTTATTTTGATGATAAATTATCATAGTCATTTCAAAGAGTTACATCGGAACTTTATTGTTGATGATTGGCATACTAAAAATAATGGTGCCCCCGTAACGCTTAAATCACGGGTCCGCCTCTGGCTTCATGGTAAAAATGCCAACCAATTAAGATGGATTATAACTGGTTTTACTCAAGTATATTTTACTCAATTGATTAAGATGGCCTAAGGAAAATTGAGAAGAGACTTAACTGCTAACCTTCCCAAACTTGAACATGGAGCTTTAATTAAATCTACAGGTGTATTGTACACGTCAAAAAATTTGACTGGCGGATTTATCCTTTCCCTTTCATTCCCAGCTCGTCAAATTCAGTTCTATTTTCTATTTGTCTTCTTCACTATTAAGAATGAAACTAAATATGCATTATGTTTTTAAAATAACTCAAATGTAGTAAGCAAATAATCTCCAACCATGCAACCATTTATGGTATAGAACGAAAAGTCAATGAAATTGGAAAACAAAAAGGAGGGCCCCAAAAAAATAAAAGAACAAAAACAAAATAGATGAATTGACATTTTACCAAATATTGTGTCTGGAGTCGAGCTTAATCAAAGGATAGCTGTACACATGCAAGGTATTTTTCACATCTCATCATGCCTGGAGGTTTCTGAATGTATTTAGTTTGTAACGTATATTCTAGCTCGTCTTAATCATGGATTATGAGCCGTTGGTTTCACACAAATTGCCAAAAATTGACTAATAGCGTTGACACCTCTCAACATACACATGATTGAAGTTGAAATACACTCCAAGCCTTTGAACAAATAGAGTTTCCCAATTAAAGTAATTACGGGTCCACGAAGATTTAAACAAAGTCGGCATGAAGAAAAAAAACAACTGCTCGAAGTGGGGAGATACACTCTTATATGCCAAGCCAAGAAAATGTTCATCTTTCGGCTAAAATTAGAAGTTGGTTTTTTCCTTTTTCCTTATATTCAATACCTATATTGCTTGGACTCTCCAAAAATATTGCCGCATGCATTACTTCAAATTACACTACTTTTGGAAGATCCAACACGCATTAGGCACATTTAAATCCAAGCAACATAGCCACTACATTAATCATTATATGGCCAAGGGAAACACTCAAGAACCCTTCTGTCATCCACATGCTCTGTTTGACACTTTGGCTGGTCCTGGATGCCAAATCTGACCTGCAATTTTTTATATTATAGGTTGAACCAAAGTTACAACTTTGATTGTTACGGAGGAAATACCAATCCTTAGGCCTTGGGCCATGAAAGCAAAAACAAAAGCCTTTTCCATACACAAAGCATCAATCCATGAATTATGATCATCAAAAACACACCCCAAAAGAAAGACTGAGAAAGTGAAGGTAATGTCTCTCTGGAAAGCACCAAATCAAGATTATCACTTTTCTAATACCATCCATTCTTCTTTTTCTACTTGCTACTTTGTGTGGTGATAAAGGTTGGCTGGTCCCATGACACCGACAACATAATCGAATCCCAGCCATTTTTATAGCAAAAGGAACACATACCAATGAATGAGGGAGAATAAAATAGTGTTTTAATCAGAGACAAAAGTATACAAAACACCCTGTATCCTACAATATAATACCAAATCATATGCATTAGCCTGTCTCTGTTGTTTCTATACCACCTTTTTCTATTTCAAAATAAAAAGAATATTTATCATACAGAAATGATCAAGAGAAGAATATATAGCTCTAACCAAAAGAAAATTAAAAGTAATAACACATGTAAAATGAAAGAAAGCAGCGACAATGTTGACCTCTCATTGCCGCGTTCTTTGTAATGTAGAGCCGATCATCTTGAGTTCGAATCTCTTTACAGTTGCAGCAATATCCCTCATTGTGGTATCCACAATATAAGGGGTACCTTCAACTGTTATTGAAGTGGCGTTGACCAGCTGTCGGCATGGCTCCCGGCGCTCTGCAATCGTCCCGTGATAGTGGAAATACTTGATACGCCCTTCTGTCTTGTGTGTCGTCTTGCCTACTGTGTTCTGAGACATATGCACACCAGTGGCTATTACATTGCGAGGTTGCACTGCATATTTTCGATCCCTCCTAATTCCCCTCTTCACGTCCTTGTACACTAGCTTCTCGAACCCCCATTTTCTGCAGTCACATTACCATTTAATCGTCAATTTTAGTGTTTCAACTCAAAATTTTGCAACACATTGATGACTTTCTGCAATATACATATAAACATACGACTATCTCGAGTCGACTATGTTGGAACAGTATCAGGATGGACGCAAATCCCAATAGCATCGAACAAGAAACACAATCTGTTAAAATACGCAAATTATTTTCTTTTCTTTAACCTCCCCGGTCATGATAATGTAGCTTACCATAGAAGAAACAGTGGTCTAAACTTTCAATCACTATCAGAGGAGCCTCAAAAGTCAATTCATTACTTGAAAAATCCTCAGGTTCAACCAGGTAATGACACCTATTATAGGAAAAACCAACTCTAATTGGTAATGAGCGCTGAGCATCTAAAATTTCTTCAGGGCAACAAATTTGGTCAAGTTTCCAATTCCAAACAACATGCACATACACATCTGATCAAGCCAAAACAGGTTCATTAAGGGAATTAGAGTATGGACAAATTAAGACAGCTTAGCATCCACTAGGACAATACAATAAGGAGTTAATACTTTTGATCACAAGACTAAATACCTACTTGTGAACAGTCTAATAATTCATCAAAGCATCTCAATTATCCACCACTACAAGACATCAATAAGTAGAGTTCAAAACCACCAGACAACATAATATTATCAGAATATCTAACCACCCCCTAATTATTCCGTTTCAAAATTTGGAAACAAACTCAGAAGAAGTTAATGAAAATGCCTAGTATGAATGTAAGCTACAAAGCATGTAACTATTCCTGCCAGACTAGACCAATACGGCATGAAGCATATTGAACTATGCCACATAAAAATCACATCACAAACAATCCAACCCCATTAATTTCTGTGTTAATCAAATACTCACAAATATAAAAATATCACAACAATGGAGGATAGAGGGGAAAAAGAACGTTCCATCAGAACATTTCAGATGCTCTGAAACAGAGGAAATAAAGTACTATCGAGAGGAAGCAATAGACATAACATGTTTGGTATTGTTTAATATCCAAATTCTTACTTAACACCAAATTGGGATGGTTGATTTATTCTAAGCACCAAACTTCTTACTTTCACTTAAATAATCCAACAGGGGTCAATGGAAAGTCAGCATTGCGAATGTTTGCTGATAATATGCTAACCAAATTTGAGTTTCTAATGAAATTAAACATAAAACGTTCTTAACAAAACGCCAAAAGGAAATGTAAGAAATTAACAAGTTATACCTGTAGGATTTACCGCGGTCCTCAGAGAGACAAAGCTTGTTCGACATAGGCATCTGCTCAATGGTAAATTGTGAATAATCCGATAACGAATCAACCACAGACTTAATAGTACTCTTTTTAGGCACAAAAATGAACTCATCCACATCAAAGAAGAACATCCATTTAGCTTGAAACTTATACCTATGTAAACAGTCATTCACAATAAGGAACTGATTATGATAGTATCCATCAAATCTCTCTTGATCCCTAATATCCTGTAATGTCACGTATCCTTTATCCATCCATGGCTTTAACACCTCCATCACCCCCTCGTGTATACCCCCAGCATCGTGGATTACGAAATGAGATTTTTCACCGAACAGCCTCACGTGAAATGCTAACCATTCTCGTACTCTCTGCGGGCTCAAGTTCCCGTACAGTGACGAACCACAATATAGAAAATCATATTTGGGTGGGTTTTTGAATGTTGAAGTAAAGTTAATAAAATCCTCTCCCGTTTCCGTTAAGGCTTCAAACGTGTCGGTGGTGTTAAATTTAGTGTCGCCGCCGCCGTTGGTGGCGGCGTGAATGAGGAGTTTTCCGCCGTCGTCGCCGACGGGGAGGGGGAAAGTGCAGTTGATGACTAGGACAGTGTAAACCCTGCCAAAGCCCCAGTCAGGGAGGATTTTGTGACCAGCGACAGAGATGGAGTTATGGTTTTTGTTAAATGGGACCCACTCGCATAAGTATCTGGGTTTGCCGTATACGTGGAGGGGCTTTGAAGCTAAACCCATTACGGCAAAAGTGTTATAACCTCCTCTGTAAGCAGACATCAGAATGAAGTTGTAGGCAGCGGAACCAAATGGGTTGAAAGCTCTCTTAACGACGCCGTTTTCAAGCAGTCGATCTTTGTCCAAGGAAGGAGGGGGTGGAGGAGTGGGTGGTAAAGCAGAGGAATAATTAGTAGCGTTGTAATGGGAAAGGGAGTGAAGTGGAAGGGTGGGAGTAGAAAGACATGAGTTGGTGGTAAGATCGGAATAAGGAGAGAAAGAGAAGCGAGAAGGGAGGAAGTGAAGAAGGGTGATGAGAGAAGAGAGAAATAGAAGAACAGTGAGAAAGAATTTGAGCTCAGCAGCACAATTCCAAACAACGCCGACGAACATCTTGCGTTCTTTCTCTTTAGTAGTCATAATATATAGTAATCCAACTAATTGGGTATTGCAAAAACAGAGAGATTAGGATCAGTAGACGAAACGAAAGAACGGTAGAGAGAAATAAGGCCGGAGAAGCAGTAGAAAAGGGAATCAAGAGAAGCAGGGTATTCTAGATGTCTCTTCTACAATTGTAAAACCCCTTCTATTTCTGCTTTTTTTCCAGTACTCTCGTCTCTCGTCTCTCGTCTCTCGTCTCTCGTCTCTCGTCTCTCGTCTCTCGTCTCTCGTCTCTATTAAAAAATCTGCATTAAGAGATTCATTTGTGAGAATGGGAGGTGATTCTCTTCTTATATTCAATTACGGAGGAGGAGGAGGAGGTTGATTATGATAAGGATTGATGTTACTATAGTATTAACTTGGTAATAAAAGTTGGGGCCTAAATAATAGGTATCTGAGAATTTATTAAAGACTATTTGCGACTTTGGTTTTCTAGATGCAATTTATTTAGCGAGATGCTAAACGACCACAATGTGTGACCCAACTTTCGCCGCACCATTAAAACAATATAAATGATTCTCTAACTAATTAGTATATATATTTTTTTAAAAAATATAAAATTAAATTCTAAGTCTTGTAATATGCAAAAATTAAATATTAAGATATAAAGAGTCTTGTGTATTATATTTATATTTTTATTATATTTTATGTTTATACAAATTATATAATTTAGTGTGTAAACAAATTATTGTCTTTTTTTCCTTTCTTAAAAATAAATACGGTATATGATTTATTATACTTCCTTCATATTAAACCAAGTTAAGTGGACACTTTACCCCATCTAAAAAATGGATCTCAAACCAAAAAAATTCGGTGGTGCAAGAAAATATGAATTCATATATACGTATTATTTATATTTCATAACTAAATGCTAATTATATCCCAAAATATAACGATTGGTGTCAATTGACTAGTGGGACCATAGTAAACGTAATTATATGGTCGTTATCAACATACGCATGACCTCAATGAATGAAATTATATGTTACCTACTGTCACACCTCCTTTTTACGCTGACCCGCGAGAGCGCGAAGGGCTTGGTAAAGGAGTTTCTCCAATTAAAGGACAATCGACATGGGATTCATTTATTAAGAGATTCAGAGTCGCCACTTGGGAAATTTATGGTGTCCCAAGTCACCGGTTCGAATCCCGAATCGAGGAAAGGTTTGACTCTATATTACGGTCCGCGAACCAGAAATCCGGATAAGGAATTCTGTTAACCCGAGAGAAGGTGTTAGGCATTCCCGGGTTCCGTGGTTCTAGCACGGTCGCTCAATCATCGTATTTGGCCTCTTTATCTAATTTTATAATGTGCTTTAACCTCTGTGCAAATTTTAACTTTTAACCGCTTTTGATTATTATTATTATTATAAGAATTATTATTATTATTATTTTAACAAAGAATTGCAACGTTGTGAAAATGTATCTCGAACAACGTCGCACCAGTGCACCCGTGGTTGTCAACACATTTCGACTCCGTTGAGATTTGGATTTGAGTCACATAAATGTGCACTCGAGTTTAAGGAGATAAGATTATTAAATACGCGCCTAAAGATACTAACGCGTTTTGTGTTCGGGAATGGCCGTGGAATACGCTAAACAGCACATCCCGGAATCTAAACATTTTTCGTAATAATCGTCTGTTGAGGGCCCCGCAAATTGCGTGTTATTTTGGCGAGGCTCGTCTCGCTTATTGTTTAAGGGCTCATTACCCTTTTATTGTTTATTGTTTAAAATGAATTACAACACAGTGGAAACGTATCTCGAACCACGTTGCACCAGTGCACCCGTGACTTTTGACACGTTTCGACTTCGTTGAGATTTAGATTTGGGTCACATAAATGTGCACCCGTATTTGAGAAGGTAGTATTATAATACGTGATTAAAGCAACTACGCATTTATTATCTTTGGAGAACACCGTAAAATTCGCTATACGGTTGATCTCGAAGTCTAAGTATTTTTTATATATATACATTTATGAGGGCCATAATTATTGTTATTATTCAATATGGCACACCTCAATAAGGTAATTTTCACTTTTAATTCCCAAACATCACAACCGTTTATCATTGTTCTTCATACTCTAACTTCATTATACAATCAGAAATTCATGAAATAGCAACTAATATTCCTAGACACTTTAAACTGACTTCAATAAAGTACATAACAAACAAATCAATCTAGCAATATTAATGAACCGATTAAACATATCAAATAAAAGCAAGCATGAAACTCATTTAAAATTATCAAACAACAACATTACCACACCAACACGGGAAGTTCATCCAGAATACTAATCAACTTACCAAAATATACAAACTCATTCAAGCCAAAACACTAAGTGGAACAGCAAACTTTTAAATTGATTAAAGAAGGATAGAAATGGACCTTAATAGCTAAACTTTTAACTGATGAAAGTTCCCAGCAATTGTTCAAGCAAATAAACCAAAAATGCGACAGTCGGAGTTAAATGAAATGGCAAGCGACTTGAACGGAACTGCGGAACTCAAACTCGTACGATGCTGGAAAGCTCACAACGGAAACCAACGGACAGAACCACGGAGGGGCTGGAGAGACGAGGCTGTCTCAGCTGGTCGTTTGGGACGTGAGGGGGTTGTTTGGAGGAGATGTGAAGCAGCAGCGATGCCACTGTTATTATGGTGAAGGAGATGAAGAAGCCAGGGGGAATGTGTGGTCTCTTCGATATTTCTAGTTTTTCAATTGGGAAGAGGAAGCAGAAACGAGCATTGAAGAAGACAACATGAGGGTGCTGCTTGTTTGGCGTGAGTTCTCTGCTGATTCTGTCGAGAGGCCCTGAAGATATCCCCGGCTAGCTCCTTTTGAAGAAGAAGAAAACATTTTGGAGGGGGGTCTTCTGTTTGCTGCCGCTTTCTTCTTCTTTAAGAAGAATATGTACAGTCCATTTGTTTTTGTCCCCCGTAGTGCATGTCTGCATGTATATTCCTTTTCCTTTTGTCATTTTCCTTTCCATTCTTTCTCTTTTTCGTTTTTTTTAATTGTCCTCCCATTTGTGTTTGTTTTTCCTTTTTGTTTTCTATTTGTCTCTTCTCTCTGTCTTTATTCCTTTTTCATCTCGTGTGTGCATGTGTGCATGTGCTTCCCCTCTTTGTTTGTCCGAAAATTAAATCTAAAACCGGGAAGTTTGAACCCGAATATTATTTTATGCCCGAAACCGAGAATAAGAATACGGTGTTATTAATTAATCCTACGTAAGCAAAATAACTATAAGACTCATAATTAAAACAAAACTATTTTTTATATATTTTTTTTTCAAGATTAAAGTAACCCCAAAATGTTAATGAAACTATTTATTTATTTATTTCATAATTTTCGTTTTTTTTTAATAAAGCTAAAAATATAAAGTACTATTTTGTTTTTGTATTTTTCAAGTTTAAAATGACTATGAAACATTAATAAAACTATATTTTTGTTATTTTTCATTTTAAGGTAAAAATAAAGTAAAAGATTCAAAATTAGCTAAAATAGCTATATTAGGCCTAAACTAAATATTTTACGCTAAAAGTATAAAAAAATCTCGGGTATGGTCAAAAATCACGCGTCAACAGCTGCCCCTCTTTGACTGAAAACACAAAGAGTTTTCAGACAAAGAACGACTAGACAAGTGTTTTGACCCGACCCTTATTCAGAGAGACTAAACTAAAAATAAGAGGATGTGACCGAGTCCTTGTATCTGAGCTGCCTACATATCCTTGGCTATAAAGGAATCAGGCCACGTGTAGTTCGAAGTGAGTAAGAATATGGAGTAACCGAGGTGGAGAGCCAGTCGAGGTGCCGTTCCGTCGAGGTTCCGTTCCATCGAAGTTCCGGTCCGTGGTCCTGCTATTACAACAAAAATCAAAACATGAGAAAGACTAACTAAGCCTATCAGCTACTAGTTACAAGATTCCTATCTATAAGTCTTCCGAAGCTTGATCTTGAGTATTGGTTGGTGCTTCATGCGGACTCTAAATTTGAACCTTGATACTTGCTAGTTGCAGGTGCTGCTTTTCGGATCAAGACCAGGTATGCAATGCTTGTGACCTCGGCCATGTCTTGAGCACACCACATCTTTCATCAACTTCTGCACTTGGATTAACTCCTTGCCTCTTTTTTTTTCATTGTGACTCACTTCTGTTGATCATCTCGGACTGTTGACTCGCATTCCGGTCGCAAGCTTCTTTTGTTGCTAACTTGCATTGCACTCCGAAGTGAATTCCCTTACTTGTGATCTTCGAACTATTCTCCTTCGAAGTCTGAATCTATCTTTTCTTATCCTTGTTGCCTTCCTTCTGATTCATGCTGGGGATTTCCGTTACACTCTGTCACTTTCCGATTGTTCACTATCCTTATCAAATCTTGGAAACTGAGACGCCGTTCTGCTTTTCCGGTGGGTTTCTAACTTTATCGACAAACTCTAATCATAAATCGTCATTCTATTCTTCAGGCGGGCACCTGATTTCAACAACAACTTCAAAATAATAACTCGCCACTCCATTCTTCAGGCGGGCATCCTGACTTCAACTACAACTTCCAAAATATATCGCCACTCCTCTCTTCAAGCGGGCTCCTGACTTCAACATCAACTTTTGAAAATAAATCGCCATTCCTCTCTTCAGGCGGGCTCCTGACTTTAATATCTTAGCAAATTAAAACGACATTCCTCTTTTCAGGCGGGCTCCTGACTTCAACATCCTAGCAAATTAAAACGCCATTCCTCTCTTCAGGCGGGCTCCTAACTTCAACAACATCTTTTGAAAATAAATCGCCATTCCTCTCTTCAGGCGGGCTCCTGACTTCAACATCAACTTTTGAAAATAAATCGCCATTCCTCTCTTCAGGCGGGCTCCCGACTTCAACAACATCCTTTGAAAATAAATCGCCACTCCATTCTTCAGGCGGGCTCCTGACTTCAACATCAACTTTTGAAAATAAATCGTCATTCCTCTCTTCAGGCGGGCTCCTGACTTCAACAACATCTTTTGAAAATAAATCGCCACTCCATTCTTCAGGCGGGCTCCCGACTTCAACAACATCTTTTGAAAATAAATCGCCACTCCATTCTTCAGGCGGGCTCCTGACTTCAACAACATCCTTTGAAAATAAATCGCCACTCCATTCTTCGGGCGGGCTCCTGACTTCAACAACATCTTTTGAAAATAAATCGCCATTCCTCTCTTCAAGCGGGCTCCCGACTTCAACAACATCCTTTGAAAATAAATCGCCACTCCATTCTTCAGGCGGGCTCCTGACTTCAACAACATCCTTTGAAAATAAATCGCCACTCCATTCTTCAGGCGGGCTCCCGACTTCAACAACATCCTTTGAAAATAAATCGCCACTCCATTCTCTTCAGGCGGGCTCCTGACTTCAACAACATCTTTTGAAAATAAATCGCCACTCCATTCTTCGGGCGGGCTCCTGACTTCAACAACATCCTTTGAAAATAAATCGCCACTCTATTCTTCGGGCGGGCTCCCGACTTCAACTACCAGGTTCAAAACTAAATCGCCACTCCATTCTTCAGGCGGGCTCCCGACTTCAACTACAACTTCAAAATAAATCGCCACTCCATTCTTCGAGCGGGCTCCCGACTTCAACTACAACTTCAAAATAAATCGCCACTCCATTCTTCGGGCGGGCTCCCCCTGACTTCAACTACAACTTCAAATTTCATCCCATCCTTATCGCCTTCCTTTGTTTTCCGTACCATTTTCTTCTTGCTGCACCGACTCTTGAACCATCATTTCTCCTAAATTTCCTTGTTTCGGAATTGCTTTCTTCCTGGGTCATGTTACTTCCCCTCCTGACTGCTGGGGATATCTTTAGAACTGTTTACTTGCCTGCTGAGGACAATGATGCTGGGAAAAATTTCCTTCATTCCCTCATTTCCTTTGACTCGTGTGCTTGAATTTGCGCTGGGATCTCTTGTTGTAACCCTCTGCTTTATGGTGGGTTACTGGTTCCAAGGCCTGCAATGCAAAGACTGAAGACTTGCCTTTTGTTATACAGGTAGGCGCCTGCCTTTAGTAGCAACTTTTGAATTAAAAAAAATGCATTCTGGCAATAATTTATGAAATATGCAAAGGACAATGTAAAAATAAAACAAACGTAAAATATCCTATTCGAGGGCGAATACTCCCATTGTATCCTATTCGAGGGTGAATACTCCCATTGTATCCTATTCGAGGGCGAATACTCCCATTGTATCCTATTCGAGGGCGAATACTCCCATTGTATCCTATTCGAGGGCGAATACTCCCATTGTATCCTATTCGAGGGCGAATACTCCCATTGTATCCTATTCGAGGGCGAATACTCCCATTGTATCCTATTCGAGGGCGAATACTCCCATTGTATCCTATTCGAGGGCGAATACTCCCATTGTATCCTATTCGAGGGCGAATACTCCCATTGTATCATATTCGAGGGCGAACACTCCCATTGTATTCTATTCGAGGGCGAATACTCCCATTGTATCCTATTCGAGGGCGAATACTCCCATTGTATCCTATTCGAGGGCGAATACTCCCATTGTATCCTATTCGAGGGCGAACACTCCCATTGTATCCTATTCGAGGGCGAATACTCCCATTGTATCCTATTCGAGGGCGAATACTCCCATTGTATCCTATTCGAGGGCGAATACTCCCATTGTATCCTATTCGAGGGCGAATACTCCCATTGTATCCTATTCGAGGGCGAATACTCCCATTGTATCCTATTTGAGGGCGAACACTCCCATTGTATCCTATTCGAGGGCGAATACTCCCATTGTATCCTATTCGAGGGCGAATACTCCCATTGTATCCTATTCGAGGGCGAATACTCCCATGAGATCAATGTATGAAAGTGAACAAACCTGAGACGTCCTGTTCGAAGGTGGACAAACCTGCAACATCCTATTTGAAGGTGGACAAACCTGACACGTCATCTTGAATAGCCTTCCTCGTTTCTCCGAGAAAATTTTTAACAACGGCAGAAAGTATTGGTGTTCTTCCTTGTGGCATGACTTTCTGCTATCAATAGCACTTTCTTTCCCTGTTTCAAATCAAAGGAAATTTGTTAGTTCAAAACATTGTGAGCGGTTGTGCCGCTCCTGTAGGGTGGTTATTCCTTTTCTCCTTTCCCTCGCTCGGGGTTCCCAAAACTTGTTGGGGAATGATTTCATTTGCTGGAGATGATATTCCTACTGGGGATGGGTTTTCCCATTTATCCCTTCTCCATTCTGTATTTCTTAAACTTGCTGGGAGTTATTTCGTCGAAGACGGGCTTTCCATTCTTCCTTTACCACTCTGTGTTGTCCGACCACCTCGGAACTTGCTGAAGATAACACTGCCGGTGGATTTTCATTTCCTCAAAATTGGTGTTTCACTCTTCTGAAGACTGTTGGAGATGACATTGGTTTAAACATTGCTTCCCTTCTTTCTTCCTTTTTACCCAAGTGGTATTCGATTTCCAGAAAATTTTCTGCCCCAGTTTAATAATCTTCTTTGCACCATACTTCTTGCCGTCAATGGCATTTCCTTGCCTTGCATAGTAATTGGAAAGTTGGTGGCCAGTTTTGAAGTCATTTCTCATTATGTTTTGACTAGACAGACTTTGACGGGGGAATTTTTGACAAAAGGAGAAAAATAAAAAGAAACAACAAATAGAAGAAAAAGGAGAAATGACTCTCTAACAAGAAACACTATAAAAACTTATCAAACGCGGATACCAACTCTACTGGTCATGACATGCACATATGGCCTATCCTCCGTCGTTAATTGCCTTTCACGATTTCTGTCTCGTGATTTCCATCTGATTATCACCTTTATTCGACTTGTAGTGCCCGAAGGGTTTTCACTTTCAAGCCTCTCTCATTTTGATTTTCTCTCAGCTTTCGTCGCCTTATGGTGCTTGTGAAGGTTTTCACCGGTAAGACTCTCTCATTTGTATCACTTTTAGCTGGGGATTGGGGTGTCACTGCTAAGACTCTCTCGTGTTTCCTTTCTGCTGGGGATCAGAGTCTTTTCTGCTGAGAATCAGAGTGTTATATTCTGATAGGACTCGCTCACTCACATGACGTGGCATCTTTTGAAGACTGATCAGAAGGTCTTTCTGGACCGTAACGTGGGATTTGGACAGGGTTAGAAAGAAAGGGTATTGAAGGCTCAAAACAAAATCAATTTTGGGTTCAAAATTTACAACCTTCGGACCTAAATTTATTTACAATCAACACAATTTTTCTTTGCCCCAGTTTTTTACTTGGGGAATTTTTATTACTTTATTTACACTATGACCGAGCTGTGAAGCGCCTACGTATCCTCTTTGAGGAATCAGGTCAAACGTAGTTCCCAATTCCTTTCTTTTCAAATTTCTTTTTTTTTTTCACACATTTTTCTTTTTCTTTTCTTTTCTTTATCTCCTTTTGTTGTTTTCTTTTCTTCCCTTTTTTCTCTTGTCTTTCAAACCCGTATTTCTAGTTTTTGCAACTAACTCCGAAGGAGGGGTATGAAAGATTTTAAAATAAAGCTCAAAGGGTTGACGATGGATAAAGTGTTTGGATAGCGGAACAAAATGCCTTCGTCATTCCAATCTTCAAAACATGCCAAGTGTAAACAACACAATTAATATTCGTCATATATTTAAAGCACTGTTGGGCAACACTCTCATTTTCCTTATTATGAATGACCCCATGTCAATTTTGGCCAGCTTGCCTTTAACGGTTTTCTTTTACTTGCCCCAGTTTCTCATGACTCGGGCTTCGAATAATCTCAAACCGTTCTTATTTCCTTTAAATGCCCCGATCATCTTCCAATTGCTTCATGATTAACTTTCAAGATTAGGCCAAAATTATGTGTGGATGCCATGTCACTAGAGTTGACAGAAAAAAAAAGGACTATAAATAGGAAAGACTTAAATCAAAGAAAAATGACTAGAAATAAAGGAAGACGGATAATTGTATTAGACAGTGAAACGGTTCGGACGACACGACAAACATAATAAACTAGGGTAAGACCCTGTGAACAAACCTAGACAACACTAAACGAGATACTACAACCCACAAAAAACTGGATAGAATAGAATGATAGAAAGGTTTGGGTTACAAGACAATATCCCGATTAACAACCCCAAAATAATTTGGACGACAGGAATGACAACAAAATAAACCACCAAAACTCCACTCTGGTTGGCCAATATATGGAGAGTCTTCCCAATTACCAAACACGACATTTTGGCCACTGAACTTCACATCAATATTACCAAGGCTACTATCCGCTTCAACATTTTTAGTTTTAGTCAATACATTCCCACAGAATGTGCATCATGGCGTGCAGGTGAAGGACTCTGTGCGATATTCTGGATGTCGCTGTCTTGGATCAAAAATAAGGTTTTCCTGGATCTTGTGTTTCCGGTTCACCACAAACCAACCACCTCAATTTTCTCAACATTTCAAACAAAATATGTTAGAAATGGAATCAGTGAGTCCTTATCAATATTTTTTGCCTTTTTTTTTCTTTTTTTTTCTTTTTTTTTCTTTTTTTTCTCTTCTTCTTTTTTTTTCTTCTTTTTTCTCTTTTTTTCATTTTTTTTCCATATATATCCATATACAGTTGTGGTCGAATCTTATGGAGATTGCCTACGTATCATGACCCCGCATGAATCAGACCAAGCGTAGTTCTTGCAAATTAATGCAAGTAGTAAAGAGATATTTATTTGATTTTGATTTTTTTTTTGTTTTCTTTTTTTTTTTGAAGAAAAAAAATGTAAAAGCTCACTCCAACTACAAACTCTCATGAAAAAAACTTTCACACCTTGCGCCAGAGATTTCTACAAGAATCAGAATAGTTTTAAACGTCAATTATGACTATTGGCCATGTAATGGCTTATTTGGCAAAATGGCTATTTTTGCAAAATTTTACTTAAGAAAATAAACTTGAAAATTTTCTCATCCTGGGGCTCATGGGGCATCGTTCGGCATCGCCATAGTCCAACAAAAGATTGAGAATTTTTTTATGTCAATTGTGACTATTTTTTTACAAAATTGGCCATGTAATGACTTATTTAGAGAAGGTGGCTCTTTCTGCAAAACTTTATTTCAAAATTTTTCCTGGGGCCTATGGGGCATCGTTCAGCACCTACACAGGCCAATACAAGACTGAAGAAGTTCAAATGCCAAAAGTGGCTATTTATGCAAAGACCGGCCATGTAATGGCTTATTTGATAAAGTGGTTATGAGTGATGACTCAAAACTTGGTTTTTTGCGGATACAGCCTTTCAACATTTTCGCGAGGGAACATTTCGAGGTTGTGTCCAAAATTATTTACAAATGACTCGAAGTGGCTATTCTTGCAAAAACAGCCTTCCGGCGTCCTTTTGAGGGACATTCGGCTTATTTTAAGCAAGAATAGCGTCACCCGACTTATTTATAACAAAATAAAACATTTGACATTTTTTTTATATTTTTTTATTTTTTATTTTTTGCAAAAGGGGTGTGAACCCGAACTTGATTTTGAGGCTATGGCCTTGCAACATTTCCATAAGGAATATTTCAAGGTTGTGCCCGCAAATTATTAAAAATGATGCAAAGTGGCTATTTTTGCAAAAAACAGCCTTCCGGCGTCCTTTCGGAACATTCGGCTATTTTCAAAAACATCGTCACTTTGATTTTATTGACAAAATTAAACACACACATTTTTTTGAATTTTTTGAAAAGGGGTGGTTGGACCCGATAAGGGTTGCATACGTATCTCACATCCGGTGAGAATCAAACCAGCGTAGTTCGGTCAGATAAAGAAAACTACTTTTGAAAACAATGACATTTCCTTTTCTTTTATGTTTTTTTATTTATTTATTATATATATATATATATATATATATATATATATATATATATATATTTTATTATTATTAACAAGCAACACGAATTATTTTTGAAAACAAACTATTATTTTTCAATTCATTGGCATATAAAACGAACTATTATAATTTTTATTTTATTGACAAACAAATGACTATGTTTTATGAATAAAATCACTTTTTTTTATTGAAAAATAAAGCTTGTTTTTTTTTAATTAAAATAAAACGTTTTTTCTTTTTTTTTCTTTTAAGTAATAACAAACTATTTTTAAAAATAACAGTTCTCTTTTTCCTTTTTATTCTCAAAATCCGGTAGAGTTTCGACACTACTTGGGCATTGGTTTGTTTTCTAAAAATAAGTAGTTATCTCTCTGCACTGTTACTTTTCTTTTCTCTTTTTTTTTTTTCTTCATTTTTCCTCAATATTTACAAATCGGCCGGCATGCAAGTCTGAAACAAATAATTGCGTGAAACAAACAGGATGCAACAGGATGGTCTTTTTTTATTTCAAGTTGCCTGTCCTAGACGGACCCAACCCTGTGTTGAGTCCCCTAAGTCAAATGCAACATGATGCAAATAAGCGTTCCTACTAGGGATCCGGCATGAAGTCACGTTATTCTAAGTTTAAAACATGGGTATGTGTTCTAGACTGTGTACCCGAGCGGACAACTCGAGTTGAGGAAGGAGCTCCTTTCCGGGAACCAAAAGGCCAGCCGGCTTAGAAACTTTCCGAGCCTCTTTATTATTTCGGGGTATGACACTAACGGAATAGGGAGTCTCAACCAGTGAGCACATCCCCGGGGGCGAGAAGAGAAGGGTTTTTGGCACAGTTTATATACACAGTTCACGGATAGTATCAAAGCGGTAAACATATAGCAGTTTGTATATACAGTGCAACTAGTATCAAAGCGGTAGACATATAGCACATTAATTAAACATATGATAAAATCAGATATAGACAAAAACAACAATTTAACTGAGCTCGAATTCTTAAACCCTGAACCGAAGTTCTGGGTTAGCATTGTCCCCAGTGGAGTCGCCAGAGCTGTCACACCTCCTTTTTACGCTGACCCGCGAGAGCGCGAAGGGCTTGGTAAAGGAGTTTCTCCAATTAAAGGACAATCGACATGGGATTCATTTATTAAGAGATTCAGAGTCGCCACTTGGGAAATTTATGGTGTCCCAAGTCACCGGTTCGAATCCCGAATCGAGGAAAGGTTTGACTCTATATTACGATCCGCGAACCAGAAATCCGGATAAGGAATTCTGTTAACCCGAGAGAAGGTGTTAGGCATTCCCGGGTTCCGTGGTTCTAGCACGGTCGCTCAATCATCGTATTTGGCCTCTTTATCTAATTTTATAATGTGCTTTAACCTTTGTGCAAATTTTAACTTTTAACCGCTTTTGATTATTATTATTATTATTATAAGAATTATTATTATTATTATTTTAACAAAGAATTGCAACGTTGTGAAAATGTATCTCGAACCACGTCGCACCGGTGCACCCGTGGTTGTCAACACATTTCGACTCCGTTGAGATTTGGATTTGAGTCACATAAATGTGCACTCGAGTTTAAGGAGATAAGATTATTAAATACGCGCCTAAAGATACTAACGCGTTTTGTGTTCGGGAATGGCCGTGGAATACGCTAAACAGCACATCCCGGAATCTAAACATTTTTCGTAATAATCGTCTGTTGAGGGCCCCGCAAATTGCGTGTTATTTTGGCGAGGCTCGTCTCGCTTATTGTTTAAGGGCTCATTACCCTTTTATTGTTTATTGTTTAAAATGAATTACAACACAGTGGAAACGTATCTCGAACCACGTTGCACCAGTGCACCCGTGACTTTTGACACGTTTCGACTTCGTTGAGATTTAGATTTGGGTCACATAAATGTGCACCCGTATTTGAGAAGGTAGTATTAGAATACGTGATTAAAGCAACTACGCATTTATTATCTTTGGAGAACACCGTAAAATTCGCTATACGGTTGATCCCGAAGTCTAAGTATTTTTTATATATATACATTTATGAGGGCCATAATTATTGTTATTATTCAATATGGCACACCTCAATAAGGTAATTTTCACTTTTAATTCCCAAACATCACAACCGTTTATCATTGTTCTTCATACTCTAACTTCATTATACAATCAGAAATTCATGAAATAGCAACTAATATTCCTAGACACTTTAAACTGACTTCAATAAAGTACATAACAAATAAATCAATCTAGCAATATTAATGAACCGATTAAACATATCAAATAAAAGCAAGCATGAAACTCATTTAAAATTATCAAACAACAACATTACCACACCAACACGGGAAGTTCATCCAGAATACTAATCAACTTACCAAAATATACAAACTCATTCAAGCCAAAACACTAAGTGGAACAGCAAACTTTTAAATTGATTAAAGAAGGATAGAAATGGACCTTAATAGCTAAACTTTTAACTGATAAAAGTTCCCAGCAATTGTTCAAGCAAATAAACCAAAAATGCGACAGTCGGAGTTAAATGAAATGGCAAGCGACTTGAACGGAACTGCGGAACACAAACTCGTACGATGCTGGAAAGCTCACAACGGAAACCAACGGACAGAACCACGGAGGGGCTGGAAAGACGAGGCTGTCTCAGCTGGTCGTTTGGGACGTGAGGGGGTCGTTTGGAGGAGATGTGAAGCAGCAGCGATGCCACTGTTATTATGGTGAAAGAGATGAAGAAGCCAGGGGGACTGTGTGGTCTCTTCGATATTTCTAGTTTTTCAATTGGGAAGAGGAAGCAGAAACGAGCATTGAAGAAGACAACATGAGGGTGCTGCTTGTTTGGCGTGAGTTCTCTGCTGATTCTGTCGAGAGGCCCTGAAGATATCCCCGGCTAGCTCCTTTTGAAGAAGAAGAAAACGTTTTGGAGGGGGGTCTTCTGTTTGCTGCCGCTTTCTTCTTCTTTAAGAAGAATATGTACAGTCCATTTGTTTTTGTCCCCCGTAGTGCATGTCTGCATGTATATTCCTTTTCCTTTTGTCATTTTCCTTTCCATTCTTTCTCTTTTTCGTTTTTTTTAATTGTCCTCCCATTTGTGTTTGTTTTTCCTTTTTGTTTTCTATTTGTCTCTTCTCTCTGTCTTTATTCCTTTTTCATCTCGTGTGTGCATGTGTGCATGTGCTTCCCCTCTTTGTTTGTCCGAAAATTAAATCTAAAACCGGGAAGTTTGAACCCGAATATTATTTTATGCCCGAAACCGAGAATAAGAATACGGTGTTATTAATTAATCCTACGTAAGCAAAATAACTATAAGACTCATAATTAAAACAAAACTATTTTTTATATATTTTTTTTTCAAGATTAAAGTAACCCCAAAATGTTAATGAAACTATTTATTTATTTATTTCATAATTTTCATTTTTTTTTAATAAAGCTAAAAATATAAAGTACTATTTTGTTTTTGTATTTTTCAAGTTTAAAATGACTATGAAACATTAATAAAACTATATTTTTGTTATTTTTCATTTAAGGTAAAAATAAAGTAAAAGATTCAAAATTAGCTAAAATAGCTATATTAGGCCTAAACTAAATATTTTACGCTAAAAGTATAAAAAAATCTCGGGTAGGGTCAAAAATCACGCGTCAACACCTACTATACACATATATATATATATATATATAAACGTTCAATGTAACTGTATATAAAGTGCAACAATATAATTAACTAGTGTCAATATCTACTTATTTCATAATTAAATTCTAAAATATAACGATTTTTGTCAATTGACTAGTGGAACCATAGTAAATATATAATTTATGGTCGTTATCAATATCTACTTATTTATATATATATATATATATATATATATATATATATATATATATATATATATATATATATATATATATATATATATATATATATATATATATATATATATATATATATATATATAAACATTAAATGTAACTACATAAAAAGCGCAACAATGTAATTAACTCGCATCAATATCTAGTTATTATGTATATTTCATAATTAAATTGCTAATTATATCCCAAATATAATGATTGGTGTCAATTGACTAGTGGAACCATAGTAAATGTAATTACATGGTCGATATTAATATACGCATGATCTTAATGAATGAAATTATATGCTGGCTACTATACACAGATATATAGACGTTCAATGTAACTATATATAAAGCGCAACAATGTAATTAACTAGCATCAATATCTACTTATTATTTATATTTCATACCTAAATTGCTAATTATATCCCAAAATATAACCATTGGTGTCAATTGACTAGTGAAATCACTGTAAACGTAATTTATGGTCCCTATCAGTATCTACTTATTATATATATAAACATTCAATGTAACTATATATAAAGCGCAGCAATGTAATTAACAAGTATCAACTACTTATTATTTATATTTCATAATTAAATTACTAATTATATTCCAAAATATAATGATTTGTGTCAATTGACTAGTAGAACCATAGTAAACGTAATTTATGATCATTATCAAGATCTACTTATCATAATGAAATTACTAATTATATCCTAAAATATAACGATTTGTGTCAATTGGCTGGTGGAACCATAGTAAATGTAATTTATGGTATATATATATATATATATATATATATATATATATATATATATATATATATATATATATATATATATATATATATATATATATATATATATATATATATATATATATATATATATATATATATATATTGTAAACTGTATATAAAGCGCAACAATATAATTAAATAGCATCAATATCTACTTATTATTTATATTTCATAATTAAATTGCTAATTATATCCAAAATATAACGATTGGCGTCAATTGACTAGTCGAAGCATAGTAAACGTAATTATATGGTCGCTATCAATATACACATCGCCTTAATGAATAAAATTATATGTTGGCATGGCTACTATACACATATATATAGACCTTCAATGTAACTATATATAAAGCACAACAATGTAATTAACTGGCATCAATATCTACTTATTATTTATATTTCATAATTAAATTACTAATATATCCTAAAGTATAACAATTAGTGTCAATTGCCTATTGGAACCATAGTAAACGTAATTTATGGTCGCTATCAATATCTACTTAATTATTATATATAGAGACGTTCAATGTAACTATATATAAAATGTAACAATGTAATTAACAAGTATCAAGATCTAACTTATTATTTATATTTTATATTTAAATTGCTAATTATATCTCAAAATATAACTATTGGTGTCAATTGACTAGTGGAACTATAGTAAACATAATTTACGGTCACTATCAATATCTACTTATTATATATACTAGTGATGATATTATTTAAAATATAATATAAAAGTTAAATGTGTCATATACTTTAATATCAAACATATTGGTGTGCTTTTTTAAATAAATACTGATAAATATTTTTTTATTAAAATGTTGGAAATGTCGTTAAATTAAATCTTTTTAAATAATTCATATTTACCACTACAAATAACTCTAGAGTTGATGATAATTTTTTTAACCAGCAACCTAGAATAAGCTCATTTAAAAAAATTTAAAAAAACAAAACAACAACCTTGTATTGTTTGTCATTTGTAATAAACAACAAAAAATTAATTTAATTGTATATGTATATAATTAACTTTTAATCATGACTCGTTGCTTATTAGCAAATATTTTAATCTTGTAATATTTTGTAGTAATATAATAAATTTTATGTGTAAGCAGATTGAATACATTTTTATGGTTTTTTCATTATTGATAAAATACTAGATTTTCTCAATAACTTTGTTTAGGTTATATTCTTTTTTTAAAGTTGTGCGAAAAGTGTAGGGAGCAAAATTCCCTCCTTGTTTATTTCAATTCCCCAAATCCCTGTAATCCTAACTCTCATCCCCTTTTTTTTGGCCATTTCTTCTCATATCCCTCTTTCATTATTATCTTTGTTAGGTATTTGCCATAATTTTCTTATCATATTTGGTTTTCCTATCTCTTAAAGGAAAAAGGCAATATAATTACCTTAACTGGGTTTTCCTTTTTGTAAAATAAAATCATAAATCTCCAATATTTGGCTAGTCCTTTTTCTTGTAGGAAAAAGGTTTGGACTTCTATAAATTGATGATCCTTCCTTCTCATTCAGTAGCATCCACAATGTAGCCATAGGGGGCTTGAGAGTAGTGTTTAGGGGGAAAACTTTTCAGGACAAATGTTAGTGTGTCACTTGTGTTTGCCTCTTTGTGAGGTTGTTCTCTTGATATTTTGTACTCTTCTTTTATTATAGTGGATTGCTCATCTTCGTTGTAGATGTAGATCAGTTGGCCGAACCACGTTAAATGTTTGTGTCTCTTTTGGTAGATTTCTCTTTTGTTGTTGGATCTATCGTCGCTCAAGGTTTGCTTGCTAGCTTCCGCATGCACCTGATTTTTTTCGGTCCTAACAAGTGGTATCAGAGCGAGGTTCAAGACAGGTTCATCTTGGCGGGTTCAGTTCTAGCCGCAACATATTTGACGATAATCGTGATTTTTGTCTGAGAAATTTGACCGGTATGTTACGCACGTTGAGACAAACTTTGTGGCGGAGATCTGGAGATGCGACCTATTGAAGGCTATGTGAAGAAGGTGGATCAAGTTTATTTTGTCAGAAAATTCAGGCCAAGGGGGAGAATTGTTAGGTGTTTGCCATAATTTTCTTACCATATTTGATTTTTCTATCTCTTGAAGGAAAAGAGCAATATAATTATCTTAACTGGATTTTCCTTTTTGTAAAAGGAAATCATAAATCTCCAATATTTGGCTAGTCTTTTTTCTCGTAGGAAAAGGTTTGGACTTCTATAAATTGAGAATTTTTCCTTCTCATCCAGTAGCATCCACAATGTAGCCATAGGGGCCTTGAGAGTAGTATTTAGGGGAAGAACTTTTCGGGACAAGTGTTAGTGTGTCACTTGCGTTTGCCTCTTCGTGAGGTTGTCTCTCGATATTTTCTACTCTTCTTTAATTATAGTGGATTGATCATCTCCGTTGTGGACATAGATCAGTTGACCGAACCACGTTAAATGTTTGTGTCTCTTTTGGTAGATTTCTCTTTTGTTGTTGGATCTATCGTCGCTCAAGGTTTGCTTGCTAACTTCCGCATGACACTTGATTTTTTTCGGTCCTAACAATCTTGCATGTTATATCCTGTTATTTCTAATTTATATAATAATAATTTCTCGAATTAAAGGAAAATCAGGTAACTAGTGACAAAAATAAAGTTTTTCCAGGACTATTTTATTGGCGATGGATTAACTTTGTACTTTGTGACTATTGTAATTATCACTAACTATGACATTATGACAATTTTTTTGTCGGTAAGCAATATATTTAGTGATCAGATGATAGTTTTAACTACAAAATTGTAAACCATTTTTATAAAATTAAAATTATCACTAATTTATATATTTAGAGACGAAATCCAATTTTTAGAATTTTAAAATCATAAATTTTTTACCTTGAATAGATTATTTGTCCCCCAACAAGGGTTTTGCATCCAACTTGTAAACAAATTGATACTAAGATTCCCCCCCCCCCCCCCACACAAGGGGTTTAACATCCTAAGTATGACCAAATTAATAGTTAAAACATTTCATCACTCAACAAAATTAATAAGTTCACAAAAAAAGTTTGCCTAACCTATAATAACCCTTTAACAATTAGAAAAGATAAGAAAGTATTTATTTAAAGTAGTATAAGAGAAAAAAAATAGTTAGAAACACATTGGCAAAAGTCAAAAATATTATGCTTCGACAAAAATAAAGTACAAAGTTTTATCTTCACCATTGGACATAGAATTCTTAATTGTTGAATAAAAATATAATTAAAATACAATATTTAAAATTTGATATAAGTTAATATTAAGAATTTGAAGCAACAAAACTAAATTATTTTACTGAATTTCAAACATAAATAATTATGCATTTAAATTAACTAATTAATAAAAGAATTCAATTCTATTTCTTCCACATTCATCATAGAGTGCATATAAATCTTACGAATCTTAGTACATAAATTTGTTAGACCACTAGCGACGAAAGAAATAAGAATTAGAGCAAAATCAATTAATATATATTATTAAATAGAACTTAGTTAAAATACAAACCTGAACACACAATGATGAAATAGTGGAAGACAATGTACTAACTGTGTCATTAATTATTATTTTCTTTTTTTATCAATTACAACAATAGCTACCGATAGCTTTTTAGTATATTAAATTTATTACTGCAAAATTTCCGTCAATGTTAATCATTTGTAGACTATCATTTGTTTACTTATCCATTTTTTTGTAGGATCTACATGACCAACCTCTTTATTCCCAAATCTCTAAAAGAACAAATGATTCATGTTTTTAAAATTTGTGTTAATTTGATGACTCTTTAAAGAATTGATGTACAAATTTATAACAAATATCCAATTACTAGATTCAGTATTATATCACATAAGTGACAATAATTTTCATAATATATTCTAAAAAATATATAATCCTTTTAAATTCACACAAAATATATGTGATTCAACAAGAAATGATGACTGATTATTTTTACCCTTTACGAATTAAGCTTACAAGAATTAATTGGTTTCCAAATATTTTAAATTTGGAGTCCATTTCCATTAGCTAGAATTATTTAATACTAATTCACTGGAATAATGACACTTCAAAATAAAGTATATGCTTCCACTACTAATTTCAAGTAAATATGTCAGGGTCAAGTCATCTTTCAATAGTAAATTCTTTATTTAGTTTTGATTTAGTAATTTTTTGAGCAACGATCAACATTCATTATTTTTAGAAACTTACATCTTTATTTCAAAATTCAAATATAATTTGTGACGACCCAAAGGGTCATCATCTGTTTTAGTTTAATTCTATGACTCCGAGGTCTTGAAAATGTCATTTAAAGTCTCCTCGATTTGCATGCGCAATCCGGGTGCGTAGCCGGAAAACTTAAATATGAAATTCTGTAAAAAAAATACTAAGTTTTGATGTTCAAAATAAATAAATTTGACTTTGGTCAACCTTTTGGTCAAACGGATCCGGATCCGTGATTTGACGATCCCGGAGGGTCCATAGAAAAATATGGGATTTTGGCGTATGTCCGAAATCGAGTTCTAAGGTCCCACGCTTGAGAAATAAATTTTTTAGTAAAATTATTTTCTGAAATTGTTTTAGGAAATTTGAAGTGAAAATTGTTTAGAACATGTTAGTATTGGGCCAGTATTTAAAATAAAGGAGTTAGGAGTTTATGATTTATAGCTTGCCTAGCTTCTACGGGTAGGCGCCATCACGACGCTAGTGGGTGAAAAATTCGGGTCATGACACAATCTTTCTTCAAATAATAAATATTGAGATAGGGTACATGCGCATCGCGTGTAACCATAATCTAGTACTAAACATATACAAAATACACAATTAAATACTAAAAATATACGAATTGCACAATCAGATACATGTTGTAGATGAATTATTTTGAATTATATGGATGTATACTACAAAAAAAGGTTGAAAAAAAAATATATATATATATATATAGCTTTATGGGAAATAAGATTTAAACCTTTGAGATATTTTATGCATTGAGAAAGACAAATATTAAATGGTAAGGAAGAATATTTAAAATTAACTGAAAAGATATTATTGGTATAAAAATACCCTTAAAACCCTAGTTGGAGCGCAAAATTACCTAAATAATTTCATTTGGATTAATCTGGCCAAAAATGGTATGGCCAAAAGGATTTTTCCATTTTATTTAACTACGAAAAGATTGATAAAATTTGGGATAGTAAAATTGATGTACGTGATCAAAAGTCACTGAAATACCTTTATATATTAATAAGAGAGAAAAAGAGTAATTTATTAAGACTAATTGTGACGGTGGTGGGTCTAAATCCCGTAAAATAAGCAAAAGGAAAAGTCCTAGAGTGCTCTAATTTTAGTATCCTTATCGAACTCTCTATCTCTCTCTTTTCTCTCAATTTTTAATTTTACATTAATTTATTTACTTTTATTAAGACTCCTTTTTGAAATTTTTACATTTCCTAAGACTCCTTTTGAATTATTCACTTTTCCCAAGACTCCTCTAGTTACAGTATAATTCGCTCTTAATTAAATTGTTATAGATCGTTCGGTTGGAATACGATTTATATCGGTATAAGTTATACAGGTATATATTATATTGAGATAAGTTATGCTGAGATTAGTTATGTTGGGATTATTGTCTATTCATTGTTTGATATGTTGTATTAAGAATGATAATTGTATAATTTCTAATAATAATGTATAACTTACACCAGTGCTAATTATTCCACCTTCTATAAGGAAAAAATGATCTCAGTGTTAAAATTAACACCGAAATAAGTTATACCTGATTTGTTAACCAAACAGAATATAAATATGGTATTAAATTTTATACTACCCTTATATATTCTTATACCCCGTACCAAACGACCCCTTAAGATCTAGTATTACTTTCACTCGCTCACTCATTTTATGGTTATTGGTTAACGGTGTTAATGTTATTCACCTAAAATTTAGAAAGGTGAGCTTGTGCATGTCCCCCACACAATAAACACATAAATTATGCACCGTGATAGCTTTGAATAGGAACCTAGTTAAGGCGTCTAACTTTTGAGTGTAACTACTCTTGTCATTATCAGCTTTGTTTCTTCTCAGTACAATAACTTTTTTCTTTTTTTTTTTCTTCTCAAAATAAGAGCAATACATAAAAGAAAAAGAATTTGTCATAAAAAAAAATGAAAACAAAGTATCTTTAGGAAATAGTTGAAGGAATCAAAACGCAGCTGGAAAACAAAAAGTAGCAGGTAGAAGATGTTGTACGAATAGTCTGAATTGGAGGCCAGAGGGGAGGCGGCTGTCTTCGCGGAGTGCTACCTAGGATTTATTAATTATGCGGGAATTCTCTCTCTCTTTTTTTTTTTTTTTTCAATTTCTTCAATTATATGCTATGATTATTTTGTAACTAATAATTAGAGCCGTTAATATGGGCGAGGCCGGACTAGCCCATCCCAGCCCACGTGAGCTTTAGCAATTGACGGATTGGGCTGAGCTAGCCCACTATTTTGATGGGCCTTTAATAATCAACCCACCACAGTTTTATATGGGCTGCATATCCCCACGGGTCGGCCCATTATTTTTTAAAATATAATTTTATATTTTTTTTAAGTTATAACTTAAAAAAGATAAATATTTAAAAGCTAAAAAAATCTTATTGGAAAAACATCAAAAAACTTAAGACTTATATTGTTTCAATATATCACAATAAACACTACAAAAGTAAAAGACAAGACTATATTTTATTCAATAAAAGTCAAGATTCAAAACAAACTATTCAAGAGAACGTCCATGACGTTTAACGCTTATGGGGTATCCAACACATCATCTTCAACAATCACATTTGAATCCGTTTGTTTGAAGGTTGTCTTAACATCTTCACTTTCACTTACATTTACAATTTATATACAATATTAGTTAGTTAAATATTTAAAAAATAATTTAATATTTTAAACAAATTAACGTTTTAAGACTTTGATCTTTTAATATGATGAACTTAATAAACTTTAAACTTGGAATACTCTTCTTGTATATTTTTATGTCATATAATTTTAAATTTATATTTTATATATTTTAAATACATATTTTTATAAAGCCCACGGGCCAGCCTCAGTCAAGCCTCACTGGCCATGGGCTTTTATCGGGCCGAGCTTAAAACTTCGTTCATAAATGGGCTCCAATAATTTTAGCTCAGCCCTGCTAAATTACGGGCTGGGCTAGCCCAACGGGCCAAACCCATATTGTCAGCTCTATAAATAAATGAGAATTTTTCATAAAGAGCATTCATAAAGACCTAATTAGCAATAAATAGAAACCATTTCTAATATTACATGATATAGGAATGTTTTATGGTATTCTATAATGTATTTAGTGTATTAAACAAGTTGTATTTAATAATACAACATTAAGATCCGCCGCATAATTTCGGATTGCTATAAATGCCAAACTGTATTTAAGTGTATTAATATGTATTTAGCGTGAAAATAGTAACGGGAGTTATATTGGATTGAGAAAAATAAGGCTTAAATATAGGAAATCATTAAATTTTGATTTTTTGCTACAAAAATAGAAAAGGTTATTATATTATGTAAAATTTTGAAAAGGTATTTATATGTTATAATTAGGTCTTAAACTATTCTATAGGTGGTAAAATTTCCTAAATAATATAGGGAAAGCACATAATTACCCTATAACCAACGTTTCAAACACACTTTTTTTTTTCCAGAAATCCTAGTACTCCTAAACTTTTTTTACCTTTATTTTTTGGACCATATGTGCTGAGCTGGACTGATAACCCAGTTAAAATTACATGCAGTGTAGACACGCACATTTTTTTTTGAGAAAATCTCACTTTATACCCAATAATTCTAAACTATTTACCCTTAAATGCCCATGCACAAACTATTTATCATTCCTGCCCATGCTTCCCAAATTATTTACCCGCTAATTCCAAATGAGAAACTAACCACTGCTTCCTTTAGCTTTTCCAGGACAGCCGTGGTTGTGTCACCGTGCCCAACTAGTAGTATTTTATTTCTTCTTCTATTATATTAAATAATATTAATATTATATTTTTTTCAACCACTGCTTCCTTTAGCTTCTCGAGGACAGCTGTGGCTGTGTCACCATGCCCATAGTATTTTATTTCTTCTTATATTATATTAAATAATATTAATATTATATTTTTTTTCTTACTCATTGAGTTCATTTGACGTGAACTATAACTTACAACTCTAGTCACATAGAGGCACTGAGTTAAATAAGTCTTTAAATAATATTAATATTATATTATTTCTCATTTTTAATTATATCTTGAGGTGATTGAGATCGAAATTTCAGTCGAAAGTTGAGATTTGAGGTTCTTATAATAAATTCATACATTGTATCGAAAGTTATAGATTCAAACTCGTATCCGAAAGGCTATATCCGCCCTTGACCACATACTACGATTATCTAACTCTGAAGATTATTATTACTATGACTTATTATATGGTACACAATCTAATGACAAAGAAAAAATGAAATAAAATAAGATCTTTTTAACAAAGAAAAAATGAAATAAAATAAGATTTTTCTAATTAATAAAAGAGTTAACAAAACGACATATTGTAATAATATGCAATATTTCAACTGAAACTTGAATAAAAATGCATTTACCTAATAGTATACCGCCACGGTATCAAAATATACTATAAGAGCATACAGTTATACTACAACAGTATACTATAATAGTATACATATATAGCAGAACGATATACTGTAATAATCTATAATTTCAACATAAATTTATATAAAAATACAGTTACCCATCAGTATACCGTTACTATATCACAATATGATTGAAGGCTATGGCTAAATTTTGAGTAAGTTTGGTGGAGATTTTCAGACTAGATTTTGAAATTTAGGCTAATATTAAATAGACATAGCAAAGAAAATAAAGTTGTATTGTATGCCAACATGTTATACTATATGTTATGTTGGTATATAATAATTAATTCAAAAGTATATCATTAATTATAACAATACACCACTAATTTTTTTAAAAGAATAAACTAGTATTATATGATACCTTGACAGTAAATGATATATGCTATATGGGTATCGTAGAGGACCAATGACTTTTTTTTAAGAATGAACAAATCCTCTATGATATCGTGTTAGTATATGATGTTCGGTGGAGATTTTGAGAGTAGATTTTGAAATTTTGGCAAATATTCAGAACTAGTAAAGAAGATAAAGTTGTATTGTATGCCAACATGTTATACTATATGTTATGTTGGTATATAATAATTAATTCAAAAGTATATCATTAATTATAACAATACACCACTAATTTTCTTGAAAATAAATTAGTACTATATGATACCTTGATAGTATATGATATATGCCATATGGGTATCATAGAGGACCAATAATTTTTTTTTTAAGAATGAACCAATCCTCTATGATATCGTGTTAGTATATGATGTATACCAGGTTAGTATCATAGAGGTTGTGTGTCTTACCGAAAGAAATGGACCAAACCTTTATAATACCCTATCAATATATGATACAATGTTAGTATTTGATATATACCATGTGGGTATCATAGAGGATTGATGAGTTTGTTGGTTAAGAAATGATTAGACCTCTATGATACACTATGACATATACTATGGGTGTCATAGTATGTTCCAATAATATACTTCAATTATTAGTAATATATTATTTTTGGTATATTATACGCTACAATAAGTTATTTTTTAATAATTAATATATAATAAATAAATAAATAAAAAATATACTACATCAATTATCATTTGTTGATATAGTGAAAAAGTAGAGAAAAAAATAAATAGTAACAAAATAGTGGGAAAAAAATTTAAAAGAAAAAATAATCAAAATAATAATAAATTAAATTACAAAAATAAAGAAAAAGAAGAAAAAAGGAAAAAAGAAGAAGAGAAAACAAGTATAATGTATAAGTTGCTCTTATGACTAACCTACAGAAAAAGAAAATGAAAAAAACAAGACATTATATATTATATCAATTATATTTTAAAAAAAAACTGAAAATACTTATTATATTAATTATCTTTTTATTATTGCACGGAAAGAAAAAAAGAATAAAAAGAAGCAGCAAAAAAAGTTAATAAAATTATATTACGCAAAAAAAAGGAAATAAACTAACAAAAGATTTAAATGAAACTAGAAAAGAAACAAGAAAAATAAAAAACGGAAAAAGCCAAAATTGAGTAAGGAATCAGATTTTGATGGAAAAAGAAAATAAAAACTAATATGATTGAAAAATAAACATAAAAGGAGAAGAAAAAAAAAGCAAAGCATAAACAAAACGACAAAAAAAAGAGGCAATTACCCATAAACACTACAATAGGTATGAATGGTAATTATTATGATGGGTAGAAAAATAAATGGATAGACAAGGGTAATTAGTTTAATTTTTATGGGTAAAGCTATAAAACTCCCTTTTTTTTTTAAATAATGGGCCCTATCCCATGCTCCTGTTTATCTTTTTTATTTTTTATTTTTGGTTCGATCAAAAGAAAAATATCATACCCAAAAATTTTCCCCATTCTTCACACTCCTCTTCCCTCTTCGATCGTTAACGAAATTAGCCACGACTCAAAAAATTTCTTTGTTCTTTTGCAGTTGGATACTAATAGATCGAAAACAAGTATAAAGTCCCTATATTAATGATTCGATTCAAGGTCAGACTGACATTCAAGATCATATGGACATTCTTAACCCTAAGATTTCATAAATAGAAATTGGGGAAGAAACTAAAAAAAAAAACCCTTATCAGAAAAACGACATCAAAGAGAGGAATTTACATAAAAATTACTTACCTCTTCAAACCAAAGAAAATTGGAAGACAAAACCTAGCTTCAAAAGTTTTGCAAATGTCTGGTAAAATAGGGAAGAAGAACATTCTATGTTTTGAAGATGAACTCTTCCAAATCAGCTTTGAGAACGACACGTGGCCATTTTTGTATAAGCAAAATTCTTTTTCTTTAATTTACTACGCGCTTGGGATGGTGTTTTCGCGTACTAGTCCATCTTAGAACATAAGGTCCAAATAATTAGGGTAAAAAAAAGTTTAGGGGGTACTAGAAATCCCGCACAGAAAAAATGTGTAGTTGAAATTTTGATTATCGGATAGGGAGTAATTATGTATTTTCCAATAATATAATCAAATAACCTCATTTTTACAATATATATTTAATTATTCCATAACATTAGCTATAATAGATTGAAGAAAAACTACCAGCTATGTCCATTTAGAATTAGCTTATTATAAAAATTGGCCAATTCAAAAAATACTCAAAATATTATCGGAAGCTCTTATCAAAGATTTTTACCTCTGCTGGACCTAAAGCTTAAAATCGAAACCTTAAAGGTAAAGGTCAGGCGCTACTTCCTTGGTGAAGTATCTCATTCCATAAAATTTGAACAAATGTCTCGTGCTTATTCATTAATATTAGCCAAATATTACCAATATTAGCCACTTAGCTATTTGTATCCAAAAAAAATTTGAGCGTGTGTTATCAGAATATATTGGGTACGTCTTAAGGATGAATCTTAGTTTTGGGATGATTTGGTAGAGTTTTGAGTTGGTTTAAATTAAAAATTTAAAGTAGAAGTAAACATGAAAAAAATAATTGTATCACACTCTGTATCATATTTGTATCAACTATGTATCATATGTATATCCATGTATATATGTATGTGAGAGATACATGTGTCACAAAAGAATTTTTTAACTTTATTTTAACTATGAGTTTTGATGCCAAATCAGTCCATATCATCTCCAATCTTCATCAAAATTTGTATATCGACTCATCCATGTGTTTTCAATGAATTTCAACCATACCCAATGAAAAATGACCTTTTTCCTTAGATTCTGGAAATATTATATTTATATATTTTTTATATTTCATCACCTTATTAAATTGATACCTCATCCATAAATTTTTTTCCCGTCTTGCATCTAATGTTGCTAGTCACACTTTAAAATATGGAAGGAGATCTTTGCGTGTAATTCTTGGAGAGAGATGTGACGACCCGACCCGTTGTCACGAGAGTTACCACCCCGTTACCCCTTCATTTATGTGTTTCATATTTCTATATTTGTGTTAGAGTCTATCAGGTGGATTGGAATTAATTCTGGTTGAAAATAAGGCATATAGCATTTTGAGTGAAGCTTGATTCTGAAAAGTCAACCTGAAGTTGACTATGTGGTTAGAGGGCTCGGAATCGAATTCTGATGATTTGGTTTGTTCTGAGAGGTGATTTGTGACTTAGGGGAGCGATCAAAATTGAATTTGGAGGTCCGATGTAGAAATAGGCTTGAATTGGCTAAGTTGGAATTTTGGCGAAATCTGATCAATAGGTGAGATTTTGATCCGGGAGTCGGAATGGAATTTCGACAGTTGCAGTAGCTTCGTTAGGTAATTTTGGATATGTCTGCAAACTTTTAGGTCATTCAGACATTATTTGGTCGGGTTTTTGATAGAATGTAGGTTTCAGAAGTTTTGGTTGAATCTTAGGCTTGAGCCGACGTGATTCATGTGTTTGAGGGTGTTTTTTATAATTGGAACAAGTTCGTGTTATGATTTAGGATGGATTTTTATTTTTGGTTGAAGTCCCGAGGACCTCACGATGCTTTCGGAGGGTTAATCAGATGAATTTTGGAGTTTTTAAACTACTTGTATGATCTGCGCCAGATGTTCCGCTTCTGCGGATGGGGAACCGCAGAAGCGGCCCCGCAGAAGAGACATTATGGCCGCAGATATGATCAAGGGTTGACCAGGGGAGTTCCGCAGAAGCAGACGGCTAGTCGCAAATGCGGTCTCGCAGGTGCGAGACCTTAGCCGCAGAAGCGGTCCTGGCCCGTTAATGAAAAGTCGCAGAAGCGACAGGTTTTTCACAGAAGCGCTCGCGCAAAAGCGAGCCTGGGATCGCAGAAACGAAAGTCGTCAGTGATTTATGAAAAAGAAGGGTTTCGAAATTTCAGAAGTTATAACACATTTGGGGCTTTGATCTAAGAGGCGGTTTAGGCGATTTTGAGGAGAAAATCGAGGGAATACATCAGGTAAGCACACATGAACTCAATTTATGTTATTATATTGTTAAATTATGGACTTAACATCTGAAAATGGAGGATTGGAGGTGTATTAATGGAGGGTTTTTGCTCTAAGCCTGGGTTATTGAAAATTATTGATTTGAATGGGCAAACAGAGTCTGATTTTGATAAACTTTATATGTATGGACTCATATCGAGATAAGGATTCTGAAAATGTAACTTTTGTAATTTTTCGAGAAGCGGGACCGAGGGTCGGGTTTTGGCAACTTTGTAGTTTTTGGTGTAATTCGAGTTGTTTCGACTGGGTTATGTTCCTTTAGCCTATTTTGATGTATTTTTATTGGTTTTGATCAGATTCTGCACTTGTGGAGGCTGATTCTCGTGGAAAGGGCATTGCGGGCTAGTCTTCGAGCCGAGTCGATGTGAGTAATGAGTGTGGATGATGACCAACGGGTTCGAAACCTCGGTATATCACTATGTGATGCTCTATTGAGGCGAGACACTCTCTTGTAAGTGCGGGGTCGATTGTGATTGGGGACTATGGCTTAGTCCGACCTGGTAATACTATACAGTGTTGTTGGCTATTATTGAGCCGGTAAACCTCCTACTTGGACGGTTGTGGCTATCTTTGGGGCTTTGAGCCAGTTATTTAGATCCCGTGAGGATCGTTATCATTGCTTCTATGATTATAGCATGTTATTCTGATACCAGTTCTGAGCTATCACTGTCTAAAATGGTTTTCCAAATACTGGTATTTCTAAAAATATTATTTTCTACTGATATTGATAAAAGATATTTCAAATGATATTTCTGTGCCTGTGAGGCTTGCATTGCATGTAGCTGGACTGGTAGTGGATCGGACTGCCGCAACATATCATTGATATTGTGCTTAGGCTGTAGGATCCCCTTCGGAGTCTAAACCCCCACAGTAAGCACAAGTACCCAAATGGATCGGGCTACGCGCCGTAGCGGTCATGTTCACGCATTGCATTGCATTCAGATATACTTGTCGTACTGTTTAGTTGATATTGCTGATTCTGATACTGATCATGTTAATAGTGGTAAAGGATATTGTTGTATAGCCTTTCTTAGTGCTTTATTGGGTGTTCTTACCTTCTCCGTCTTACCCATGTTTATTACCACTGAGTTGGAAGTACTCACACTACTTCCTGCACCTTGTGTGCAGATCCAGATACATCACAGCATGGCTGACTTCTCAGCTGCTCAGATGCTTCATCTGGATTGTCAAGGTAGCTGTTAGGTGTCCGCAGGACCTGACAATCCCGTGTATCTTATCTGATCTTTAGACATTTCTGCACTTGTAGTCACAGTGTATACAATATTACAGTTGTATTCTGGTAGAGGCTCATGACTTATGACTCATGATTCTGTGGGAGGTGTTATACTGGTTTTGGGAAATTTTCACATTGTGCTAGCTGAGATATCATTTTCTTATTATTGTTATATGGCAAAAGGGTAAAGTGAGAGCTGGTAGCTCTGTATCATGAATGGTTGGTCATGCTGGCCTAGCAATGTGCCGGGTGCCATCACGACCGGGTTTTGTGGTCGTGACAAGTTGGTATCAGAGCCTAGGTTACTAGGCCTCATGAGTCTTGAGCCGGTTAGTAGTGTCTCACAGATCGGTACAGAGACGTCTGTATTTATCCTCGTGAGGCTGCAGACCTTTTAGGAAACACTTCACATTTCTTGAACTCTATCGTGCGATTTTGTTGTTTCGAGAACTGAACTTCTGTATTCTATTCTCTCGCAGATGGCGATGACTCGTGCTACAGGATGAGGTGGACGACCACCATTACCACCAGCTAGAGGCCGTGGTCGAGGTCATGGTCGTGGTCGTGGTAGAGTGGCAGGGACAGTGCCAGTAGACCCACATATTGCCCCTATCCACGATCAGCCCCCAGTGGTTGAGGCTCCAGCAGTACCTGCTCAAGCACCGGTAGTGCCTATTATTATTCTTGGTCTTGAGGAGACTTTGGACCATATATTATCAGTCTGTACTAGGTTGGCTCAGGTAGTTTCAGCTACTGCTACAGCAGCGACATCTCAGACCGTGGGGTGGTCATCAGACCCCCGCAGCTCGCACACCAGAGCAGGTTGTGCAGGGACTTCAGACGCCAGAGGCAGTCCCAGCTCAGGTAGTTGCACCGGTTGTTCCAGTTGCGCCAGTTGCACCAGCCCCAGAGTATGTTGTACTGGTGATGCCTGACGACGAGCAGCGTCGATTGGAGATATTTGGTAGACTTCAACCACCTTTATTTAGTGGTACTGAGGGCGGGGATGCACATGGTTTCTTAGACAAGTGTCAGAGGATGTTGCGTACAACAGGGATTTGTGAGTCCAGTGGTGTTTCTTTTACTATATTCCAGTTTTTCGGTCCAACATTCATTTGGTGGGAGGAGTTTGAGAGCCGTAGGCCTATAGGGGCAGCATCCCTTACTTGGAAGCAGTTTTCCACTGCTTTTTTAGAGAAGTATGTGCCACAGTCCCGCAGAGAGGAGTTACGTCACCAGTTTGAGTGGCTAGTGCGGGGTGATATGACAGTGACTCAGTATGAGTTGAGGTATACTCAGTTGGCTAGGCATGCTACTTGGATGATCCCGACAGATCAGGAGAGGATCAGGAGGTTTATTGAAAGCCTCAACTATTTTATTCGTATCTTGATGACTAGAGAGAGAGTATTGGCATCATATTTTGAGTAGGTTATTGATATGGCACGCTCTATTGAGGCGGATCGTCGCCGTGAGCGAGAGGAGAGGGAGGCCAAGAGGCCTCGAGGTTCTGGTAACTTTAGTGGTGCTCCATCTAGGGGCCAGTTTCATCAGGGCAGAGTTCGTTCATCTAGACCTCCTCAGTCAGGTCGCCCAGATTGTAGTGGATCTTCTTCTAGCCGTGGCCGTCGGGGTTTTTAATAGGGCCAATCTTCACTCAGCGCCCTCCCAGCTCAGAGTTCAGCACCTACTTCTTCGGCCACGGTTCATCTGGGGCGAGGGGTTCCCTTCAATCCACTTCTCCAGCGCCAGGTAGTTGTTTTGAGTGTGGCGATTTTGGCCACATTAGGAGGCAGTGCCCTCGACTTCGCAGGGATATGTCTCAGCAGAGGGATCAACCCTCCTCTTCAGCACCATCTCATGCTAGTAGAGGTGGATGTCAGTCTTCCAGAGGTCGCCCTAGGGGTGAGTAGCGATCGAGTGAATGTGAGGCACGTTTCTATGCACTTCTTGATAAGCGTGATGTTGTTGCCTCAGATGCAGTGATTATAGCTATCATTTCAGTTGGTCACAGAGACGCTTCAGTTTTGTTTGATCCTGGGTCCACATATTCGTACGTGTCTTCTTATTTTGCACATCATTTGGGTGCGACACGTGGTAGTCTTGATTTGCCTGTTGATGTATCCACCCCGGTGGGTGATACGATTATTGTGGATCACGTCTATAGATCCTGTGTTATTTCTATTGTGGGTCTGGAGACTCGGGTGGATCTGTTATTGTTAGGTATGGTGGATTTCGATGTGATATTGGGCATGGACTGGCTGTCTCCGTGCCATGGTATATTGGACTGTCATGCCAAGACAATTACATTGGCTATTCCCGGTATTCCTCAGATTGAGTGGCGGGGTTCGACTGATTACATCCCTAGCCGTGTTATTTCATTCTTAAAGGCTCAGAGAATGGTTGAAAAAGGGTGTTTGTCGTATCTAGCATTTGTGAGGGATGTGGGAGCTGAGACTCCTAGTATTGATATTGTGCATGTTGTGAGGGACTTCCCAGATATGTTCCCATCAGACCTGCCAGGTATGCCACCGGACAGGGACATTAATTTTGGTATTGACTTGGTGCTGGGCACTCAGCCCATTTCTATTCCTCCTTACAGTATGACACCAGCTGAGCTGAAGGAATTGAAAGAACAACTTCAGGAGCTTCTATATAAGGGATACATTCGCCCTAGTGTGTCATCGTGGGGTGCACCAGTGTTATTTGTTAAGAAGAAAGATGGTTCTATGCGGATGTGCATTGATTATAGACAGCTGAACAAGGTAACAGTGAAGAACAAGTATCCTCTACCGCGCATTAATAATTTATTTAATCAGCTCCAGGGAGAGAGGGTGTTCTCGAAGATTGATCTTCGTTCAGGCTATGACCAACTGAAGATTAGAGACTCTGATATTATGAAGACTGCATTCAGGACGAGATATGGGCACTATAAGTTTCCTGTGATGTCTTTTAGACTGACCAATGCCCCAACCGCGTTCATGCATCTGATGAACAGTGTGTTTCAGCCATATTTGGATTCTTTCGTAATCGTGTTCATTGATGACATTCTGGTATACTCCCGTAGCCAGGAGGAGCATGCTCAACATTTGAGCATTATGTTGCAGAGGTTGAGGGAGGAGAAATTGTATGCTAAGTTCTCCAAGTGCGAGTTTTGGCTCGAGTCAGTAGCCTTTCTGGGTCATGTGGTGTCTCGTGATGGTATTCAGGTTAACCCGAAGAAGATAGAGGCGGTGCAGAGTTGGCCTAGACCGTCCTCAACTACGGAGATAAGGAGTTTCCTTGGTTTGGCGGGGTATTATCGACGGTTTGTTCAGGGATTTTCATCTATTGCTTCTTCTCTTACCAGGTTGACGCAGAAGGGTGCACCATTCGTGTGGTCAGATGAGTGCGAAGAGAGCTTTCAGAAGCTCAAGACAGCTTTGACCACAGCTCCAGTGTTAGTCTTGCCATCAGCTTCAGGTTCATATAGTGTATATTGTGATGCCTCGAGAGTGGGGATAGGTTGTGTATTGATGCAGGAGGGTAGAGTGATTACTTATGCTTCTCATCAGTTGAAGCCTCATGAGAAGAACTACACTGTCATGATTTGGAGTTAGTTGCCATAGTTCAAGCCTTGAAGATTTGGAGGCACTATTTGTACGGCGTGTCCTGTGAGGTGTATACAGATCATCGTAGTCTCCAGCATTTGTTCAGACAGAGGGATCTTAATTTGAGGCAGCGGAGATGGCTTGAGCTGCTCAAGGATTATGAACTTACTATTCAATATCATCCGGGGAAGGCCAATGTGCTGACCGATGCTTTGAGCTGAAAGGCGGTCAGTATGGGCAGCTTGGCGTATATTCTAGTTGGGGAGAGACCATTTGCTTATGATGTTCAGGCGTTGGCCAATCGACTAGTGAGGTTAGATATTTCAGAGCCCAGCAGGGTGTTGGCTTGTATTGTTTCTCGGTCTTCCTTATATGATCGTATTCGTGAGTGCCGGTATGATGATCCACACTTGCTTGTCCTTAAGGACAGAGTTCAGCATGATAATTCTAGAGATGTCACTATTGATAGTGATAGTGTATTGAGGATGCATGGCCGAATATGCATGCCCAATGTTGATAGCCTTCGTGAGTTGATATTAGAGGAGGCCCACAACTTGCAGTATTCTATCCATCCAGGTGCCGTGAAGATGTACCAGGGCTTGAAACAGCATTATTGGTGGAGGAAGATAAAGATGGACATTGTGAGTCATGTAGCACGGTGCCTCAACTGTCAGCAGGTCAAGTACGAGCATTAGAGGCCCAGTGGCGTGTTTCAGCGTATTGATATTCCCGAGTGGAAGTGGGAAAGGATCACTATGGACTTTGTTAGTTGACTCCCTCGGACAGCGAGGAAGTTTGATTCAGCTTGGGTGATTGTGGATAGGCTGACCAAGTCAGCTCACTTCATTCCTGTGTGTACTACATACTCCTTCAGAGCGGTTTGCTGAGATATTCATTCGTGAGATTGTGAGATTGCATGGAGTTCCAATTTCTATCATATCAGACAGATGTACTTAGTTTCCTTCGCAGTTCTGGAGGACATTTCAGCGTGAGTTGGGCTCACAGGTTGAGTTGAGTACTGCATTCCATCCTCAGACGGACGGACAGTCTGAGCGTACTATTTAGATCTTGGAGTATATGTTGCGAGCTTGTGTTATTGCTTTTGGTGGTTCATGGGCTGATTATTTTCCTCTCGCAGAGTTTGCCTATAACAACAACTACCAGTTTAGTATTTAGATGGCGCTGTATGAGGCTTTGTGTGAGAGACGGTGTAGATCTCCAGTTGGTTCATTCGAGTCCGATGAGGCTAGGTTGTTAGGGACAGATTTAGTCTAGGATGCTTTGGACAAGGTGAAGGTGACTCAGGAGAGACTTCGCACAGCTCAGTCACGCCAGAAGAGTTATGTGGACCGGAAGGTTCGGGGTGTGTCTTACTCTGTGGGTGAGAAGTCTTACTGAAGGCTTCACCTATGAAGGTGTCATGAGATTTGGGAAGAAAGAAAAGTTGAGTCCAAGATTCATTGGCCCTTTTGAGATTCTCAGGAGGATTGGAGAGGTGGCCTATATTCTTGCTCTGCCGCCCAGTCTATCGGGTGTTCATCCAGTGTTTCACGTATCTATGCTCCGAAAATATGATGGTGACCCATCACATGTGTTGGATTTCAGTATTATTTAGCTTGATGATGACTTGACCTATGATGTGGAGCCTATAGCTATATTGGGTCGTCAGGTCAGGAGATTGAGGTCCAAGAACATTACATCAGTAAAGGTTCAATGGAGAGGTCGGCCCGTGGAGGAGGCCACTTGGGAGATCGAGCAGGAGATGCAGAGCAGATATCCTCACTTATTTGAGTCTCCAGGTATGTTTCTTGACTCACTCGAGGATGAGCGTTTGCTTAAGTGGGGGAGAATGTGATGACCTGGCCCGTCGTCACGAGAGTTACCACCCCGTTACCCCTTCATTTATTTATTTCATGTTTCTATATCTGTGTTAGAGTCTATCGGGTGGATTGGGATTAATTCTAGTTGAAAATAAGGCATATAGCCTTTTTGAGTGAAGCTTGATTCTAAAAGGTCAACCTGAAGTTGACTATGTGGTTAGAGGGATCTAAATCAAATTCTGATGATTTGGTTAGTTCCGGAAGGTGATTTGTGACTCAAGGGAGCAATCGAAATTGAATTTGGAGGTCCAGTGTAGAAATAGGCTTGAATTGGCTAAGTTAGAATTTTGGTGAAATCCGATCGATAGGTGATCTTTTGATCCGGGAGTCGGAATGGAATTTTGATAGTTGCAGTAGCTTTGTTAGGTAATTTTGGATATGTCTGCAAACGTTTAGGTCATTCGGACATCGTTTGGTCGGGTTTTTGATAGAATGTAGGTTTCAGAAGTTTTGGTTAATCTTAGGCTTGAACCGGCCTTAATTTGATGATTCGTGTGTTTGAGGGTGTGTTTTTATGATTGGAACAAGTTCGTGTGATGATTTAGGTGGATTTGTATTTTTGGTTGAGGTCCCGGGAGCCTCGAGATGCTTTTGGAGGTTAATCGGATGAATTTTGGAGTTTATGAACTGCTGGTATGATCTGCATCAGAAGTTTCGCTTATGCGGACGGGGAACCGTAGAAGCGGCCCCGCAGAAGCGACATTATGGTTGCAGATGCGATCAAGGGTTGACTAGGGGAGTTCCGCAGAAGTGGAATGCTAGTCGCAGGTACGGTCTCGCAGGTGCGAGATCTTAGTCGCAGAAGAGGTCCTGGCCTGTTAATGAAAAGTCGCATAAGCGACAAGTTTTTCGTAGAAGAGCTCGCGCAGAAGCGAGCCTGGGATCGCATAAGCGAAAGTCATCAGTGATTTATGAAAAAGAAGGGTTCAAAATTTCAGAAGTTATAACACTTTGGGGCTTTGATCTAAGAGGCGATTTAGGCGATTTTGAGGAGGAAATCGAGGGAATTCATCAAGTAAGCACTCATGGACTCAATTTATGTTATTATATTTTTAAATTATGGAGTTAACATCTGAAAATGGAGGATTGGAGGTGTATTTATGGAGGGTTTTTGCTCTAAGCCTAGGTTATTGAAAATTATTGATTTGAATGGGCAAACGGAGTCCGATTTTGATAAACATTATATGTATGGACTCGTATCGAGATAAGGTTTCTGAAAATGTAACTTTTGTAATTTTTTCAAGAAGCGGGACCGAGGGTCGGGTTTTGGCAACTTCGTGATTTTTGGTGTAATTCAAGTTGTTTCGACTGGGTTATGTTCCTTTAGCCTATTTTGATGTATTTCTATTGGTTTTGATCAGATTCTGCACCCGTGTAGGCCAATTTTCGTGGCAAGGGCATTGCAGGCTAGTCTTCGAGCCGAGTCGAGGTGAGTAATGAGTGTGGATGATGACCAGCAGGTTTGAAATCCCGGTATATCACTATGTGACGCTGTATTGAGACGAGACACGTACTCTCCTGTGAGTGCGGGGTCGATTGTGATTGGGGACTATGGATTAGTCCGACCTGGTAATATTATACTGTATTGTTGGCTATTATTGAGCCGATAATCCTCCTACTTGGATGGTTGTGGATATCTTTGGGGCTGTGAGCCAGTTATTTGGATCACGTGATGATTGTTATCATTACTTCTATGATTATAGCATGTTATTCTGATACCAGTTCTGATCTATCACTGTCTAAAATGGATTTCCAAACTCTGGTATTTTTGAAAACACTATTTTCTACTGATATTGATAAAAGAGATTTCAAATGATATTTCTGTACATGTAAGGCTTGCATTGCATGTTGCTGGACTGGTAGTGGCTGTGCGCCGCAACATATCATTGATATTGTGCTTGATCTGTAGGAGTTCTTCCGGAGTCTAAACCCCCACAGTGAGCACGGGTACCCAAATGGATCGGGCTACGCGCCGTAGCGGTCATGTTCATGCATTGCATTGCATTTAGATATACTTGTTGTACTGTTTAGTTGATATTGCTGATTCTGATACTGACCATGTTAATAGTGGTAAAGGATATTGTTGTATAGCCTTTCTTAGTGCTTTATTGGGTGTTCTTACATTCGTTGTCTTACCCATGCTTATTACCACTGAGTTGGAAGTACTCACACTACTCCCTGCACCTTGTGTGCAGATCCAGGTACATCACAATAGGGCTGACTTCTCAGCTGCTCAGAGTGCTTCATCTGGACTGTCAAGGTAGCTGCTAGCGTCCGCAGGACCTGACACTCCCGTCTATCTTATCTTATCTTTAAACATTTCTACACTTGTAATCACAGTGTATACAATATTACAGTTGTATTCTGGTAGAGGCTCATGATTTATGACTCCTGATTCTGTGGGAGGTGTTATACTGGTTTTGGGAAATTTTCACATTGTGCTAGCTGAGATATCATTTTCTTATTATTGTTATATGGAAAAAGGGTAAAGTGAGAGCTGGTAGCTCTGTATCATGAATGAGTGGTCATGCTGGCCTAGCAATGTGCTGGGCGCCATCACGACCGGGTTTTGGGATCGTGACAAGAGAAAATATCATTTATTTGGATTTTCAACTTTTCTATGTATTTGGCTAATTTTTATAAGTTTATGAGTAATGACTAAAGGTTAGTAAGTTGAGACATATTTAGAATATTTTGTATGATTCCTAGATTGAAATACACGTATTAAATGCCGGACTACTTTGTTTCTAATAATTCTACGAGCTCTTTCTTTTGTCTCTTTTATTTGGAACAGAATGATTTAAGAAACACACTTTGTTTTTTAAGAAATATATCAGCTTATTACTTCATTCACCCTCAAAATAGTTTTAGCATGTATGTGATACGAAAATCTGACAATTTCAATAAAGAGATGAGTTTTACTTTATATATAGGACACATCTACTTACCCAGCCAGTGAAGTGCAGCAGCGGAATAGTAGAAAGTGAACCAACAAGAAGGAGTCGGGCCTCAATATGGGACTTTTTGAAGTATGGATGGTGGTGGTAAATATTTTTTAATTTTTAATTACCTTTCAAAAATATTCTAACGTGTTTAAATTTAATTGGACTTCAATGAGTGTCACCAAAAGCGGAATCAAGATTTTAATCTTATGGATTTAAAATTTTGGAGCGACAACTTTAAATACTAATGACTGATTTCTAAATTTTATATTTGTCACATATTTAATAAATTTTAATATAAATACATTATTTGAATAAAATTTGTTGAGTTCGACCAAACCTGTATTACTCGAACAAGAAATAAAAAAGAATAAGAGAAAGTGAAGAGCGAGTGACTAGCTAATGAGAAAGAGTATTGTTCTCGTGACACATGGGGCCATCATTCCGTTATTTATTCCAGCTTTATTGGTTCTTTACTATTCTACTTCTACTCATAATGGCTTTCTAAACGGGACCATATACAGGACGTGAGAAACAATACGGAGATCTACGAGTTTCTTCAGGAAAATCATAGTCATACTAGCTAGCTGTGTTGTATTCTTCAGAATTTATTCCAAATATAACCAGGAAAAAGAAAAGGTATTACAGTCTTCTCTAAGCACATAAGATTTTTTTTTTTTAAAAGAAAGTTGAGTAACATAATTCTGTCATATTCAAATGCAGTATTTTCATGAGGTCAAACAAACTATTTTTGGTTAAGCAAAAAGGAAGGGAAAGGGTAAAGGAGAAACGCCATTTTTTGTAATAGAAAAGGAAGGAACAGATAAGGTATGTCACAATTTCTTTTTTCCTACCCCGAGTCAGTGCAGTGAGATTTGTGGAACTAATCATGCCTTTATGCCTATCGTCGTAGAAGCTGTTCCTAGGAAAGATTATGGATCTCGGGTATCCAATCAATTAATCCCACAAACCGGGGAAGCTTAAGCGGAAATGAAAGAGGAGGGTGAGGGAAGCCACTAAATTGAGAGGGCTATAAGAGAGTTTTTTCCAATTTAAGTAACAATCGAAACGTGATTATTTATTTATTCATAGTCACCACTTGAGATAGTTTATGATGTCCCAAGTCACCGATTTTAGAATCCCAAATCGAGGAAAAGACTGACTCTCCTTGTGAAGTCTGCGAACCAGAATTTATGAATAAAAAATTCTGTTAACCCGAGGGAAGGTTTTAGGCACCCCCGAATTTTGTGGTTCTAGAACGGTCTCTTAAACTATTACAACTGGCTTATTATCTGATTTTAATACATGTTTTAGCCTATGGTATAATTTAACTTTATAACTGCTTTTATTTAATTATTTTTTTAGGAAAGATTCAATGTCATCCACAACACTGTCTTGAACTACGTCACATAAATACACCCGCAGTCCATGATATATTTTATCTAACGTTGTTAAAATTTAAATTTGGGCCACATAAATGCACACCCGAATTTAGAAAAGTAATTTTTAAAAATAATGCGCCTAAAGCAATGACGCACCTTTAAGTTTGCGAGGGCCATGAAAAATTCTCTAAATGGCACACCTCAATTTCTAAAGGATAAAGATTAATCAAGTAAGGGCCATAAAAATCGTATGTTTGGCTGGTATGGCACACTTCAAATTAACTACAAGAAACTACTAATAAAAAGAAAGACAAGAGGGGTTGCTCTAATGGTAAGCAACCCCCACTTCCAACTGAGAGGTTGTGAGTTCGAGTCTCCCCAAGAGCAAGGTGGGTAGTTCTTGGAGGGAAGGATGCCGGGGTCTATTTGGAAACAGCCTCTCTACCTTAGGGTAGGGGTAAGGTCTGCGTACACACTACCCTCCCCAGACCCCACTAAGTGGGATTATACTGGGTTGTTGTTGTTGTTGTTGTAAACTACTAATAAAAAGAACTTAAAGGAAATTATAGCTACTTCTAAACTACAGCTGATCTCAAATCGTCGATCTAAGGCTCAGTACTAGATGAGGTCTAATCTATTTTCATTTCAAAGCCTGGACATGGCCTGAGGCCCAATAGCCAATTGCCATGACAAACATGGATACATGATTGGGTTTGCCACAAAGCCTAAATTAAGAGTTTAACGCAGAAGGGGGAGCCTGGGGCGTATGGATCCATGCTGATAGCCAACTTAATGTTATTACATTAGAATTTTTACATGTGTATACCATATAGCAAACCTTATTACCAATTATGTTTAATGTTTGTGTTTATTACATTTAAGCATACCAACTTTCAATTTATGTATCATAATTCAAATTAAGACTTTAATTATGCTATCATTAAATGTAGGAGTGTATTTAGGGACAAAATCTCCCAATTAATATTTTTACCCGCTTCTCTCTCATCTAAATTTTTAATTTTCCGCCCCCATCCCCATCCCCCCACGAGTTTTCCACAGTTATTTGCCCCCCCCCCCCACGTTTTTTCTTTTCTTCAGTTTAGTTCCCCCTTTTTCGTATAACAGTAAACACAATTCCCATCATCTTCATTAACTTCCCCCACCATTTTCATCTATTTCAATCTTATTATTCATCTTCTAAATCATGAAAAATCCAAATACTCCAAAAAAAAACCCAGCAAAAGAGGTAGTGACAGATATTCCCTCTTTTGATTTGGGTGTTTTAACACCCAAATCCCGTGCCAAAACCTCACACTATACACATACAACTGAAAAATCTACAGCTATGTCTTCTCCAAGGCAAATCCATGCTGAAATGCGAAGCAAACATTTACAAGATGTTAATGTTAGAGCTATAGATAAACCCGCCCAACAACAACTGAAGTGCAAGGCCAAACAGATGGTGATAGATGATGATTTTGTAGAGGATTCACCCAAGGTTCCAACTGGGAAAAAACTGAAGTTATCTCCTTCATCTTCCAAAAAAACAAACAAAAAACCTTCAAAAAAAGCAAAAAATTCGCCCCTCAAAATATTTCATTAAAGGTATTCTTATTTTATTTGTCCGCACATTTTTTGGAAACATTTTACTTCGTCTTAATTTTGTAGATTAATTATCGTTATTTTGTAGGTTTATTTGAACTGTTAACATATTGTAGTTAAATTGTAGTTCTAATGTAGTCGATTTGTAGTTGTTCTCACTTGATTTGTAGTTAAATGTATGTATGTTGTAGTTATGCTGCCATATATAATTGTAGTTGTTCTCAGTTAGTTTGTAGTTAAATGTAGTTTATTGTAGTTATGGTGATATATATAACTTTTTTACAACTATATATATATATATAACTGCTTTTAACTTTTTTTTGTAGATATATGTGTGGGTAAGTTGTTATTAATTTAATTTTATTATGCTATTGTCATAACTTTAATTGTGGATATTAATGTCCACTTTTTTTTTTTTTTTTTTTTTTTTTTGCCCTTTTGCTGCTCAACAGAATGTCGATTATGGTGTTCTTAGGTTCCACACTTTGTATGAGCCTAGCATACCTAGCCAGATTCAGGCTTTACTATCTTCAAATCAATTACAAGTTTTCAAAAAAACTTGTTTTGGTTATTTGTTAGGTCTGCTCCCAATTGTTATGCAAAATCAAACCCTTCATCTCCTAATAAAATATGAGCTGTCTAAGTCTACCGATGAATATTTTTCTGTTCTTTTGAAGGGTGAAAATTTGATTTTTTTCATTGAGAGATTTTGGTTTGATAACTGGGTTTAATTGTGTGAATAATTTCTTAGACTATGGTTACACTCCCCAATATGTTAGCCATTTAATGAATACATACTTTGGGGGTAAAGAAAGGGTTGAAAAATGACACCTAAAGAATGTAGTTACTAACAAAGTATGGGAAAATGATATTGATGCAGTGCAGTTGTGTGTTTTGTATTTGTTGGAATTTTTTGTTTGTCCTTCGGATAAGGACCATGTAACTTTGATAGACAAGTTTATGTTCTTTTTAGTTGAGTCTGGTAATTTTGAGTCGTACCCATGAGGTACGAAATCATTCAGGCAGGTTATTGGATCTATCAGGCATCGTCTTAGTCCGAATGTTCATTTATATCTTATACGGGGATGCTCATTAGCCTTGCACGTGTGGCTATATGAGTGTTGCTCGTCTGTCAGCACCGAGCTCACTACACGGTGTTCTGAATCCATTCCTCGGATTTTAAGATGGTCAGCTAACAAGGGACAGATTTGGTTGACTGCAATTGAAGACACGATGATCAAGCCTGGGTGGTTGAAGGTATTTTTTCCATTCTTGTATTATTCTACAATTAAAGTTATAGTATATACCATTCATCCACATTTTTACTTTCACTTGAATGAACTGTAACTTCCATCAGTTCACAAACATGGTTGAATCTGGAGAAGAACATGGAGTGCTTAATCTCCCGGAAAAAATTCAATATGCACATGAAGAAGTTGCTCAACCATCAAATGTCCAAAATGATGCTTCTCCAACAGTTGAACCTAATAAATCTACTTCGCAAAAGTCCATGGAATCAGTCAATAGCAAGATCACCCATCTGGAAAAGAGAATTGAGCAGGTTTTCTGTAAAACTACAAAATTTTCACATAATTACTACAATTTAAATACATTACAATTTTTGTGTAGACATTATGTAGTTTAAATCTAGCAAATATAATAAGATTACAAACTAATTCTTCATATATTTTTTTAAAGGTTGATCTAAAGTTAGATTTTTTAAAGAAGGATGTTGTTGATGAACTCTCAAGCTTTCGAGAGTTCATAGATCAATCTTTGAAGAGTGTTATGAGTGCAATTAACAAGAGGTTTGAGTTGGATGATTCAAAGGTTAGAATTTACATATCAAATTTAGGACAAATCTATATAAGATATATCACAAAAAGCTTTCTCAACTATTCCCCAAAAATGTAATTTGCAGGTAGTTCAACAAAAAATAATGACCAAAATCAAGGTGACAAAAACCAGCATTTTCAGTTTAATGTTGGTGACCAACTCCATGCAAGCACTAGTAAAACATGTATCTTCATGTGACGACCCAAAGGGTCATCACCTGATTTACTCATTTGTTCTGCGCTTTCGAGGCCTTGAAAACCTCATTTTATATTTCATCGATTTGCGTGTGTTGTCCGGGCACGTAGCCGGAAAATTTTTGTGTTAGAATATGTGAATTCTATGGAAAATTTGAAGAAATTTGATATTAATATTGATATAGTTGACTTCGATCAATATTTTTGGTAAACGAAACCGGACTCGAGATCGGACGGTCTCGGAAGGTCAGTAGGAAAATATAGGACTCGGGCATGCGCCCGGAGTCGAATTCTGAGGCCTAGAGCCCAGGATATGAATTTTTCTATTAAATTATTTTTTCTGAAATTATTAAATGAAAATTGATTAAAAACCCACGGTATCAGACTCGTATTTTGGTTCTGACGCCTGGTACAAGTCTTATATATTATTTAAGTACTTCCTGCAAAGTTTGACGGCATTTGAACGTCGTTTCATGTATTTCGAACCATAAGTCCCAAATTTGAGAGTTTATGAAGTTTAAAGGAAGAAATCATGAATTTGAGGCTTGATTCTATGAAAACGATATTATATTGGAGATTTGATCGTGCGAGCAAGTTCGTAGTATGTTTTTGAGGTTGTGTGCATGTTTGGTTTGGAGCCCGAGGGCTCGGGTAAAGATTTGATAGGCCGTTAGAGCAGATTTTGAAAAATAACACAGCTGGTATTTTCCTCCAGCTGATATCTTCGCAATTGCGAAGAATTACTCGCAATTGCGAAAGGTCCCAGAAACAGCCAAGGTTCGCAAAAGTGAACAATACTTCGCAAATGCGAAGAGGCCCAGGAAAAGCCTTGGTTCGCAAATGTGAACAAGACCTCGCAAATGCGATGCTGTCCAGGATGCCCTTAAGTTCGCAAATGCGAAGGAAATATCACAAATGCGATTCTCTCAGGTAAGGCACAGGTTTGCAAATGCGAACCATTCTCTCGCAAATGCGACACCCACAGTCAGGACCTGCTATGTTCTCAATTGCGAACAAATGTTCGCAATTCCCATATCCGCAGCTGTGCAATCTGATACTTAAACGAATTTTAAACCCCTTTTCACCATTCTTTCAAAACCCAACACACCATACACGATTTTCCAAGAGCAATATCACTCCAAATCACTTGTAAGTCAATTTTTACTTAACTCTTTCAATTCCTAACATCATTAAACATGTTTTCCATGAGAAATCAAAGGCTTTTTACGGTTGAAATTGTTGTTTTTGGGTAGAACCTAGGTTTTTCATAAATTGAGGAATTGGACCTCGATTTGAGGGCCGATTTTGAAACAAATCATATAATTAAACTCGTGAGGGAATGGGTAACCGGATTTTGGTCCGAACCCCGAGTTTCGAGCATGTGGGACCGGGGGTGTTTTGGGAAATTTTGGGTAAAACTTTGAGAAAACCATTTTTATGCATCCAAACCAATTTATATAGTATTTATTAAAGTAATTGAACCAATTGTGATTAGATTCGAGCGAGTTGAATGTTGAAATTCGAGGTAAAGCGATAGTTGAAGGTTAATTGGACTTCAAGGCTTTGAGGTAAGTGTTTGATCTATCCTAACTTGAGGGAATATGATTGAATGTGCTAATTGCTATGTGATCGAGTGCGATGTATAGGCAGTGGTGACGAGCATCTATACATTGGCGTCTAGCATGACCGTGAGTCGTTTGTTGACATATATTATGAGTTAATGTGGGATGTTTTTAAGTCATGTTCTTGAGCCCTTGCCGGGTTGTGAAGTTGATTATTGTTTCCCTTGCCGGGACTTTACTGTGACGATTATTGTTTCCCTTGCCGGGACGTTACTGTGATGATTATTATTTCCCTTGCCGGGACAGTTCATATTATTTGATTCATTCTTTTGCCCTTAACTGTGATTGTTATTTGGGCGAGGAAGAGTGATAATGCACGAAGGGTGATGTCGTGCCATTTTTACTTATGTTCGCACGAATGATCGTTCCGTGCCTTGTTTTACTGATTATGCACGAAAGATCATTCCGTGCCATGTTTATGATTTTGCACGAAGGAACATTCCATGCCGTTGTTATTTAAACCATGCACGAAGGATCATGCCGTTTCATGGATGTGAGGATTAGAGTAAAAGCACGAAGGGTGATGCTGTGCACTTTTATTTGCTTATTTGGTGAGGATGAGAATAAAAGCACGAAGGGTGATGCCGTGCACTTTTATTTGATTATTTGGTGAGGATGAGAGTAAAAGTACGAAGGGTGATGCCGTGCAACCATTTAAATTTCTTGTTTTGGTGATAGCTGTTTTTACTACACTCTGATTCTCTTTACTGATTTATTATGTGTTAGTTGTGTTATTTTGTGGTATATACATATATAGAACTGCACAGGTTTATGTGAGTGTCTGGTCCTAGGCTTGTCACTACTTCGCCGGGATAGGCCAGGCACTTACCAGCACATGGGGTCCGATTGTGCTGATACTACACTTCTGTGCATTTTTGCATAGGTTCAGGTTTTGAGCAGGAGCAGCAGCAGTAGAGTACTAGTGGGATTTATGTACTTCCGAGACCGAGGTAGCTTGCAGGCGTCCGCAGTCCCGGCGTCTCTACTCTATATTTTATGTTATTGTTGTGGTCTCATTGTTCTGAGACAAACAGTTGTTAATTATTTTCTTTCAGACCATTATGTGTAGTTATTCCTTTGTGGTTCGTGAGTTTGTGACTTCACATCTTGGGTAGAGGACTTATGTCAGTTACTTTACATTATTATTCATCTTTTATTCGAAAGACTTCTGCATTCAAAAATATGAGTATCATTGCTTGCTATTAAATTTGAGAACAAAAGTAATGGTATGAACAGAAAATTGGTGAGTGAATTGGCTTGCCTAGCTACCACGAGTAGGCGCCATCACGTTCCCGATGGTGGGAGAAATCCGGGTCGTGACAAGTTGGTATCAGAGCTCTAGGTTACATAGGTCTCACAACTCATGAACGATCTTAGTAGAGTTTGAGGGGTCGGTACGAAGACGTCTGTACTTGTCCTCCAGAGTCTATTGAGTTAGGAAAAATTCTCTCATTTATTCCTTCTTGTCGTGCGATTTGTTCCTCAAATACTGATTGAATATCTACTTTGTCCTTTCGCAGATGGTGAGGACACGTGCTTCTTCATCCGCTGATCAGCAGCCTGAGTACCAGGCACCTCCCGTGAGGGGCAGGGGCCGAGGCCGTATCGGAGGCCGTGGTAGGGGCAGAACTTAGCCCCAGGCAGCGGTTCCAGAGGTGGAGCCTCATGTTGAGGTTGGTAAGGAGGTTCCATCCCCAGCAGCTCTAGTAGGCCCAGCTTAGGTCCCAGGGGAGGTCTTATTTACCCCTGATCTTCAGGAAGCTCTGGTTAGAATAGCGGGTTTTATGGACAGTGTCGCCAGAGCAGGCTTATTACCAGTTGCACCAGCCACTTCTCACGCTGGAGGAGGGGTCCAGACTCCTGTTGCACGTACTCCGGAGCCAGTAGCTCTCCAGCCTCAAGCACCAGTAGTTCAGCCAGCAGTGGCCACTCAGTCAGGCGCTACAGCTCAGGCCGGAGATGGATCGGCCATGACCTCTGATGCTTTATGGAGACTTGATCGGTTCTCCAAGCTTTTTACCACTACTTTCAGCGGTGCCATATCAGAGGATCCCTAGGACTTCTTATTCAGTTGCCATGAGATTCTCAAGACTATGGGAATAGTGGAATCCAATGGAGTTGATTTCTACACATTCAGGCTTTCAGGATCCGCCAAGACTTGGTGGAGAGATTACTCTTTGACTCGACCAGCAAGGTCCCCGGCTTTAACATGGGACCAATTCCCGGAGTTATTTCTGGAGAAGTTTCTCCTTGTTATCCAGCGGGAGGCACTTTGGAGGCAGTTTGAACGCCTCCTGTAGGGTTCTATGACTGTTACCCGGTATGAGATGAGGTTTGTTGATTTGGCACGTCATGCGGTTGTAATGCTCCCCATAGATCGGGAGAGGGTCCGCAGGTTTATAGATGGGCTAAATCAGCCGATCCGACTTCAGATCGGGAGAGGGAGTTGGGAGTGAGATATCTTTCCAGGAGGCAGCTAATGCATCTCGTAGAGTTGAGATGGCTCTTGCTCGGGGAGGTGGTTATCCTTCGGACAAGAGGCCTCGTCATTCCGGCAGATTTAGTGGTTCTTCATCTGGAGGCAGGGATTCTTATGATAGGGGCTAGTCTTCCAGGCCTTTTCAGTCAGACCTCCAGGCTTCACAGGGTGGTCCAGGTGATCGTGGGGTTCGTGAGCAGTATTCAGATCAGCCTCCCATAAGTGCTCAACCTCTTCAGAGTGTTCGTGGGGGCCATTCAGGTCATCAGGGCCAGCAGTCCCAGCAGCCAAAATGTTGCTACGGTTGTGGTAACCCAGGTCATCTTGTCAGGTTTTTCCCTCGAGCAGCAAGCAACACTCAGTAGCGGGTTCCTCACCCCATGATTCAGGCCCCAGCTGACCCAGAGCCTGCCCAGCCAGCCAGAGGCGGGGGTAGAGATCGTAGAGGTGGAGGTCGAGATCGTAAAGGTGGAGACCGTCCCGCCAGAGGTAGAGGTCAGCCAGTAGATGATCGTCCCAAAGACGTAGCTCAGAGGGGAGGTGCCGATCCTCGATTTTATGCTTTACCAGCTAGGCCAGAGGCAGAGGCATCACATACTATTATTACAGGTACCATTCTGGTTTGTGATAGAGGCACTTCAGTATTATTTGACCCTGGGTCTACATATTCATATGTGTCTTCCTACTTTGCACTATACCTGGCCGTGCCTAGCTATGCCCTGGATATTCCAGCTTATGTGTCTACACCAGTGGGTGACTCTATAGTAGTCGACCGGGTGCATCGTTCGTGTGTGGTTATATTCGGGGGTCTTGAGACCCGTGTTGATTTATTGCTATTAGACATGGTGGATTTCGATGTCATATTGGGGATGGATTGGTTGTCCCCATATCATGCTATCTTAGATTTTCATGCCAAGACAGTGACCTTGGCCTTGCCAGAATCACCCCGACTAGAGTGGAGAGGGACCCCAGGCCACTCCGTTCGCAATGTTATTTCATATGTTAAGGCTCGACGCATGGTCGAGAAGGGGTGTCTAGCTTATTTGGCATATGTTCAAGATTCTAATGGAAATTCCTTCAATTGATTCAGTTTCTATTGTACGAGATTTTCCTGAGGTTTTCCCTTCAGACCTGCCGAGCATGCCACCCAACAAGGATATTAAGTTCTGTATTGATCTGGCACCGGGCACTCAGCCCATCTCTATTCCACCCTATCGCATGGCCCCACCGGAGTTAAAGGAGTTAAAAGATCAGTTGCAAGACCTTCTAGAAAAGGGCTTTATCAGGCCCAGTGTTTCCCCCTGGGGTGCACCTGTGCTATTTGTGAAGAAGAAGGATGGCTCGATGCGGATGTGTATTGATTATCGGCAATTAAACAAAGTGACGATAAAGAACAAGTATCCACTACCGAGGATTGATGATTTGTTTGACCAACTCCAAGGAGCGAGGGTGTTCTCGAAGATAGACTTGAGGTCGGGCTACCATCAACTGAAGATCAGGGCGGCTGACATTCTTAAGACAGCCTTTCGCACTAGGTACGAGCACTATGAATTCTTGGTCATGTCTTTCGGGTTGACCAATGCTCCAGCAGCATTTATGGAGTTGATGAATCGGGTGTTCAGGCCTTATCTAGATCTGTTCGTGATAGTCTTTATAGATGATATCCTGGTATACTCCCGCAGCTAGGAAGAGAACGAGCAACACCTCAGAGTGGTTCTTCAGACTCTAAAGGATAATCAGCTATATGCCAAGTTTTCAAAATGCGAATTCTAGTTGAGTTCAGTGGCATTTCTGGGTCATATCGTATCAGTAGAGAGTATTCAGGTGGACCCAAAGAAGATTGAGGCAGTCAAGAATTGGCCTCGACCAGCTTCAGTGATCGAGATGCAAAGTTTCTTGGGGTTAGCAAGCTACTACCGTCGATTTGTAGAGGGGTTCTCTTCTATTGCAACTCCGATGACCAAGTTGACCCAGAAGGGTGCCCAGTTCAAGTGGTCAGATGAGTGTGAGGCTAGCTTTCAGAAGCTCAAGACAGCTTTGACTACAACACTAGTGTTGATATTACCTACGGGTTCAGGGCCTTACACACTTTACTGTGATGCATCTCGTACTGGGCTTGGAGCGGTATTGATGTAGGATGGCAAGGTTATTGCTTATGCTTCGAGACAGTTGAAAATCCATGAGAAAAATTATCCGGTTAATGATCTTGAGCTGGCAGCAGTAGTTCATGCCTTAAATAATCTGGAGGCATTATCTATATGGTGTGGCGTGCGAGGTGTACACGTATCACAAAAGCCTACAGTATTTATTCAAGCAAAAGGAGTTGAATGTGCGATAGAGGAGATGTTTAGAGTTGCTGAAGGACTATGATGTTACTATCTTATATCACCCAGGTAAGGCCAATATGGTGGCCGATGCGTTAAGTACAAAGTCTGCAGCATGAGTAGTCTCGCTTATATTCTGGTCAGTCAGAGACCACTTGCTCTAGATGTCAAGGCCTTAGCCAATCGGTTCGTGAGACTAGATATTTCTGAGCCTAGCAGGGTGTTATCCTGCACGGTCGCTCGTTCTTCTCTATTAGAGCGTATCCGTGAGAGGTAATTTGATGATCCTCATTTGCATGACCTAAGGGATACTGTACAACGGGGAGGTGCCACGAAGGTAACTCTAGATGATGACGGAGTATTGAGATTGCAGGGGCGAGTTTGTGTGCCCAATGTTGAGGGGATTCGAGAGTTGATCTTAGCGGAGGCCCACAGTTTGCGGTATTCTATTCACCCGGGCACCGCGAAGATGTATCAGGACTTACGGCAACACTATTGGTGGCGTAGAATGAAGAAGAACATCGTTGCGTATGTCGCTTGGTGTCTAAACTGTCAGCAGATGAAATATGAGCACCAGAGGCCTGGTGGTGTATTCCAGAGAATTGAAATTCCCGAGTGGAAATGGGAGCAGATTACAATGGACTTCGTTAATGGACTTCCTTTGACTCGGAGGAGATTTAATGCTATTTGGGTCATTGTTGATAGGCTGACCAAGTCAGCACACTTCATTCCAGTATCTGTCTCTTACTCATCGGAGAAGCTAGCATAGATTTGCATCAGGGAGATTGTTCGCCTTCATGGGGTGCCGGTGTCTATTATCTCATATCGGGGTACGCAGTTTACCTCGCATTTCTGGAGATCGGTCCAGCAGGAGTTAGGCACCCATGTTCAGTTGAGTACAACTTTTCATCCTCAGACAGACGGTCAGTCCGAGAGGACTATTCAGATCCTAGAAGACATGCTCCGAGCCTGTGTCATTGATTTTGGAGGCTAGTGGGACCAGTTTCTGCCATTAGCATAGTTCGCCTACAATAACAGCTACCAGTCTAGCATTCAGATGGCTCCGTATGAGGCGTTGTATGGTAGGCGATGTCGATCTCTAGTCGAATGGTTTGAGTCGGGAGAGGCTCAGTTGCTGGGTACAGACTTAATTCAGGAGGCCTTAGACAAGGTCAAGACTATCCAAGAGAGATTGCGTTCAGCTTAGTCCAGACAGAAGACTTATGCAGATCGTAAGGTCCGAGATGTAAATTTCATGGTTGGTGAGCGGGTATTGCTCCAGGTATCGCCTATGAAGGGCGTGATGAGGTTCAGAAAGAAGGGCAAGCTCAGTCCTAGGTATATTGGTCCATTTGAGATTCTGGACCGAGTGGGAGAGGTGGCTTACAGACTAGCACTGCCACCTAGCTTATCAGCCGTACATCCAATTTTTTATGTATCTATGCTTCGGAGGTACCACAGTGATCCTATACATGTGTTAGACTTTAGTACTGTCCAATTGGACAATGATCTATTTTACGAGGAGGAGCCGGTGGACATTCTAGACCGGCAGGTTCGATAGTTGAGGTCGAAGAGTTTTCCTTCTGTGCGTGTTTCAGTGGAGAGGTCAGCCTCCTGAGGCATCGACCTGGGAGTCCGAGTCTGATATGTGGAGCCGTTACCCACATTTGTTCGCTGACTCAGGTGCTTCCATCTCTTGTCCGTTCGAGGACGAACGGTTGTTTTAGAAGTGGAGGATGTGACGACCCAAAGGGTCATCACCTGATTTCCTTATTTGTCCCGTGCTTCTGAGGCATTGAAAACCTCATTTTATATTTCCTCGATTTTGATGCATTGTCCGGGCACGTAGCCGAAATTTTTTTGTGTTAGAATATGTGAATTATATGGAAAATTTGAAGAAATTTGATATTAATATTGATATAGTTGACTTCGGACAATATTTTTGGTAAACGGACCCGGACCCGAGATTGGACGGTCCCGGAAGGTCCGTAGGAAAATATTGGACTCGGGCATGCGTCCGGAGTCGAATTCTGAGGCCTAGAGCCCAGGATATGAATTTTTCTGTTAAATTGTTTTTGCTGAAATTATTAAATGAAAATTGATTAAAAGACCATGGTATCGGGCTCGTATTTTGGTTCCGATGCCCGGTACAAGTCTTAAATATTATTTAAGTACTTCCTGCAAAGTTTGGCGGCATTTGAACGCCGTTTCATGTGTTTTGAACCATGAGTTCCAATTTTGAAAGTTTATGAAGTTTAAAGGAAGAAATCATGAATTTGAGGCTTGATTAAATGAAAACGATGTTATATTGGTGATTTGATCGCGCGAGCAAGTTTGTAGTATGTTTTTGAGGTTGTGAGCATGTTTGGTTTGTAGCCCGAGGGCTCGGGTAAAGATTTGTTAAGCCGTTAGAGCAGATTTTGAAAAATAACACAGCTGGTATTTTTCCCCAGCTGATATCTTCGCAATTGCGAAAGGTCCCAGAAACAGCCAAGGTTCGCAAAAGCGAACAATACTTCACAAATACGAAGAGGCCCAGGAAAGGCCTTGGTTCGCAAATGCGAACAAGACCTGGCAAATGCGATGCTGTCCAGGAAGCCCTTAAGTTCGCAAATGCGAAGGAAATATCGCAAATGCGATTCTCTCAGGAAAGGCACAGGTTCGCAAATGCGAACCGTTCTCTCGCAAATGCGACACCCGTAGTCAGGACCTGCTATGTTCGCAATTACGAACAAATGTTCGCAATTCCTATATCCGCAGTTGTGCAATCTGATACTTAAACGAATTTTAAACCCTTTTTCACCATTCTTTCAAAACACCACACACGATTTTCCAAGAGCAATATCACTTCAAATCACTTGTAAGTCAATTTTTACTTAACTCTTTCAATTCCTAACATCATTAAACATGTTTTCCATGAGAAATCAAAGGTTTTTTTGGTTGAAATTGGTGTTTTTGGGTAGAACCTAGGTTTTTCATAAATTGGGGAATTGGACCTCGATTTGAGGTCTGATTTCGAAACAAATCATATAATTGAACTCGTGAGGGAATGGGTAAACGGATTTTGGTCCGAACCCCGAGTTTCGACTACGTGGGACCGGGGGCATTTTGGGAAATTTTGGGTAAAACTTTGAGAAAACAATTTTTATGCATCCAAACCAATTTATATAGTATTTATTAAAGTAATTGAACCTATTGTGATTAGATTCGAGAGAGTTGAAGGTTGAAATTCGAGGTAAAGCGATAGTTGAAGGTTAATTGGACTTCAGGCTTTGAGGTAAGTGTTTGATCTATCCTAGCTTGAGGGAATAGGATTGAATATGCTAATTTCTATGTGATCGAGTGCAGTGTATAGGCTGTGGTGACGAGCATCTATACACTGGCGTCTAGCATGACCGTGAGTCGTTTGTTGACATATATTGTGAGTTAATGTGGGATGTTTTTAAGTCATGTTCTTGGACCCTTGACGAGTTGTGAAGTTGATTATTGTTTCCCTTGCCGGGACTTTACTGTGATGATTATTGTTTCCTTTGCCGGGACTGTTCATATTATTTGTTTCATTCTTTTGCCCTTAACTGTGATTGTTATTTGGGTGAGGAAGAGTGATAATGCACGAAGGGTGATGCCATGCCATTTTTACTTATGTTCGCACGAAGGATCATTCCGTGCTTTGTTTTACTGATTATGCACGAAGGATCATTCCGTGCCATGTTTATGATTATACACAAAGGAACATTCCGTGCCGTTGTTATTTAAACCATGCACGAAGGATCATGTCGTGCCATGGATGTGAGGATGAGAGTAAAAGCACGAAGGGTGATGCCGTGCACTTTTATTTGCTTATTTGGTGAGGATGAGAGTAAAAGCACGAAGGGTGATACCGTGCACTTTTATTTGATTATTTGGTGAGGATGAGAGTAAAAGCACGAATGGTGGTGCCGTCCAACCATTTAAATTTCTTGTGTTGGTGATAACTGTTTTTGCTACACTCTGATTCTTTTTACTGATTTATTATGTGTTAGTTGTGTTATTCGATAATCCTGTTATTTTGTGGTATATACATATATAGAACTGCACAGGTTTATGTGAGTGTCTGGTCCTAGGCTTGTCACTACTTCGCCGGGACTCATGAGGCCTAGTAAACCTAGGCTCTGATACCAACTTGTCACGACCCCAAATCCGGTCGTGATGGCGCCCAGCACATTGCTAAGCCAGCCCGACCAATCAATATCAACAACGGAGCTAGAAGCTCTCTTTAACCCATTTAAGCATTTCAAAATATGAAACAATAGTAATACTTATACCAACAGCGGGGAAACCAAGTCCCAAAATATACTAACTCCCATAGACCGAAGGGTCAAGAGTCATGAGCCTCTACTGAACATGAGTGTATAAAGGTTTACAAGCTACCAAGTGCGGAAAGAAAAGTCAATACAAAATCAAGACAGTAAGAAGGAATATCGGGTCCTGCGGACTCTGAAGCTACCTCGAATATCCACAAACGTCGCCTCGCACGGCTACTGGATCACTGCTGAGAGGTACCTGGATCTGCACACAAGGTGCAGGGAGTAAAATGAGTACTGCCAGACTTAGTGGTAATAAACAAGGGTAAGACAGCGCAGATAAGAAATCCGCAATAAAGCACTATGTAAAGCTGTAATCAAATACCCTGTCACAGAATCGATATCAACTGTACCTGTACCAATAAGTACCAGCAAAACAGTATAACAGCTAGCAGATGTAGCTAAAATGCAATGCAATGCATGATATGACCGCTACAGTGCGTAGCCCGACTCCAATTTTGCACTACTAGAAAATGAGTTTATTGGAACGGTTTCTGGGCAACGGTTCTGTAACTGTTACAATAGATATTCTTTTGGAACGGCTTTAACCGTCCCAATAGAGTCAAAAGGCTTCTGGCACACTTCTGAACAATAATCGTTCCAATAGCTTAAAAACCGTCACTATAAGTAAAGATATAAAGACGGTTTTTATATCCGATACAATAGTATTGTCTTTTGGAACGGTTTTGTAAAATAAAACGCTAAAGGAACGGTTCAATTTCCCTCCATACTTTCCCTCCTAAGTATTTATTAAAAAACAAATATAGTGGACCCCACTAATATTTTAATTACTCTAACATCTAAAATAACCTAGAATACATCGACTCCCCCACTATCTCAGTCTCAGAACCTTAGCTTTCTCCATTTTCTTCAATGTAAACCGATGAACTCTATCGACCAGATCCGGTGAAGACTTTATCGACCAGCTCCGGTGAAGGACGACCATTTTCGGCTATTATACCACAATCTCTGAGGTAGGCTTTCGATTTACCCTGTTCTATGTTTGCTATTACTGTTCGATTTTCGCTTTCTTCTTCCCTAATCTGAAAAATTATTTCATTGTTCGTTCTATTTTCTTTCTTTGGTAATATTTATGATAAACCCATTATTTTGCTTCTGATTTGCCTATATTATGCGATCTATTTTGTGATTTTTAGTTTGCGAAATTTGGGGATTTGTTTGTTAGGTTTTAATTTTGTGTTAGAGACCATGAGATTTGATGTTTGCTATCGATATTCCTGTTCTTGTTCGTTATTCTGAAAATCATTATTTTGTATTATAAGTGGGAATGCATGGAGTATTCTGCTACTGATTTGCTAGTATTCTGAAGTTTATTTAGCTTATTTACTGCTGCCCAAGCTCTGTTTGTTTATGGGTATTTAGATTTATGGTTTGCCCCTAATTTGAATCTTGTCTTTATTAATTAATTTCTTCAACAATCCATTCTTTGTATTTTCTACCAGATTGGTTTCTACCTTATTCTCAGCATATAATATCAGAAATTAGAGTCTTTTCTTACTTTTTCTAGTTAACTCTGTGTGTGTGTGTGTGTGTGTGTGTGAATTTAAGGTGAGAAAATGTTGAAGTTGATAACAGGCAGACCAGTTTAGTTTTCCTTGTTTTGCTGCAACAACTTCCTTCTGTAAGCTATTGTCCTCCCTTCCATATTTCCAGAGCCATTTATACAACAGGATCTTGTTGTGCTTAGCTAGGTCCCTGATACCCAATCCCCTTGTAGCATTGGCCTAATGACTTTAGACCATATGACAAGGCGAAACTTGTGTTCCTGACTGCTGCCCTCCCAGAGAAAGTTTCTTCTGATTTGATCCAATTGCTTCAGTACTTACCAGGCACTGGAAATAGTGACATGGAGTATGTGGGAATTCTGTCCTAACACTATTGATAAGAATAAGTCTACCACCCATAAAAAGGTATTGCCTTTGCCAAGTAGCCAACATTTTCTATTACCCCACTCCATATTCCAGTAGACTTATATTTTGCCCCCAAAGGAAGCCCTAGGTAAGTGGTGGGGAAGAAGCCTACGCTACAGTATAATATGTCAGCCAATTCATGGATATGAGGGACCTCATTCACTGGATATAACACATCATTGATGCCTTCATTGCCAATTGGCAATCTATATAAACAGTTAAATTGTAAGAGCATAGCATAAATGTAAAAAAAATGCTACTGTTATTGCACATCTGCACTTGTTCTATTATGTGTTAAATTTAATGCTACTACAGCAGGCAAGCACGCTTGTTCTGTTGAGTGTTATTGCACTTGTTCATCGTTAAATCAATTGGGTAGTTGAATTTGAATTATTATTAGTGCTTGTTTTCATTTCCATATTAGGAGTGTTTGGTCTTTGAATTTGAATCATTTTTTGTGCTTGTTTTCATTTCCAGATTATGAGTGTGTGAACTAATCAACTAATAGAGAAAAGTTGCATCAATCCAGGAAGGTAGAAGCCATAATATTAAAGTAGTTATGTGTAAAGTAGTATCGTTCGATGCCATTTCTTAGTTTCTTATGTGGTAGTCGTATGTAGAGTAGTTGATTTAAATACTGATGCTGCTTGAATATTATCTTAATCCTAAAAGCTCCTAAAAGTCTTATGTTAAAGCAGTGTTATTAAAAGCAAGCGCTTCTCGCTGAAAGTGCAAAATCAAGGCGAGACGAGGGGTCTACGCTTTTCTGCCCTACAGCAGGTAAATTTCTCTTCTCCTCTTCTCTTCTTCTGCTTCTTCTCTTTTTTCTCTTCTCTTCCTCTTCTAATTTCTCTGCTACTATTCGACTCCTCTCATCTTTTCTCTTTCCTTTCTATTTTTGTTAGTTCTTTTTCTATCCTGCCTATGTTCAAAGAAAATGTGCCTGGTAACGAAATTAGCTTTGTTATTGATATGCTAGTTGAGGTTTATTTTGTTCTTGTGGTTCTTGGCATTGTTTTGGCTAATAATAGTGAGCTATTATTTCATTTATTTGGGTTCTTCATGTGTGTTGGTTCAACTGCTGGGAGAGCTTTGGAATCTGTGGTTCAAGGGTTGCTTTTAACATCTGAAGCTTCTGAAGACCAATGCCCTGATTTTGTTTGGATGTTAGCCTTTTGGTTAGCAGTAATGTTTTTGTTTATATTGCTTTGAAGAACTAGCAATTCCACATGACATTAAACTGTTCAGTGTTGGCGCATTTAATTTTTTGATAGACATACAAAATTATTGTAGCTTTGGGCAATATTTAGTATAAGAAGATCGAATAAAAGATGCAAATGTAACTTTTACGTTAGGTTTTAACGAGATTGAGAGTACCGCAACCTCATTATTCTATTACATGTAAAACGACGTGAAAGGCATGGCTCTTTGTTGGTATTTAGTGCAACAGTTCTTAATATTTAGTTGGGTCTCAAATTTGCTGCTTTCTCCTAATATTTTGTTTACGAAGATTGTTTTGTAAATGCTATAAAACTCTTCTCTCGTCACGCATACAACATCAAGATTATCGTCCTAGAGAATAGGAAGTTGCCACCAGGAACGGAAGTACCTCTTATTAGATCCGAGTTGATCAACTAATTAAGCAGATTCACTCTCTGATTAAACATAATAGACGTTACTATTTTTGTAACTCTTATAAAGCCTGAGGTTGTTGAGGTTCTCCATACCTTAAGCGGATTTTATTTGCTTATAAAAGACCTGCATGTATTTGCTTCTCCTCTTCTCATTGATTCATAGCTTAGCATGCTGATAAGCATGGAAGCAAAGAGCTGCAAGGAGAGACCTAGTGTAAATATGGTTCACATTCAATCCCTGGAACCAAAGCAAGCAAAAAAAAAAATTTGAAAATCAGACATATATATTTCTAATGTTAAGCTATATTTTTACTCCTACATAAGGCTAATACATCTTCTACAGATGACACAATAGTAGGCTTTGTCAAAAGAAATATAACTGGTCACTACTCAGTATTCCAATTTTGTAAATTACAACCTTTTTCATGTATCAAACCTTTGCCTTCTTATTTTTTCTCAGGGTGCTGTTTGCAAATTACCTACACAGAGAAAGAATATAGAGGTCGTTGAATTTGCTGCTAGCCTAGTTAATTAAAAAAGGGGTTCCCTTTCCAACTTCAACAGAGATTCAGCGGCAACATGTATGTGATTTCTTCTTCTTTTTCTTCTTCTTCTTCTTCTTCTTCTTCTTCTTCTTCTTCTTCTCCTTCTTCTTCTTCTTCTTCTTCTTCTTCTTCTTCTTCTTCTTCTTCTTCTTCTTCTTTTCACTGCTTCAGCGTCCGAATAGCAATGAAATGCTGGCGATTTTTTTACCTTCGATTATTCTTTCTAAGTCTTCTCCTCTTCGTTGAAATGCTACCTAGTTCTACTTTCATTGTTTTCATGCTGCCCAGTTTTAACAGAATGGTATACTGTCCTTCCTCTGAATATCATAAGAATGGTATACTGTCCTTCCTCTGAATATCATAACAGAATGTGAAATACTGGCGATTCTGCCCAAAAAGCGCTGAAATGCTGCCAGTTTTTTTCCAGAAAAATTCTGCCCAAAAAATGCCGAAACACTAGTTTGTAATTGTTGTGTTGTCGTATGGTTGTCGACTCATGTTTCTTATGCTTGTGAAATGCTGGCGATTCTGCCCAAAAAGTGCTGAAATGCTGGCAGTTTTTTTCCAGAAAAATTCTGCCCAAAAAGCACCGAAACACTGGGTTGTAATTGTTGTGTTGTCGTATGGTTGTCGACTTATCATAAAAGTAGATATGCTGAAAAGTTATGGTCTTAAGCAATTCCATATCAGTTTTAGGCCTAGCTATGTATCCTCACATATTTATGTAATCTATGAAAATATAGAGCATTGAAACTGAAAATATGTTATCTATGTAATATATGAACATTGGTATACAATTAGCTACTAGTGTAATTTATCTTTTCTGCAAAGAGCATATCGCCCTCATTTTTTCAAAAATATGGACCATGGCCTATACCACTTGATTTGCTTCTTACTTTCTTCATTGGAGCTTAAAAAAACAAATAATGCCTGCAAAGCCAAGTTAGTTTTTACTAAGAACTAAGATGACTGTATAACTTACCACTAAGAGGACATGTTTGAAACAGGTGCAAATAGGCTTAGAGGACAATATGGAAAACAAAAACACCACCAAAAGTGGCTTGGCTTGATGGACTGCTGTAAACAACACAAAAATTAGCATTAGTCAATCACATTCTTTTGCATTAGTGTCACAATTTTGATTCAGAATTGTAAGTTGTTGTTTGATGTTTCTTTCTTCTTGCAGAGAATGTCCCAAAATAATATTGAGAACCGAAAAAAGTTGAAGAATTCTCATACTGCTGGAAAAAGAAGTTTTGCTTTAGTGCGTTCTAAGTTGGTGTGTAACTGGCAAATAATGGCAAAAAATTTCTCAATATCTGCTCTTGTTTAGTACATGGTAGATCACCACGAATTCTAACTCACTTTCATGTAACTATGTAACTAGGAAAACGAGAAGGAAACTTCGGATCCTTTATCGGTAAAAGAAGTCTTTGTAGCTACAAGAAAAAGAAAAGCTGGGCGATCATACAAGTGCTCGGATGATGATACAACTAGTAAAATTATGCGAATTATATTTAACTAATGTTATATCGAGATCAATTATTTGTTTTTATTAGTATACTTTTTATTTACTTGTTCTAATTGTTTGAATTTGCTTTGAAGGCTAAAATGGTGGCAATTGAAGCAGCGTTCAGGAATTGATATTGATGCAAATATTATTCTAGCAGCATTGGGTGATAATTCTCCTGGAGAAGCTTCTTCTGCACAACGAGCAACTTTGCAACCAATCCGTCGTCCATCTACTGATAGCAAAAAAGAAGGCCAACTCATTCGAGGTATTAATATTGCGATTTTTTTTAGCTTATTGATGCCAAGAACTATATATGTTGGGATATATATTACGGTTTACAAACTTCTCCAGAATGATGAACTACATTGTTGGATTATAGTTGCCTTTATGAGTTTAGGACTCATGTGCATATTTTATCTGGTGCTATTCTAGAGATGTTCGAACTATCTTCATCCATATTATCAAACTTTCTTATATATTAATATGATTTAACTTAGCTGGAATGATAGTGGATAGATAGCATTCATTTCACATATGTTTGAACTATTTGAACAGTTGACGATTGGGGTAGATTTTTGTATTATTATGTTTTGAGGGTACAACTGTTAGAGATTGTTGCAAAACGGAGGTTTTGTTTGATAATGCTAGATATCGGCTGTGAAGATTTGGTTAAAAAATTGTTCAAAAATGTTTTGTCGTCTTGAGGGAACATCAGCCTCAGTAGTACCTGTAAATAAAAAGTATGTTTGATAATGTTATATTATTGTGGATGCAGTTATTAGGTGCAGTTGGCCATGCCATGTTGATAATATTGTGGATGGCACATATAAGTAGTTGATGTATGGATGGATCTTAGGTTATGCATAGTTGTATTTGCAAATGATGTTTTGAGCTTGTTGAAAATTTTGGGATAGTCATATTTACAAAGGAAACTCTGCCGAAAATTTTAAGAATTTAGAGAGAATGAAAATTTTCGAGTTATTATCAAATTGGTCATTCAATTACTTTTTGATTCAATTAGCCTAAAAATATTATTTAATTATTTCTTATTATCTTTTGTAGGTGCATTGATTGCGGATGAAAGCAGTGACGAAGACCTTACTTGAGTGTGGTTGATTGTTGTTAGGCTTTATTATTATGTTTAAGGATATTTTAGTTTAGAACTTTTTGTATCATCAAACTCATCTATTTTGAGTTTTGAATTGTTTGACCAAACATTGTATCCATATTTTGTTTTTGTACATGGATAATGCTAGTTGGATATGGTGTAAACAATTTCTTAGAATAGGAAAGTATTTCTCATTTTGCTTCCATAAATATCAGAAATTATAATTTGTTCTAATAGAGAATATAAACATTCCAATAAACATAGCAAATAACAAGAGCAACCCTTAATAACTGTTCCAATATGTTATAATATCTGTTGCAATAGAGTAATGATAATTGTTCGAATATCATGAAAACCGTTGCAACATATCATGAAAACCGTTGCAATAGCCTTAAAAAAATTACTTGCATTAGTTTACCAGGACGGTTTATAACCGTCCCAATAGAAAATAAACCGTTCCTGTAGATAAAACATGGTAGCAATCCAAAACCGTTACAATATCCCTATCTATGGGGACGGTTTATAAACCGTTGCAAAAAACCGTTCCAAAAGACCTATTGTAACGCTGAATCCTGGAACGGGTCAACATCCGTTCCAATAGACCTATAAGGACGGTTATCAGATCTATTGCAACGGTTATAGAAGGGTTGCCATAGCTTCAATTTTTAGTAGTGTTGGGTACCCGTGCTTACTGTGGGGGTTCAGACTCCGGAGGGGCTCCTACAGCCCAAGCACATCTCATAGAGATTTACTGCGGCGTGCAGTCCGATCCAACATATATCTCGCTGCGGCGCGCAGCCCGATCCACTACTAGTCAGCTAATATGCAGATACAACCTCGCAGGCTCAAAAGTAGTTTTTGAAAATTCTTTTATCATTTTTCAGTTGGAAAACAGTAATATCAAGTTCCAGAGATTGGAATTAGCATAATAACAGAAATAGCTGCGGACTAGTAGTAAAATAGCATGTCTATATGATAAGACAATGATAACGATCCTCGCGGGATCCAATAACCGGCTCACGGCCCACAAGTATACTCAACCGCCCAAGAAGGGGGTTCAACGGCTCGAGAATAGCCAATAATATAATATCAACAGGTCGGACTAATATATAGTCTCCAGTTCATGATCGACCCCGCACTCTCAAGAGTGTGCGTGTCTCGCCGCTATACGGCGTCACAAAGTGGTATACCGGGGTTTCGAACCCGCTGGTCATCACCCACATCTATTACTCACCTCAATACGGCGCGACGACTACTCCGCAATGCCCTTGCCACGAGAATCAAGCTCCGCACGCGTAGAATCTGATCAAATACAGTAGAAATACAACAAATTAGGCCAATGGGACGACACCCAATCAATACAACTCAATTTACATCAAAATTCCCAAAGTTGTCAAAACCCGACTTTCGGCACGCTTCTCGAAAAATTACAAAAGTCACATATTCGGAATCCTCATCTCGATACGAGTCTAGGCATATAAAATTTACCAAAATCGGACTCCATTTGCCCACTCAAATCAGTGTTTTTCTTTAATTTAGGCCTAGGGCTCAAACTCACCTTTAATCTTCCATTTACAGGGATTTAACCAAGGATTTCATGTTAAAATGATGTAATTAAGCCACAAAACTTACCTCCAACGAAACCCCGATGATTTCCCAGCAATCTCCCGTCAATTTCTTCTCTTGGAACTCAAAAATGGAGGTTTTGGGTATTAAACCCGTGACTGGCCAGTTCTGGTTTTTAATTTCACTGCCAGGCACTTTAACCCTACGCGTTCGCGATGTACCTCACGCGAACGCGATGCCTTGATCCTTTCCTTCATCGCGAACGCGACATGATGTCACGCGTCCGCGAAGGCCAACTCCCCAACTCCGGATTTTTACTCTACGCGAACGCGTCCCTGACCACGCGAACGCGATGCTTCGCCTATTCCAGCTACGCGAACGCGACCCTAACCATCGCGAACGCGATGCTTCCCTTCCTTCTCTTACGTGAACGCGTGACTCCCTCTCGCGAACGCGATGACCACGATGACCAGCCTACGCGAACGCGGGCCTTGCCCTCGCGAACGCGAAGGCTTAAAATGTGCCGAGTGATCTGCAGATTCCAGCAGACCCTTTCTTGTTTCAAAGTGCCGGACAATGGTCCGGATTCACCCCGAGGCCCCCGGGACCCCAACAAAAACCACCAACATACCCCAAAACACGATACGAACTTGTTCCAATCATAAAAACACCATCCTAAACATCAAAATCACCAATTACACACGGATTCAAGCCTAAATTTCTTAAAACTTTCCGAATTACACATTCGATCAAAAACCCGACCAAACGACGTCCGAATGACCTGAAATTTTGCAGGCACATCCAAAATCACCTAACGAAGCTACTGCAACTGTCGGAATTCCATTCCGACCCCGGATCAAAATCTCACCTACCATTCGGATTTCGCCAAAATTCAACCTTAGCCAATTCAAGCCTATTTCTACACGGGCCTCCAAATTCAATTCCGATCGCTCCCCTAAGTCACAAATCACCTCCCGGAACTAACCGAATCATCAGAATCCGATTCCGAGCCCTCTAACCAAATAGTCAACTCCAGGTTGACTTTCCTTATTCAAGTTTCCTTCAAGAAGGCTATATGCCTCATTTTCAATCCAATTCACTCCTAACTCACCCGATAGGCTCTAATACTGATATAAAATCATAAAACATGTAATTACAACATAACGGGGTGGTAATTCCCATGACGACGGGCCGGGTCGTCACAACTACACTTTTGTGCATTTTTCCACAGGTCCAGGTTTTGAGTAGGAGCAGCAGCAGTAGAGTACTAGTGGGATTTCTGTGCTTCCAAGACCGAGGTAGCTTGCAGGCGTGCGCATGCCCGGCGTCTCCTCTATTTATTTTTGTTATTGCTGTGGTCTCATTGTTCCGAGACAGACGGTTGTTAATTATTTTCTTTCAGACCATTATGTGTAGTTATTCCCTAGTAGTTCGTGAGTTTGTGGCTCCACATCTTGGGTAGAGGACTTATGTCAGTTACTTTACATTATTATTCATATTTTATTCGAAAGACTTCCACATTCAAAAATATGAGTATCATTTCTTGCTATTAAAATAAAAGTGATGGTATGAACAGGAAATTGGTGAGTGAATTGGCTTGCCTAGCTACCACGAGTAGGCGTCATCACGATCCCGATGGTGGGGGAAATCCGGGTCGTGACACTACATTAGTCCTACATACATATCTACAAATCGTAAGAGTTGCAAATCACTTTTTTATTATGTTTTGCAGATCCCACTTCTACACAACATGTTCAACCACAAGCTGACTTGTACCCTGAATTCCAAGAAGTAGTTGAAGCATTTAAAGCAGGTATAGTACCATATCTTCATTATACTTACATTTTTAGCAAATTTACATATGAACTACAAATAACTACATATAACTACGATTTTATTATACTATTGTTCATTGCATCCCCAAATTCACCAGAATATGTACAAGGAAATGTTGATGAAGAACCATTAGTTGATAAAATATCTGTTGAACAACAAGCATGTAATGTAATCTCTAAGTTTCTACGAAAGATCCATATATTGTTAATAACTACATATCACAACACCTATCTACAGAAGGTGTAATTATCACAGGGGTTGTGCCACCAGTGGTTGATCAACCCGCAATCAAGTAAGGATCATATGTTGAACATAGCAATCCACAGTCCCCAATACATGGTGTAACATTGACTGAAGTTGCCAGGGAGGCATTCATAAAAAAGATGAAACTGAAGTTGTGCATGAAGGCATTGAAAACAAAGTTGTGACATTGGATGATTTTGAGCTTCCAGACAACTTATCACAGTTGGTTAATTTTGAGGATCCACTACCACTTGAAGTAACCCCTCTTCATCCTGTAAGAACAAGGATGCCGGGAAAACATGCACGATCACCATTCACACCCTTGTACAGTACTGAAGGAAGCACATCTGCTGGGCCCAAATATTTTTACCTGAACCTTTCACAAGTGTCATAGGCGAAGATATTGATCCTGATTTGATAGATAGGTTCACAACCTTGTTATATACTCTCAAAGACAAAGGAAATATGAGGTATTATTGCTTTAATTTATACTGTCCATTTACCCTTTTTACAATTCAAAGGTTTAATTACTTTTGTATTTTTTTAATTTGATTCACTCTTTTGTTATTACAGGAGGAAAGAATTCTATTCAAAGAAGGATAACCAAATAAATCCTGAGTTGGATTTTGGTTGTGAAAAGATTGATAAGAAGGAGTGGTTCTATCACCTAGCTCACCCCGGACAAGTAATCAATAGCACTGTAAGTATATAGCGTTTTATCTTCAATATTTGTTTTGTCTTCAAATGTGTTGTGCACTTGCAGTTTTGAAAGTTTTTATGATGTGTCATTGTAGTTATATTGTAGATATTATATATATGTTATTACATTTAGTCTCCATATGTAATATTTGTTTTTTGGACCTTATACAATAAATGTGAAAATGTAGTTAATATGTAGTCTTTTTGTAGTTGTTATGGGTGAATTGTAGATCTCGTATGTGTTCACTACTATTCATGATAACTACCATTAAATTGCATTTGTTGAGGCCTTTGGTGTAACTGTTATATATTTGTTGTTATTGTGGAGTAAAAGCGGAGCAACATGCTAGATGTTTTTCAGAAATTCTAATATGTAGTTGTTTTGTAGATATATGTTGTTATACTGTCACTTACTGTATATTTCACTTTTATTTGGTAGCACATTGATGTTATTATGTACTATCTGAGAAAAAAGGGAAAATATGGCCCTAACATCAAGACAAGGTTTACAACAACCGATTTCTTGTTCAAGACAAAGATTGAAGCAATCTATGAGAAGTTCACTAGTTCTCCGCCGGATGTGAGGAATTCTGTGATTAAAGCTGAGGATGATATTGGGGAATATATTCTAGGCTACAGGATTCTTGCAAATGTTCCATGGGATGTTGTTGACTATGTGCTCATGCCTGTTAACATTATTGATAACTTTCATTGGTTGTTGCTAGTTTTGACATAAAGGATACGAAGCTTTATGTTTATGATTCATTGGTAAGAGCAAATCGTAATCAATCAGTTCAGACTATGGTTGACAAATTTGCATGAATTATTCCTCTTTATTTGTCATGCACAGGTTTCTATGGTAAACGCAAAGACATTGACTTCAAGACTTCAAAGTCATACATTGAAAAAGCAGTTACGGACCCTCTCGACATTCAATGGCTGGTTGCTGAGATTCCACAACAGAAAGAAGGCTCACTGTAAAAAAAACTAATCTCCCTTTCTATATGTTTTATCCTTTTTTTTTAATAATTTGTTATATAATGAGAAATTCTCATATTATGCAGGGATTACAGTGTATATGTGGCTGCTTTTGCGAAATATGTTAGTTGTGGTGATTTTTTCATCCCAAAGGAAGATTTGAGTGATATTGTCCTACATCGTATACGCTATGGAGCTCTACTGTGGAACTACGCCACAAAGAAGCTAGAAGATGGCTCAATTAGTGAGAGTGAGGTTACTGGCAGGCTTGCCAGAAGGAAGGGTGCACGGGCAAAAAATGAGAGGACTAAAGTTCAATGAAAGAAGAAATGAATTATGTTATTCCTAGTTGTGTCTGTGTAATTTGGTAGTTGTATTGGAAAACAATGTAGGAATTAAGTCGTTTAGTTTTTGTACAAAAATTATTTTTGATAACAAATGTTAAACTCGCGTACTCGAGTTCTCTAATACCTCCAGGTGCCATTAAACATATTTATATAAATGTCAGTTGTTAATTATCATAAAGATGAATTAAATACAGGTATCCTAGCATCCATATTCATAAAAATTATGAATTTAACTACAATTAAACTACATTGAACTACATTACAACTACAAATTGTAAATAACTATTGTAGATGACTACATGTACACCACACCTAAACTACATTTTAAACACAATATGGAAACAGTTGACATTAAGTACTTTATTTATTTAAGTCATATGTTTTGTAAGAAGTTTAACTGTTATATAAAAAATGACAAAAATTAACGCTTGAATGCATAGAAACAACTTGTAAATATACAGCTACACAAATTAATGTTTCTAGTTAAATTTCATCTTCAAATCCAATACAGGTTATCAGTCAGATCTGAAAATTCTTATTTACGCTAACATTTAAATTGAATAACTATTCTGACTACATAATATTCATTTCGTTTTTGGCGCATTCTTGCAAGTTCTTTTGTTATGCACTTCAACTCCACAATTGCTGCATGACACCTTGTACTTTTTTGACTTTATTTCATCAAATGTTTTATATCTTTCCTTTTGAGGTCTCCTTGGCTGCCTTTTATCTCCCCCTGGTGGCTTTACTACCTCATCCAAAATATGTTGGGGAACATCCCATTTGGCTTCATCAGGAAGAGGATTTACTGGCATTTCATAGGTAAGAAGAAGGCTCTCCCTTGTGTAATACGGAGAGCAATAGTTTTCAGGTGTTTCATTCCTATGCCTTAATGCTGCTAGAGCATGGGCACATGGAAGTTCGTCAAGTTGGAATTGTCCACAGCAACATTTCTTGTTTTGTAAACATACAATGTACCGCTTCGCACCATCTAACACAGTATGTATATAATCTGTTGAAGCTCTCACCTACAATTTAAAAACAAACAGAAAAAATGATACATCAAAAATTTAACTGGATTATCGACATTTTATCTACAAATTATCTACAAGTAACTAAAATTACCTACAATGAGACTACATTTTAACTACAATCTGAAACACTGCATCTATTACTATTTTTTTTTCTCTTGCACCAATCAAGAATATCTTACCCGTAGTTTATGAGATAACGTGTTGTTATCATCCAACTCTTTGTGGAATTTTGACCAAGGAATGTGAAAGTATACTTTTCCTTCAACAACTTTTCTTTTGTCCAACGTTCAATAAGAGTTCTCATATACTCAAATAGGTCATATATTGGCAGCTCTCTTGCCTCTTTCGTTACAACATTCAACGACTCGGCAACGTTTGACGTCATAGTAAAAGTTCTAGTCACCGTTGCATGTACTCTTGACCATCTATGATAGCCAATATCATATAGGTAAGACTTTACACGTGGGTCTACCTCTTCAATCCTTATCATCCTTTCATTGAATTCATCCAGAGTGTATGACCGGGCTGTAGAAAAGTACAATTCATGTAATTGTAGATGTCCCTTTTTGAGTTTTGATCTTATATTTGTCCATATATGCCACATGCAAGAGTAGTGTGCCATCCCCAGATGGACAACTGATGTTGTCTTCAATATACTCTCATGCCTATCTGAAAAAACACACATTGAAGGTCTTTCTCCATATGCCTCCTTGAATTTCTCAAAGAACCACTTCCACGACGCGTCATTTTCAGAATCAACCACAGCATATGCCAGGGGCAAAATAGTGCCTACATTTTGTATACATAAAATAATATTAAATAACAACTACACTTGGATATTGAGGTTAAAGACAATTAACTTTATTTATTTATCTAACTACAAAACAAACTAAACTACAATTTAACTACAATATATAAATTATCCACAATGTACGTATAAATTGTTGCCTTTATTTACCTGCTGCATCCATTGTGCTTGCTGTCAGTATAATCCCCCTGTATGCTTGTCACGACCCGGATTTCCCCCACCACCGGGATCGTGATGGCGCCTACTTGTGGTAGCTAGGAAAGCCAATTCACTCACCAATTTCCTGTTTATACAACCACTTTGTTCTCATACTAAATATCAAGAATAATACTCATATTTTTAAATACGGAAGTCTTTCGAATAAAAGATGAATAATAATGTAAAGTAACTGACATAAATCCTCTACCCAAGATGTGGAGTCACAAACTCACGAACTACTAAGGAATATCTACACATAATGGTCTGAAAGAAAATAAATAATAACCGTCTGTATCGGAACAATGAGACTACATCAATAACAAAAGTAAATAGAGGAGACGTCGGGCCTGCGGACGCCTGCAAGCTACCTCGGTCTCGGAAGTACAGTAATCCCGCTAGTATACTACTACTACTGCTGCTGCTCAAAACCTTGACCTGTGCAAAAATGCACAGAAGTGTAGTATCAGCACAATCCGACCCCATGTGTTGGTAAGTGCCCGGCCTATCCCGGCGAAGTAGTGACAAAGCTAGGACCAAAAACTCACATAAACTTGTGCAGTTCTGTATATATATATATATATATATACCACAGAATAACAGAGATATTGAGTAACACAATTAACAAATGAGGTAACATGCTGGGGGAGTACAATCAGCAACATATAATAAATCAGTAAGATAAAAACAGAGTGTAGCAAAAACAGTTATTGCAAAGCAAGAAATTTAATGGTTGCACGGCATCACCCTTCGTGCTTTTACTCTCATCCTCACCAAATAAACAAATAGAAGTGCACTGCATCACCCTTCGTGCTTTTACTCTCATCCTCACATCCATGGCACGACATGATCCTTCGTGCATGGTTTAAGTAACAACGGCACGGAATGTTCCTTTGTGCATAAATAATAAAACTAGGCACAGAATGATCCTTCGTGCAAACATAAGTAAAAATGGCACGGCATCACCCTTCGTGCATTATCACTCTTCCTCACCCAAATAACAATCACAGCCAAGGGAAAAAGAATGAAACAAGTAATATGAACTGTCCCGACAAGGGAAACAATAATCATAACAATATCCCGGCAAGGGAACAACAACAACAACACAATAAAGTCCCGGCAAGGGAAACAATAATCAACCTACAGAACACGGCAAGGGCTCAAGAACATGACTTAAGAACATCCCACATTAACTCACAACATATATCAACAAATGACGCACGGTAATGCTAGATGCCAGTTTATAGATGCTCGTCACCACGCCTATACACCGCACTCTATCACATAACAATTAGCAATTATCACATTCAATCATATTCCCTCAAGCTAGGATAGATCAAACACTTACCTTAAAGCCTTGAAGTCCAATTAACCTTCAACTATCGCTTTACCTCAAAATTCAACCTTCAACTCGCTCGAATCTAATCACAGTTGGTTCAATTACTTTAATAAATACTATATTTGGATGCATAAAAATGGTTTTCTCAAAGTTTTACCCAAAATTTCACAAAATGCCCCCAGTCCCACGTGGTCGAAGCTTGGGGTTCGGACCAAAAATCCGGTTACACATTCCCTCACGATTTCAATTATATGATTTGTTTCGAAATTGGACCTCGAATCGAGGTCCAATTCCCCAATTTATGAAAAACCTAGGTTCTACCCAAAAACAACAATTTCAACCATAAAAATCTTTGATTTCTCATGGAAAACATGTTTAATGATGTTAGAAATTTTGAAGAGTTGAGTAAAATTTGACTTACAAGTGATTTGGAGTGATGTTGCTCTTGAAAAATCGTTTGTGGTGTTTTGGGTTTTGAAAGAATGGTGAAAAAGGGGTTTAAAATCGTTTAAGTATCAGATTGCACAACTGCAGATATGGGAATTGCGAACATATGTTCGCAATTGCGAACATAACAGTTCCTGACTGCGGACGTCGCATTTGCGAGGGTATGGTTCGCATTTGCGAACACATGCCAATTCTGGCCAACTTGCATTTGCGAGATTTGGTTCGCATTTGCGAACCTGGGCTTCTCCTGGGCAACTTCGCATTTACGAATGTTGCCTCGCATTTGCGAACCAAGACCTTTACTGGGCCACTTCGCATTTGCAAAGGTTGGTTCTCATTTGCGAACCAAGGCCTGTTTTGTGTCTTCTCGCAATTGCGAGTAAATCTTCGCATTTGCGAAGATATCAGCTGGGGGAAATACCAGGTGTGTTATTTTTCAAAATCTGCTCTAACGGCGTATCAAATCTTTACCCGAGCCCTCGGGATCCAAACCAAACATGCACACAACCTCAAAAACATACCATAAACTCGCGCGATCAAATCGCCAATATAACATCGTTTTCATAGAATTAAGCCTCAAATTCATGATTTCTTCTTTTAAACTTCATAAACTTTCAAATTTCGAACTCATGGTTCAAAACACATCAAATGACGTTCAAATGCTGTCAAACTTTGCAGGAAGTACTTAAATAATATATAAGACTTGTACCGAGAGTTGGAACCAAAATATGAGCCCGATACCATGGTCTTTTAATTAACTTTCATTTCCAGTTTCATTAATAATTTCAGCAAAGCAATTTAATAGAAAAATTCATATCTTGGGCTCTAGGCCTCAGAATTCAACTCAGGACGCTTGCCCGAGTCCCATATTTTCGTACAGACCTTCCGGAACCGTCCGACCTCGGGTCCGGGTTCGTTTACCAAAAATATTGACAGAAGTTAACTATATCAATATTAATATCAAATTTCTTCAAATTTTCCATAGAATTCACATACTCTAACATAAAAACATTTCGGCTACGTGCCCGGACTACGTACGTAAATCGAGGCAATATAAAATAAGGTTTTCAAGGTCTCGGAAGTGCGGAACAAATGAGGAAAACAGGTGATGACCCTTTGGGTCGTCACATCCTCCACCTCTAAAACAACCGTCCGTCCTCGAACGGACAAGAGAAGGAAGTACCTGAGTCGAGGAAAAATGTGGGTAATGGCTCCGCATATCAGACTTGGACTCCCAGTTCGATGCCTCAGGAGACTGACCTCGCCACTGGACACACATGGAAGGAAAACTCTTCGACCTCAACTATCGAACCTGCCGGTCTAGAATGGCCACCGGCTCCTCCAAGTATTCCCTTGTTATACAGGTGGGCGCCTGAACAGAAATGAAAATGCAGAAAAGTATTCCCTTGTTATACGAGTGGGCGCTCGAACAGAAATTAAAATGCAGAAAAGTATTCCCTTATTATACAAGTGGGCGCCTGAACAGAAATTGAAAATGCAGAAAAGCATTCCCTTGTTATACAGGTGGGCGCTTGAACATGAAAATGAAAATGCATAAAAATATTCCCTCGTTATCCAGGTGGGCGCCTGATGCATGAAAATAAAAAAGCATAAAAATATTCCCTCGTTATCCAGGTGGGCATCTGATGAAAATGAAAACGCAGAAAAATATTCCCTCATTATCCAGGTGGGCTCCTGATACATGAAAATGAAAATGCAGAAAAATATTCCATCGTTATCCAGGTGGGCGCCTGATGCATGAAAATAAAAAATGCAGAAAAATATTCCCTCGTTATCCAGGTGGGCGCACGATGCATGAAAATGAAAATGTAGAAAAATATTCCCTCGTTATCCAGATGGGCGCCTGATGCATGAAAATGAAAAGGCATAAAAATATTCCCTAGTTATCTAGGTGGGCGCCTGATGCATGAAAATGAAAAGGCAAAAAAATATTCCCTCATTATCCAGGTGGGCACCTGATGCATGAAAATGAAAATGCAGGAAAATATTCCCTCGTTATCCAGGTGGGCGTTTGATGCATGAAAATGAAAATGCAGAAAAATATTCCCTCGTTATCCAGGTGGGCGCCTGATGCATGAAAATGAAAATGCAGAAAAATATTCCCTCGTTAACCAGGTGGGCGCCTGATGCATGAAAATGAAAATGCAGAAAATATTCCCTCAGTTTGATAACTGGGTGTGAATTTTGAAAAGACAATACCTCCCTTGCTGTTTGGGTAGGTTCCTGATTATTGAGTGAGTCATCCTTTGTGGATTCTCTCCTTTCATTGCTGTTTTCTTTTTGATGTTTTTCTCCCACATTGGTCACATTCACTTTAAAGTGATTAGTGAGAATTTGAATCTTTTGTCCCTTACTAAATCAATGAACAATTTATTAGTTATAAAATGATGGTTAGCAACTGGAATTCTTGCTGGCCTCGCTTCTATCTTCTGCATTTTCTTGTTTCATTCTGCTTTTTAATTTATCATCAGATCTTCTCAACTTTCTCTTGCAATCCTCTTTTGCTTTTCTCTTTTGTTTCTTTCTTTTCATTTTCTTTTGGCCTTGTGATCGCCATCCATCTCTTTTTTTATATTATTTTCCTTTGACCTAGTGTTATTACGCCATTTAACATGAGAAGCCGGTAGTTAGCTTTCAACTGGCAACTGGTTTTGAACAAATGAAATGCAAAGACCTGAATTTCAGGGGGGTGAGAGTATTTTGAAGTAAAGACAGAACTTATCTGGGTATGAAGGCTGATTCCTTTGAGCATGCCATGTATTTAAATATCTGACCCAGTCTGTCCAATCGAATTGTTGCTGTCTTACTTTCCTCCAACCCAAACCTTTCTTATTTTTGCTTTTTTGAGGGAGGCCTAAGAGATACTGGGGAGAGGTAATTAGACAGGACATGGCCAGGATGCGTATTTCAGAGGACATGACCCTTGATAGGAAAGTTTGGAGGTCTAGTATCAGGGTTGTAGGATAGGCGCTTCTAGATTTTTCGTACTCCTTCCCCGGGGTGGGTGAGGCGTGGTAGGGCCGCCATAGACGATTAGTGTGTGTTCTCTTATGGTAGTCATTTCTGGTAGTTGATGTTTTAATATCATTGCATGCCTGCTTATTTATGGTACATATGTCTCTTATGTTTAGATAATTTTTATGCGTTGTATGATGTAATAACTAATGCGGTTTTTGTTTTTATTTGTTTGCCTTTCTTTTCCATGCGCCGAGGGTCGATTGGAAACAGCTTCTCTGCCCTCTCGGGTAGAGGTAAGGCCTGTCTACATATTACCCTCCCCAGAACCCACCTTGTGGGAATATACTGGGTTGTTGTTGTTGTTGTTGTTGTTGTTCCTCTTTCATCAAGTATTCCTCACTTTCGCCTTATGGTGCCCGTGAAGGTTTTCACCAATAAGACTCTCTCATTTTTATTTATCTCCTCACATTCGCCTTATGGTGCCCGTCAGGGTTTTCACCAATAAGACTCACTCATTTTATTTATCTATCATCTCACATTCGCCTTGTGGTGCCCGTTAGGGTTTTCACCAATAAGACTCTTTTTTTTCTAAACCTCCGGGTATTGTCCATGATATGTTTCCCCTTATTCTTATTGTATTATCAGTTTGCTGAAATTAATCATAAGGTCTTTCTTTGGATTGTAATGTGGCTTTTGGATGGGTTTAGAAAGAAATGTATAAATGCTCAAAATCAAAATGAGGGTTCAAAATATTTACAACTCTCGGAATCATAAACATAACTTTTGCCCCAGTTTCAATATTTGGGGAAATCCTGGATTTTATTTACATAATGACTGAACCTCATTGAGGTTGCCTACGTACCCTTTCGGGATCAAGTCAGAACGTAGTTCGGATCATAAGATCGTTCGTCTTTTGACTTTTTCCCGATTTTCTTTCGTATTTTATTTTTCTTTTATTTTTTTCTTTCATTTTTCTTTATTCTCTTTACTTTTCTTTTCAATTTCTTGTTCATAATTGATTCCGAGAGAGGGATATGAAAGGATAATGCAATAAGGCTAAACAGGGGTATCAATGGATAAAGTGTTTGGATAAAGAATAAAATGCCGTCATCATTTCAATTTCAAAATTATGACAAATACAATTGTACATATGAAAAAGGAATCATACATAATATCTCTTGACTGCATCTGAGTCGATAGAAGTCTCTACATATTTTCCTTCAACGTCAGTTAAATATAAATCTCCATTGGACAATATCCGGGATACCATGAATGGCCCTTGCCAATTAGGTGCAAACTTTCCTTTTGCTTCGGCCCAGTGAGGTAAAATACGTCTTAGCACAACATGTCCAACTTCAAATTTCCGTGGACGTACTTTCTTGTTGTATGCTCTAGCCATCCTCCGCTGATATAACTGTCTATGGCAGACTGCTGCTAGCCTCTTCTCATCAATCAAGCTCAATTGTTCTAGCCGAGCTTTTACCCATTCATCATCATCAATTTCAGCCTCAGCTATGATCCGAAGGGAAGGTATTTCAATTTCTGCAGGTATGACTGCCTCCGTTTCGTACACCAATGAGTAAGGTGTTGCGCCAATTGAAGTACGTACAGTTGTACGATAACCCATGAGAGCAAATGGTATTTTTTTCATGCCACTGTCTTGACTCTTCCATCATCTTCCTAAGAATCTTCTTAATATTCTTATTCGCAGCCTCCACTGCTCCATTTGCTTTAGGACGATAAGCTGTGGAGTTACGGTGCAGGATTTTGAACTTTTGACATGCCTCTTCCATGAGGTGACTGTTCAGATTTGCTCCATTGTCCGTGATAATCACCTTAGGAATTCCAAATAGATGATATTTGTGTGCACGAAATCTACTACCGCCTTCTTTGTCACTACTTTAAATGTCTTCGCCTCCACCCATTTAGTGAAATAATCAATTGCTACCAAGATAAACCTGTGCCCATTAGATGCTGCGGGCTCTATTGGTCCGATGACATCCATGCCCCAGGCGACGAATGGCCACGGTGCTGACATTGTATGTAACTCATAGGGTGGGTAGTGAATCAAATCTCCGTGTATCTCACATTGGTGGCATTTCCGTACATATCTAATGCTATCACGCTCCATGGTGAGCCAATAATATCCTGTTCTCAATATTTTCTTGGCCAAAACATATCCACTCATATGAGGTCCGTAAGCTCCTGCATGTATTTCAGCCATGATTGTGTCAGCTTGCTGTGCATCTATACATCTCAACAGACCCAAATCTGGTGTTCTTTTGTATACAACTCCTCCACTGAAGAAAAATCCATTTGCTAGTCGCCTTATAGCCCTTTTCTGGTCCCCTATGGCTTGCGTTGGGTACACTCATGTCCTAAAATATTCTTTAATATCATGATACCACGGCTCACCATCAAGTTCTTCTTCCACGGCGAAACAATAAGCATTTTGATCATGAACTTGTATCTATAGTGGATGTATATAAGCTTTATCTGGATGGTGCAACATGGATGATAATATGGTAGAGCATCTGCTACTTCGTTGTGCATTCTTGGGATGTGCTTGAACCCTATGGATTGAAATCTTTGAGATAGTTCATGCAGACATTGCTGATAAGGTATACGTTTCACATCCCTTGTCTCCCATTCTCCTTGAATCTGATGTATCAAGAGATCCGAGTCACCCATGACCAAAATCTCCTGAACACCCATGTCTATTGCCATTCTCAATCCCAATATACATGCTTCTTACTCGTCCATATTATTAGTACAAAAAAATCGAAGCTGAGCGGTAACGGGATAATGCTGACCCGTTTCTGAGATGAGTACTGCTCCAATTCCGACCCCTTTGCTGTTGACGACCCTATCAAAGTACATTCTCCAGTCTGGCTTATCGTCTTATTCCACTTCTTCAATATTCATTGTCTCCTCATCAGGAAAATATGTCTTTAATGGTTCATACTCATCATCGACCGGATTTTCTGCCAAATGGTCAGCGACTGCTTGTGCCTTCATTGCAGTGCGAGTTACATAAATGATGTCAAACTCTGCAAGTAGAATTTGCCATTTAGCGAGCCTTCCTGTGGGCATAGGCTTCTGGAATATATATTTCAATGGGTCCAACCGAGATATCGGATAAGTAGTATAAGCCGACAAGTAATGTTTCAACTTCTGCGCAACCCATGTTAAAGCACAACATGTTCTCTCCAACTGAGTGTGTTTTACCTCGTAAGATGTAAACTTCTTACTAAGACAATATAGTGCTTGCTCTTTCTTCCCTGTTTCATCGTGCTGCCCCAGTACGCAGCCAAGAGAATTATCCAATACAGTCAGATAAAGGATCAAGGGTCTTCCCGGTTCTGGAGGAACCAATACAGAAGGATTAGCCAGATATTCCTTAATTTTGTCAAAGGCCTCTTGAAATTCATCAGTCCAATTCACCGCAACATCTTTCTTTAGTAATTTGAAAATAGGCTCACATGTTGATGTTAACTAAGCAATAAATCTGCTAATATAATTCAACCTGCCCAATAAACTCATCACTTCTTTCTTGTTCTTCGGCGGAGGCAAGTTCTGAATTACTTTTATCTTTGACGGATCTAATTCAATACCATGCCGGCTTACTATGAACCCCAATAACTTTCCTGATGGCACTCCGAAAGCACACTTTGCTAGATTGAGCTTGAGATTATATCTTCGGAGCCTCTGGAAAAACTTTCTAAAATCCTTGACATGGTCACATTGCTTTTTTGACTTGATAATAACATCATCCACGTATACTTCAATCTCTCGATGCATCATGTCATGAAACATAGTGGTCATTGCCCTCATATATGAAGCTCCGACATTCTTTAACCCAAAAGGTATCACCCTGTAGCAATATGTTCCACAAGGCGTGATAAAGGCTGTCTTTTCTGCATCTTCTTCGTCCATCAAGATCTGATGATAACCCGCATAACAATCCACAAAAGAACCAATTTTATGTTTGGCGCAATTGTCGATTAATATATGGATATTTGGAAATGGAAAATCATCCTTTAGACTAGCTTTATTGAGGTCTCGATAATCAATGCACATCCTGGTTTTTCCATCCTTCTTTGGAACAGGCACAACATTAGCTAACCAGGTGGGATATTTAGTGACCTGTATGACCTTTGCCTCGAATTGCTTGTTGACTTCTTCTTTTATTTTCACATTGATGTCCGTTTTAAACTTCCTTAACTTTTGCTTTAGCGGCCGGCATTCTGGATAGATGGGCAATTTATGTACCGCCAAGTCAGTACTGAGCCCGGGCATGTCATCATAAGACCAAGCAAATATGTCCTTGTACTCATGTAACAACCTGATCAAATCTTCTCTGAGTGAAGTCTCTAAATGCACACTAATCTTTGTTTCTCGGACATTTTCCTCAGTTCCCAAATTAATATACTCCGTCTCATTTAAGTTCGGTTTGGGTTTTTCTTCATAATAACTCAAATCTTTACTAATTTCCTCCAATACTTCCTCATCCTCATATTCCACTTCATGTTCATTTTCAATTTCCTGTATAACTATTCGATTATCAAGACTGGACCGGGAATCCTTCATGCATGACATATCATTGGAATCAGCAAATATTGAACTGTACAAAAGAAGAAAAATAAATAAGGCAAAATGAAGGAAGAAAAGAAATTGCATTTCATTGAATTTTGAAAGATAACAAGAGTTGTATACATTTAATTTGACGGGATATGGGATTACAATTTTAAAACAAGATAGTTTTGGGAATGAAATATTCAAAGCTAACTACCACAAATCCCTCTTGATCGGAAGAGGAGTAGCTTCCCAGTTATTTAGCACAGTGTGGGGTCCAACAAATTGAACGTCCATTTTGCTTGTTCCTTCGCTCGTCTCCACCACATTCACATCTTCAAATAACCTTTCAAATCTTGCTAAAAGCTCTTCATCCGGTTTTATCTCCGCACAGTTTGACATGACAGTTTCCAGACGTCTCTGTGTACCAGGCTTGACAAAGGAGTTGGATAGTTTTGGGATAGGTTTGGAGAGGATTCACCCTTTCTTTTTCAACTTCTTAGCTCTATAGATATCAGCAATGGTTGGCTTGAAACCCAAGCCAAAAGTATCAGTACTGCCTGGAAGGTGAATGTGTTGTGTTATACCCTGTAAGGTAACTCCTAAACCCTTTCCTGGAGAAAACCCATTCTTTATCATCTCTTTGGCGACCATAACTGCTGCAGGGGCCACCGTGGGTACTGGCATGTTTTCTCCCTCAGATATATTGTTCACAATCACAGTGTCCATTACTTGGTACACCCACGGACCTTTATCTCCTTCAACTTCCTCAAATGGTGTAATAGCATAGCAAACATCGTCTTCCCCGTGCACTATTATTTCTTGCTGCTCCCACTCAAATTTTACCGTTTGATGCAAAGAAGATGGTACTGCTTTCGCAGCGTGAATCCAGGGACGTCCTAACAAGAGGTTGTATGATACAGCGACATCCAGCACTTGAAACTCCAAAGTGAAATCCACTGGTCCGATAGTAAGCTCTAGTATGATATCCCCCACGGTGTTTTTTCCGCCTCTATCAAAACCCCTCACACATACACTATTTCGGTGAATTCTCTCATGATTGACTTTCAGCTTCCCTAGATTTGACAATGGACATATATTGGCGCTTGATCCGTTGTCCACCAAAACACGGGTTACTACAGATTCTTCACATTTTACCGTGAGGTATAATGCTTTATTATGCTCTGTCCCTTCAAGTGGCAGCTCGCTGTCTGAAAATGTTATCTTATTTATCGCAAAGATGTTGTTTGTGATTTTCTCCAGATAACATATCGAGATTTTCTCCGGTACGCGGGCTTCATTTAGATTCTTCATCAACGCCTTTCTATGTTCATCAGAATGAATTAGAAGGGATAACAACAATATCTGCGCGGGCGTCTTCCTCAACTGCTCGACTATAGAGTAGTCTTGAGCTTTCATCTTCTTTAGAAATTCCTCAGCTTCTTCCTCAGTGACTGCTTTCTTCACATAAACTGGGTTTTCTTTCACCACTTTTGTCTTTCTCAGTTCATTCTGGGGCAAAGCATCGCCCAGAGCGAGTTAAACCATGAGTTTCACAAATTTATCCTTTAACTTCTTTCCCTTTATACATCACTGTCACCTTATCATAATTCCAAGGTACAACTTTAGTATTCACAACTAGCATCTGGACAGCTGGTTTGATAACCACTGGCTCTATATAAGCTCCCTTCATAATCAGCAAGGGCTTCACTCCAGGTACTATTACTTTCACGGGCTCAGGCTCAATCATCACTGATGGTTGTTTTGCTGGTAACTCAATTGACACTTTCTCTCTATCAACTTTCTCCTCAACCTTTTTGTTTGCTTTAATCGTCATCACCGTCTGAGAAGGTTTTCTACAGCTCTCTCTCTGTACTAGCTCTATCATATGTGTCTCATGATGTGCTGGCAAAGGATTTTGCATTATATTGGGAGTCTCTGGAGCTTTCACCTCAATTCTCATGGAGTCAATGAGTTCTTGTATTGCGGGCTTCAAGTGCCAACACTTCTCCATATCATGTCCCAGTACCCCATAACAGTATTCACAACAGACAGATTGGTCTAAATTTTTGGGCGGAGGATTGGAGATTTTAGGTTTAATAGGGCTCAACATCCCTAATTCTCTCATTCGGTGAAAGAGACTGGTATATAATTCTCCGAGAGGAGTGAATGTTCTTTTCCTTTGATCCCTATCACCTTTTACTTCTGGATCAGGACGGAAGTTAGGTCGGTTTGGATTTCTGTAGGTTTTTTAAGGTGGATAAGCATTTTGTGCATGGTAGACATTTTGAGGAGCTGGGGTATGCCATGAAGATGGAGGCGGTGGGTAAGGTTGAGCATGTTGGACAGAAAATTGTGGACCGGTTGGAGGATAATATGGTGGAGGTGGATTATATGGTGCTGGTGGATATGGTTGGTATGGGCGAGGTTGATGATGATATGGGTTAGGGCCCCGGGACCAAGATCTACCTTCAATAACTGCCACTTCTTCCTTCTTTTTCTTTCCAATCGACCCTCCTATTCCTGTCTGTATTGCTTGGTTTGTAGCCTTGATGGATGAGTAACTCATAATCTTATTTGTCTTTAAACCTTCTTCCACAAAAGTCCTCATCTTTACTACCTCGTTAAAGGTTATTCCAATCGCTGACACCAAATGGCCGTAGTATGTCGGCTCCAAAGCTTGTAAGAAACAATCTACCATTTCTCCTTCTTTCATTGGTGGATCTACACGTGCCGCCTGTTCCCTCCACCTGAATCCATACTCCCAAAAACTTTCTCCGGGTTTCTTCTCCATCTTAGTCAATGACAATCTATCAGGGATAATTTCCAGATTATATTGGAAATGGTTTGCAAATGATTGAGATAGATCATCCCAAATGAACCATCGGGTATGATCTTGACGAGTGTACCATTCCAATGCCGAGCCACTGAGGCTTTGACTGAAGTAAGCCATAAGTAGTTCATCCCTTCCTCCTGCTCCGCGCATTTTACTGCAGTATCCTCTCAAGTGGGCCATTGGATCACCGAGGCCATCATACATGTCAAATTTTGGCAACTTAAACCCGGCAGGTAGCTGTACCTCAGGAAACAAACATAAGTCTTTGTATGCCACACTAACTTGGCCTCCCAGCCCCTGCATATTACGAAACGACTCCTCAAGGCTCTTCATTTTCCGGGCCATCTCCTCCTATTCAGGGTTTCTAGAAGGTTTCTCCTCCTCCGTCATTTCTATGAGTGGGGTGTAAGAATTATGTTGCCTGAAAGTGGGGTCTGGTGGGTAGTAGCGATTATCCTGGACGTGGAATACAGGTTCGCTAGAGGATTTATGCAAATTAGCTGGTGGCGGTGCCACATAAACTGGAGCGACCTGGGATGGTGGTGATGGAACTTGTTTAGGCAAGGGTGGTGGTGCTTGTGATGTAGTAGCAGAATAATGCGGGTAAGCAGGATATGTGGAGGATGAGTTCATGGTGGGTGGTTCTTGGTTTGGATTCGAAGGAGGAATATATGTGGGGTTGGCTGGGTAAGAAGGTAAGGGTTGACCTCTTGACCAAGCCTGGTACATCTCTAACATTTTCTATTTCATCCTGCATGCTAGTCACGTCTATAACTTCTTCCTCTTGCACATGATCCATAATCGTAGGCTTGATTTCTTGGGTTACCGCTTTTGCCATGACTTTATAATGAGTGTTGTAGTTGTGATGTGCCAGAATGCAGTTGCTAACTATTTTATCTGATAATTGTCAACAACAAAAACTTTTTAATAGTTAGATCATAAGGGATAAACATCACAAGTTCTAAAGCCACAACTTTTGCCTAGTAATTATGCATCATCCCGGCATTATTCTTCTTTTTGACCCGCCAACTTTTGTTTTTCATTATTTCATTGCTTTTGTTTATTTCTTTTCTTCTTTCTTTTTCTTTTTTTTCATTTTCTCTCTTTTTTATTTTCGTTTTTCATTCCTATATGTTTGCCTATCGCTCAAGCAAAGCTTGCACCTCAATTCTCCTGCAGTCAATGAGTTCTTGTATTACGGACTTTAAGTGCCAACACTTCTCCATATCATGTCCCAGTACCCCATAACAGTATTCACAACAGACAGATTGGTCTAAATTTTTGGGTGGAGGATTGGGGATTTTAGGTTCAATAGGGCTCAACATCCCTAATTCTCTCATTCGATGAAAGAGACTTGTATATGATTCTCCGAGAGGAGTGAATGTTCTTTTCCTTTGAGCCCTATCACCTTTTGCTTCTGGATCAGGATGGAAGTTAGGTCGGTTTGGATTTCTGTAGGTTTTTTAAGGTTGATAAGCATTTTGTGCATGGTAGACATTTTGAGGAGCTGGGGTAAGCCATGAAGATGGAGGCAGTGGGTAAGGTTGAGCATGTTGGACAGAAAATTGTGGACCGGTTGGAGGATAATATGGTGGAGGTGGATTATATAGTGCTGGTGGATATGGTTGGTATGGGCGAGGTTGATGATGATATGGGTTAGGGCCCCGGGACCAAGATCTACCTTCAATAACTGCCACTTCTTCCTTCTTCTTCTTTCCAATCGACCCTCCTATTCCTGTCTGTATTGCTTGGTTTGTAGCCTTGATGGCTGAGTAACTCATAATTTTAATCGTCTTTAAACCTTCTTCCACAAAACTCCCCATCTTTACTACCTCGTTAAAGGTTATTCCAATCGCTGACACCAAATGGCCGTAGTATGTCGGCTCCAAAGCTTGTAAGAAACAATCGACCATTTCTCCTTCTTTCATTGGTGGATCTACACGTGCCGCCTGTTCCCTCCACCTGAATCCATACTCCCGAAAGCTTTCTCCGGGTTTCTTCTCCATCTTAGTCAATGACAATCTATCAGGGATAATTTCCAGATTATATTGGAAATGGTTTGCAAATGATTGAGCTAGATCATCCCAAATGAACCATCGGGTATGATCTTGACGAGTGAACCATTCCAATGCCGAGCCACTGACGCTTTGACTGAAGTAAGCCATAAGTAGTTCATCCCTTCCTCCTGCTCCGTGCATTTTACTGCAGTATCCTCTCAGGTGGGCCATTGGATCACCGTGGCCATCATACATGTCAAATTTTGGCAACTTAAACCCGGCAGGTAGCTGTACCTCTGGAAACAAACATAAGTCTTTGTATGCCACACTAACTTGGCCTCCCAGCCCCTGCATATTACGAAATGACTGCTCAAGGCTCTTCATTTTCCGGGCCATCTCCTCCTGTTCAGGGTTTCTAGAAGGTTTCTCCTCCTCCGTCATTTCTATGAGTGGGGTGTAAGAATTATGTTGCCTGAAAGTGGGGTCTGGTGGGTAGTAGTGATTATCCTGGACGTGGAATACAGGTTCGCTAGAGGATTTATGCAAAGTAGCTGGTGGCGGTGCCACATAAACTGGAGCGACCTGGGATGGTGGTAATGGAACTTGTTTAGTCAAGGGTGGTGGTGCTTGTGATGTAGTAGCATAATAATGCGGGTAAGCAGGATATGTGGAGGATGAGTTCATGGTGGGTGGTTCTTGGTTTGGATTCGAAGGAGGAATATATGTGGGGTTGGCTGGGTAAGAAGGTAAGGGTTGTCCCCTTGACCAAACCTGGTATATCTCTGACATTTGCTATTTCAATTTATACATCTCCTCCTTCATGCTAGTCACATCTATAACTTCTTCCTCTTGCATATGATCCATAATCGTAGGCTTGATTTCTTGGGTTACCGCTTTTGTCATGACTTTAGAACGAGTGTTGTAGTTGTGATGTGCCAGAATGCAGTTGCTAACTGTTTTATCTGATACTCATCAACAACAAAAACTTGTTAGTAGTTAGATCATAAGGGATAAACATCACAAGTTCTAAAACCACAACTTTTGCCTAGTAATTATGCATCATCCCGGCATTATTCTTCTTTTTGACCCGCCAACTTTTGTTTTTCATTATTTCATTTCTTTTGTTTATTTCTTTTCTTCTTTTCTTTTTCTTTTTTTCTTTTTCTCTCTTTTTCATTTTCGTTTTTTGTCCCTATATGTTTGCCTATCGCTCAAGCAAAGCTTGCACCTCAATTCTCCTAGAGTCAATGAGTTCTTGTATTGTGGACTTTAAGTGCAAACACTTCTCCATATCATGTCCCAGTACCCCATAACAGTATTTACAACAGAAAGATTGGTCTAAAATTTTGGGTGGAGGATTGGGGATTTTAGGTTCAATAGGGCTCAACATCCCTAATTCTCTCATTCGGTGAAAGAGACTGGTATATGATTCTCCGAGAGGAGTGAAAGTTCTTTTCCTTTGAGCCCTATCACCTTTTACTTCTGGATCAGGACGGAAGATAGGTCGGTTTGGATTTCTGTAGGTTTTTTAAGGTGGATAAGCATTTTGTGCATGGTAGACATTTTGAGGAGCTGGGGTACGCCATGAAGATGGAGGCGGTGGGTAAGGTTGAGCATGTTGGACAGAAAATTGTGGACCTGTTGGAGGATAATATGGTGGAGGTGGATTATATGGTGCTGGTGGATATGGTTGGTATGGGCGAGGTTGATGATAATATGGGTTAGGGCCCCGGGACCAAGATCTACCTTCAATAACTGCCACTTCTTCCTTCTTTTTCTTTCCAATCGACCCTCATATTCATGTCTGTATTGCTTGGTTTGTAGCCTTGATGGCTGAGTAACTCATAATCTTATTCGTCTTTAAACCTTCTTCCACAAAACTCCCCATCTTTACTACCTCGTTAAAGGTTATTCCAATCGCCTGACACCAAATGGCCGTAGTATGTCGGCTCCAAAGCTTGTAAGAAACAATCTACCATTTCTCCTTCTTTCATTGGTGGATCTACACGTGGCGCCTGTTCCCTCCACCTGAATTCATACTCCCGAAAGCTTTCTCCGGGTTTCTTCTCCATCTTAGTCAATGACAATCTATCAGGGATAATTTCCAGATTATATTGGAAATGGTTTGCAAATGATTGAGCTAGATCATCCCAAATGAACCATCGGGTATGATCTTGACGAGTGTACCATTCCAATGCCGAGCCAATAAGGCTTTGACTGAAGTAAGCCATAAGTAGTTCATCCCTTCCTCCTGCTCCGCGCATTTTACTGCAGTATCCTCTCAGGTGGGCCATTGGATCACCGTGGCCATCATACATGTCAAATTTTGGCAACTTAAACCCGGCAGGTAGCTGTACCTCAGGAAACAAACATAAGTCTTTGTATGCCACACTAACTTGGCCTCCCAACCCCTGCATATTACGAAATGACTGCTCAAGGCTCTTCATTTTCCAGGCCATCTCCTCCTATTCAAGGTTTCTAGAAGGTTTCTCCTCCTCCGTCATTTCTTTGAGTGGGGTGTAAGAATTATGTTGCCTGAAAGTGGGGTCTGGTGGGTAGTAGTGATTATCCTGGACGTGGAATACAGGTTCGCTAGAGGATTTATGCAAAGTAGCTTGTGGCGGTGCCACATAAACTGGAGCGACATGGGATGGTGGTGATGGAACTTGTTTAGGAAAGGGTGGTGGTGCTTGTGATGTAGTAGCATAATAATGCGGGTAAGCAGGATATGTGGAGGATGAGTTCATGGTGGGTGGTTCTTGGTTTGGATTCGAAGGAGGAATATATGTGGGGTTGGCTGGGTAAGAAGGTAAGGGTTGACCCATTGACCAAGCCTGGTACATCTCTGACATTTGCTATTTCAATTTATACATCTCCTCCTTCATGCTAGTCACGTCTATAACTTCTTCCTCTTGCACATGATCCATAATCGTAGGCTTGATTTCTTGGGTTACCGCTTTTGTCATGACTTTAGAACGAGTGTTGTAGTTGTGATGTGCCAGAATGCAGTTGCTAACTATTTTATCTGATACTCATCAACAACAAAAACTTGTTAGTAGTTAGATCATAAGGGATAAACATCATAAGTTCTAAAACCACAACTTTTGCCTAGTAATTATGCATCATCCCGGCATTATTCTTCTTTTTGACCCGCCAACTTTTGGTTTTCATTATTTCATTGCTTTTGTTTATTTCTTTTCTTCTTTTCTTTTTCTTTTTTTCTTTTTCTCTCTTTTTCATTTTCGTTTTTCGTTCCTATATGTTTGCCTATCGCTCAAGCAAAGCTTGCACCTCAATTCTCCTAGAGTCAATGAGTTCTTGTATTGCGGACTTTAAGTGCCAACACTTCTCCATATCATGTCCCAGTACCCCATAACAGTATTCACAACATACAGATTGGTCTAAATTTTTGGGTGGAGGATTGGGGATTTTAGGTTCAATAGGGCTCAACATCCCTAATTCTCTCATTCGGTGAAAGAGACTGGTATATGATTCTCCGAGAGGAGTGAATGTTCTTTTCCTTTGAGCCCTATCACCTTTTACTTCTAGATCAGGATGGAAGTTAGGTCGGTTTGGATTTCTGTAGTTTTGTCAAGGTGGATAAGCATTTTGTGCATGGTAGACATTTTGAGGAGCTGGGGTACGCCATGAAGATGGAAGCGGTGGGTAAGGTTGAGCATGTTGGACAGAAAATTGTGGACCGGTTGGAGGATAATATGGTGGAGGTGGATTATATGGTGCTGGTGGATATGGTTGGTATTAGCGAGGTTGATGATGATATGGGTTAGGGCCCCGGGACCAAGATCTACCTTCAATAACTGCCACTTCTTCCTTCTTTTTCTTTCCAATCGACCCTCCTATTCATGTCTGTATTGCTTGGTTTGTAGCCTTGATGGCTGAGTAACTCATAATCTTATTCGTCTTTAAACCTTCTTCCACAAAACTCCCCATCTTTACTACCTCGTTAAAGGTTATTCCAATCGCCGACACCAAATGACCGTAGTATGTCGGCTCAAAAGCTTGTAATAAACAATCTACCATTTCTCCTTCTTTCATTGGTGGATCTACACGTGCCGCCTGTTCTCTCCACCTGAATCCAGACTCCCGAAAGCTTTCTCCGGGTTTCTTCTCCATCTTAGGCAATGACAATCTATCAGGGATAATTTCCAGATTATATTGGAAATGGTTTGCAAATGATTGAGCTAGATCATCCCAAATGAAACATCGGGTATGATCTTGACGAGGGTACCATTCCAATGCCGAGCCTCTGAGGCTTTGACTGAAGTAAGCCATAAGTAGTTCATCCCTTCCTCCTGCTCCGCGCATTTTACTGCAGTATCCTCTTAGGTGGGCCATTGGATCACCGTGGCCATCATACATGTCAAATTTTGGCAACTAAAACACGGCAGGTAGTTGTACCTCAGGAAAGAAGCATAAGTCTTTGTATGCCACACTAACTTGGCCTCCCAGCCCCTGCATATTATGAAACGACTGCTCAGGGCTCTTCATTTTCCGGGCCATCTCCTCATGTTCAGGGTTTCAAGAAGGTTTCTCCTCCTCCGTCATTTCTATGAGTGGGGTGTAAGAATTATGTTGCCTGAAAGTAGGGTCTGGTGGGTAGTATTGATTATCCTGGACGTGGAATACAGGTTCGCTAGAGGATTTATGCAAAGTAGCTGGTGGCGGTGCCATACAAACTGGAGCGACCTGGGATGGTGGTGATGGAACTTGTTTAGGCAAGGGTGGTGGTGCTTGTGATGTAGTAGCATAATAATGCGGGTAAGCAGGATATGTGGAGGATGAGTTCATGGTGGGTGGTTCTTGGTTTGAATTCGAAGGAGGAATATATGTGGGGTTGGCTGGGTAAGAAGGTAAGGGTTGACCCCTTGACCAAGACTGGTACATCTCTGACATTTGCTGTTTCAATTTATACATCTCCTCCTTCATGCTAGTCACGTCTATAACTTCTTCCTCTTGCACATGATCCATAATCGTAGGCTTGATTTCTTGGGTTACCGCTTTTGTCATGACTTTGGAACGAGTGTTGTAGCTGTGATGTGCCAGAATGCAGTTGCTAACTGTTTTATCTGATACTCATCAACAACAAAAACTTGTTAATAGTTAGATCATAAGGGATAAACATCACAAGTTCTAAAACCACAACTTTTGCCTAGTAGTTATGCATCATCCCGGCATTATTCTTCTTTTTGACCCGCCAACTTTTGTTTTTCATTATTTCATTGCTTTTGTTTATTTTTTTTTATTCTTTTCTTTTTCTTTTTTTCTTTTTCTCTCTTTTTCATTTTCGTTTTTCGTTCCAATATGTTTGCCTATCGCTCAAGCAAAGCTTGCACCTCAATTCTCCTGCAGTCAATGAGTTCTTGTATTGCGGACTTTAAGTGCCAACACTTCTCCATATCATGTCCCAGTACCCCATAACAGTATTCACAACAGACAGATTGGTCTAAATTTTTGGGTGGAGGATTGGGGAATTTAGGTTCAATAGGGCTCAACATCCCTAATTCTCTCATTCGGTGAAAGAGACTGGTATATGATTCTCCGAGAGGAGTGAATGTTCTTTTCCTTTGAGCCCTATCACCTTTTACTTCTGGATCAGGACGGAAGTTAGGTCGGTTTGTATTTCTGTAGGTTTTTTAAGGTGGATAAGCATTTTGTGCATGGTAGACATTTTGAGGAGCTGGGGTAAGCCATGAAGATGGAGGCGGTGGGTAAGGTTGAGCATGTTGGACAGAAAATTGTGGACCGGTTGGAGGATAATATGGTGGAGGTGGATTATATGGTGCTGGTGGATATGGTTGGTATGGGAGAGGTTGATGATGATATGGGTTAGGGCCCCGGGACCAAGATCTACCTTCAATAACTGCCACTTCTTCCTTCTTCTTCTTTCCAATCGACCCTCCTATTCCTGTATGTATTGCTTGGTTTGTAGCCTTGATGGCTGAGTAACTCATAATCTTATTCGTCTTTAAAACTTCTTCCACAAAACTCCCCATCTTTACTACCTCGTTAAAGGTTATTCCAATCGCTGACACCAAATGACCGTAGTATGTCGGCTCAAAAGCTTGTAAGAAACAATCTACCATTTCTCCTTCTTTCATTGGTGGATCTACACGTGCCGCCTGTTCCCTCCACCTGAATCCATACTCCCGAAAGCTTTCTCCAGGTTTATTCTCCATCTTAGTCAATGCCAATCTATCAGGGATAATTTCCAGATTATATTGGAAATGGTTTGCAAATGATTAAGCTAGATCATCCCAAATGAACCATCGGGTATGATCTTGATGAGTGTACCATTCCAATGCCGAGCCACTGAGGCTTTGACTGAAGTAAGCCATAAGTAGTTCATCCCTTCCTCCTGCTCCGCGCATTTTACTGCAGTATCCTCTCAGGTGGGCCATTGGATCACCGTGGCCATCATACATGTCAAATTTTGGCAACTTAAACCCGGCAGGTAGCTGTACCTCAGGAAACAAACATAAGTCTTTGTATGCCACACTAACTTGGCCTCCCAGCCCCTGCATATTACGAAATGACTGCTCAAGGCTCTTCATTTTCCGGGCCATCTCCTCCTGTTCAGGGTTTCTAGAAGGTTTCTCCTCCTCCGTCATTTCTATGAGTGGGGTGTAAGAATTATGTTGCCTGAAAGTGGGGTCTGGTGGGTAGTAGTGATTATCCTGGACGTGGAATACAGGTTCGCTAGAGGATTTATGCAAAGTAGATGGTGGCGGTGACATAAACTGGAGCGACCTGGGATGGTGGTGATGGAACTTGTTTAGGCAAGGGTGGTGGTGCTTGTGATGTAGTAGCATAATAATGCGGGTAAGCAGGATAAGTGGAGGATGAGTTCATGGTGGGTGGTTCTTGGTTTGGATTCGAAGGAGGAATATATGTGGGGTTGGCTGGGTAAGAAGGTAAGGGTTGACCACTTGGCCAAGCCTGGTACATCTCTGACATTTGCTGTTTCAATTTATACATCTCCTCCTTCATGCTAGTCACGTCTATAACTTCTTCCTCTTGCACATGATCCATAATCGTAGGCTTGATTTCTTGGGTTACCGCTTTTGTCATGACTTTGGAACGAGTGTTGTAGCTGTGATGTGCCAGAATGCAGTTGCTAACTGTTTTATCTGATACTCATCAACAACAAAAACTTGTTAATAGTTAGATCATAAGGGATAAATATCACAAGTTCTAAAACCACAACTTTTGCCTAGTAATTATGCATCATCCCGGCATTATTCTTCTTTTTGACCCGCCAACTTTTGTTTTTCATTATTTCATTGCTTTTGTTTATTTCATTTATTCTTTTCTTTTTTTTTTGTCCTTTTCTCTCTTTTTCATTTTCATTTTTCGTTCCAATATGTTTGCCTATCGCTCAAGCAAAGCTTGCACCTCTATTCTCCTGCAGTCAATGAGTTCTTGTATTGCGGACTTTAAGTGCCAACACTTCTCCATATCATGTCCCAGTACCACATAACAGTATTCACAACAGACAAATTGGTCTAAATTTTTGGGTGGAGGATTGGGGATTTTAGGTTCAATACGGCTCAACATCCCTAATTCTCTCATTCGGTGAAAGAGACTGGTATATGATTCTCCGAGAGGAGTGAATGTTCTTTTCCTTTGAGCCCTATCACCTTTTACTTCTGGATCAGGACGGAAGTTAGGTCGGTTTGGATTTCTGTAGGTTTTTTAAGGTGGATAAGCATTTTGTGCATGGTAGACATTTTGTGGAGCTGGGGTAAGCCATGAAGATGGAGGCGGTGGGTAAGGTTGAGCATGTTGGACAGAAAATTATGGACCGGTTGGAGGATAATATGGTGGAGGTGGATTATATGGTGCTGGTGGATATGGTTGGTATGGGCGAGGTTGATGATGATATGGGTTAGGGCCCCGGGACCAAGATCTACCTTCAATAACTGCCACTTCTTCCTTCTTCTTCTTTCCAATCGACCCTCCTATTCCTGTCTGTATTGCTTGGTTTGTAGCCTTGATGGCTGAGTAACTCATAATCTTATTCGTCTTTAAACCTTCTTCCACAAAACTCCCCATCTTTACTACCTCGTTAAAGGTTATTCCAATCGCTGACACCAAATGGTCGTAGTATGTCGGCTCCAAAGCTTGTAAGAAACAATCTACCATTTCTCCTTCTTTCATTGGTGGATCTACACGTGCCGCCTATTCCCTCCACCTGAATCCATACTCCCGAAAGCTTTCTCCGGGTTTCTTCTCCATCTTAGTCAATGACAATCTATCAGGGATAATTTCCAGATTATGTTGGAAATGGTTTGCAAATGATTGAGCTAGATCATCCCAAATGAACCATCGGGTATGATCTTGACGAGTGTACCATTCCAATGCCGAGCCACTGAGGCTTTGACTGAAGTAAGCCATAAGTAGTTCATCCCTTCCTCCTGCTCCGCGCATTTTACTGTAGTATCCTCTCAGGTGGGCTATTGGATCACCGTGGCCATCATACATGTCAAATTTTGGCAATTTAAACCCGGCAGGTAGCTGTACCTCAGGAAACAAACATAAGTCTTTGTATGCCACACTAACTTGGCCTCCCAGCCCCTGCATATTACGAAACGACTGCTCAAGGCTCTTTATTTTCCGGCCCATCTCCTCCTGTTCAGGGTTTCTAGAAGGTTTCTCCTCCTCCGTCATTTCTATGAGTGGGGTGTAAGAATTATGTTGCCTGAAAGTGGGGTCTGGTGGGTAGTAGTGATTATCCTGGACGTGGAATACAGGTTCGCTAGAGGATTTATGCAAAGTAGCTGGTGGCGGTGCCACATAAACTGGAGCGACCTAGGATGGTGGTGATGGAACTTGTTTAGGCAAGGGTGGTGGTGCTTGTGATGTAGTAGCATAATAATGCGGGTAAGCAGGATATGTGGAGGATGAGTTCATGGTGGGTGGTTCTTGGTTTGGATTCGAAGGAGGAATATATGTGGGGTTGGCTGGGTAAGAAGGTAAGGGTTGACCCCTTGACCAAGCCTGGTACATCTCTGACATTTGCTGTTTCAATTTATACATCTCCTCCTTCATGCTAGTCACGTCTATAACTTCTTCCTCTTGCACATGATCCATAATCGTAGGCTTGATTTCTTGGGTTACCGCTTTGTCATGACTTTGGAACGAGTGTTGTAGTTGTGATGTGCCAGAATGCAGTTGCTAACTGTTTTATCTGATACTCATCAACAACAAAAACTTGTTAATAGTTAGATCATAAGGGATAAACATCACAAGTTCTAAAACCACAACTTTTGCCTAGTAATTATGCATCATCCCGGCATTATTCTTCTTTTTGACCCGCCAACTTTTGTTTTTCATTATTTCATTGCTTTTGTTTATTTCTTTTCTTCTTTTTTTTTTTTTCTTTTTCTCTCTTTTTCATTTTCGTTTTTCGTTCCTATATGTTTGCCTATCGCTCAAGCAATTCATATATATAAGAGAAAAAATAATGGCAAATTCTTTTGAATTTTCATTGATATTCAAACATCGGCTACAAATGCAGATAGAAAATACAAATACAAAAGTGCATACTCTAAGAATATATTAAAGCTCCTACTGCCCGCGAGACATCGTTCGGTCTTATCGCGGGCCTATATACTAATCCACTTTGGAATTTGTCCAGGTCGGTCATTACTTGCTTCACAAAGATCATTGCTGATGATATGAATGTTGACTGAGATATATCTTCGCACAGTTGGCATTTTCGTGTGATGTATTGAGCAATGTTGACAATTCTTTTCCTGATGACCCCTTGTTCTTGAAGCAACCTGCCAATCTGTTCGGTACGAGCATCTAAGGTTTGTTGGTTCATCTTTTAAAGTTGTTGTAGCTCAAATTCTAACCGAGCCATGGCAATGTAGCAATGTTCTCTCTCTACCTCAAATTCTTTGGTTTGTTTGCTACTTTTGACCTCGGCTGTAATGATCTTCTTCCTCAATCGGGCTACCTCAACATTATGTTCATCTTTTAACTGTCGAACCATCCGAGCTTTTTCTTCAGCATTCTTGGCAAGTTGTTTTCGAACCCCAACTAATTCCTTCTCAGCTTTATCTAGATCAAAGCTATAGTGTTCACTTTGCGCCGTAGATTTTCAATTAACTTTTCATCTCGGGCAAGTCGAACTGGGGTTTCGGTTGTTGTTTTCATCTTTGCAATTTGAGCCTTCAGGATTTCATTTTCTTTCCTCAACTGTTTCTTTTCACCCTCATCGGCTGCTGTTTGTAGGCTGCTTTCGAATTTGAGGACCTGGAAATTTTTTTCCAACAAGCTGACTCTGGCTCGATATTCTTTTTCCTTGGCCATCCAATCTTTTTGTTCCTTAGACTTCTTGGCAAATTCTTGAATACGAGGCCTCTTCATCGGTCTCTCATGCTCAACATCTCTGCGATACCATGTGGAATACCCCGGTGATACTTCTCCTCTAGCCCGGTATCTCACACAAGTGTCTATTCTCGAGCATTGGCATTCATTCCAGATTTGCCGAATTTTTGCTTCCGAGAATCGCCCATCAGGACTGATTTCTATAGCTTGAAGGCTGAGGTCCCCATCTTTCAGCACAACCTGATATCTTCCGAGTTGCCTTAATACCCGGTATGGCGCATAAGGTTGGATGCTCTTGAGACCCATTAACAGAAAATACGACCCTTCTGTTGGCATATATATACCTTCGTTGAGGGGAAACCATCCATATGCCCAATCTATCTGGCTAGCAGTCACTGATCGCAAATATGTGATTCAACCTTTTGGTCCTTCTGGCAACTTAGCTTCCTTTGTCCTCACATAGAATTCTTCAATACACGTCTTTTCAGACGATCCATAGCTTGAAAACTGAGGGTGGCGGCATAAATGCTATATCATCCACATTTGGAGAAGTAAATTACACCCTTAAAGAAATCTTGTCCTGCTTTGCAGGCTGTGAGAGCACGGAAGATATCAGCTACTATCATTGGTGCCAGTGTATTGTTGTCTTGCACAAGGAGAGTACTAGCAATTCCGGCAGCTCTAATGTCAATATTTCCATCTTTCCTCAGGAATATGATCAATCCTAAAAAGGCTACTACAAAGGCGAAACGCCTGTGTTCCTCCCACTTAGCCCGGTTCGCTTTGCTGCAGAGTTTGTTTGTTGGATCATTAAATCCCCCAATGTGGCCATATCTGCGGTATATAAAGCTCATAGTGCAGAACCTGTGACTAAGTCTTCATTGTGAACATTTCTGGCAATCTTTAAGGAGTCGAGGAATCTATGCACTGTAATAGCCCTTGGAGCCACCGAATATTTATCTTTTAGGGGAACCTCTCCCTTCCCAATGTAGTTAGCAATTTCCTCCAATGTCGGAGTAAGCTCAAAATCTGAGAAGTTGAGCACATTATGTGCGGGATCCCAACAAGCAACTAGATCCCGGATAATATCACCCCGAGGTAGTATGTTCATAAGCCCAGTAAGATCTTTTAGATATTTGTTGACCCAATCCTGTCCTTCTTGGCCTAGATCATTCCACCATAATCGCAACTCCAAAGGGATTTTGTTCATTATTGCAAAGGGTTCATTTTGTATTGTGCTCATCCTGCACATTTATTAAAGGCGATTTATTCAAAAAAGGAAAATTATTTTTTTCAAAGACAATTTTTCATTATTTTGAAAGAATTAACCTTTCCATTTTCATTTGAAAATTTCAATGTTATTTATTAAAAAGGAAAAAGAAATGACTTCCAAGTGACCATTTTGCACAAACAGCCTTCCGGCGTCCTTTCGAAACATTCGGCTATTTTCAAAAATAGCATCACTTTGATTTATTGAGAACCAAAATTCAACAATTTTTTTTTTTTTGATTATTTTTTGAAAGGGGTGGTTGGACCCGTCACGGGTTGCCTACGTATCTCGCCTAATGGTGAGAATCAAACCTGCGTAGTTCGGTCAAATTATTTTGTGACCAATTATTTCAACAAAATTTGTTCCACCTATTTTCAAACTTTCTTTTCAAACTTTCGACAGCGTTTCGTCAATATTTCAGTATTTTCTATTCTAAAATTTTCTCTCTTTTTTTGTTTTCAGGAATTTAGCCGGTCAGCATAATAATCTAGGATAAATAAATGCAACATATAATCATGATCGGTCTTTGATTTCTGGATCACATGTCCTAGACGGACCCAACCCCTGTGTTGAGTCCCCTAAGTCAGATATGATGCAAATAATCGTCCTAAATCTAGGCTCAATATCCTGATTTTTCATGGTACTATACTGTGTACCCGTGTGGACAACTCGGATCGAGGAGGGGGCTACGTACCGGGGACCCGCAGGATCGTCCGGCTTTATAACTTATCCGGCCTCTATTTTCTTATTTTTGGTATCGACTTAACAGCGGGGAGTCTCAACCAGTAAGCACATCCTCGGAGGTAAGAAGAGAAGGGTTTTCTGCACAATTTTATATATACAATTCACATAATATCAAAGCGGTAAGCATATAACATATCGATCAAAACATATAATGAAATCAAATAATATCAAAAAAACAATTTAATCGAGATCGAATTCTTAAACCCTGAACCGAAGTTCTGGGTTGCTTTTCCCCAGCAGAGTCGCCAGAGTTGTCACACCTCCCTTTTTACTACTTTTTAAGATATAGTATACCCCACTATTTACTAATACACCCCAAAAAGGGATATAATAATAACAACAAGGAAGGAGTTTTTCCACTTTAAGGACAATCGGAACGGGATTTATTTAAATTTCAGAGTCGCCACTTGGGAAGATAATGGTATCCCAAGTCACCGGTTTAAGCCCAAATCCGAGGAAATATGACTATGTTTTAATAGTCCGCGAAATTAGAAATCCGGATAAGGAATTGTCACGACCCAAAACCTACCACGGTCGTGATGGCGCCTATCGTGTTACAAGGCAAGCCTATTCCCAAAATATTACTGCTAAATCGATAATAAGAATTTAATAAAACATTTTCAACATTTGAATTTCTCATAAACTAATCAACTCCAAATATAATTAATATAAAATACGGAAACGAGTCCCAAACATTGGGGTGTCACTAAGTCATGAGCGTCTAAAACTAGGAACTAAGAAATATAATTGTCTAAAACAAAAAATGACAAGATGATTAACAAGGTCATGCGGACGCTAGCAGCTACCTTGCAGTCTTCAAAGATAGTCGGTCTGAACTCAACGATCGCCGCGCTCTAACTCACCTGGATCTGCACATATAGTGCAGGGAATACTATGAGTACTACCACCTCAGTAGTAACAAAAATAACTAAGGAATTGAGTAGTATTGACGAGCTGAGAAAAGTAGTCCAATTATTTATTTTCGCAATTTACAATAAACATGAATAAATAGGTAAATTTCATAAAACCAACAAATATCACAAAGAAATCAATAGGTAAGTGCAACAACAACAAAAGTAAATGTAACCTCATAGCAATGTCACTCCATCACTCAACACTCGCACTCAACACTCCACACTCAACACTCTGCGCTCACTGGGGGTGTGTACAGACTCCGGAGGGGCTCCCAAAGCCCAAGCGCTAAGCACAGACAACTCACGTGCCATCATATCAATACCTGGATCCGCACGGTCAACTCACATGCTACGCGGACAACTCACGCGCTATGGTATCAATACCTGGACCCGCACGGTCAACTCACGTGCTACGCGGACAACTCACGCGCTATGGTATTCATATCCTCACAACCAGGCCCTCGGTCTCACTCAATCGTGTACCTCACTAGCCTCACCATCATCAACAAATAAATGAACACAACCCACACCAAGTATCATAACATATTAGCAAATAATAGAGAGTGAGGTAAACAAGTATGATAATTTCTATTAGTGAGTACAATTAATGTGAACATGAATAAATTAAGCCTAAGCATGATCTCTAACATGAAGACAGACAAGTTCAACTATAAGTAACTATGTAAACACAGATGATGGCCATAAGGCTTCACGGGACGGACAAAGTCTCAATCCCTCGCGGTGCACACCCACACGCCCGTCACCTAGCATGGGTATCACCACCAAACAATCACATGATATTAATTTCTCCATGTTTATACCCTCAAAGCCAGAGTTAAAATTGTTACTTACCTTAACAACATAAAATCCTACTCCGGGATGCCCTCGTCCCTCGACTCGGTCTCCAAAAGCTCCGAATCTATCCAAAATATTGAATAACACGTCTTAATTAGTCTAGGTGGATAATTTTCATAATCTTAGGATAAGTCAACATAAAACTCAACACTCAGTCTAACTAACAGAGAGATTCTGTGTACAATTAAGTATCCAACAAAATACTTTAGCAGTAAAGGTAAAATTACCGAACAGTGGCCCTCCAATTCAAAGTATGATGTCAAATTCTGCTATTTACTCAATCCTAAGCAAATTATATTGCCTCCCAATCATTACCCTAATGATTGTAATATATAATAATTGATAGAGAGACAACGAAACAGTGTCAAAATTGTTTTCCATGGCAAGATTTCATTTCATTAACTATTATCAGTATCAAATTTGACGTCATGATGAACATACTTTATAAGGTCTAATTTTTAATTTTCAGTTTATCTCTTTTGCTATGAAAAAGGTTTCACTCACGGTAGTAATCATTGTCGTGAAGGATACGGTATATACCTGGTTATAATTTCTTTCCCGAATCCTTTGGTTGTTTTCCTCCAATTGTGATCGGCGCCTTTTTCCTAGTGTTCGCACGAATTCCACAACGAAAAGAAAACTTTGGTTGCTGTCAATTCTCTTTAAGACCTAAATTAATACTTTTTCTTACCAATTAGGTTTTTGTACATGGGCTAATACGAAGAATATAATGGGTTTGGCCTATTTCTTTACCATTATTTATTATTCTAGTTATTTTATTTCCTATTAACACATAAATAAGTAAAAATATGTGAAACGAGGCTACGACTCTCGGAACGAATGATCGGGTCGTTACATTCTCCCCCTGTTAAATAAACGTTCGTCCTCGAACGAGTACAACAAAAGAACATACCTGAGATTACATCATCTGAAGCAATAGTGTCTGGCCCGGCTTGAAGTGCATAGAAACGGGCCTGACCACCCCTAATCTACCTCCCCCTCTCGGGCGATCCATAGCTGGCTGGGCTCCGCCCCTAGCTGGCTGAACTCCACCCCTAGCTGGCTGGGCGGGTGGTGGAGGAACTGGTGCTGGTGTGGGCGGTCCGGCACCCTGCTGTGGGGTCCCACTCGACAGCCTAGGGCAATATCTTGCAATGTGACCAAAATCCCCGCACTCGAAACAACCTCTCCTCTGACGAAACTGTTGCTCCCGATGCCCAACGGAATTACCCGATGATGCCTGACCGGGAGGGGCATAATGAGAATCTTGCACTGACAATGCACTGAATGATGAGTGACTCTGCTGAAACTGACCTTGTTGAAGCTGACCTCCCTGAGGAGAACCTTTGAAATCACCCTGACCACGAGGCCTCTTAGCCTCACTCTCATCCCTCTCCTGACCTCGAACCATCTCAATTTGTCGAGCAATATCTACAACCACATCAAAGGTAGAACCAAATACTCTCTCCCTGGTCATAAGCAATCGAAGCTGAAACCCAAGGCCATCTATAAACCTCCTAATCCTCTCTCGGTCTGTGGGAACCAACCAGACCGCATGACGAGCCAACTCGGAGAACCGCATCTCATACTGTGTAACAGACATCTCACCTTGACGAAGCTGCTCAAACTGCCTGCGAAGCTCCTCTCTGCGGGACTCCGGTACAAACTTCTCTAGAAAGAGAACGGTGAATTGCTGCCAAGAAATAGGCGTTGCGCCAACCGGCCTACGACTCTCGTAAGCCTCCCACCAATTAAGTGCAGCCCCAGAAAACTGGAAAGTAGTGAATGAGACCCCACTAGTCTCCAGAATACCCGCGGTCCGAAGCATTCTCTGACATTTGTCCAAGAAACCCTGTGCATCCTCACCCTCAGCACCACTAAATGACGGAGGATGGAATCTCCCAAACCTCTCCAATTTGCGTTGCTCGTCCTCTAGCATTACTGGAGCAACATAGTCCTGAGCAGCTGCAACTGGTTGTGCTGGAGGTGCCCCTCGTGTCTGAAGTCCATGAACTACCTGCTCAGGTGTCCGAGCAGCGGGAGTCTGAGTGCCTCCCCCGGCCTGAGAAGTAGCTGCAGCCGTAGTGGCTGAAACCGCCCGAGCAAGGCCTGTAAACACTGATAAAATCTAGGCCAGGGCTTCCTGAAGGCCTGGAATAACAATAGGCACATGTGGTGCCTGAGCTGGTCCTGCTGGAACCTCTACCTCGGGGACCTGATCCTGAGCGGGAACAACTGGGGGAACTGCAGGTGCTGCACCAGCTACTGCACCGGCGATATCTCCGTCCCTACCACGACCTCTACCGCGGCCTCGGCCTCTTGCGGCCCGTGCGGATGATTGTCCCTCCTGACCGGTAGCACGAATCCTCACCATATGTGAGAGAATGAAATAATAAATGTTCAGTTACTAGAATACACAGAACGCGCGACAAGAATCAAAGAATGTGAAATTTCCTAAGGGTTCTGTAGCCTCTCAAAGATAAGTACAGACGTCTCCGTACCGATCCGCAAGACTCTACTAAACCCGCTCATGACTCGTGAGACCTATGTAACCTAGGCTCTGATACCAACTTGTCACGACCCAAAACCTACCACGGTCGTGATGGCGCCTATCGTGTTACAAGGCAAGCCTATTCCCAAAATATTACTGCTAAATCGATAATAAGAATTTAATAAAACATTTTCAACATTTGAATTTCTCATAAACTAATCAACTCCAAATATAATTAATATAAAATACGGAAACGAGTCCCAAACATTGGGGTGTCACTAAGTCATGAGCGTCTAAAACTAGGAACTAAGAAATATAATTGTCTAAAACAAAAAATGACAAGATGATTAACAAGGTCATGCGGACGCTAGCAGCTACCTTGCAATCTTCAAAGATAGTCGGCCTGAACTCAACGATCGCCGCGCTCTAACTCACCTGGATCTGCACATATAGTGCAGGGAGTACTATGAGTACTACCACCTCAGTAGTAACAAAAATAACTAAGGAATTGAGTAGTATTGACGAGCTGAGAAAAGTAGTCCAATTATTTATTTTCGCAATTTACAATAAACATGAATAAATAGGTAAATTTCATAAAACCAACAAATATCACAAAGAAATCAATAGGTAAGTGCAACAACAACAAAAGTAAATGTAACCTCATAGCAATGTCACTCCATCACTCAGCACTCGCACTCAACACTCCACACTCAATACTCTGCGCTCACTGGGGGTGTGTACAGACTCCGGAGGGGCTCCCAAAGCCCAAGCGCTAAGAACGGACAACTCACGTGCCATCATATCAATACCTGGATCCGCACGGTCAACTCACATGCTACGCGGACAACTCACGCGCTATGGTATCAATACCTGGACCCGCACGGTCAACTCACGTGCTACGCGGACAACTCACGCGCTATGGTATTCATATCCTCACAACCAGGCCCTCGGTCTCACTCAATCGTGTACCTCACTAGCCTCACCATCATCAACAAATAAATGAACACAACCCACACCAAGTATCATAACATATTAGCAAATAATAGAGAGTGAGGTAAACAAGTATGATAATTTCTATTAGTGAGTACAATTAATGTGAACATGAATAAATTAAGCCTAAGCATGATCTCTAACATGAAGACAGACAAGTTCAACTATAAGTAACTATGTAAACACAGATGATGGCCATAAGGCTTCACGGGACGGACAAAGTCTCAATCCCTCGCGGTGCACACCCACACGCCCGTCACCTAGCATGGGTATCACCACCAAACAATCACATGATATTAATTTCTCCATGTTTATACCCTCAAAGCCAGAGTTAAAATTGTTACTTACCTTAACAACATAAAATCCTACTCCGGGATGCCCTCGTCCCTCGACTCGGTCTCCAAAAGCTCCGAATCTATCCAAAATATTGAATAACACGTCTTAATTAGTCTAGGTGGATAATTTTCATAATCTTAGGATAAGTCAACATAAAACTCAACACTCAGTCTAACTAACAGAGAGATTCTGTGTACAATTAAGTATCCAACAAAATACTTTAGCAGTAAAGGTAAAATTACCGAACAGTGGCCCTCCAATTCAAAGTATGATGTCAAATTCTGCTATTTACTCAATCCTAAGCAAATTATATTGCCTCCCAATCATTACCCTAATGATTGTAATATATAATAATTGATAGAGAGACAACGAAACAGTGTCAAAATTGTTTTCCATGGCAAGATTTCATTTCATTAACTATTATCAGTATCAAATTTGACGTCATGATGAACATACTTTATAAGGTCTAATTTTTAATTTTCAGTTTATCTCTTTTGCTATGAAAAAGGTTTCACTCACGGTAGTAATCATTGTCGTGAAGGATACGGTATATACCTGGTTATAATTTCTTTCCCGAATCCTTTGGTTGTTTTCCTCCAATTGTGATCGGCGCCTTTTTCCTAGTGTTCGCACAAATTCCACAACGAAAAGAAAACTTTGGTTGCTGTCAATTCTCTTTAAGACCTAAATTAATACTTTTTCTTACCAATTAGGTTTTTGTACATGGGCTAATACGAAGAATATAATGGGTTTGGCCTATTTCTTTACCATTATTTATTATTCTAGTTATTTTATTTCCTATTAACACATAAATAAGTAAAAATATGTGAAACGAGGCTACGACTCTCGGAACGAATGATCGGGTCGTTACAGGAATTCTATTAACCCGGGAGAAGGTATTAGGCACTCCCGAATTCCGTGGTTCTAGCACGGTCGCTCAACTGTTGTATTTGTCTTATTTGATTTCTTTATATGCTTTTTACAAATGTTAATGTCCCTCTTTCTTATTTTAACTACTTGCGACTGTCACACCTCCCTTTTTACTACCTTTTAGTTTTCCCAAAATAGGAGAATAAGGTATACCTAGCTAATTATAAATACCCCAGGAAGGAATATAATTACAACGAGGAAGGAGTTTTTCCAATTTAAGGATAATTGGTTCGGGATTTTTATTTAAAATTTCAGAGTCGCCACTTGGGAAGATAATGGTGTCCCAAGTCACCGGTTAATCCCGAATACGAGGAAGTTGACTCTGTTTAACAGTCCGCGCAATAAGAAATCCGGATAAGGAATTCTGTTAACCCGGGAGAAGATGTTAGGCACTGCCGGATTCCGTGGTTTCAGCACGGTCGCTCAACTGTCATTCTTGAGTTTACTTGATTTCACTATATGCTTTTAACAATGTGTGCGTGTTTCGCTTTAAATATTTTATGACTTGCGATATTGCGAAAACGTATCTCGAGTCACACCGCAACCAGTACGCCTGTGACTTTTAACACATTTCGGCTTCGCCGAGATTTAGGATTTGATTCACATTAGATGTGCACTCATATTAGGGAAGGTATATTTTAGAATTGTGCCTATATCGTTCTTTTGGAAAGACCGTGGAATTTACTAACGATCTTCCAGAATCTATCACATTATTATTTGTTTATATGGGGGCCCCGCTTATTCGTTTTCATACGAGGCTCGTCCCATTCGATTTTTATAGTCCAATCCTAAAGGATTCAATATTTTCTACTATTGGTTTTTCCTTAGTCATTTTAATTACATTATAATTTCATAAGTAAGTCCAGGCCTTATCATTTTATATTACTGGGCCTGGACATTTGGGCTCGCATTCAATAGACTAATTGGTGTATCTGGGTTTCAGAAACCCAGAATATAATACAGTCTTTAACCAAAAGCCCAGATACAAGTTTAATTGGATCCAGGCCTGCATTATCCTTCAGGCCCAGACCATACGAGAGAAAAAATGAGAAGCAGAATTGAGAACTCATGATATACACAGGTATTTGAAGTAAAAAAAAAAGAATAAACTCAAATTGTATTTATTTATGAAGAGAAACAACAGTACAGAATTAATATATCAATTTCAAATCACAACTATCTAACACTATCGTATTTGAATAACAAACTGCCTTTGTTTTATATTTTATCAACTATTTTTAAACTACTGAAACAGGATAATCGTTGATTAAAAGTAACAGAGTATTACTTAATTATGTAAAACGGGATTACTATTTAACATATCAGTAATTATAGCTCATGCTCTTCTAAGTGTAATTATCAAATGCTGATTGTGTTCAAATAGTAGGCTGATTATGTAACGATTTCGATCAATCACATGATTATTAACCTTGTAATTAATTACTTATTTTAAACTATGTCATTTTCAGTTGCTATTAAACTACTTAATATGAATAAACAGATACCAAGCTAAACTAATTACACATACTAATTCAGAGTATTACTTCAGTTCTACGTCTATTAAGAAATCATTTTTTAAGCTAAGTGAGTGAGTTCAGTTAATTAGCCTGTTTTTTTAACTAAGTCTAGGTGATTATAGCTACTTCTACTCTAATATATATCCTATTCTATTACATTGTTTCCACCATTATCTCATGCTACACATGTATCAACTATACAACCATTTCCTATTGAATTACAACTGATCTACTTATACGATAACATAAGAACACAGAAAATATAGTAGAGACAGTCTTCTAAGATCAACTTATATAATTTATTTCCTCCAATCAACTGCAATTACATTGCTTGAGTAGTAGCTGTGTACCTGATTCAGCAAAATAACTCTATGAGTCTAAGGGAAGCAAGTGAGAAGGATAATCAGTTGATCACAGCAGCAAAACACAGCAGCAAAATTGAATCAACAATGCAAGCACAACAATCACAGTTGAATCAACATAGTCGAACAGAGATTTCAAGTTCAGCAAATAGCAATCCAATAGCAAAACTTGAAGAAACCTAGTAGAATCCAGCAAAATAAGAGTAATAGAGAACTCTAATTAAGCTTCAGCACTATGCTCGACCAATACCCAGCAATTCCCTCTTAGAATATTATAGTTTTTCTCTTAATTTTCAGAAGTTTTTCTCTGAATTCTAAAAATCCAGCTCTTATTTAGGCTTAATTACAGCCTATTTATAGATGTGAGTGGTGAAATTTTGAGGGGGAAATTTGAAAATCTTATTCCCAATTCCCTCCCCTTAATTATTTATTTATTTACACTTGGGTACTCTTTTTCAGATTCAAAATGTCTTCCAGCCCTTGCCGGAAGGTTCTAGGAGGATCTATTGGCTTCTATTAGGGGCCTATTACTATAGTACACTCACTTGCTAAGGTTTTTAACCATTAAGCCTTTTTATTGGGTCTATTTTACCCTTTGTTTTGTGCATTGTTGCAAAAATACTAGGCCTGAATGTCTAATTTATCCCTATATGCTCTATTAAATCTACAATTATGCCATTTTCATTTCCTTTTATACCCCTGCTATTATCTAGTTATTACCCGACCTGTCCAAGGTCTGGTTGTACAGGTTTTATGTAATATTTAACTGATGGCCACTTATTATAAGTCATTTAAGACTTAGCCAGATTTTAACCTTGATTTTCTTTCAATTTTAGCCTCTTTTAAGAGGTAACCTTTTATTATTGTTATTAAGTTGAATTGCAGGACTAGCCTGCTTATTACTTAGAGTTAAACCTTTTCATAATTAGCCAGTACAATGTTTGGACTTGGCTTTGCAAAATTAGTCACTTTTATTATTTATAGAATATCCATTTAGACTTAAGCTTAAACTTTCTTAACTAGCCATTTAGAATTATGCTCAGGAATACAGAGTTGGCTAGTTTCAGAATTAGCCACTCTTTAAACTATTCAAATGTAGCCATTTTTAGATTATTTTTTAATTTTAGCCAATTAACATACTTTCAGCATTAGCCATCTATCTAATCAACTATCTATTACAGCTATAACCAATACCCCTAAAGCATAATAAGACTAATTGTAGTATAAAACATGAATTTATCACAAATACAACCTACTTATGTCAATTTGCACACATAGCCACAATCAGAAATCATTTATCATTTAATCAAAACTCAGAGAGAAATTTGATAATAGTTGAATTTCAATTAAACAACTCACAACTCATATTCAAGCATAGCATAACAAATTTAACATAAGGAAACATATCCAGAATACATTCATGTTTAGACTGAGAAGAAACCCTAAAAAGGCTCGAGTATATTTAGTCAAGTATAATAAACAGGATTGTCAACAGACTAGTGATAGCATGTTATTAGAAAAGAATATTAGAAGATGAGCTAGTAAAAACAAGTTATAACAGGAAACATGTAAGAGGTAAAATGAAGAGAAGATGAAGAGAATCTAACATGCAAACAGACTAGTTTTAACTAACAAAGAAACAAAAATAATCACAGGAATCATGCTACTTAATCAAAAACAGAAATAAACAAGGGATGGGGACTTAGCTCGCAGGAACTGTCTCCTGAGCTTCCCTATTCTTATTTCTTTTCTTTTTCCTTTTCTTGCTCTTTTTCTTTTTTTTCTTCTTTTTTCCAGTTTTCAGACTTCAAAGATTTGAAGTCTTTATTTTCCGATCAAACTTGTTTTTCTTGGTTTTTTTGTGGTAAAGATGAATGTTAGAAGACATAAGGGTGTGTTTTGGGGTGGGGTGTTGTTTGGTGGTTTGCCGGAGTTAGGGTTCCGAGGGACTATTCTTGAAGATTCGAAGGGTTCCAGTGAGATTCGAAGGAAACCGTTCATGTGGGGTTAAAGATCCCCTCATGACGGTTGTATGGTGTAAATCTGGAAGGCTATTTCATGGGTTAGTGGTCACCGGAGAAAAGTCCGGTGGCCGGAGTTTCAAGAACAGGGGACTTTTCTGGGGTTTCTTTGAGGTTTCATGGTGGTCTTGTGTAAAGAAGGAAGAAGAGGAGGGTTTTGAGGTTAAGAATGGCCGGAGATGGCCATGGGAGTTGGCCAGTCTCCATAGCCGGAGACGGAGAAGACGAAGTGAAGAAGACAGGGGTGAGGCGGCTAGGGTTTTGCAAATGAATGAAATGGCAGGTATACCCTTATTGGCTTGATTGACCAGCTTTATATACCCTTAGTGACTTGATTGATCCTGGCCTTTGGATCATTCTTGATCAACGGCCAGGATCCAATGATCTCAAACGACGTTGTTTAGTTTTAAATGGAGACGGATTGACCTCCGTTAGATCTTTCTAAATGGACGTCCAGGATTAGCTTGATGAAACAATGTCGTTTGATTTAATTTCAATGATTCAAAGTGGACCGTTGGATTTAATACATGGACGGCCAGGATTAAGTTCCATTTAAAATTGGACCGGTCCGTGTTTCTTTCTGGGCCGATATGTTTTGGGCTTGGATATTTGGCCCAGTTATTGCATTTTGTGTATTTTTCATGTATTTCAATTATAAGAGATTTTCCGCTTCCGCCTTTCTAGGCTTCACAATAGCTCCCCCTTTGTTTTTGTGTATTTTCTTGTTGTATTTCATTTTTTCTTTTTGTATTCTTTTTCAATTATTAATTCTCTTTTAATTTCCTATTTTCTCTAATTTTCTAGTATTGTTTGACATTTTTTGCTATTTTTCTTTGATTTCCGACATATTTGTATTATTTGTTGATTTTATTTTTAATTCCTTTATTTTGTGACATTTTATAATAAACCTATTTTTAATTGTCCAATTTTCATTTCTAATTGTTTCAATCACACACATACACTTTATTTCAATCAAACATATAATTGCAAACAAAAATATTTTTTATTTTATTTTAATTTTTGGAATTTATTTGCCTAGGAAAAAAATTACGTGCTCACAGCGACGTCACGAAAATGCATTTCGAGTCACACCGCAACCAGTACGCCTGTGACTTTAGTGCATTTCAGCTTCGCCGGGATTTGAGATTTGAGTCACATAAATGTGCACTCGTATTAAGGATGTATATTTTTAATCGTGCCTATAACGTCTACGTCTTATTAACTTTAAGAAAGACCGTGAAATTTATTAAACGGTCCTTCCGAGTCTAACACGTTATATTAAAATTCATATGGGGGCCCCGTGTATCTTTTCATTTTTCAGTACGAGGCTCATCCCTTGTTTTTAGAAGTCCAAACTTAATCGTATACTATATTTTTCTATTCTGTTTTTCCTCCCTAATTTGGATATGGTTTTTGTATTATTTCTAGACTTATTATTTTAGGGTCCAGGCCAATTATTTACTACTAGGCCTGGACTTTTGGACTACTTTAACAGTCCATTGTGGAACATACGGGCATCTGTGGCCCAGCGTATGCTATTGCCTCTATTTGAGGACCTAGATGTTACATTAATCAAATCTGGGCCTGTATTCATGACCAGGCCCAGGGTAAGTGGACGAAATATAAAACAAGTTTGTAACTTCAACATAAAATTTAAATAAATGTTTCTCGAATGATAGAAGAAGCCAATAAACTTCATATTATTTTAGAAGGAATCAGATTACATGTCAATCACTACTAATTTCAAATTCTAATAACTAATTGAACATTCTAAGAACAGAAATTTGGTATTAGTGCTATTATTTCAGATACTTAGGTAGTTATTATGATACTAGTTGTAAACTTATTTGTTACCTAATTTTAACTAAATGAAAACAATGTTGAAACATTAACTAAACAGGCTCGAGTTGTTAACAATTACAAAAACTCTAAAACTAACCTATAGATAAATCATTTTTTGAGTGAGGCTAGACGACAAAGCAGTTTAAACTTAATCCACTCATTTCCTTTTTCTGAATTAAATAGATCCTTATTCATTTCCTTTCTTAGATTAAGTCGATCCTTATTCAGAATTTAACTATCAAAAGTAGTTAATTATCGATTTATATACAAGTTTTATAGCTGTATTAACTTTGTAGTAGCCTGTTTTAAACTTGGATTAGGTGATAGCTATATCTAACTACGTTTAACTATTATACTTGTCACACCTCCTTTTGGCGCGCCCGCTACCCGGGGGTAGGAGCGCAAGGGAGTTTTTCCAATTTAAGTGACAATATTCGAAATGGGATTATTTTATTTATTTCAGAGTCGCCACTTGGAATAAATTAAGGTGTCCCAAGTCACCGATTTATTTAAATCCCGAATCGAGGAAATTTCGACTTTCCAAATAAAGTCTGCGAACCAGAAATTCTAAGTAAGGAATTCTGTTGATCCGAGGGAAGGTGTTAGGCACCCTCGGATCCCGTGGTTCTAGCACGGTCGCTTCAATTATTATAAATGGCTAAAAATACCTGATTTTATACATGTTTATAAATTATATGCTCCAATTAAATCTTTTAAACCGCTATATTAATTTGAAACTATGCCAAAAGAAAGACTAATTGCAACATAGACTCGGACTTTTGACAGATAGGTGAATATAAAAAAGGTACCCGGATTATTTATTTGAAACTATGCCGATTAAGACCGTCGTAAAACTAACCCAAAAAAAAATCAATTTACTTAACAGTGTATCCCTTAAAATTATTTCCAATTAAAGAATCATACCAAATGATATATTATTTCCTAGCTTTGATTTATGGCCGGAGATTGGATGACAAGACATAAGCTAACGGAAAAAAAAAATATGCGAAATAGAAATAATTCACCTTGATCCAATTATTAAAAAGTAAGATTGTTTACCATCCTTAATCCGATGTTAATTAGCGAAAGCAAGACTATGCGATTAAAATCGATCTAACATTGACATCTAAAACCCGGGCTAACTTATCTTGTCTACTTAAGTATAAACAGATTTCAAGGGAAAATCAAGTGAAGAAATTCAAAAATGATTCAAAATACCTTGCATTAATAATTAACATCAACCAAATTAATACCTTAAACATGCTTAAATTAATTGACTTTAACAAATTACCAATTTAATATATCAAGGGAGATCTCAATCCGTACAAATACATTATACAACTAACAAATGTATATCACAAAATTGAATCAGGTTCTAAAAAAAATTACTAACCAATAACCCAAAGTCCCTTTAATCTAATTACTAAAACAAAACTCCGGAATTTCTAATGGTGACTTGATGTGTTCCAGAAATCTATGACTGCAGTAAATGATTAAACAAAGATGCAATACAGAGGAAAATTTAAAATGATAACAGTAGTTTCTTCAGTTGATTCCGAAATGATTCAGGTACATTGAGTGAAAAACTTCAAAGCATTATAGAGGATGAAATACCTGGGATTCGAATTGAAATAGAGCAAAAGAAAAGGTCAGCAACAGCAAGTGAAGAAAAACAACAGTTGGCAGCAACAAACAAGCAACAGCAGTGACACTTGAAACTCCAGTACAATTCAAAGACCTCAAACTTAGACAGAAACAGAATCCAGACAGCGACCCAAGATCAATTGGTGAAACAAACAGAAAACAAGCGAATGATCTCCAAAGAACTGAACACTCAAAATTCGAAAGAGAACCAAGAACAAAGAATCAATTGAATGTTCTGATTTCTTTTTAAAATGTAGTTGTGTCCTCTCTGTGAGTGTGTTTGTGAAACAGTATGTGCTTATTGTGTGAATTCCAGAGAGTATGTCTGTGTGTGTGTGTTCACTGTTGTTTTACAATCAGAGAGAGTATATAGAGTATCTCACTGTGTGTTTTTGTGTGTCCACTGCCAGTGAGTGTCTATTGTGTTTTATAGCCTACAGATCCCAACCAACAGCCCTTCCTTTTTCAGTTTCAGATCTGTCCAGCCCCTATTATTCCCCTTTTTCAAACCTTTTTCAATTGTATATTCCCTCTCATGTGTATCCTGATTCTAACAACTGACCAAGCACTCAACAAAGTTAAAAATACTCATTATTATCCTCACATTCTCCGATTATTCCACCCTGATTTGTCTAAAGGTGGGATTTATAATTAATCAAATCCTAAAGGTGCAATAGAGATGGAAAACACTGCTGTCCAGCAGGTTTTAAACAACCAGTTCATGTGCAATGCACTCTTTGAATCAGCTTTTGGCTTTCAAACTCTAGACTAAGACAGCTATATCTAAATTAGTAGCTAATTTATCAAGAGAATCAAACAAACAAGGCAGAACAGTCCAATTCAAACAACAGTGAACCACTGCCCGGGGTTTCAAACAACCAATTCGCAAATTTAAACGACGACATTCGTTAAATCGATCACAACATGTATGATTGACATTCAAACAAACGCAAACACAGTGAATCAGGGTATCTCGGCCAATGTCGGATTTGTGCTCTAATGTTCTAACAAACGAACCTACGAACCTACGAACCTAATCGACGACATTCGTATAGTCGATTACAACAAACACAATCAATAACACACAATCGATGAACAAGCTTCATTTTTCAACACTTAAGCCGAGAGAAGAGAGAAAAAAAAAATGAAAGAAGCAAGAATGTTATTCGACTTCAATAATCGACTCGAACACACACACTTATCAACAAACAACAATCAATCAATTACGATAATCAATCTCAAAAAAAAAAAAACAGTGAATCAAGCAAATTCTCGGCTAGAACAGTCCAAAATGAAGAATTGTCTATTCGACGAAATATCGAATCGAGTTCTTATTTTATAGCAACATCATTCATAGCAATCAATCGGAAACAACAAATCGACCAAATAAAACGGTCCCAAGAGATGAAGAAAAACAGAGAATTGATGAAATCACAACAAAAATCAATAACAAACGAAAAACTACTAAAGCGACGAGTATAATTAAACAAAAATAGAGAAGAAAAAAGAAATACCTTGAAACAAAAGAAATGGAGACTCGGCCGACTTGGGTCTCGTTCATTCGAGGTCGAAAGGACCTTAATTGAAATGTTTTCAAATGAAAACAAATCAATTAAGGTCTATTAGACCCCAATTTCTCAAAAATCCGAAAATAAATCCCTATTTCGGGATTTAGGGTTCTTGGTTCGGATTTGGGATTCGAACCGTTCCGGTGTTGTTTGAAAGGAGATGGGTGTGGATTTGGAGAAAGGGTGGTCCGGTGATGATGTGGTGTGAATTTGGTGACTATTGGGATGACTTTCAAATTCCGGCGAATTTTTGATCGGATATTCGAAGAATCCGGGAGTGATTCGAGACGAATGGTTAAGGGATTCGTGTAGAGGGGGAGAAGGGGAAGCTACGGTGTTAAAATGGGGGTGATTGGACCACGGCCACCGGCGGAGGCGATTTCCGGCCGGCGGCGTGCGGCGGGGGAACGGTGGAGGCGGCTGGGGTTCTTGAGAGAGATGAAAAAGGGGGCTAGGGTTTGGGGAATTTGGGAATGGGGCCGGTTTTGGGGTATTGGGGGGGGGTTGGTATATTAAAAATAGGGATTCTAATCTGGACCGTTGGATTAAGTGATCCAACGGCCTAGATCAAATGGGCCGACCGGGTATTGGGGTTTGGACTGGGGTTATTTTAATTTTTTGGGCCTGGGATTTATTTAGGAAGTGGCCCAATCCGATTTAATTCCTCTTTTTTTCATTTGATTTTGTTTTTCTTATCTCTTTAATTTAATTTTCTAATTAAAACAAAAAATTACACTACAAAATCAATTAAATTATAAGAAATACTAATTAAGTTATATTAACAATTAACACACTCAATTTAAACATCAATTAAATATAAATCACACAATTGGGACATTAAATACTAGAAAAGCAAAAAATACATATTTTTGTGATTTTATTTTGTAAAAATAAACTTAAACTACCCCTAATTGCAAAGTTAGATCAAAAATGTAAATATGACCTATTTTTGTATTTTTTATTAATTTAAACACATATAATCATGCATATACAAATGCAAACAATTACCAAAAATAACAAGAAAATTCACAAAAATACACATCGTAAAAATAGACAATTTTTGTTTTGATTTTGTGGGAGTAATTCATGTTAGGCAAAAATCACGTGCTCACAGCTGCCCATCTTTGCGTGTAAACTCGAAGAGTTTTCGTGCAAAGACAACTGAGCAAATACGAGCGATTTTTGCCCATTTGAATACTTCGTGTGAAGCATTTTGAAAGAGTTTTGACCGAGCCTTTGCTTCGGAGGCCTCCTACATATCCTGGGCTAAACAGGAATCAGGTCAATGTAGTTCGGGAAGTTTTGGTAGCTGGGACTACCGTGGACTGACACTTTGTTGTTACTGTTGCTATCGTTGCTGCATGTTGCTGCTTACTGCTTACTGATCTCCTTATTACACCAAAAGAAATTAAAGTTGAACTAGCTATGCTATCAAACTATGAGTTACAAGATTCCTATCTATGATTCTCTTGGAAACTTGATCTTGAATCTTAGCTGATTTGCTGTAGACCTCGATCCGAATCTTGATGCTCAACAAGTTGTATGTGCTTTGTTTATTTCTGTAACATTGAGTGAAACGGAGTCGGCGGAGCTTGTTACTTCAATCATCTTCTGAGCAATCCGCGCCTTTGTTTACTCCAACGTTTGAAATCTTTTCTCTCGGTTCTTTTCTTCTTTTCTTCACTCCGGATTGATGTTCCATTTGTAGGTTATCTCGATCCTTGCATCCCGAGGTCAAACCTATTTAGACAACAAAACAAACAAACGAACGAAATTTTTCTGCCCCAGTTTTGCTAGGAAAATTTCGTGAGTTAGTTGTGACACAGAAAGTGATTAAAAGACTCTTTGGTATTGGGTAAGAAATCATGGTTTCACAAACGTTCAACGGCTTTCTGGCCGGGATTTTGTAGAAAGGTTTCACGGCTTTCTGGCCGGAATTCAAACAATATCTAACGGTTTTTGGCCGTCAGATCCTCGGTTTTTGGCCGGGGTAAAAATAAATGGCTCCGCAGTTTTCCGACTGGGAGATCCTCGGTTTTCTGACCGGGAAAAAGTTTCACGGCTTTCTGGCCGGAATTCAAACAATATCTAACGGTTTTTTGGCCGTCAGATTCTCGGTTTTTTGGCCGGGGTAAAAGTAAATGGCTCCGCAGTTTTCTGACTCGGAGATCTTCGGTTTTCTGATCGGGGATAAAAAGTTTCACGGCTTTCCGGCCGGAATTCAAACAATATCTAACGGTTTTTTGGCCGTCAGATCCTCGGTTTTTTGGCCGGGGTAAAAGTAAATGGTTCCGCAGGGTTTTGACTGGGGAGATCCTCGGTTTTCTGGCCGGGGATGAAAGTTTCGCGGCTTTCTGGCCGGAATTCAAACAACATCTAACGATTTTTTGGCCGTCAAATCCTCGGTTTTTTGGCCGGGGTAAAAGTAAATGACTCCGCAGTTTTCTGACTGGGAGATTCTCGGTTTTCTGACCGGGATAAAAGTTTTACGGCTTTCTGGCCGGAATTCAAACAATATCTAACGGTTTTTCAGCCGTCGGATCCTCGGTTTTTTGGCCGGGTAAAAGTAAATGTTCAACAGTTTTCGATCGGGAGATCCTCGGTTTTCGACCGGGATAAAAGTTTCGCGGCTTTCCGGCCGGAATTCAAACAATATCCAACGGTTTTTGGCCGTCAGATCCTCGGTTTTTGGCCGGGTAAAAGTAAATGGCTCCGCAGTTTTCTGACTCGGGAGATCCTCGGTTTTCGACCGGGGATAAAAGTTTCACGGCTTTCTGGCCGGAAAGACCCTCGGTTTTTTCGACCGGGGTCCAAACAGATATTGGACTGATATGATTTGATTCTCTTTTTCGGAGTTTTCATTTTCTTTTCTTTTATTCTTCTTTTTGGGCTTGGCCTTCTTTTAGGCTTTCTTTTTAACCATCAACAAATGCATAGGATAAATCTCTAAAAAGAAACTTACCTTTTTATGTGTTTTCCTTGTTCCAAAGCCATTTCAAAGCTTGCGTATTTCACTTATTCGAGTTGTACCTTCTTCTTGCACAATTAAACAGACCTGCTTTCAACAAAGAACATTTTATCAGTTGAAAAAGTGGTTGGCTTTGCGGCCTTGGTTATCTTCATTGCTTGATCGTTTCCCCATTTCCATTAAGAAGTTTGCTACCAATTGTCTTTGGGGTGACTTCCTTTCGAACTGACCGGGTTCATTCCCGGAATTCCATGGGGATTTTCCGTGTGGGTTCCATCCTTCTGCCTTATTCCGTCTCTTCTAAGACCTTAGCCTTTGATTTTCGTTTTCTTTCTAAACTCTTTTTTCTTTGGAAACAAACGATCATTACGATCCAATCGTGGATTGTAACAATACACCACTGAGGCTGTTTTTCTTTTCTTCTTTACCAGGCGGAGTCCTGTAAAACCGGTCCTGTCACCTTCCTTTGTAATAGATTCAGAATTAAATTAAACCGAAAGGGATTCAAAGAAGAAGAATGAATCAAAGAATGGAAAAACGTATCAAAGATAGAGGAGTCCCTTTCGAGGGAGAAAAGAAGGACTTATCTGAGGTATATGCTAACTTTAACCAACATGGCATGCTCCTCGGACTAGATGCTTGATCGTCACAAAACTCCCATTTTCTTATGAACCAAAACGGGTCTATATTTCCGAGCTAAGGAGCCGTGCCAGGACCTCTCGTGGTGAAACAAACTTTTCGGTTGATAGCGCCCTTTGCGGGTTTTCGCCAATCGACCTCTCTCATTTCTCTTCTTACCATCGCCGGATAGCACTCTTTGCGAGTTTTTACCAACAGGCTCTCTCATTTTGTATTTCTCTACTTCCATCGTCTTATGGTGGCCTGAAGGTTTTCACCAATAAGACTCTCTCATTTTATTTCTTTTCATTCCTCGGATCGCAACAATGATGTTTTCACAACTTCCAACCGATCTTGAAGGACTTGTACTCGGTTTGGGTAACAAGAATTGTAGACAAAATTACAACTTTGGAATCATCTGGACGGATCTTAAACCGAATCAAAAATATCATCTGCCCCAGTTTCATTTTTGGGGAAACCGGGATTTTTGATTTGGTGTGACTGAACCTCAGGGAGAGGTTGCCTACGTATCCTTTCGGAATCAAGTCAGAACGTAGTTCAGGAATTTTTTTTTTTTTTTATTTTGTTTTGTTTTGTTTTGTTTGGTTTTTTTTTATTTGGATTCCAAAGAGGGTAGCCAAAGAAAGGTAACCGGCTCAAAGGGTTTACAAAAGGGTTGGCAGTGTTTGGGTAGCGGGAATAAAAGCCTTCAATCATTTCGACTTGTAAGGACATCATCGAAGCACATTCAAACATAATACCTTTTCACAGCATCTGCATTCACACCTATTTCAGGATCTTTTCCTTCCATGTCTCCCAAGTATAATGCTCCTCTTGGCAGTATCTTCCTGATGATGTATGGTCCTATCCAATTAGGAGCGAATTTTCCTTTCGCTTCCTCATGATGTGGAAGAATGCGTCTCAAGACCAACTGACCTACTTCGAAATTTCTCGGTCGTACTTTCTTGTTGTAAGCACGAGCCATTCTTCGTTGGTAGAGTTGTCCATGACAGACCGCGGCCATTCGCTTTTCATCAATCAAAGTTAATTGTTCCAAACGAGTCTTAACCCACTCGCTATCTTCAATCTCTGCTTCAACAATTGTACGAAGCGAAGGAATTTCTATCTCTGTCGGTATCACAGCCTCAGTTCCATAGACTAGCAGGTATGGAGTTGCTCCCACCGATGTGCGTACTGTAGTACGGTATCCCAATAAAGCGAACGGTAATTGTTCATGCCATTGTCTAGAACTTTGGATTGTTTTTCTCAAAATCTTCTTAATGTTTTTGTTCGCTGCTTCCACGGCACCGTTGGCTTTGGGCCGATAAGGGGTGGAGTTCCTATGCGTTATTTTGAATTGCTCGCATATTTCTTCCATCAAATGACTGTTCAAATTCGCAGCATTGTCCGTGATGATAGTTGCGGGTATACCAAAACGACAGATAAGATTTGAGTGTACAAAATCCACCACCGCTTTCTTGGTGACTGATTTGAGAGTGACGGCTTCGACCCATTTTGTGAAGTAGTCGATAGCCACCAATATGAAACGGTGTCCATTTGAAGCTTTCGGCTCAATCAGGCCGATGACATCCATTCCCCAAGCGACAAATGGCCACGGCGCTGACATAGGATGCAGCTCAGTTGGAGGTGCATGAATCAGATCTCTATGTACCCGACATTGATGGCATTTTCGGACAAAACCGAAACAATCTTTCTCCATGGTCATCCAATAATAACCTGCTCGAAGGATTTTCTTGGCTAAGACATACCCATTCATATGAGGTCCGCATACTCCTGCATGTACTTCGTGCATGATTCTTCCTGCTTCTTCGGCATCAACACACCTTAAAAGGTTAAGATCTGGGGTTCTTTTGTACATGACCTCGCCGCTCAAAAAGAAACCACCTGCATGTCGCCTAATGGTCCTCTTTTGATCCCCAGTAGCATGTTCTGGATATTCTTGCGTTTTCAGAAATCTCCTGATATCGTAATACCATGGCTTGACGCTTGGTCCTTCTTCGATTGCATTGCAATAACCGTGGCTTTCCCTGATTTGAATTTCCAAGGGATTGACATGGGCGTTGCCCGGATAAGGTAGCATTGAAGCTAAAGTGGCAGGTGCATCAGCTAGTTCATTGTGACATCGTGGGATATACCTGAACTCTACCGATGCAAATCGCTTGCCAAGAATGTTCACGTGCTGTCGGTAAGGGAGGAGTTTAACGTCCCGAGTTTCCCATTCACCTTGAGATTGTTTGATAATTAGATCCGAATCTCCCATGATCAACAAATCTTCGACGCCCTGATCAATTGCCATGTTCATGCCCATGATACAAGCTTCATACTCAGCCGTATTGTTCGTGCAGAAGAAATGGAGCCTAGCCGTGGCCGGATAATGCTGACCAGCAGGAGAGATCAAGATTGCCCCAATCCCTACACCTTTAGCGTTTACCGCCCCATCGAAAAACATTTTCCAAGCATGATTGTCTTCCGAAACAACTTCTGTCGTATTTACCTCTTCATCAGGAAAGTAGGTATTCAATGGTTGATACTCTTCGTCGATCGGGTTCTCGGCCAAATGGTCCGCCAATGCTTGGGCCTTCATTGCCGTGCGAGTGACATAGACTATGTCAAACTCCAGTGAGCAGGATTTGCCACTTTGCCAATCTTCCGGTGGGCATCGGTTTATGGAATATATACTTCAAAGGATCCAACCGAGTAATGAGGTGAGTCGTATGGGCTTGGAGGTAGTGTCTCAATTTCTGAGCGACCCAAGTTAAAGCACAACACGTTCTTTCCACCAAAGTGTACTTGACCTCATAACTGGTGAATTTCTTGCTCAGGTAGTAAATCGCCTGCTCTTTCTTCTCCGTCGCATCACGTTGTCCGAGAACACAACCAAAAGAGTTTTCCAAGACTGTTAAATACAAGAAAAGAGGTCTCCCTGGCTCTGGCGGGACTAAGACTGGAGGGTTTGACAAGTATTCTTTGATCTTGTCAAAAGCTTCTTGGCATTCAGTTGTCCATTTGATTGCAGCGTCTTTCTTCAACAACTTGAATATGGGTTCACATGTGGAAGTCAACCGAGCGATGAACCTACTGATGTAGTTCAGTCGGCCTAGAAGACTCATTACATCTTTCTTTGTTCTGGGAGGAGGTAAATCCCGGATGGATTTGATTTTTGTGGGATCTAATTCAATACCTCTTCTACTGACTATGAAACCCAAAAGTTTACCTGACGGGACTCCAAAAGCGCATTTGGCCGGATTCGGTTTCAAATCGTACTTCCGCAACCTCTCAAAGAATTTCCTCAAGTCTCGCACATGATCGCCTTGAGTTCTGGATTTGATGATCACATCGTCCACGTACACCTCTATTTCCCGATGCATCATGTCGTGGAAAATGGCAGTCATAACTCTCATGTATGTTGCTCCTGCGTTTTTCAAACCAAATGGCGTGACTCGGTAATAGTAAGTCCCCCAAGGTGTGGTAAAAGCAATCTTCTCGGCGTCCTCTTCATCCATCAACACTTGATGATATCCCGCATAACAATCCACAAACGATTGTTTCTCATGTTTGGCACAGTTATCAACGAGGATGTGGATGTTTGGTAAAGGAAAGTTATCTTTAGGACTTGCTTTATTGAGATCTCGGTAGTCAACGCATACTCGAGTTTTTCCGTCTTTCTTTGGCACGGGCACAACATTAGCCAACCACGTGGTGTATTGTACCACTCGAATTACCCCTGTTTTCAACTGCTTAGTGATTTCTTCTTTGATTTTATCACTGATGTCAGTCTTGAACTTTCTTTGCTTCTGTTGCACTGGGCGACAGTCAAGGTAGATTGGTAATTTGTGCACCACTAGATCAGCTCCTAATCCTGGCATATCATCGTAAGACCAAGCAAACACGTCTTTAAATTCAAACAAGAGTTGGATTATTGCATCTCGTGTTTTCTCATCCGTGTGGATGCTTATCTTGGTCTCTCGGACCTCTTCATCAGTTCCCAAATTAACCGGTTCGGTGTCATTCAAATTTGGCTTAGGTTTATTCTCGAAATGTTCCAATTCTCGATTTATTTCCCTAAAAGCCTCGTCTTCATCGTATTCCGGTTCTTGGTTCATTATTTCCAGATTAGGTGGCGTGTTCGGATTTGAGCATGAGTTCCGCAAACATGTCATGTTATTTAAAGCCGCATTATTAGGACTGAAAAGGAAGAATAACAAAATTAGAAAGAGTGCAAAAGTAAGGAAATATTTATTTTATTTTCTTGGAATTTTCTGAAAACAAACAAAATTACATTGGGGAAACAAAAAAATACAAGAAAACAAAGAAAAACATCCAAGCTACATCCCGAAGTAACTTGTGATGAAGGAAAAACGACAGGACAAATCTACCAGAACTCCTGCCTGATTGGGAAGGGTGTGGCTTTCCAATTTTGCAATTTAGCTTCAGGGCCCACATACAGCACCTCAGCGGTGCTTGTTCCTTCTCCCGATTGGACCATATTAACATCATAGAGCATTTGCCTCATGGCCCCACATATGTCTTCAATTTCTTCCGCTGTAAAGACCTCGTCTTCTTCTTCTTCACTGTACTTTGGTCGGACAAAAGTTTGGTACAGATGCGGCAATGGTTGTGGCAGAACCCATCCTTTCTCCTTTCTCTTGTTGGCCCATCTTTCATCTTCAGGGGTTCGGCGAAAGCCCACTCCGAAAAACTTTTCAGCTACAGGTAAAGTTATCAGCTTCGGCACTCCTTGTAGGGACTTTCCCAAACCTTTTCCCGGCTGGAAGCCATGTTTAATCATTTCTTTCGCCACCATGATGGAGGCATTAGACAAAAAAGGTTGGGGGAGAGGGTTCCCTTCTTCGTGTTGATCCGCCAACACAATCTCGAAAGCTTGATAGACAATGTTTTCGCTTCCCGCTTCCGCTTCCAAGCAAGGGATGGATGGATCTCGATAAATTGATTGCTCATCTTCCCCGTGGACCACGATCTCTTGTCCCTTGTGCTCAAATTTCAACATCCGATGGAGGGTAGAGGGCACAGCTCCGGCCGCATGAATCCATGGTCTCCCTAGAAGAAAATTGTAAGAAGTGTCCATATCCAAGACTTGGCATGTCACTTCGAAGTCCACCGGGCCGATGGTCATAGGCTCAGAATTCGCCCTGTTTTCAAACCATTTTCTACCATTTCTCCGATCTTGATAGCTTCGGCGAAAGGTTTTCCCATCGCCGACATCATATTTTGAAAGTAATCGGGCTCTTGAGCTTGGAGAAAAGTCGTGACCATTTCAATTTCGTCCATGGGGGTTTCACCCTGGACGCTTGCTCTCGCCACTTGATGGCATATTCTCTGAAGCTTTCTGAGGGCTTCTTTTTTAAGTTCGATAGAGAATTCCTGTCCGGCGCAATATCGATGTTGTATTGGAATTGTTTTACAAAATCTCTGGCCAGATCATCCCAGATGTGCCATCGAGATATGTCTTGATCCATATACCATTCGGATGCTATTCCGACCAAACTCTCTCCGAAGTACGCCATCAACAATTCTTCCCTGCCGCCGGCACCCCTCAATTGATTGCAGTATTTCTTCAAATGAGCAATGGGGTCGCCATGTCCGTCGTATTTTTCGAACTTTGGTGTCTTAAAACCTGATGGCAAATGGACGTGCGGGAACATGCACAGATCGGCGTAAGATACACTCTTCTGTCCACTCAGACCTTGCATGTTCTTCAAGCTTTGTTCCAAACTCCTCATTCTTTTTGCCATCTCATCCTGCTCGGGGGTCTTTGGATATTGGCTCGGTAGAAACTCATATCGAGGCGGCTGAGAATATGGGTTGGCGGCAACCTGGGTATGGTCCCGTGTAAGCGGTGGTGCTGGGAATGTAAAGGATGAGGAGTCGAAGAAAGGAGCATGTGCGGTGGGGTGCGTTGTGATTGGAGCTGGCAACTCAACTGATGTTCTTGCAGGTTGTATCATGTGGTGCTACCCGAGGATGGGATGTGGAGGGTGATTCAGAGAGGTTTGTAGCATTGGAATACCCGAACAGAGTAGGCGGGTAATTGATGGGGGTATTTGTAATACCGCTTGACCTGAGAAGAATTTCAGGGAACCCGGGGACCGGACTCGGGGGCTCTTTCCCGTTGTTCCAATCGTCCAACATCTCGAGCATGCGGCAACGCAGCATTCTATTCTCTTCCAAAGCTGCTGACTCAGTAGCCGGGATGGTTGTCAATGAGCTTTCCTCTGAAACGGGAATGGTTGCTAAAGGCATTTCTGAAGACATGTCGGCACCCTTTTTGATCTAGTAAAATAGGAATGAGTACTTTCAGGCTGCCGAACTTTTCCTTTGGACCTTGTGAAGTACGAATGTGGTGCCAGATTACCGCAAAGTCAACCACTTTTACTAAAACCTGGATTTTGGCAAACAAACGGTTAGTCTGAAACAACATAACAGATAAGTAATCTCACGTTGGGTGTGATGCACTTATACAGGTGACAATGTTGCTACGTGTATTCGTTTGCGATGCGTCATTCCGGTTTGTATCGATCTTCTTCTTCTCTTAACTTCTTTCCCCCTCCCCTTTTTTTTCATTTTTATTTTTATTTATTTATTTTTTAGTGATGGTCGAATCTTATGTGGATTGCCTACGTATCATGTCCCCGCATGAATCAGACCGGGCGTAGTTCGGAAAACAATAGACATAAGATGAAATGTTCATGAATTTTATTTCAACAAACTTCAAACTTGAAACACTTGCAAAATGACAACAATGGAGAAAAACTTGTAAAAGGACAAACGGACTCTAAAACAAAAGACTCTCCTAAGCATGTTCCAACGCCTCGAATCTTTGCACCCGGGGGGCGCTGTTTGGCCTTGCTGCAGTTCTTGGGGTGAGATCTTTCTGTATACTTCCCAATTCTGCCATGACTTGGTGGACACATTCCATGATTGAAGAAAAGAGGGCGGGCCGAGGTACTCGTTCGCAGTTCAAACACCTCATAGTAATGTAGTGCCCGATCTCATTGATACTGGTTCTGATTATGTCCTTTTCTCTGAGCAGCTGCCCTATGTGCCTGTTCTTTGCCCCTAATACTTGAGAGTTGCCGGAGACATGGTCCAAGAGCCTATCTATCTGTCTTTCCATTCGTGCCATCAAGTTGTGACAACGGTCTCTATCTGCTTTAGCATCCTGGACTTGCCTGAGAGTTCGCTCTCTAAGAGTGGCATTTGCTTTTCTCAAATCAACGATGATCGCATCATAGTCTTTCTCTACTTGTTGTAGACGGAGTGCTTCTTGGTGGGCCGCTCTCTTCCATTTTGTTCGGACTGCAACCAAAGCCGTTTTTGCCTTCTCTAAGTCTTCTTGGTGTTCAAAGGCTTTCCTTTCCAATTCGTTTATCAGCATCTGATCACTCCGACTCCTCCTTGACCTTTCTGCTGCCAATTGCATTTCTTGAATTTGAGTTTGGAGTGCTTCTCTTTCTTGCTCCCAACTGGCCCTTTCCCGATCGAAGTCAGCCTGTTGTATGTCCATGGCTGCTTCCAGGATTCCTTTGTCTTCTTTTAAAGTGTTGATGCAAGATTGGAAATTTTGTGCTGTTTCATGCTCAACCTCTCTAACTCTGGCTTCTATTTCTCTCTCCCAATCGACGGCATACTTCACTGACCTTTCTGACCTTTGCTCTGGTATGGGTTGGTTGTGGAACCATTCAAGATAAGCGAGACTCACTTCTCCCCGTTCCCGATCGGCAACCATCTCGTTGATGTCGGAGAGTCGACTACCGAACCATACCTTCAGTGCATAAGTCTCCCTCGGGGTCTCTTCTATCACGAATTCCCATACAAATGATCGCATGTCCTCAATTGGGGCCCTTTTCTGTTCTCTTCCCAACTGCCGCATGACACGTAGCGGGGCATATGGTTGGAAACCCCTGAAACCCATTAGTATGTAGAATGGGCGGTATGTCGACATATGCATGATTTTGGCGGAAGGGAACCAATAATAATTCCAGGTAAGTTGATCCGCTCTCAAAGAGTTGAGAAGTTCTTGCCAAGTCCTCAAGTCTTCTGGAAGGTTACAACGGGCGGCTCTGTTTGTATGACAGCGAATATAATTCAACCAATCTGCTTTGAAGTTTATCACAATCGGGTGATGATAGAGATGTTCTATAAACCACATTTGTAATAAGATATTGCAGCCTTCAAAATAATCTTGTCCTTCTTGGCACCGAGTTAAGGCCCGGAAGATGTCTCCTAGTATCATCGGAAGAACAGTGTGTTCCTCGTTGCTCCGTAGATATGAGACCACTGCAGCTAAACGGATTCTGATGCGTCCGCCACGTTCGGGAAAAACCATGGTTCCCAAAAAAGCGATCATAAAAGCATAGATTCTTAAATCTCCCCAGGCGTCATAATTTAGCTGGTTAACAAATTCAACGTTTGAGAAATTCTCAAACCCTTCCTTATCACCAAATCTGTCGTAGAGATAATCTAGTGGCACCCAACCGTTCTCCGGACAACCGAGGGGAACCCGCCGGAGACATAGCTTTTTCAAGAAGTTATTCACACTCATCTGCCTAGGAGCTGCAGGTCTCATCTTGTGCAAATCTCTTCCGAGCCCTGTGAGTCCGCCCAATTCTTCCAAAGTGGGTGTCATTTCGCAATCCCGAATCTGAACACGTTGCTTGTTGAGTCCCAAAAACTCACTAAAGCTCTGATCACATTTTTATCCGGTTTTATCATCATGATGTCCGGAAGAAACTTGAGGTGCTTGTGAACTTGATTTCTTTCCCAAGCTGAGAAACTAGTCCACCATTTACGGAGCCGATCTGGGGTTTTGTCCTGGACCATGAACATAGGTGGCATTTCTTCTCTCACCCTTTTCTGGCCGATTCGTTGCGAGGAAGTCATGCTGATCCTAGAAAAGATAAAAAATGAATTTAAGATTTTTTTTTTTATTATTATATATAAAAAACGAATCTTGTTAATACGGCCTTTCAGCACTTGAAGAAGATTTGAAGGCTGTATAACAGGATACCAGTGTGATGTCTATATTCCGTTTTGCGAAATTAGTCCTCCGGCGCCCTTTTGAGGCGTTTGGCTATTTTTGCAAAATTTCCTAACTCTCGACTAAGAACAAAAATCCTAATTCTAATATTTTTATTATTGTTTTCCCTAAAAAAAATCGGTATTAGTTGAGCCCGATATGGGTTGCCTACGTATCTCATGTTTGGTGAGAATCAAACTTGCGTAGTTCGAAAATAAAAGAACTAAATCATTTTAAGAAAAGAAAACAAACTATTTTTAAACCAGCATTTCTAAAACAAATTATTTTCAAAGGAACCAAGAAAATTTATTTGGAAATTTATTTTCAAAGAAACTAAACTATTTTTGTAAAATTAAGAAAATTTATTTGGAATTTTTTTTTTCATTTTCTTTTTCAGAATTTTTAAAGAACTAAAATTAAGAAAATTTATTTGAAATTTTTGCAATTTTTTCAGAATTTATTTTCAAAGAACTAACTATTTTCATAAAATTATTTTAACTATATACCCTGACGTTTTCCACTTCTTCCTCTTTTTAACAAACCGGTCGGCATGTAAGATCGAAACAAATAAATGCACACAAAAAGATGCAACAAGTTGGTCTTTTTTGTTTCAGGTACACTTGTCCTAGACAGGCCCAACCCCTGTGTTGAGCCTCCTAAAATATGCACATGATGCAAATAAACGTTCCTATTGGGGATCCGGCATAAGGTCTTGTTATTCTAAGTCATCATCCTGTTGGAAAAGTGTCTAGACTGGCTTTAACTCGAGCGGACAACTCGAGCCGAAGAGTGTCAGTGCACCGGTAGCATGGCTTTCAGGCTTAATTGACAAAACTCTCCGCCTAAACATGTGTGACTACAAAATCCTTCACCGGGTGCCAAGCACCACAGCTATCTTGAGAAAAACGGGCTATGTCCAGCAAATGCCCGGTATTGTATTTCAGAAGACTCCGAAAAGAGAAAAAATGGGTATCGGCACAATTTATATACAGTTCACGAAATATCAAAGCGGTAAAGCAACATTTAGCATATAAAATATAAACATGTAATAAAATCAGATAATAAATAAGCCAAATAAAATAATTATTCAAAGCTCGAATTCTTAAACCATGAACCGGTAGTCCTGGGTTTTATTCCCCAGCAGAGTCGCCAGAGCTGTCACACCTCCTTTTGGCGCGCCCGCTACCGGGGGGTAGGAGCGCAAGGGAGTTTTTCCAATTTAAGTGACAATGTTCGAAACGGGATTATTTTATTTATTTTAGAGTCGCCACTTGGAATAAATTATGGTGTCCCAAGTCACCGATTTATTTAAATCCCGAATCGAGGAAATTTCGACTTTCCAAATGAAGTCTGCGAACCAGAAATTCTAAGTAAGGAATTCTGTTGATCCGAGGGAAGGTGTTAGGCACCCTCGGATCCCGTGGTTCTAGCACGGTCGCTTCAATTATTATAAATGGCTAAAAATACCTGATTTTATACATGTTTATAAATTATATGCTCCAATTAAATCTTTTAAACCGCTATATTAATTTGAAACTATGCCAAAAGAAAGACTAATTGCAACATAGACTCGGACTTTTGACAGATAGGTGAATATAAAAAAGGTACCCGGATTATTTATTTGAAACTATGCCGATTAAGACCGTCGTAAAACTAACCCAAAAAAAAAATCAATTTACTTAACAATGTATCCCTTAAAATTATTTCCAATTAAAGAATCATACCAAATGATATATTATTTCCTAGCTTTGATTTATGGCCGGAGATTGGATGACAAGACATAAGCTAACGGAAAAAAAAAATATGCGAAATAGAAATAATTCACCTTGATCCAATTATTAAAAAGTAAGATTGTTTACCATCCTTAATCCGATGTTAATTAGCGAAAGCAAGACTATGCGATTAAAATCGATCTAACATTGACATCTAAAACCCGGGCTAACTTATCTTGTCTACTTAAGTATAAACAGATTTCAAGGGAAAATCAAGTGAAGAAATTCAAAAATGATTCAAAATACCTTGCATTAATAATTAACATCAACCAAATTAATACCTTAAACATGCTTAAATTAATTGACTTTAACAAATTACCAATTTAATATATCAAGGGAGATCTCAATCCGTACAAATACATTATACAACTAACAAATGTATATCACAAAATTGAATCCGGTTCTAAAAAAATTACTAACCAATAACCCAAAGTCCCTTTAATCTAATTACTAAAACAAAACTCCGGAATTTCTAATGGTGACTTGATGTGTTCCAGAAATCTATGACTGCAGTAAATGATTAAACAAAGATGCAATACAGAGGAAAATTTAAAATGATAACAGTAGTTTCTTCAATTGATTCCGAAATGATTTAGGTACATTGAGTGAAAAACTTCAAAGCATTATAGAGGATGAAATACCTGGGATTTGAATTGAAATAGAGCAAAAGAAAAGGTCAGCAACAGCAAGTGAAGAAAAACAACAGTTGGCAGCAACAAACAAGCAACAGCAGTGACACTTGAAACTCCAGTACAATTCAAAGACCTCAAACTTAGACAGAAACAGAATCCAGACAGCGACCCAAGATCAATTGGTGAAACAAACAGAAAACAAGCGAATGATCTCCAAAGAACTGAACACTCAAAATTCGAAAGACAACCAAGAACAAAGAATCAATTGAATGTTCTGATTTCTTTTTAAAATGTAGTTGTGTCCTCTCTGTGAGTGTGTTTGTGAAACAGTATGTGCTTATTGTGTGAATTCCAGAGAGTATGTCTGTGTGTGTGTGTTCACTGTTGTTTTACAATCAGAGAGAGTATATAGAGTATCTCACTGTGTGTTTTTGTGTGTCCACTGCCAGTGAGTGTCTATTGTGTTTTATAGCCTACAGATCCCAACCAACAGCCCTTCCTTTTTCAGTTTCAGATCTGTCCAGCCCCTATTATTCCCCTTTTTCAAACCTTTTTCAATTTTAGATAACATCCCATGTGCTCTCTTCCTTTTACAACCTGATCAAACACTCAACAAAGTTAAAAATACTCATTATTATCCTCACATTCTCCGATTATTCCACCCTGATTTGTCTAAAGGTGGGATTTATAATTAATCAAATCCTAAAGGTGCAATAGAGATGGAAAACACTGCTGTCCAGCAGGTTTTAAACAACCAGTTCATGTGCAATGCACTCTTTGAATCAGCTTTTGGCTTTCAAACTCTAGACTAAGACAGCTATATCTAAATTAGTAGCTAATTTATCAAGAGAATCAAACAAACAAGGCAGAACAGTCCAATTCAAACAACAGTGAACCACTGCCCGGGGTTTCAAACAACCAATTTGCGAATTTAAACGACGACATTCGTTAAATCGATCACAACATGTATGATTGACATTCAAACAAACGCAAACACAGTGAATCAGGGTATCTCGGCCAATGTCGGATTTGTGCTCTAATGTTCTAACAAACGAACCTACGAACCTAATCGACGACATTCGTATAGTCGATTACAACAAACACAATCAATAACACACAATCGATGAACAAGTTTCATTTTTCAACACTTAAGCCGAGAGAAGAGAGAAAAAAAAAATGAAAGAAGCAAGAATGTTATTCGACTTCAATAATCGACTCGAACACACACACTTATCAACAAACAACAATCAATCAATTACGATAATCAATCTCAAAAAAAAAAAACAGTGAATCAAGCAAATTCTCGGCTAGAACAGTCCAAAAATGAAGAATTGGCTATTCGACGAAGTATCGAATCGAGTTCTTATTTTATAGCAACATCATTCATAGCAATCAATCAGAAACAACAAATCGACCAAATAAAACGGTCCCAAGAGATGAAGAAAAACAGAGAATTGATGAAATCACAACAAAAATCAATAACAAACGAAAAACTACTAAAGCGACGAGTATAATTAAACAAAAATAGAGAAGAAAAAAGAAATACCTTGAAACAAAAGAAATGGAGACTCGGCCGACTTGGGTCTCGTTCATTCGAGGTCGAAAGGACCTTAATTGAAATGTTTTCAAATGAAAACAAATCAATTAAGGTCTATTAGACCCCAATTTCTCAAAAATCCGAAAATAAATCCCTATTTCGGGATTTAGGGTTCTTGGTTCGGATTTGGGATTCGAACCGTTCCGGTGTTGTTTGAAAGGAGATGGGTGTGGATTTGGAGAAAGGGTGGTCCGGTGATGATGTGGTGTGAATTTGGTGACTATTGGGATGACTTTCAAATTCCGGCGAATTTTTGATCGGATATTCGAAGAATCGGGAGTGATTCGAGACGAATGGTTAAGGGATTCGTGTAGAGGGGGAGAAGGGGAAGCTACGGTGTTAAAATGGGGGTGATTGGACCACGGCCGCCGGCGGAGGCGATTTCCGGCCGGCGGCGTGCGGCGGGGGAACGGTGGAGGCGGCTGGGGTTCTTGAGAGAGATGAAAAAGGGGGCTAGGGTTTGGGGAATTTGGGAATGGGGCCGGTTTTGGGGTATTGGGGGGGGTTTGGTATATTAAAAATAGGGATTTTAATCTGGACCGTTGGATTAAGTGATCCAACGGCCTAGATCAAATGGGCCGACCAGGTATTGGGGTTTGGACTGGGGTTATTTTAATTTTTTGGGCCTGGGATTTATTTAGGAAGTGGCCCAATCCGATTTAATTCCTCTTTTTTTTCATTTGATTTTGTTTTTCTTATATCTTTAATTTAATTTTCTAATTAAAACAAAAAATTACACTACAAAATCAATTAAATTATAAGAAATACTAATTAAGTTATATTAACAATTAACACACTCAATTTAAACATCAATTAAATATAAATCACACAATTGGGACATTAAATACTAGAAAAGCAAAAAATACATATTTTTGTGATTTTATTTTGTAAAAATAAACTTAAACTACCCCTAATTGCAAAGTTAGATAAAAAATGTAAATATGACCTATTTTTGTATTTTTTATTAATTTAAACACATATAATCATGCATATACAAATGCAAACAATTACCAAAAATAACAAGAAAATTCACAAAAATACACATCGTAAAAATAGACAATTTTTGTTTTGATTTTGTGGGAGTAATTCATGTTAGGCAAAAATCACGTGCTCACAATACTAGCTACTCTACTCTAATCTATATCAATCTCATATAGTTGTTGATTATTACAGCCAATCCTAATGAATTACAATGATTCTAGGAAGTACAATTACAAACTAAAGAGGAAGAAACATAAACAAATTCATCCAATAATTCATGCAGCTTCATTTCTTCATCACAATTGCGATTATATCTTCAAGAATAGAAGTGTACCTGATTCAAAAGAAGTCTATGAGTCTAGGCTTCGGGGATGAAGAATAGTCAGCAAATAACAGCAGCAGAACAGTAACAACAATGATATATGTCAATCGTAGTAGAGCAACTAACAAAATCCCAAATATAGAAATCCAACAGATCAACAAAGCAGAATCAAAGAGCTCAAGAAAAGTCCAGATGGATTGAAAAACAGTAGACCCAGCAGGAATTCCCAAATTAATACCCAAGTTAATCAACTAAAAGTTGTAGTATATGGAACTTAGAATTTAACCAAGTTTCAGAACTCGAATTTTAACCCTTCCTTTTTTAATTTCTGAACTGGACCCTTTTTCAGGCTCACTAGAAGCCTATTTATAGACTGATATTTGGGGGTAATTGGGGGGAAATTCAAATAAGTTAATTTCATTCCCCTCCCCTTATTCTTTTCAATTATTTACAGTTTAGTTCATTAAGTCTATGTCGAAATGCCTTAGAGCCCTTGCTAGAAGGTTCTAGGCAAATCTATAGTGTTCTATTAGGTGTATTTTACTAAGTTACCCTCACTTGCTAAGGTTTGTTACATGAATGTCTTTTAATTATGCCGAGTTTGTCCTTTATTTTATAGGTAATTACAGAAATACTAGGCACTAAAGTCATTTTTAGCCTTATAGGCTCTATTAAATCTTCAGGAATGCCATTTACTATTCCTGTTATACCCTTATTATTTATTTCAAATTACCCGACCTACTAAGGTCTGGCAGACTTAGGATTATGAATTATTTAATTAGTAACCATTTCTTATAGGTATTTTAAGACTTAGCCAGTTCTAGACCCCAAGGCCCTTTCATATTTAGCCAACATTTATCAGACCCAACCCATTATTTAACACATAGCCTTTTTAGTAGAAGTATGGTCATTTAATTAACAGCGATAACCTCTTAATGACCACATACTTAGAAGCATAGTCAAACAGAGGTAGTTTTTCAGAAACAACCACTTAATAGAAACACAACTAAGTAATCAGTATAATTACTCAATAACAGAGATAGCCACTTAAAGACCATACTTTATCTTTCAGAAATAGCCACATACTTAACTTTCAGAAATAACCCAAGAACCTCTACACTCATAACCCAAATCACAAAAGCATCCAAAGATTCAGAATGGATTCACAAATGAATCAAGTTACAAATATAGCCAGTTTATGTTATTTTGCACATATAGCCTTAATCGCAAATCAACTTTCAATCAATCAGAACTCATAGGGAAAGTTTGTTAATGGTTGAATCCCAACTAACAAAAACTCAATTTTAGACAGAGCATGATGAACAAACACATAAACATGCTTATTTACTCATGATTCATGCGTGATAAACACTAAGAACCCTAAGAACACTTTAACAAACTTAGGCATGTGCAACAAACAGAGATAGATCTTATTATTTAAGCATGCAGAAGAGATAGGCTCATAAGAACATCATAAACATGCTAAGAAAAACATTTTCAGAATCAGCAAACAAGAAAGAGATAGTGAACTTAGCTTTTGGGCTTTCTTTTTCCTTTTCTTTTCTTTCTTTCTTTTCTTTATTTCTTTCTTCTTTATTTCTTCTTTCTTTCTTTCTTTCTTTCTTTCCAGATCTCCAAAATTTTGAAGACGTTTAGTCTTCTGATTGTTGCACTTCTCCGATGAGGCTTCTATTTTGAGTTTTGGTATGTGTGGGGTGGTTTGGGGCTTGGTTTAGTGGTTTTGGGGTAGGGTTGTTTTGGGTGCTCGCTGGAGTAGGGTTACGGCGAGTCTTTTTGTTATATTCGAGGAGTTCCGGTGATATTCGAGACTAGCCACCTAGATAGGGTGATAGATCACCTGAAGGTGGTCCTAGGGTGTTAGTCTCAGAGGCTGGTACATAGTTTTTGAGGTCGCCAGCTAGGGTTCCGGCGACCGGAGTTTCAAGAAGAAGGGAGGTCTTTGGTTTAATGGGGTTTTATGGTAGTTGCAGGGTTTGGTGGGTAAAGGGTGAGGTGTTAACGGCTGCCTGAGCCGGAGAAGGCGGTTGTGCCAGGCCGACCGGTAAGTCTCCATGAGAGACTAAGGAGGAAGAAGAAGGTCTGAGGCGGCTAGGGTTATATAGATTGTATATGTGTGTGAGTGTAAGGATATTGAACGGGAGATGGGATTATTTATACCCACCTCGTCTCGTGGAATCCTGGCCCTTGGATTAACCAAGATCAACGGCCAGGATCCTTTGCCTCTAGACGACATCGTTTGGTTAAATGAAAGACTTGCTTATGTCCGTTGGATGTTGAGTTTGAACGGCTGAGATTATTTCATTATACTATGTCGTTTGGCTTTTAATGAGACTTAGTGTCATCTGTCTGATCATTCCTATTGAACGACTAGGATTAGTCTCTTTTACGACATAGTTTAATTTCGTAATTAACCGCTTCATTTGATTCGTTGGATTCCTTTCATCAACGGTTGATTTTGTTTTGGCTTATACGGTGCCGTTTGGTCACGAGCCTGGCAGACCAGTCTTATCCTTTGGGCCTGATGTATTTGGGCTTATTGTATGTATATGTATTTCATTATGTAGCCCAAATTATATTGTATTTTGTATTTTTGTCTTGTATTTTAATTATTTCTCGTATTTTCTTTTTGTATTTTATATTTCTATTTTTGTATTTATTTTCAACTGTTATATTTCTTTTATTTCCTATTTTTTTTTCTGTTATTTCCTGGTATTTTGCCATTTTTCTTTTTTTTTTCCGTTTTTTTTTGTATTTTGTTGATTTTTCTGAATTTTCATATTTTTGTGATATTTTCTGATTGATTCCTTTTGTAATTTTAATTTCAACTTTATTTTTAAAGACAAACACACAAGTATTTCAATTAAATCACACAATTGCACCCTAAAAAACTATTTTTGTATCATTTTTATATCTATATTGGAATTTATTTGCTCAGGGAAAAAATCACGTGCTCATAGTAATCAATGCACATTCTCATTGTGCCATCTTTCTTCTTTACGAATAATACCGGTGCACGCCAAGGTGACACACTTGGACGAATGAACCCCTTATCTAATAGTTCTTGAAGCTGTTCTTTCAACTCTTATGTAATCTCTTAGAAGGAACCACTACACATCCCATGCCCTGCATGACATACATATGCCTTGTGTAGATTCTTACAATAGAGACACGATGGATGAGGTCTATATACATTCTCAGCCACCGTCGAGACAACCATTTATTAGTTTTATACTCTTGGCAGGAACTATCATCTCATTCTGAGTCAAACCATGGTTTTAGCTCTTTACCTTACTTCATACACTCAAATTGTACTGATCTCGAATTCAATGATCCCGCCTCACCTAGTACGAACTGCTCGGGCGATAAGCTACTCCAAACGTAGTTAAATGTCGCATATGCTGCCCCAATGTGCCAATAGGCTACCAATTCAAATGTGGTACTAAAGAAAATGAGCTCCAGAAGGAATTATCAAATCCTGCGCACTAACACTGACTCCCCTGAGAAAACAGGAAGCAAGGCATATAAAGTTAGCATATAGAAAACTATACTCGATATCACACTGTTGCGGCGTGCAACCGCTCTAGATAATATACCAGTGGAGGCATGCCACCCGATCCACACATAAATCTTACCTAAGAAGATGCCCATTGAGCCAAATTTGCTCATTATAACATAATACCGAGTATCGATCGTACGCATGCTAAGTGCATAATAATATCTCTGAGGGACATATAGCGTTATAAGCTACAAAACTCAAGCACAATTAAGGTGCGATGTACAATTTGAATCTCAGGAGCCAAGATGCTCATATAACTTCATTCCTATGTGGATTCTTAACATATAACAATTTTTCAAGCCCTCTCACGACTCACCCAGCACAATGCATCACTACGCGAAATATCTGTCAAAGGAACATCAACCTAACTACTCACCTCTAACCGGCCGTGGACTCGTCCGCAATGCCTTTTCCTTTCGAATTTGCCTTCTCACACGTCGAATCTAGTCAAAACCACATCGAATACATAAATATGAGTCAAAGGAACATAACCCAATCAAAATTACTCAAAAAGTATAACAATTCACGAAGTTGGTAAAACCCGAGGTCCGGGCCCACTTCTCAAAAAATTCTGAAAATCATACCAACGGATTCCTCGTCTTGCCATGAGTCCGTGCATATAAAATTTATCGAAAACGGAATTCGAATGGCCTTTCAAAATTCTAAAATTTGTTTTGTAAACTTAAGCCTTGGTTCTTCACAATTTCTACCAATTCATGAATTTTGATGTTGATTCTTGCATAAAATCACATTTTCTAGTCAAGAGAGTTACCTCCAAGTAATACCCATTGAAAACTCTCTTCAAATAGCTCAAAACCCTCTCTTGGCAGAGTAAAAATAGTGGAAATATATTTTGGGTCGCGTCTGATTTTTAACTTAACTGTTCTGTCACTAACGCCTTTTTCTATGCGATCGCAATGCCTCTCTTGCGATCGCATAGAGTAAAATTTCCAGGCCCAATTTTTCTTCTCTGCGATCACATACCTTAAACTTTCTATGCTACGCGATCGCATCACCCGTATTGCGATCGCACTGAACATTTTCCTCAACCTATGCGATCGAACATTCCTTCATGCGATCGCATAGAGTAAAAATTCACCCCTTCAGGTCCTTCTATACGATCGCAGACCTGTCTATGCGATCGCATAGAACAAAAACTGTCTGCAATTTTATGCTACATTAATATGTTTAAAATTTTCCCATTGGCCATCCCAATTCACCTCGAGGCCCTCGGGACCTCAACCAAATGCACAGATATGTCATATTACTTCATTCAAACTTGCCCACAACATAAAAACACCATCATAAACATCAAAATCATCGAATTCTTATGGATTCAAGCCTAAGTTTCACTAAAACTTCTGAAACATGCATTTGATCTAAAACCCGACCTAAACACCTCCGAATGATCTGAAATTTTGCACGCATATCCAAAATCACCTAACGGAACTACTGCAACTCTCAAAATTTCATTTCGAGCCCCGGATCAAAATCTCACCTACCATCCAGAATTTGCCAAAATTTAACCTTAGCGAATTCAATCCTAAATCTACACCGGACCTTCGAATTCAATTTCGATTGTTCCCCTAAGTCATAAATCATCCTCCGAAACTAGTCGAATCATCATAAATCCATTCCGAGCTTTCTAACTCATCGGTCAATATTCGATTTACTTTTTCAAACTAACATTTCCATAAAGAGGTTTATTGCCTCATTTCTAACCGAATTCTACCCGATTTACTTCAAATTTCCCAAACACGTAAAATGAAACATATGAAAGCATTAAACGGGGAAAATGGGGCGGTAACCCCCGTAACGACGGGTCGGATCGTTACAGTTCCCACCGACTCTGTGGGAATTTTGTGCATTTGTTTTCTAGATTATGAATATATTCCACTGCTTCCATGGGTAAAATAAAAAAAAATCTTAATTATTTTTAATACTTCCCAAGGATTCGGTGGGAAACTAAAGAAAATTAAATTATTTTATTTTCTTACTTTTCCCATGACGTTCATGGAAATTATGCTAGGTGACCCCACCAAACCCTCAGTGGGAAACTCCATGGGAATTACCCAGGAATCTCGCGGGAAACTATTTTTCCACCAGCCATTTTTCCACTGAGCATTTCCCCTGAGAATATCATGGGAATATTAAAATTTCACACAGATTTCCCACCGATTCTTCCGTGAAAAATTCGGTATTTCTAGTAGTGCTTCTATTAACAACAACAGAATAATTATTAATAGTACTAAAATTTAAAGCACTATTATAAGCTATTTTCAAACATCTATGTTGCTTAACCCTAGTTTCCAGCAGGCCTAGTATTTTTATAGTTTTTATCCTTATATACATTTTTAACTCTTTTTGCTTATACACTTCATTCACACCCCCTAATATTTCATATGAGACAAGTAATTGAGCAATGATAAGACCCCCCCCCCCCCAGATTATGAGGTTCTACTTGCCGTATTCTCCGCACATCTCTTTGTTTTGTCCCTACATTCCCATTTCTTGCTTTACTCAACATAACAACACTCAACTGTGAGAAGTTGATCAAATTCAGCTCTGGGCTAGAAACTTGCTCCTTACCTTTAAAATCATTCTTTACCATTCCTTCTGGTGTTGTTATTTTGCTGTGTGATCCAGTGTCCTGTTGATATAACTTGTTTACATTATCATTTACTTTAGATTAAGTGACTTCTATATGGAATAGTTGTTGTGTATCTACCATTTGGATCGTAGATGCTATATCTTTAGGCTTTCATTCCTGAACCACCTTTTTCTACTCACCTCTTCTTCTATTCTGCATTAGCCTTTCGTGTTGCTCAGGTATCTTAGAGAATATGTGCCCAATAGTTAGACATTGAGGAAAAAATTGAGCTTCCATTAAAATAACACCTCTTGCTGAATTAATTGTTTCATTTGGTTCCATAACTACTATTGTGTCAGGTAGTTGCTTAGATACATTAACTTCAATCAACATTCTAGCAGATGAGATCCTTATTTGCTTAGTCGTACATTCATCTACAAATAAAGGTTTTCCCAATGCACTAGCTATTCTGCCCAAGGATCCATATCCCCAACAACTCATAAGTAATTTGGGAAAACCTCACCCACAATGGGATCTCTGTCATAAACTCTTGACTGAAATCAATTGCAGGGGTCCGTGGTTTCAAGATAATTTGTCGATTTATAATAGAGTAAGGCCCAAAAAATAGAATTTCATTCATATCATTTGTATCATGAAATCGAGCCACAATATATCCTCTTTTTCATGCAAATATAGATCTGGCATAGTTATAGAATTCCACACTTGAGAAATGTACCTATGCATGAGTGAATATCCTAATGTTTCCCCATCACATAGACAATGATTGTGTTTTTTCACCTTTTCGCTTCTTTTTCCACTTCACTCTTCTCAAGCTGAACTATAGTTTCCTCATTAATGATTTGAGGTGGAAAACAGCTTAGGGTCATACCATTCTTTGCAACTCTGTTTCCAACAAACAAGAAGTTTCACTTTGGCTTAACAGCCTCATCATTCACTTCACCAGCTTCCCTATTTGCCTCCTAATTTTCACCGTTCCTCATTGTTTGGTCTTCATCCTCTTGAGTTGGAATATGTGCATTTTGGACTGGATATTCGAGTCTACTGATTTTCATTCTCTATCGGTGATCTCTCTGGTAATGAAGTTTTGTTTGCATCCACCATCTTCACTATAGGCCTCTTTTCTATAGCTGAACTCGATGATGGTTCCCTATCTAGGTACTATTCCATTAAAAGTTTGGCAGCTGTTTCCTTGGATGTTGAAGCAGTCACGTTGGATTGAACATGCACATCACTTCCAAACGCAATATGTATCTCTTTCTTAGGTCTTCCCCTTCCGCGACCTTGCCCCCTTCCCATGGACCTCCAGTGCGCACGTTAAACTAATATGCGCTTAGAGAGAAGCTGGAGCGAAGAGAGAGAAAGCTACTTTATTAAGAATTTTGAGGCCAAACGGTGCTGATATTATGATATAGCAGCCCGCGTAGTCCAACATTCATCACTTGTCTTTTTATTCGCGATTAGGGGTGGCAAAATAGCATTTAGAAAATGGATAAACAATGAATAACCAATGGATAACTAATGTGTCTAACTTTTACATTTGTAAAGCCTTAAATTGGGGGTTCCTCAAGTTAAAGAGATTAAAAAACTCCCAGAAGTGATCATATACAGGAAGTCATGGATAATATGGGTAACCTATATTATCCGACGGTTAACCTATTTTTTATCCGTATTAAATATCAATCGGGCCGTCGAATAATTGATCCGTTCTTTCAATATCCATTTTCAACTCGAACCATATCCGCCCCGCGCTGCCCATTTGCCACTCATATTCGCGACTTTATTACCTAACAGTATAAATATTTATGTGAATGTTCTTCTATAACTTTTTATATACTCCCCAATTTATCATCGATGTATGGAAAATAAAGACTAGTAATCACGTTAATAGTCCTTCCGTTGATTTTGTATGTCATCAGAAAATGTAGACAATTAGTGTTAGAGAACCTAAATTTTTATAAATTGCATAGAGACGTGTTCAAATAAGCGATATGGATAGTAAACACTTGTACAGTTGACCCCAACTTTTATTAAGCTTTGTAGTTACAATGTTTGTATTTTTTTCTATAGCAGTTACTGGTGTATGTGCTACTGTTCCCCACGAAAATATGTTTTGCACAAAAAAAGCAAACAACTCATCGATGGTACAAGTCATTCATCACTATAGATTTTCTTCTTTTATGCTAAGGCCAATATTGTTAATAATAATAACTTTTGTATCTTGAAACTATTCTTAAGCAAACGGGCAAAGATCACTTTAGCCCGCGATCAAAACTATTTCTATCAATAGCGGTATAAGTACATAAAATTCATACATTTATACAGAGGACAAAACATAACTAGCCAATATTTGAGAAAAAATTACAAAACCATAACAGTAATTATTGATTATCATTTCTGATAATTAAATATTAATATGTTGTAGCAGATTCCAACAACGGAACCTTCTTTTTGCCGAGATTCATACTTATTTCAGTCCTTAATTGCATGTATTTCGATTATTATTAGTTTGATATATTTTCTTTAATAAACTAATATTTTACTTTTTATTATAGTAATCATTTATTACCAGTACATCTCTAATTTATAAGCCGTGGAAGATAGAGATTTAGGGCCCATTTTATGATAGATAAAAATAGGATTAAGAAAGTATAAAGTATCAATCTGATAGGTATAATAATGGTTTTTTATTTGAAGTATTTTTTCCACATGAACCTATCAATATATTTCAAGAATTTAAATGTATGTCATATGTATTTTGAATATTTTACTCTATAATGATGGTATAATTTATGTAACAATAAATATATCGTATACGATTATATTACTGGTTGCATTTTTTATTACTAACTACATAATATCAATAGGAGGTCTTATATATTGTATAATGCTAGTATATTAATAATTTATTTTGATGATTCAACAGTGTTGTTATGTATTTGCAAATTTTATATATGATATAGTTTTAATATAATAATGGTATATCTGGATATGTTAATAATGGTATCTTAATTTTTAGACTTTTTAGATGTGGTTTTTTTTTTTAATGTATATTAGTTTTAACATTATACATGAAATAATAGTTGTATAAGTATAGTATCATGAATGATTCATATGTGATTCGAATTGTTAGGCGCTATCACGATTTCCGGGATGGAAAATTTTGGATCGTGATAATTGGAGAACCTGGTAGTGCTTTCATGAAGTAATTGATATCCTAATGCATTTTTACTTTAGAAAGAGAACCATTGAAGGAAAAAAAGAAATGATTCCATCTGTGTTGACTCCACAAAGCAAATCAAGTTAGATTTTTTCAGGTTTGTAGAGAATGCGAGAGAATAGTTGAAAGGCTAAAAATATGGCAGAAATTAAAAATACTGAAAAAGTATAGTTTTAGTATAATAGTGTGATAGAAGATTAATAAATTAAAATGGAACAAAACTGATCCCTTGATTTGTGGGAAAGTCACGAAAGTTTACTTTTTCAAAATCTATTCTATTTATAAATAAATTTGCCAAATTTGGAATAAATTAAAAATGCTTTCCTTTATATAAATAGTCTCATAAAAGTGCTCTACGATATAAAAATCCCATTTATATATATATGAGACCGGCTATATAGTTTCATTTCCTTAAGCAAACTTCATATACGTTTGAGTAAACAAGCCCAAAATGACCTGTTAGTTTATCAGAAGTACTGGCCCATAATATTTAGGCCCAAGTAACTGGACAGGCCTGTTTGTATAATGCCAATATGTTCTGAATTTCTAACTTTGAGCCCAAAAAAAATGATTTGACCCACTACACCATAGGTGTTAAGTTCCAATATAATCAGTATGTCCCCAAAGCGTCACAGCTTACTGCAAATTTTCCTTCCCAATTGCCAGTCCAACCTAGCCGCAATGAAGAAGAAGCAAAAGTCCGCCACAACCTCCGCCGCAGATACCTCCACCACCACCACCACCACCACCACCACCACCACCACCGTAGATTTGAAATCCCTAATCCACGACCACAGACTCTTCTTCGACAAGCTAATCGACCTTATTCCCCCTAGATTCTACCTCCCTAAAGAAGACGCCCCCTGGTACGGAGGCCTCTCCAAAGCCGCCAAAGCCTCCGCAAAGCGAAAATCCAAAGAGAACCTCAAAATCGCTCGTCGCAACCGCCTTGACCCTGACAAAAAAGATCAAACCTCCACCCTCGGCCTTCTCGAACAATCCCTTCAGAAACAACAACAAACTGACGCCAAAGCAAATCCCGACGAAGATCATGCTAAACCGACGCCCATTAATTTGGAGGAGAACGATAATAACCCTAATATCGATAACTCCTCCGTTACTTTCGAAGGGCTGAGACAAAAGCTACGCAGAAAGATCGAAATGCTCCGTGGTAACCGCGGTGATGGCGAGAGTTCGCACAATAACAGAGCTAATGATCGTAGGAGGAGTGAAAAGGAAGCATCTTTAGCTAAATCCGAGGGGAAGAAGAGAAAGAGAGGTGAAGAAGGAGGAGAAGACGGTAAGGGAGAAGATAACAGTGTGAGTGAAGTGGAAAAGGGAATAGAGTTTGGGAAAGTCAAACTCGGAGATGACGATGACATGAAAAAGAAGAAGAAGAAAAAAGGATCCAAAGCTAAAGAATTGGAAAGGCTGAAGAGGCTGGAAGAGGTAAAGAGGGAGAATAGGACAGTGGCAGATAGGGAAGCTTGGAAGGCAGCAGCAAATAGGGCAATGGGAGTGAAGGTGCATGATGACCCTTCAAAGTTGAAGGAGAGTATGAAAAGGGAGAAGAGGAAGAAAGAGAAGAGTTCGGAAAAGTGGAAGGAAAGAGTGCAGAGTCAGGAGAAGTTGAAAAACGAGCGACAGAAGAAGAGAAGGGATAACATTGCTGGCAAAGTTAAGGAGAAGAAGATGAGGAAGATTGCTAAAAGGGAGAAGAAACTCATGAGGCCTGGCTTTGAGGGCCGAAAGGAAGGCTACATTACTCAGGATAAGAGCTAAACTAAACTGGTCATGTGACTCTTTCTTATGTTTTCATATTTTTGAATTTAGCTGCTATTTAAATTGGAGAAAAAATTTTGTGTGCTGCTAGTCCTTTGGTAGTAACATGTTGGTTCATTAGCCGATTCTAACTGGATTGGGATTGAGGCTTAGTTTTTATATTAACATACTGGTTCATTTATTGTTTTCATCAAGTTAGCATGATAATATATGCTTGTCGACAAATATTATTAGTTTGAGTAGAACATATTGTCTGCATATATTTCTCAAACAGAGGGTGGAAATGGAACAAATACGAGATTCACCATGGATCTTCTTACTCTGGAACATATTTACTTGGCAATGTCAGTCTCTCTTTTTTATAAATAAATGTCTTACAGGTAAAATGGCTACACATATTTCCCTATTATTTCAATAGTTAGTTACACCCTTGTGATATGGACCAACTTACTTTATTAAGAGTTCTTTAAAAAACTAAGCTTGTTCTGATGGTGAGATTCACTTCACTTTATAGCTCAAGCGCTCATGGCTATCCGATCATAGTCACTTCGACACTAAAATATAATCTTTGCACTTGTAATTATAACTATAGTTTTTTCAGTTGGGAATTATCAAATGATTGAGAATGTTCGGGAGATATAGTTAAGCAAATAGGGATTTCCCTGTGATGTTGCAGAGTTGTAGACAGATGCTGTGAGCTGATTCGTAACTTCTTGCAAGTGTCCTGCTTATGAATCTAACATGTTAAGATGAATCTGGTGATACAATACCAATTGGTAAAAAAGAGACGATTTGTAGATTACATGAGCGTGTTCTTAATTATTGTTGTGAAAGAAGAGCTCAAGAACCTAATCTGTCCCTAACAGTCAATGAGATGGGATAAATAGGAGAACAAGGTCGAACTCCTAACAGAGACGAATTTTTTTTAGGTGATTCCTTCCTATTTGCCTAAGCTTTTATGAGCAGAGTTATCCATAACTGTGTTGGTGGGAGATAGTTGGTATCCGGTAGAATAGTTGAGGTGTGCGCAAACTCGCTTGGACACCACAAGAGCCTTAACCTTTTGATTGAATGGTAATACCTTTTATGGCTATTTTGTGCTTTCGGTTCTTGGTTGGAGAATCTAACAGAAAAAAAATGATTATCCAATTTTTATGTCAACTTTGTTCTATCTGCAAACTTTGAGTTTCATACAGAAGATTTTCAGTATGCTGCTGCTATCAAATCTTTTGCAAACTTCTGGAGCATAGCCAGTGATCTACTGCAATACTGCAGCTAGTACAGCAACATCGCTGCAAGTAGCCATAGTATAGTCAGGCCCATAAAGCCCAAAAGAGCGCCAAGCCACGCGGAGGCTTAAGTTGCAAAGTGCAATTAAAGGACAAGCTATATTTTTTGAGTTTCTTTTATGCAAGAATTTTAGTATGATTGCAGTGTATCAAGTGAAGCGTATGAGCTGGTTGTTTATCCTTTGTGCACTTTATGCCTTTCTAAGTGCTTAAGCCTTTGAGTTGTGAAAGTTCGCAGTTCGTCGATTCTGCTTGGACTTTTTCGTCGATTGGTCAACAAGTTCATTTGGATCCACTTGATCAGGCAAGATGGAGTTCTTTTATGTCTTCTGTGCGTTATGCATTAATATTATTGTTTCTGACACCCAAAGGTACCCCTAAGGTCTTATGATGAAATACATAGAAGATTAAGCGGAAATAAAATACATAGAAATCAAGCAGAGGGGCATCCAATACTGTGAATGAGTTCCTTAAACTACATTGTATTGTTGGTATCTCTTGTCCTTTCCTGCACATGCGTTCAACCTTCTCTTTCACATTCTTTAGCCAATACTGAACAATACAAAATTTGCAGAGTACTAGAGTTTGATTATAGGAAATTAATTTGAGACAAAGGGAGAGATGTAGAGAATTGAGAAAAACGGAAAACGATTTTCTTTTAGGAAAGTGGAATCAGTTATAGAGTGGTGATAGGAAGCAGGTATAGACAAAAGAAATATTACTTTTTTCTTTGTATCTCCCATTTCCACCCCTTTGTGGAGCTGCTAGTATAGTTACCAGAGTAGGGCAGAGGGGAGAACTCCAGAAATCCTTTTGATCAGAGACTGACCAGTTACTTACATCAGTCGTGTTTGAGTGATGCATAGAAGATGTACAAAACTTTGAAGTAGCTTTTGGTTGTTTTGCAAACTTTTCAAGTGGTGACAGGAGGAAACTTGGTGATATTTCCAGGGGTTAAGATCCTTGTTGAAATATCTACGCAATATGATTCAAGAGTCCTGTAAAGCATGCTAGATATCCTTTTGAGCTGTGCTTTATAGAATGCTGATGGGAAGCTTTCAAGAATTTCTTGCTGATTTTTTAGCAATCTAGATGAACTTTGTTTTGTTTTACGCTTTAAATTGCTATCTTGCTTTGCAGGATCTTGCGGCACTCGTAACACCCCACTTTAGCCTCTTCATGTTTCAATCTTACGTTTTATCTTGTGATTTGTTGTACTTGTATGTTCGAGGTTAGAAGTTCAACAGTTGAACTTCTACTCGCTTTCACTGGAAATGTTGTGTAGTTCCTTTCTCTCAACAGTCCCGTGCCTGTCTGACCTTGTCTTCGTTTGGTTGACTATTTTCTTGCTAGATCCGCTGGTTTTCCTCCTTTTAAAGTTATATTTGTTTTTTTTTTTTGTATTTTGGGTGGAGATGGGGCGGAGGTATCGACGGTTGGGGCTGATTCCTAAAAGAAAATGCAGAACTAGAACTTAAGTAGACTTTTAGACATACTTATTACTTTCTATTAATGACATATCATTTGCATAATACTTACTATTTGCAAGTCCTTTGTTTCATAATTTGTCCAATTTATTTCAATTTCAACTTAAAATAGAGAATATGCAGTTGAAAAGTGGGTTGTGGAATATTTCTAGTGAAATAATAGTCGTCACCCACAAATGTCCAACTCTTCCCTGGTGAATTTCATGTCTAAACATATTTTCAATCTTTCAAATATCCTTTTCAATTTGGAATACTCACTTAAAATTTCAACAAAATATTGCCCAAAGGAGCAGACTTTGCTAGTTTATTGCGAGGTTAAGTGCAGTTTGGCTGCACAAGCAAGCAAGCCTTACTTTGAGATGCATTTCTATTCCACTCCTTAGTTAGTCGCCGTGTCCATGTGCATGTGTGTGGGGAATATGCTTTGCAATCTTGTCTAACAAGTGACTTAGAAAAGTTGAGAGCACATGGGAGGTAGGTGCTTAACTTATCGTATTAAATAGAATCCAGAAAAGTGTGTCCATAAATATCCAGAGAGGGTCACATAACCATACACATCACCACTAAAATCCATCATAATATTACAATTCCCGTAAGGGAAAAAAAAAAAAAAAAAAGGCCAACGAGAAGACACTCAAAATTCCACACTAAAGTAACGATACAACTGCAAGGCACTTTGTGCTTGCCTCTAGGTCATGTTAGGTTCCAGCAAACATGTAGTAGAAAACCAAAAATTAAACAAAGAAAATATTGTCCAAATCAAGGCCCTACAAGGGGGAACACAAAGGCTCCTCCTTTGTACTGAAGTTGATGATGATCTTATCCTTGAAAGATTAGCCTCTATTCAAAAGCATGCAAGTAAATAGTAGAGTAATGGCCCTCGAGTTTTTGTTGATGGTGCTGGTCACTGGTCACAAAATTAAATCCTAAGGCATATATGCACCAAACACATGCCATTGGCATTCCCCTGCCAACCCGGCACATGCTTTCTGTCCCCCCTTATCTATACCACATCCTTCCTTTATTCCTTTCTACTTTCTCCTCTAAATATTCTCACTTCTTCCACCTGTCTATACATTAACCAATTCAGTGTCTTTACGATCACCAAATCATATCACTTGACACCTCTAAATTCATCACCCAAAATAGAAAAAAAGGGGAAATAATGTTAGACAATCAACTAGGCTTCTTAACAACTTTTTTGCTACTTAAAACTATGGCTTAGTAGAGCACTTAACAAACTTCGGAGATGATTAGGTAGTTATTGAGTTGGGGGTGGTTGAGTTGCCAATGCGACGCATTTGACATGTCTTGGGCAGGTGGTTAGGTGGTCGTTGGTAAGGCCTGCTGCCTGCATGAAGGAGTGTATAACGGTTGGGCCGACGTAGCGGAAGCCTCTTTTCACCATGTCTTTGCTTATCGTTTCTGATTTTGATGTCTTCACTGGGATTTTGTTGCATGCCTTGTATTGTGTTGCAATGGGCTTGTTGTTTACAAATCCCCACAGATACTTGTCGAACGACCCAAATACCTTCTTTATCTGAAATACATTCAAGAAATTGATCGCCACGTTTAAAATTTGCAAGACTAGAAATGTCCAGATTTTATTTAAGAATCACAGGAATGTAATAATATATGAAAAGTCTACTGTATTTCTTAAGCCTAAACACTTATTTAAGTCTATTAATCTTACTTTCTTGGGGTTGTCAGGCCAGGTATGCAATACTTATTCCATATGGCCCATGTGGTTATGTTATTTAAGAGGTGTTAGCTACATCCATGATTGGCTTCCAGCAGATTAATAAATTTAATACTTTCCAATCTGTACTTTTCATTAGGGCATCATAATGTTGGGAAGGATTGAAAAACATTGAAATTGAAAAGTTTAATTAGTGTTTAGAATTCTTCATATTGTATGATTACCTCTAAAATTCTGTTAGAGTTGTCGACAGCTCCTCGGACTTGGCTAAGCTCTATACCATATTCAGCACTTGTTGAAGTTATCTTCTTTTCATTGTACTTGGAAACAATTTCTGGATCAAATCCTGAGAAGGCATCCCTGGAGAAAAGTAGAATGCGAAATACAGCTAAGGCCTCTGACTTTTGCAACAAATGGTTATCAAGAATCAGTAAATAACACCAGCCAAAACCTACCTGAACTCTTGCCTTTTCTTTAACACTGAAGTCCAGTCCGATCCAACTTGTGCACCAGTTAACACCAGCAATTCAAAGAGCAGACTGTGTATATACAATAAAGAAATTATTATAAGTATGAAGCTGATAAATATGAACAATGAACAAAAAACAGGGGAAAATTGATGCTTACTTATCATCATGGACAGGAACTCCCCATTCTTCATCATGGTATGCAATATACAGCGGGTCTGGAAACACAACAAAACATCAAAAACATTAGTCCTATTTATCCACTTACACTAATTTGTGTCTCATTTTGTGTTAGAAGATAATTTTAATTACCAGAATTAGGCGTGATAAAGCTGCATCTTTTTTCCTCTCGAGTACTGGGGTTAGCTGCTGAAGGAGAGGAAGAGTCGAAAGAAGATACTTTTCCTTCATATTTGGCAGATTTTGTTCTTCCATAATGGGCAATTTTCATTTTTCTTTGAACTTGCGCGGTTGCAACTTGTTCCCTTCTTGCTGCTGCTATGCTTCCTGGAGCCTCGACTATCAACGAGGACGAATATTTGAATAAAGAGTTCTCCACAGAAGGGGGTGAAGCTATTCCTCCACTGCTTTTCTTAGGCTTCTTCAACAAAGTTGGTGCTTTATTAGCAGTGCCTTTCGGAGACAAACTTTTCTCAGCACTTGAAGTCAAGGTATTAGGATCAATATTCCCTCTTTTGATAGCTGGTTGTCTTGGCGATTTCAGTTTAGGAGAGACCGGTGGAGTTGTTACTGAAATCTTGACTTTAGTACTACCATTTGTAGCAGGAGGAGCACTGTTAGTTCGCTGTAATACAGGAGCAGAAGTTGTTTTTGGAGGTGTCTTTTTAAGGGAGTTACGGCGTTCAAAAAGAGGAAGTATGTTGCTATTTGGTTGAAGAACAGGGCGACCATTGATTTGGGAGATGGTTTGTTGGCTGCCCTGCAGTTTAGTTTTGGAGGAACACATCTTTTATGGTTAGCTCTACTTTTCTTGTGAAGAGATAACAAAAGGAAGAAGAATAAACGAGGCAAAATGAGTATAGATTAGAGAGAAGGTGTTGATTAAGCTCAAATAAGGGACTCGAGGATTGAGAGAATTTGAGGGAAGAATATGGGAGGATTTTATAGAGAAAATAATAAAGCAAGAGGGTTGGGGCCATTGTGGGGGGAGGTAGGGAAAAGGGTAGAAGGGGGAAGTTATGAATTTGGAACATGGAGAGGTTGGGGTCTGCCATACATAGAACTTACTTTCTTCTGTTTAAAGTGACCACGAGGGTGACAGTGACCCAATCCTTACTCTCATCTGCATCTGCATTTCTACGACTCAAGAGTATTATTCGTGGGCCAAATATACCCCTTTACTTTCAAATATAATTTACTTGTACCCTTCGTTATACTATTGAGTCATCCATAACCTTACTGTTATACTATTGGATTATCTATACCCCTACTATCATACTTTGAAATAAAAATAGCCTTATTTTGGATGGAGTGCCACGTGTTAGCACCTGATTAAAACGACCCATTTCCTTTTTTTTTACCCGATCCATTTTTAAAAAATTCACAACCCGACCCATATTTTCGTTTGTTTCAATTTTTTTTTAAATTTCAGTTTTCAAAAAAAAAAATATTATGTTAAAATTTTTTTTCTTTCTGTTTTTACATATTTAACATAATTTTTTGTTTTTTGAAAACTGAAATTTTAAAACAAAAAATTGAAAAAAACGAAAATATGGGTCGGGTTATGGGTTTTTTAAAAATGGATCGGGTAAAAAAAAAAGGAAATGGGTCGTTTTAATCTGGTGCTGACACGTGGCACTCCATCCAAAATAAGAGTATTTTTGTTTCAAAGTACGATATTAGGGGTATAGATAATCCAATAGTATAACGATAAGGGTATGGATGACCCAATAGTATAACGAAGGGTACAAGTAAACCATATTTGAAAATAGAGGGGTATATTTGGCTCTTTTCCGTATTCGTTTTAAGTTATTACTCCTAGTACTTATTTTACTCAGTAACAATGGTTAATTTGCTCATGTACTATAGTAAATCGAGTAACTTTGTCCTCCACGTCTCATCTAATATTGTGTCCATTGTTAGGAAAAAGTATCATTTTTCTCCCTAATCTCTAATGGAGCTAACACGAGGTAATTTTAAATTATAGTTAAAAGTAGGTGTAGCAACAAGGTGGATCGGGTTGAATATGCGCGAGTAAAAAATAAATAATGCAAAAACAAATAAATTATCCGACATGTATTTAATACGGATAGAAAAAGGGTTAACTGGCGGATAAATATAAATATCCTATGATTCTTCAATATGATCACTTTTGGGAGAATTTTTGGTCTCTCAAACTTGAAGAACTATCAATTTGAATCTTTACAAATGTACAAATAAATAAAATAGTTATTCATTGGCTATTCATTTTCTAAGTAGATGATATGATTCTTATCCATATATGATCTATTTTTAAAAAGAATTGAATTTTTAATAAATAATATGGATGATAACTGTTTTTAATCCATTTTGCCACCACTAGTTGAAATCACATGGATAGATTTTTTTCTCAAAAATTTAACCACATGAAGTTTAACTATTTCATGCTAGACCTTTGTTAATGGTTAGGGCAAATATATAATAATTTTCTAATGACAAGTAGGGGTACTTATCGGGCGGATAATTATACTTAATTGTTCGACTTATCGATTATCGGATTATAAATATAATAATCTACTAGCCATTCAATAAGACAACGAGTGGATTGGTATCGGCTTGACAATTATGGGGCGGTTATCCGGCGGTTTATCGTCTAAACCAACGAGAAAGTTTTTGAACAATCAATACCAAACATCGATATGCATAGTTCAAACTGTCTCTGCTAGTTGTAGTAGCTTTTCCTGATTAGAAGCCAAAGATGATTGTCAATTCCATTAGCTACGGCCAGACTACAATTCTATTGAGAATTAGAAATTACAGATTTAGCCATTTAGATTTTAATAGTATTTTATATACATATGGGTAAAAGTATAAATATAAATATTCTTAACGGGTCAACGGTTTACCGGATAAGAAAATTGAGCAATCCGCCCCCAAACCGCTAAACCGTTAATTATAAAATTTCAATTCGTTCAACATTCATTATTCCGATACCAATTTATCAATAAACCATCTGTTCTGTTCGATTAATGGTTTCGGTTCGCTTTTTAACAGCCCTAAAGACAAGAGTAAAAATAAGCTAAAAATATAACTGAAGACAAATTGAACATTTTTTTTATAGATAAAGTAAAGGCAAAATTTGGCCTTTATAGAATTAGAAGGGAATCGAAGTGGTGCCAGTGCCAGCAGTTTAGGATCCCTCCTTTTTCATTGGCAGCCAAGCCAAGTTCGAAAAACCCGAGCTGGAGTGTTTGTGAAGTTTTTGTGGCCAGAAAACGACCAATCATTGCTCTCTCTTCTTTAGACCTGGCTTGTATTTACCCTTTTCTTTTCTTGTATATACCAATTCACCTTCTCTCCGTTAGTTAACAACAACAACAATCCAGTATATTCCCACAAGGTGGGGTATGAGAAGGGTAATATGTAGACCGGCTTTACCTCTACCCGAGAGGGCAGAGAGGCTGTTTCCAATCGACCCTCGGCGCAGGGAAAAGAAAGGCAAACAAAAACAAAAATAAAAATAAAAATCGCATTAGTTACTCCAACATACATCACATAAAAATTATCTAAACATAAGAGACATAAATACCATAAATAAGCAGGCATGCAATGATATTAAAACAGTAACTACCAGAAATGACTACCACAAGAGAATACAAACTAATCATCTATGGGCAGCCCTACCACGCCTCACCCACCTCAGGAAAGGAATACGCAAAATCTAGAAGTCCCTATCCTACGACCCTAATATTAGACCTCCAGACTTTCCTAATTTCGTTAGTAAATTATAATTTAGTTGTTGGAACTAATTATATACACTTACTTTATACCACGTACAAAAGCTTATCACTACTCTCCAAAAGGGTTTGTTTAACCACACTTTTGTTAAAGTTGACATTTTAATTCTAAGATGTAACCACTTTTTAGTCTTCTATTAGTAACTTGCGTCATTTATACACCTTTTTGCTGCTTTTACGAGGCTAAGAATGAGGATATCTCCTGTGAAACTCTAAAGAATCTGTCGTTATTAGTAAAAGAAAAATCAGGGAATGAGTTTGAGATCCCAAAATCACAGATTTAAAAGCATTCATTAAAAAATATAAACTTTGAGATTGAGCAGTTGAGAACAATAATATCCAATTACTAGGAACAAATCTTGAAACGCGTTGTTCCAACTAACACAAAGATTAAGTAAACAGGTTGTCGTTTCCCCTAACAAGTAACAGAGCCAGCTTTAAAGTATTGAACATGAAGCTGATCGTGTCCTAGTAATTTCCTTCTGATAATATGGCATATTTTCAAGCTTCCTCCATTTTTGGATAAGAAATCTTATTCCCCTTGTCCATCTAGGCACGCCGAGTATAACGATGTCTTTTGCTCCCATCAATCAGCTATGGCATTTGTTTGACCAAAAGGTACAAGACCTTTTGTAAAGCTAATTGAATAATTTTTTTTGATAAATCATAGTCAAAGATAATTAATTCAAGATTGATAAATGTTAAGTTAAAAAGGTTGGGTAAGGTTAAGCTCATGAACTCATTAAGATAATGGAAAAAATTTAATGTATATAATGAACTTATATTCATTTTCAACATCGTTACTCCACAATGTAAAATAAAGAAGAAAGAACCCACATTAATGACCACGGTTTATTTATTCGATAACGATGGCTACAAAAATGAATAGCAAGGTTATGAACCTTCTCTCCTTTACGAGACGGATTCTCCGATTCTCATCCCCTATTAGTGAAGAGGTGTGTGATTTGTGAATCCCCCTTTTCTTCATTCTCTCACCTAGTATATCTACTAGGTATTCTAATTTACACAACAGTCATTAGCCAGAGTACCTAAGTCATTTAACTGTATTACAGGTTGACCCTTTGAAATGCCATTACATCCAACTCACTGTACAAGCATTATGAGTGCAGGACCACGGCCGTGGCCGGGGTGTACGAATACGACTTCGGCTCAAATGACTTTTTTCCGTTCCTCTTCATGCATATTCTAATTTGATTAGATTTCGACCCATACAGTTAGTTCCTCCGTCTATTGGGGTCGTCTTTTGGCGAGCTCGATGAGTGAATTCTGCCGATTCAAAAGTTGTGAGAAATCTGAGCACTTTGGGCAATGGGTCAGAATCTCGTGGCAAGGTAGCGACGCGACGTTTCGAGTGGTGCATCAGACCATTACGTCATTTCAGAATGTCATTAAACTCCTCATGCGTCATTTTGGCGCACGTTTCCTATGTGTTGCATCGATTCCCGTGCCCCTTCCGTTATTTTTAAAAAGTGGCAGCATTTGGTTTCCCTGCCTAGAATTTTATATTCTATAAATAGGGAAACGTTTCTCATTCGAATGTAGTGTCCCCCAATTGTTCACAGGAAATCCTTAAGGTATTCCTTCTTCTTCTCCAGTCCCTCGTATTTCCTTTTCTGCTAACAGTTCTCGTGGCTGTTACCTTCCTTTCTTTACATTCCCGATCTGTGCAATCAACCAAAGAGATGGCTAGTACGTCTTCCAACCCTGATGCAGCCGTTGGTACCCCGGTACCTGAAAATGATATACCCCACTCGAAAAGGAATTGGCTATGGTGGAGGATGAAAGTTTTCCGATAGTGGATGAAGTGGTCCGCCAACCAGGGAAGCCAAGGACTGACTTCAAGAGCCATGCTAAGGATGAATTTGAACTTGTTATTTTACGATGGATGTTGCGGTGCTCACGACGTTTAAAGCCAAATGGAGAACCCCTGATCATATTGAGTTGGTTCCGGCGGGTCGTGGCATAGTGCATATACACCGCCCAGGCTATTGCGTGTTTTATGCATATCCATTTTGTTTAATAAAAATGGTAACCACAATTATGTTTGATTTTATGATTCTAATAATACGTAATTTTTCTCAATACTAGGTGTTAGTCAACAGATGCTAAATGTGAGTAAAAAAAATAAGAAATGCAAACCAATTGTGACGACCCAAAGGGTCATCACATATTTTTGTCATTTGTCCCGTACTTTCGAGGCCTTGAAAACCTTATTTTATATTGCTTTGATTTACGTGCACAGTTCGGGGACGTAGCCGGGAATTTTTTGTGTTAGAATATAGGAATTCTATGGAAAATTTGAAGAATTTTGATATTAATATTGATATAGTTGACTTCGGTCAACATTTTTGATAAACAGACCCGGACCCAAGCTCGGACGGTCTCGGAAGGTCCATAGGAAAATATGGGACTCGGGCATGTGCCCGAAGTCGAATTCCGCGCCCTAGAGCCCGAGATATGAATTTTTCTGTTAAATTGTTTTTCTGAAATTATTAAGGAAAATGGAAATAAAAATTGATTAAAAGACCATAGTATCAGGCTCTTATTTTAGTTCCGACGCCCGGTACAAGTCTTATATATTATGTAAGCACTTCCTGCAAAGTTTGACAAAAAAATTGAACGTCATTTGACGTGTTTTGAACTATGAGTTCCAAGTTTGAAAGTTTATGAAGTTTAAGAGAAGAAATCATGAATTTGAGCCTTGATTCTATGAAAACGATGTTATATTGGCGATCTGATCGCGCGAGCAAGTACGTGGTATATTTTTGAGGTTGTGTGCATGTTTGGTCTAGATCCTGAGGGCTCAGGTGAAGATTTAATAGGCCGTGAGAGCAAATTTTTAAAATAACCACAACTGGTATTTTTCCCAGCTGCTATCTTCGTAATTGCGAGAAGCCCCAATATAGCCTGAGTTCGCAAATGCGAACAAAACCTTCGCAAATGCGAAAAGACCCAAAATTACCCCAGGTTCGCAATTTCGAACAAAAGATCGCAAATGCGAGGTTGCCCAGAATCACCCTATGTTCGCATGTGCGAACAAAATATCACAAATGCGAAGGTGTCCAGAATTGGCCTATGTTCGCAAATGCGAACAAGTCCTTCACATATGCGAAGTCTGAGAGCTGGCCTGTCATGTTCGTAATTGCGAGCTAAAGTTTGCAATTCCCATATCCGCACCTGTGCAATTTTATACATAAACGATTTTAGACCCCCTTTTCACCATTCTTTCAAAACCCAAAACCCCATAAGCGATTTTTCAAGAGCAATATCACTCCAAATCACTTGTAAGTTGATTTTCACTAAACTCTTTCAATTCCTAACGTCATTAAACATGTTTTCCATGAGAAATCAAAGGTTTTTATGGTTGAAATTGATGTTTTTGAGTAGAACCTAAGTTTTTCATAAATTGGGAGTTGGACCTCGATTTGAGGTTCAATTTCAAAACAAATTATATAACTGAACTCGTGAGGGAATGGGTAACCGGATTTTGGTCCGAACCCTGAGTTTCGACCATGTGGGCCCGGGGGTGTTTTGGGAAATTTTGTGTAAAACTTTGGGAAAACCATTTTTATGCATCCAAACCAATTTATATAGTGTTTATTAAAGTAATTGAACCAATTGTGATTAGATTCGAGTTGGAGGTTGAGTTACGAGGTAAAGCTATAGTTGAAGGTTAATTGGGATCTAAGGCTTTGAGGTAAGTGTTTGATCTATCCTAGCTTGAGGGAATAGGAGAGAGTGTAATAATTTTCTAATTGCTAAATGATCGAGTACGGTGTATAGGCGTGGTGATGAGCATCTATACACCGGAGTCTAGCATGACCGTGAGTCATTTGTTGATACATGTTGTGAGATAATGTGGAACTTTCATTAGTTATATTCTTGAGCCTTGCCGGGTTGCGAAGGTTGATTATTATTCCCTTGCCGGGACTTTGTTGTGTTGTTGTTGTTCCCTTGCCGGGATATTGTTATGACTGTTGTTACTTCCTTGCCGGGACGGTTTTTGTTACTTGTTTCATTCTTTTTGCCCGTTGACTGTGATTGTTATTTGGGTGAAGAAGAGTGATGATACACGAAGGGTGATGCCGTACCATTTTTAATTATGTTCGCACGAAGAATCATTCCGTGCCATATTTTACTATTTATGCACGAAGGATCATTTCGTGTCATGTTTTACTATTTGTACACGAAGGATCATTTCGTGCCATGCTTACTATTTATGCATGAAGGAACATTCCATGCCGTTGTTACTTAAATCATGCACGAAGGATCATGCCGTGCCATGAATGTGAGGATGAGAGTAAAAGCACGAAGGGTGATGCCGTGCACTTTTAATTGATTATTTGGTGAGGACGAGAGTAAAAACACGAAGGGTGATGCCGTGCAACCATTCAATTTCTTGTTTTGTGATAACTGTTTTGCTGCACTCTGTTTTTACCTTACTGGTTAATTATGTATATTTGATTGTGCTCCCCTAGCATGTTCCCTCCCTTGCTATTTGTGTTGCTCAATATTTCTACTATTCTGTGGTACATATGTATATAGAACTGCACAAGTTTATGTGAGTGTCTGGTACTAGGCTTGTCACTACTTCGCCGGGATAGGCCAGGCACTTACCAGCACATGGGATCGAATTGTGTTGATACTACATTTTTGTGCATTTTTGCACAGGTCCAGGTTTTGAGCAGGAGCATGAGCAATAGTTCGCTAGGAGGATTATTATACTTCAGAGACTGAGGTAGCTTGCAGGCGTCCGCAGGCCCTGCGTCTATTCTTATTGCTTTCATTATTGCTGTAGTCTCATTATTTCGGGACAGACGGTTATTACTTAATTCTTTCAGACCATTACGTGTAGTTATTCTTAGTAGTTCGTGAGTTTGTGACTCCACATCTTGGGTAGAGGAATTATTTTCGAGTATTGCACACTATTATTCAGTTTTTATTCGAAAGACTTATGCAATTAAAGTTACTGTTATTATTCATGTTATTAAATATGAGAACAGGATGGTTGTGTAAATGTAAAAGTGGTGAGTAAATTGGCTTGACTAGCTACCACGAGTAGGAGCCATCACGATCCCGATGGTGGGGGATATCCGGGATGTGACAAGTTGGTATCAGAGCACTAGGTTACATAGCTCTCACAACTCACGAACAAGCTTAGTAGAGTCTGAGGGGTAGGTACGAAGACGTCTGTACTTGTCCTCCAGAGTCTATTGAGTTAGGATAAGTCTCTCATTTGTTCCTTCTTGTCGTGCGATTTGTTTCTCAAATACTGATTGAATTTCTACTTTGTCCTTTCGTAGATGGCGAGAACACGCGCTCCTTAATCCGCTAATCAGATGTCCGAGCCTCAGGCAGCTCCCGCGAGGGGCAGGGGCCGAGGTCGTGTCGGAGGCTGTGGTAGGGGTAGAGCTCAGCCCCAGGCAGCGATTCCAAAGGTGGAGCCTCATGTTGAAATTGGTGAGGAGGTTCCAGCCCCAGCAGCTCTAGTGGGCCCAGTTCAGATCCTAGGAGAGGTCTTATTTACCCCGGATCTTTAGGAGGCTCTGGTCCAAATAGCGGGTTTTATGGACAGTGTCGCCAAAGCGGGCTTGCTACCAGTTGCACCAGCCACTTCTCAGGCTTGAGGAGGGGTTCGGACTCCTGTTGCACGTACTCTGGAGCTAGTAGCTCCCCAGGCTCAGGCACCAGTAGTTCAGCCCGTAGTGGCCACTCAAACAGGCACTACTGGTCAGGCCGGAGATGTAGCGGCCATGACTTCTAATACTCTATGGAGACTTGATCGGTTCTCCAAGCTTTTTACCACCACTTTCAGTGGTTCCCCATCAGAGGATCCCAGGACTTCTTATTCAGTTTCCATGAGATTCTCAGGACTCTGGGAATAGTGGAATCCAACGGGGTTGATTTTTGCACTTTCAAGCTTACAGGATCCGCCAAGACTTGGTGGAGAGATTTTTGTTTGACTCGACCAGCAGGCTCCCCAACTATAACATGGGACCAGTTTGCGGAGTTATTTTTAGAGAAGTTTCTTCCTGTTACCCAGCGGGAGGCACTTCGGAGGCAGTTTGAGCGTCTCTAGCAGGGTTCTATGGCTGTTACCCAGTACGAGACGAGGTTTGTGGATTTGACACGTCATGCGGTTGTGATACTCCCCTCCGATCGGGAGACGGTCCGTAGGTTTATAGATGGGCTAAATCAGCCGATCCGACTTCAGATGGCTATGGGAGTTGGGAGTGACATATCTTTTCAGGAGGCGACTAATGCAGCCCGTAGGGTCGAGATGGCTCTTGCTCGGGGAGGTAGTCATGTTTCAAACAAGAGGCCTCGTCATTCTGGCAGATTTAGTGGTGCCTCATCTGGAGGTAGGGATTCTTATGATAGGGGCCAGTCTTCGGGTTGCACGCCACAACAAAATGGTATATTGTGGACCGGGTTGCACGCCGCAATAATTATGATACAAATGTATTTATATTGAGTATTAGTTCCTTGTTTACGGTGACTCTACCTGCTTTAGATTGTCAATCTGGATTACTGTTAATATGGTATCTCCCCAAAGCATGTTTCCCCTCCCATATTGCTAATTTCATTGTATTCGATTTCCGCTGTATATTTATAACTGCACAGGTTTATATGGTGTCCAGTCTAGTCTCGTCACTACTTCGCCGGGTTAGCCTAGACACTTACCAGCACATGGGGTCGGTTGTGCTGATGCTACACTTCTGTGCATTTTTGCATAGGTCCAGGTTTTCAGGAGCAGCAACAGCATTAGTGCGGCAGCATGCTTCCATTTTACGAGACCGAGGTAGCCTTGCAGGCGCCCGCAGGCATGACGTTTCTTCCTTATGTTCTCTTTAGATGTTGCCTCCTTGTTTCGAGGCATACAACTTTTATATTTATTTCAGACCTTTGTATTTAGTATTTAGTGGTTCGTGAGTAATGTGACACCGAATCTTGGGTAGAGGCTATTATTGACTATTCCGCGTTTGATTAAGACTTATAAATTAGGCTTCAGCTATTATTATCACTATTATTATTATTATTATTATTATTATTATTATTATTATTATTATTATTATTATTATTGTTGTTGTTGTTGTTGTTATTGTTATTGTTGTAGATGCGTGATTTTGCCCCTACCCGAGATTTTTAGCGTAAAATATTTAGTTTAGGCCTAATATAGATATCTTAGCTAATTTTGACTCTTTTACTTTATTTTTACCTTAAAATGAAAAATAACCAAAATATAGTTTTATTAATGTTTCGTAGTCATTTTTAAACTTGAAAAATACAAAAAAAATATAGTACTTTATTTTTTTATCTTTATATAAAAACGAAAATAATAAAAATAGTTTCATTAATATTTTGTAGTTACTTTAATTTTGAAAAATATAAAAATAGTTTTGTTTTAATTGTGAGTTTTATAGTTATTTTGCTTACGTAGGATTAATTAAATAACATCGTGTTCTCATTCTCGGGTCCGGTCAAAGAATAATATTCGGGTTCAAACTACCCGGTTTGAGAATTAATTTTCGGACCTAGCCCGTAATAATCCGAGTCCATCACACGTGGGGGACAAGCGGAATAACGGACAAACAATAAGGACAAAACATGGGGATGCAATTAAAAATGAAAAGAGAAACGGGACAAAGAGAAAAAGGGAACACAATGTGAAAGGGGATGGGAAAAACATTTTAAAAACGTTAAAGGAAGATGACACTAGTTCTGGTTTTCATTTTAAAAACATACAATACATAATACATACACATGGGTCACTGGAAAGGGAATGAGGAGGGGACCATTGGTTATGGTCATGAATTTTTGAAGACAACAGTGACGGACACAAAAGGGAGACAAAACATATATAGAGGGGGAGGGCTTGGACTAAAAGGGAGGGACTGAAGAAAAGAGATTACTATTGGATCTTCTTCTTCAGAGAAAAAACTTAGGAAACCAAGACCCCTCACCCCACGTTGACTATCCACGCTGCAAGACCAGGAGAACAAAGACCCCAACGCACCAGCCCCTCCCGTGACCACGTCGTTGTCCCGTCACATAGTCAGCCCCCATCCCCATCGTCACTCGCGTCTAGAAATCCCATCCGTGGCTAGCTTCCTCGCGTCAAACTCCACCACGAACGAGCAGTAGCGAACAGCTCCAAACGTCCACCCGAAATCACCATGAAACCACGCCGGAAAATACTTTGATACACCCCTGAAACACCAGTGAAAACCAGCCTAAACTCAGTCCAAAACCAGCCGTAAAACCCCATCGAATACAAAAACAGTGCCAAATCACCCGACGCTATTATGCAGTTCATTGGTTTCATTTTGTTGGTTTAGGTCGAGGTTCCGACGAGCTTCGAGGTCGGAGTTCGTTTCAGTTGGTTGGTCGTTATTCGAGATTCCGATCCGAGTTCGTCAAGGATCTACGACGAGGCTACTTCGGGCTGTGCCGCCATTACAATTCTCGTCCGCTTGTTCGAACAAATTCGAGGTTGCCGGAGGTGTCGAGGTGTTTTTTCTGATTTTTGTTCATGGAAGAAGGAGAATGCCCAGATATGCTTGTTTACGGATCTGTTAGGTTAGTGTATTTGTTGAATTAATTTACGTTTCATATTGTTCGTTTGAATGTTTCATTGAATCAATTTGCTGAAATAAATGATTTTGGTCCGTCATAATTCCTATAATTTAAATTAGTACTTGATTGGTTATTCCTGTTGCCTTCATTATTGAGGCTCTGTTTTGGTCTGAAAGTTCTCACATCATTTAATTTTTAAGTGTTAATATTTGAATCTCAAACAAGTAAGTAATGGTGTTACACATAAATAAAGGAGAATATGAAAGTCAATATATAAAATTCCAAACTGGAAAAATCTTGGTCAGAATAATCCTTACTGTTTTGTTGTTTTCACGTCCAAGTATACTTGTGACATTTGATAATTGACCAATGACCATGTTTAAACCCTCCCTTCCTTTTTTTTAATATAATATTTTACTTAGAGTTCGGGAGGACCATTTAGCGAATTTCACGGTCTTTCCCAAAGTTAACAACACGATAGACTCTTTAGGCCCGACTATAATAAATTTACCTTCCTAATACGGGTGTGCATTTATGTGACCCAAATCCAAATCTCAACGGAGTCGAAATGTGTCGATAACCACGGGTACATTGATTGTGACTTGGTTCGAGATTCATTTTCACGATGTTGCAATTTTCTTTTAAAATAATAGATACTAAAAGCGGTTTATTATCCTTAAATAATAAATGAGACGAGCCGCGCCAAATGACATGTAAATTGCGGGGCCCTCAATAGCTTGTTATCACGAAAAAATGTTTAGATTCCGAGATGTGTTGTTTAGCGGATTTTACGGCATCCCCAAAACAATGACGCGTTAGTATCTTTAGGCGCGTATTTAATATAGCTATCTCCTTAAACCCGAATGCGCATTTATGTGACCAAAATCTTACTCTCGGCGAAACTGAAATACGTTAAAGTCACAGGCGTACTGGTTGCGGTGTGACCCGAAATGTATTTTCGTGACGTTGCAATTCTTCTAAAATGGATAAGCGGAACATTAAAAGCACATAGTTAAAATATGTAAAGAAATCACATAGAAACAAAAATTGCAGTTGAGCGACCGTGCTAAAACCACGGAATTCGGGAGTGCCTAACACCTTCTCCCGGGTTAACAGAATTCCTTATCCAGGTTTCTAGTTTCGCAGACTGTAATGCAGAGTCATAAATTTCCTCTGTTCGGGATTAAACCGGTGACTTGGGACACCATTATTTTCCCAAGTGGCGACTCTGAAAAAATTAAATAAATTGATCCCGTTCCGACAGTCCTTTAAGTGGAAAAACTCCTTCACTGATTATTATTATATCCCTTCTCGGGATGTAGTATTAAATAGTGGCACCATTACGTTTATACGTTATGTGCGGTGTGAAAAAGGAGGTGTGACAGCTCTGGCGACTCTGCTGGGGATTACACTATTCACCCAGAACTTCGGTTGAGGGTTTAAGAATTCGAGCTCAATTAAATTGTTGTTTTTGTCTATATCTGATTTTATTATATGTTTAATTAATGTGTTACATGTCTACCGCTTTGATACTAGTTGCACTGTATATACAAACTGCTATATGTTTACCGCTTTGATATTGCGTGAACTGTATATAAAACTGTGCCGAAAACCCTTCTCTTCTTACCCCCGAGGATGTGCTTACTGGTTGAGACTCCCCTTTCTGTTAGTGTCAATACCAAAAATAAGAAAAGAGGCAGGATAAGTTACAAAGCCGGACGATCCCGCGGGTCCCCGGTACGTAGCCCCCTCCTCAATCCGAGTTGTCTGCTCGGGTACACGGTCTAGTACCATTGAAAACATCAGGATATTGAGCCTAGATTTAGGACGTTTATTTGCATCATATCGGACTTAGGGGACTCAACACAGGGGTTGGGTCCGTCTAGGACAAGTGACCCGGTAATCAACAGACCGAACATGTTATATGTTGCATTTATTTGTTCTAGATTATTACGGGCTAAATTCCTGAAAAACAAAAAGAGAGGAAATTTTAGAATAGAAAATATCGAAATGTCGACGAAATGTTGTCGAAGGTTTGAAAAGAAAATTTGAAAAATAGGTGGAACAATTTTTGTTGAAATAATTGGTCAACTAATCTGACCGAACTACGCAGGTTTGATTCTCGCCATTAGGTGGGATACGTAGGCAACCCTCATCGGGTCCAACCACCCCTATAAAAGAAATCAAAAAAAAATGTGTGTTTAATTTTGTCAATAAAGTCGAAGTGCGGTGTTTTTGAAAATAGCCGAATGTTCCGAAAGGATGACGGAAGGTTGTTTTTTGAAAAAATAGCCACTTTGAATCATTTTTAATAATTTGCGGGCACATCCTTGAAATATTCCTTGTGGAAATATTGCAAGGCCATAACCGCAAAATCAAGTCCGGGTTCACACCCCTTTTGCAAAAAATAACCAAAAAAAAAAATGTCAAATTTTTTATTATGTTATAAATAAGTCGGGTGATGCTATTCTTGCTTAAAATAAGCCGAATGTCCCTCAAAAGGACGCCGGAAGGCCGTTTTTGCAAGAATAGCCATTTTGGGTCATTTTAAACAATTTTGGACACAACCTTGAAATATTCCCTCGCGGAAATGTCGAAAGGCTGTATCCGCAAAAATCAAGTTTGAGTCATCGCTCAACTTTTTAAAAAATATCCACTCTATCAAATAAGCCATTACATGGCCGGAATTTTGCTGAAATAGCCACATTTTTACATTTTAACTTCCTCAGTCTTGTGTTGGCCTGTGTCGGTGCTGAACGATGCCCCATAGGCCCCAGGATAAAATTTTGAATTTGCATTCTCTTAAACAAAATTTTGCAAAAAAGAGCCATTTTGTCTAAATAAGCCATTACATGGCCAATTTATGAAAAAATAGTCTTGTGTTGGTCTATGGTGATGCCGAACGATGCCCCATGAGCCACATGATAAAAAAAAATAAAAATTTCAAGTTTATCTTTCTTAAATAAATTTTGCAAAAATAGTCATTTTGTCAATTAAGCCATTATGTGGCCAATTTTGTAGAAATAGTCATAATTGACACCAAAATTTTTCTTATTCTTGTAGAAATCTCCTACACAAGTTTGTAGTTGGAGTCGGCTTCTATAATTTTCCTTCGAAGAAAAATAAAAATAAAAAAATAAAATCAAATAAACATCTCTTTATTTTCTTGCATTAATTTGCATGAACTACGCACGGTCTGATTCATGCGGGGTCATGATACGTAGGCAATCTATATAAGATTCGACCACCACTAAAAAGAAAAAAAAATCGAAAAAGAAAAAGAAAAAAAAAAGAGTGAAAAATGTTGATAATAATAAGGACTGACTGAGTCCATTTCTAACATATTTTGTTTTGAATTGTTGAGAAAATTGAGGTGGTTGGTTTGTGGTGAACCGGAAACACAAGATCCGGGAAAACCTTATTTTGATCCAAGACAGTGACATCCAGAATATTGCACAGAGTCCTTCACCTGCACACCATGATGCACACTTTATGGGAATGTATTGACTAAAACTGAAAAATGTTGAAGCTGATGGCAGCCTCGACAATATTGATGCAGAACTTAGTGGCTGAAATGTTGTGCTTGGTAATTGGAAAGACACTCCGTCTTTGGGTCAGCCAGATGGAGTTTTGGTGGTTCATTTTTGTTGACATTTCTGTTGTCCGAGTTATTTTCAAGATTGTGATTCTAATTTTGTCTTGGGGTCAAACCCTCTTGTCCTTCCATTTTTGTCCTAGCAGTTTGCTTTGGTCTTGCCCAGTTTTGTTTCAGGGCTGTACTCTGGTTTGTTTTGTTTGTTTTGTCATTGAACCATTTCGTCATTACTTTAATGAAGCTTTCGGTCTTTTTGTTACTTCCGGTCATCTTATTTGTTTAGTTCTTTTTACCCTTTAGATTTGTCTTGTGTTCAAACGCCGAATCTAGTGACACGACATGCGCACACATAATTGTGGCTTAATTCTAAAAGTTAATCATGAAGCATTTGGAAGATGATCGGGTCATTTAAAGGAAATGAAAATAATTTGAGATTGTCTGGATCCCGAGTCATGTGAAACCGGGGCAATTAAAAAAGGAAACAATCAAAGGCAAGCTGGCCAAATCGACGTGGGGTCGTTCATAATAATGAAGATGAGAGTGTTGTCCAACTATGCCTTAAAGATATGACGAATGTTAATCGTGTTGTTTGCACTTGGTATGTTTTGAAGATTGGAATGACGAAGGCATTTTGTTCTGCTACCCAAACACTTTATCCTTCGTTAACCCTTCGAGCCTTATTTTGATTTCTTTCATACCCCTCCTTCGGAATCAGTACCAAATTTAGAAACACAAATGGGGAAGTTAAAGAAAGAAAAAGAGAAAAACAAAAACAACCAAAAAGGAACGAAAGAGAAAAGAAAAAAAAATGAAAAAATCATGAAAAGGAAAACTATAAAAACGAGGAATGGGAACTACGTTTGACTTGATTCCTCAAAGAGGATACGTAGGCGCTTCACAGCTCGGTCATAGTGTAAATAAAAAAAAATCAAAAATCAAAAAATCCCCAAGCAAGAAACCGGGGCAACAAAAAGTCGTGTTTGTAAAGGAAAATGCAGATTTCGAAGGTTGTAATTTTGAACCCACGTTGTTCTGTTTTGAGCCTTTAATACCATCTCTTTCTAGCCCCATCCAAATCCACATTACGGTCCAAAGAAAGACCTTTTGACCAATCTTCAAAAGAGGCCAAGTCAGGCAAATGAGAGAAGTCATATCAGAACATAACACTCTGATTCCCGACAGAAAGACTCTGATCTCCAGCAGAAAATAGGAGAGTCTTAGCAGTAACACCACCAATCCCCGGCGAAAAAGTAACACAAATGAGAGAGTCTTAGCGGTGAAAACCTTCACAGGCACCATAAGGCGATGAAAGCTGAGAGAAAAACCGAAATGAGAGAGGCTTGGTAGTGAAAACCCCTCGGGCACTACAAGTCGAACGAAGATTGGAAATCAGATAGGAAAGCCCCGGGAGAAGATTACAAAAGGCGGTTTAACGACGGAGGATAGGCTATATGTGCATGTCATGTCCATTAGAGTTGGTATCCACGTTTGATAGGGTTATTTTATAATTTTTCTTTTTAGAGAGTCATCCTCGTTTTTGTCTTTTATTCTGTTTCCTTTTATCTTTCTCCTTTCATAAAAATTCCCCAATAGAGTCTGTTTGTAAGAAATGACTTCAAAATTTTCCATCAGCTTTCCAATTATGCAAGACGGAATTTGATTGGTACACCCAAGTGGTGTAAGTGAGGAGGGATTAAGCACAAAGCCAGTGTCCAGAAGGATATTCCCCAGCAATAGGAAATCGACAAAAGGGTGGATCGGTGGGAAAAAGGATATCTCAATGAAGGTTAATGACCTCGAGGCCAAGGCCAATGAGACTCAAAGGTCGGGAAATGCCCATTCCTTAGATATGCCGCCAAAGAAGGGAAGATATCCCCAGCAGAAAGGTATTTTCAGTGACAAGGGTGAACAAAGAAAATGGTTCACCAGTAAAACATGCAAGGTCTTCACGAAGGGTCACTATTATAGGAATTCGGGTGGTTAGTGGAAAACCACGTGAAAAGGTTCGCGAATAAAGAGTCGTCAAGGAAGGCGGGGAAGCAAGAAAGGAAAAAACTATCCCCAGCATGAATATCATCAAATGATAACATCCCCGGCAGGGTCTGACAATGAAACGCACAGCAGGGAAAAAAGAGGAGAACCATCCCCAGCAGGAGCACCACAACCAGCCACCACATTTTAAAACTAACTAATTTTTCTTTGATTTGAAACAGGAAGAAGAGGGGTTGTTGGCAGAAAAGCATGCCGCGAAGAAGATTCTCAAACTGGGGCAGAAAATTTTCTCCCGTTGCGAAAAATTTCTCGAAACCAAATACCCGGTTGGGGAAAGAAGCCAGATAATGCGAGGAAATGATCTTTGAACCCGGTTATCCCCAGCAGCTTTGAAAGAAAGAAAACAATAAGCTGTGATAGAGGAAATTATACCCCCAGCAGACAGGACAAAACGAGGAAGTTTGCGTTCAGAAAAGCAAGAGGCTGGTATTATCCCCAGCAGTTCTCGGAAAAATGAAACACTGATTTCGAGATTTCCCTGGCAGCATTATATCCCACAAGTTTTTCAAGGGAGCAAAGCGCGAGTCCCGAAGGAGGTTTGGAAAGAGGAAGAAGGAAAAGGGATCCCCGGACAGGGTAATCCCCAGCTGATGACATTTCAATCCCCAGCGATCTCGGGAGAGAATAAAGGTTTTGAAGGAAGTAGAAAAGGAGGAAATAAAGAAGATTTCCCCAGCAGCATTATCCCCGGCAGGTAAGTAATCAATCCAAAGATGTCCCCAACAGTCAAGAGAAAATAACACGACCCAGGAGGAAAGCAATTCCGAAACAAGGTAATTCAGAAGAAAGGATGGCCCAAGAAGCGATGCAGGAAGAAGAAAGTGGTGCAGGAAGCAAAGGAAGGCGACATGGATGGGATGGAGTTAGTGAGTTGATGTTGAAGTCAGGGAGCCCGCCTGAAGAATGGAGTGGCGAGTTAGTTTTGAAGTTATAGTTGAAGTCAGGGAGCCCGCCTGAAGAATGGAGTGGCGAGTTAGTTTTGAAGTTATAGTTGAAGTCAGGGAGCCCGCCTGAAGAATGGAGTGGCGATTTAGTTTTTGAAGTTATAGTTGAAGTCGGGGAGCCCGCCCGGAGAATGGAGTGGCGATTTAGTCTTGAGTAGTTGAAGTCGGAAGCCCGCCCGAAGAATGGAGTGGCGATTTAGTTTTTGAAGTTATAGTTGAAGTCGGGGAGCCCGCCTGGAAAATGGAGTGGCGATTTAGTCTTGAGTTGTAGTTGAAGTCAGGGAGCCCGCCCGGAGAATGGAGTGGCGATTTAGTTTTGAAGTTGTAGTTGAAGTCGGGGAGCCCGCCTCTGGAGAACGGAGTGGCGATTTAGTTTTGAAGTTGTAGTTGAAGTCGGGGAGCCCGCCCGGAGAATGGAGTGGCGATTTATTTTTGAAATTATAGTTGAAGTCGGGGAGCCCGCCCGGAGAATGGAGTGGCGATTTAGTTTTGAAGTTGTAGTTGAAGTCGGGGAGCCCGCCCGAAGAATGGAGTGGCGATTTAGTTTTTGAAGTTATAGTTGAAGTCAGGGAGCCCGCCTGGAGAATGGAGTGGCGATTTAGTCTTGAGTAGTTGAAGTCAGGAAGCCCGCCTGAAGAATGGAGTGGCGATTTAGTTTTTGAAGTTATAGTTGAAGTCAGGGAGCCCGCCCTGAAGAATGGAGTGGCGATTTAGTTTTGAGTTGTAGTTGAAGTCAGGGAGCCCGCCTGAAAAATGGAGTGGCGATTTAGTTTTTGAAGTTATAGTTAAAGATAATTTAATAGGAAGTGAAAAACAACAATTAGAGGTTTTAGATTAAAGCAACAAGAAGAAGGAAGCAACAATTGGAAGATTTCAAGTAAGGCATCAATTTAGACCTAGTCTGAGGAATTATCTCCTAGCGTCAAAATCTTAGTCCGATGAATCTTTCTCCTAAGATATCAAAATCTCGGTCTGATGAATCTTTCTCCTGAGATCACAACAATTTAGACCTAGTTTGAGGAATTATCTCCTAGCGTCAAAATCTTAGTCTGATGAATCTTTCTCCTAAGATATCAAAGTCTTAGTCTGATGAATCTTTCTCCTAAGACATCAAAATCTCAGTCCGATGAATCTTTCTCCTGAGATGGTAATCATTCGATCTATACATTTCAAGTTTTGGTAATCAGGTGCCCACTTGAAAAATGGAATGGCAATTTATGATTAGAGTTTGTTGTTAAAGTCAGAAGCCCGCCAGAAAAGCAGAACGGCATCTCAGTTTCCAAGATTTGATAAGGATAGTAAACAATCGAAAAGTGACAGAGTGTAACGGAAATCCCCAGCATGAATCGGAAGGAAGGCAATAAGGATCAGAAAAGATAGATTCAGACTTCGAAGGAGAATAGCTCGAAGATCACAAGTAAGGGAAATCACTTCGGAGTGCAATGCAAGTAAGCAACAAAAGAAGCTTGCAACCAGAATGCGAGTCAACAGTCCGAGATGATCAACAGAAGTTAGTCACAATGAAAAAAGGCAAGGAGTTAATCCAAGTGCAGAAGTTGATGAAAGATGTGGTGTGCTCAAGACATGGCCGAGGTCACGAGCACTGCATACCTGGTCTTGATCCGAAAAGCAACACCTACAACTAGCAAGTATCAAGGTTCAAATTTAGAGTCCGCATGAAGCACCAACCAATACTCAAGATCAAGCTTCGGAAGACTTATAGATAGGAATCTTGTAACTAGTAGCTGATAGGCTTAGTTAGTCTTTCTCATGTTTTGATTTTTGATGTAATAGCAGGACCACGGACCGGAACCTCGATGGAACGAAACCTCGGCGAAATGGCACCTCGACCGGCTCTCCACCTCGGTTACTCCATATCCTTACTCACTTCTGAACTACACGTGGCCTGATTCCTTTATAGCCAAGGATATGTAGCAAGGAACATGGGAAAGTCAAGATGAAGAGATAGATAAGATTTCGCAATACTGTAACTTAGTCTAGCTTCTTATTTTTCTTTTAGCACTGTAGATGCGTGATTTTGCCCCTACCCGAGATTTTTAGCGTAAAATATTTAGTTTAGGCCTAATATAGATATCTTAGCTAATTTTGACTCTTTTACTTTATTTTTACCTTAAAATGAAAAATAACCAAAATATAGTTTTATTAATGTTTCGTAGTCATTTTTAAACTTGAAAAATACAAAAAAAATATAGTACTTTATTTTTTTATCTTTATATAAAAACGAAAATAATAAAAATAGTTTCATTAATATTTTGTAGTTACTTTAATTTTGAAAAATATAAAAATAGTTTTGTTTTAATTGTGAGTTTTATAGTTATTTTGCTTACGTAGGATTAATTAAATAACATCGTGTTCTCATTCTCGGGTCCGGTCAAAGAATAATATTCGGGTTCAAACTACCCGGTTTGAGAATTAATTTTCGGACCTAGCCCGTAATAATCCGAGTCCATCACACGTGGGGGACAAGCGGAATAACGGACAAACAATAAGGACAAAACATGGGGATGCAATTAAAAATGAAAAGAGAAACGGGACAAAGAGAAAAAGGGAACACAATGTGAAAGGGGATGGGAAAAACATTTTAAAAACGTTAAAGGAAGATGACACTAGTTCTGGTTTTCATTTTAAAAACATACAATACATAATACATACACATGGGTCACTGGAAAGGGAATGAGGAGGGGACCATTGGTTATGGTCATGAATTTTTGAAGACAACAGTGACGGACACAAAAGGGAGACAAAACATATATAGAGGGGGAGGGCTTGGACTAAAAGGGAGGGACTGAAGAAAAGAGATTACTATTGGATCTTCTTCTTCAGAGAAAAAACTTAGGAAACCAAGACCCCTCACCCCACGTTGACTATCCACGCTGCAAGACCAGGAGAACAAAGACCCCAACGCACCAGCCCCTCCCGTGACCACGTCGTTGTCCCGTCACATAGTCAGCCCCCATCCCCATCGTCACTCGCGTCTAGAAATCCCATCCGTGGCTACCTTCCTCGCGTCAAACTCCACCACGAACGAGCAGTAGCGAACAGCTCCAAACGTCCACCCGAAATCACCATGAAACCACGCCGGAAAATACTTTGATACACCCCTGAAACACCAGTGAAAACCAGCCTAAACTCAGTCCAAAACCAGCCGTAAAACCCCATCGAATACAAAAACAGTGCCAAATCACCCGACGCTATTATGCAGTTCATTGGTTTCATTTTGTTGGTTTAGGTCGAGGTTCCGACGAGCTTCGAGGTCGGAGTTCGTTTCAGTTGGTTGGTCGTTATTCGAGATTCCGATCCGAGTTCGTCAAGGATCTACGACGAGGCTACTTCGGGCTGTGCCGCCATTACAATTCTCGTCCGCTTGTTCGAACAAATTCGAGGTTGCCGGAGGTGTCGAGGTGTTTTTTCTGATTTTTGTTCATGGAAGAAGGAGAATGCCCAGATATGCTTGTTTACGGATCTGTTAGGTTAGTGTATTTGTTGAATTAATTTACGTTTCATATTGTTCGTTTGAATGTTTCATTGAATCAATTTGCTGAAATAAATGATTTTGGTCCGTCATAATTCCTATAATTTAAATTAGTACTTGATTGGTTATTCCTGTTGCCTTCATTATTGAGGCTCTGTTTTGGTCTGAAAGTTCTCACATCATTTAATTTTTAAGTGTTAATATTTGAATCTCAAACAAGTAAGTAATGGTGTTACACATAAATAAAGGAGAATATGAAAGTCAATATATAAAATTCCAAACTGGAAAAATCTTGGTCAGAATAATCCTTACTGTTTTGTTGTTTTCACGTCCAAGTATACTTGTGACATTTGATAATTGACCAATGACCATGTTTAAACCCTCCCTTCCTTTTTTTTAATATAATATTTTACTTAGAGTTCGGGAGGACCATTTAGCGAATTTCACGGTCTTTCCCAAAGTTAACAACACGATAGACTCTTTAGGCCCGACTATAATAAATTTACCTTCCTAATACGGGTGTGCATTTATGTGACCCAAATCCAAATCTCAACGGAGTCGAAATGTGTCGATAACCACGGGTACATTGATTGTGACTTGGTTCGAGATTCATTTTCACGATGTTGCAATTTTCTTTTAAAATAATAGATACTAAAAGCGGTTTATTATCCTTAAATAATAAATGAGACGAGCCGCGCCAAATGACATGTAAATTGCGGGGCCCTCAATAGCTTGTTATCACGAAAAAATGTTTAGATTCCGAGATGTGTTGTTTAGCGGATTTTACGGCATCCCCAAAACAATGACGCGTTAGTATCTTTAGGCGCGTATTTAATATAGCTATCTCCTTAAACCCGAATGCGCATTTATGTGACCAAAATCTTACTCTCGGCGAAACTGAAATACGTTAAAGTCACAGGCGTACTGGTTGCGGTGTGACCCGAAATGTATTTTCGTGACGTTGCAATTCTTCTAAAATGGATAAGCGGAACATTAAAAGCACATAGTTAAAATATGTAAAGAAATCACATAGAAACAAAAATTGCAGTTGAGCGACCGTGCTAAAACCACGGAATTCGGGAGTGCCTAACACCTTCTCCCGGGTTAACAGAATTCCTTATCCAGGTTTCTAGTTTCGCAGACTGTAATGCAGAGTCATAAATTTCCTCTGTTCGGGATTAAACCGGTGACTTGGGACACCATTATTTTCCCAAGTGGCGACTCTGAAAAAATTAAATAAATTGATCCCGTTCCGACAGTCCTTTAAGTGGAAAAACTCCTTCACTGATTATTATTATATCCCTTCTCGGGATGTAGTATTAAATAGTGGCACCATTACGTTTATACGTTATGTGCGGTGTGAAAAAGGAGGTGTGACAATTGTTATTATTTTTATATTTCTCATTGATGCTATAAATTATTGACAGACTTGTTTATTAATGAAAAGCTAAATAAGTTGGCTTGCCTAGCTACCACGAGTAGGCGTCATCACGATCCCGATGGTGGGAAATCCGGATCGTGACACTGAATCCCTCTTTTCTTCATTCTCTCAGCTAGTATATATACTAGGTATTCTCATTTACACAACATTAATTAGCCAGAGTGCCAAAGTCATTTAACTGTATTACAGATTGACCCTCTGACATGCCATAACATCCAATTCAGCGTACAAATATTCTGTGTATGCGACCTTGGACGTGGCCGAGGTGCTTGTCACTATATAATTGTACGAATACGACTTCGGACCAAGTGACTTTTTGCCGTTCCTCTTCACACAGATTCTCGTTTGGCCAGATTTCGACCCATACAATATTTGTACTACCCTTTGAAATGTACCTATGTCAAACTTTTTTTTTTTTTTCATTTTTAAATTAATTTGTGCACTTTGATTATTCCATCGGACATATATAATCTTGCACCTCGATTATTCTATTGGCTATTTGTTGTCTCCCATCGAAACAAGTATTGTTTAACTTCGCCTAATAAAACTTAGGCAGATGAGAAAGAAATATTCTTGAATTTGCAACCTTATCTCCATAATTTGCATCAATCTCACTGACCAGTAGGCCAAGATATGTAGCTATTGGGACTTACTGCATCTAAGTCCACTATCTAAGTCTGAAATAGTAATCATATCCAAAAATTATTGGAGAAAATAGTAGATTTCTTGGGAACAGTAATGGTTAAGTAAATAATGGATCAAAATGATTCAGCTGCAGGAATTGTCCATTCTTTGGTGGCTTGTTCCGGTCACTAGCTTTTCATTTCTCCACGAGCATAACCCTAACCTTAAGTTGCAAGCAAATTCAAGCTCTCCAATTGTGACGATAAAATTTCATCTCGAGGATTCATCTAAAGTGAGTATTCAAAACAATAAGAATTACTTTTAATTGACTTTTTGATTGGTTTTACATATATTAAGATATTTATTTTTTAATATTAATTAACAATAAAATTGATCATATTAATTTTAAGTTATTCGTTAAAAATATAACAAATACTCCTAAATCTTTACTCCAAGGACAATTTTGAAAAAAAAAATTAATTCCTTCTTAGTATTTAAAAAAAATCAAATATTGTGAACAATGGCGAAGCCACATATTGATAAGGGTGGTCAGTTGACCACCCTTCGTCGAAAAATTACACTGTTTACATAGGTAAAATATTACGTTTTAGAAGTATATAACACATATTGAACACCCTTTGTCGGAATTTTTTTCTACTTCTTTTAAATTTGAACACTCATGAAGAAATTTCTAGCTTCGCCACTGATTATGAACCACAAAAAATGATAAAAAATCAATTAAAATAGATCGGAGGGAATAGTTTTTAAATTATTTTAAAATAAAACTTCATAACATTTGACATTTGACTCCAGCTAGAGGACTCCTTTAGTATTGAGCTTAAACCGCTCACTTATGATCAAGTATGAAGAGGTGAAAAGTAGCTATTAGTGCAATTGATTATAGCATTGTTATTTAGCTGTTCCCAAATAATGGCAGCTACCTAGTTAATGTCAGTTACCTAAATCACTGATTAATTAGTGGATGTTAATCACATTTAAGTCACATTGGAGTTCAAGGGAAAAGAGAAACAGGCCATGTGCAAGTCCCACATAATTGTACCAATAATGAAAGGCAATCCTAAGCATTAACACATGATTGACTTGATGACATCTTTTCTAATTGTCCAAATGTCTATTACTTAGAAATTAGTATAGTTATATAGCACTTTCCAGCCTTCTTCGTATATTCTCTTGTCTGTCAATTAGGAAAACGGCCTACGAAGGAATATATATATATATATATATATATATATATATATATATATATATATATATATATATATATATACTAGATGGTTAGTGCCCATGCTTTGCGTAAGCTCGATATCATTGTAACACGGGTCCACAATTTTATTATACCGTGAATATTTGTCACTAAATACTTGTATAACTATTTAGCAAGATTATTAAAAGAAGAACACTATCAAGCTGATTAGATATTAATATAATAAGACTATTACGTATATTCATTTGAGGAACAAAATTACTCAAGATATAAAGTATACATTTGCAATAGTACAATCTTCAGCCTACTTCCATGAGAAAGACAAAAAGAAGATTTGTGGTAGAAGTCTCACTCCACAAACATTTGTTGTTGGAATCAGACGAGCTCTAGGCGTATATAATTTTCAGTTTGTATTTTGTCAAATGATAGTAAAATTTAAGATATTGGAACCACCTAGGCTATTATCTATGTTACTATTTGAGAGTATTAGATTGGTAAAGAGAGAGAGTTATTGAACAAAATAGTAAAATAAAAGTAATAAATATTTTAATAATTTTATAATAAAAGATAGAGGTTGGGATATTGTGATCAGCAAGATAAAATCATTATAATAAAGTCAAAATTTTATTATTTATTTCTCTGTTTAATGAAATGATCGCTTATTTCCAAGTCAACCTAATCACGTACAAGTATCCAATTAATAGCACCTCTTTCGATTAGTGAAGTTAATTGATTAGCAGTTAAACACAGACCTTGTTTAAAGAATGATCACTTATTTCTAAGACAATCTCTCCACATAACAATAATACATAAATAGCACTGCTCGCGCTTAGTGTTATCAATTTATTGACAGTTAGTGACATTAAACAATAATTGACTTATAACACCTCTTTCAATTAGTGTAGTTAACCAATTAAACTAATGGCTTCAAACAAGAATTATGTTATTTGAGTACACCAAATGAGAAAAAACCTCTTTCGATTAGCCTTTGTTAAATCAATAAACTTCATTAAATCTTTCTCTTCTCCCGAATAAGAAATAAAATAACAAGATAAAGATTTTGGTAAGTGAATATAATTATATCGATATAAACAATGTCAAATACCTTGGTGTATAAAGATGATAAAGAAAAAATCTCAACATAAGGTGATAATAAAATTAAGATAATTATTATAATACTTTTATTGCTTCATCTAGTATCCCAACCAAAGAAAATTACTCCATTATGGAGAAAAGATAAAGAAGAATACTATTCTACAATAAAAAGAATAACTTTTAAAACTAAAACATGCCAATATAGAGTTGGTGTTCTATGAATAAGAATGGTTCTCTTTCCACTGAAAAGTCATGCCTATTTATAGAAAATTATGCATGTAAACTTCTCAGGGGTGTCATCCTTGGATTGGGGATGGTATCCCTAGCTCTTGAATCAATTTCTTATACGTGCCTTTCCACGAATGACATTCTTAGAATTGAGGATGACCCCCTTTGATTGGGGATGCCATCCTTGGCCTTTTTGCTGTCTTTGCTTGAACACTCTTCTTTCTTCTCCATTTCTTTTCTTTTCTTTTCCTGCAACACATATTAATAATTTGTACAAATATTGAATAAAAAATTACCTCTATAAATAAAATTTTTTTTTTTAATATAACATGTACGTTCAAACATATGTAATATATACTTATTAAATTCCCTCATACTTAAATATTTGCTCATCCTCGAGCAAAGTACAAAAAATAAAAAAGCGGCTAAATTATTTAAAATAATATTATGAGAACTTTCTGCAAACAAGAATATAACCAAGATCAAGCCACGCGATCAAATAGTCTTTAATCGTACGTATGTTCACTTAATAAGAACCAAAATTATAATACCTTTTAATCCTAAGTGTGTCTCACCAAATAAAGAGAGATGCCCATAAATCACAATATTTCAATATAAAATAAAGAAGGCATTGAAAAATTCGCCCACTCTCAACAAAGAAATATCTCAAGCCACTGAAAATTTTCATACTTCACTATCATGTGGTTCTCTACTAATATAGGAATTTTTGAGTTAAAATCACCTATGGCTTTAACAAGGTTGTAATGTTGGTATAAGGACGAGTAAGATATATATTGATAAAGTGACTCAAGTCTCTTACAAGCACCACAATACTTTAAACAATTAAGCTCTATTGTCTTCCTTCTTTCTAAAATAATTTAACCTCCTTGTTTTCATTGTCTTCCCTTTCTAAACTCTTTCATTATTTTTCTTGTTTGGCCTTTTTTTTTGTAGTTGTCAAAATTTTCTTTATTGCTATAAACTTTTATGTAACAATTTATTTCTTTTAAAGTCACATGACAATATTTTCAAAAGATAAGTAAACCCAACAATCATCTATCTCTTCCTTTCACTACAACTCCATCACGCTTAACTTTTTGCATTTTTAAAGCTCCAAAAGGAGAGAGGGTGAAAAATAGACGTGATAATAATAATAGGCTAAGGATTAAAGTTTTTCTATAAAGAAAATAAGGGATAATTTATTTAGGCTCAAGGGGGTGACAAGGGATAAATACAATTGGCAGGTTAATTTAGGTAATGGTTCACATGAAGGCCTACTTTCATTTCTCGAACTCAAAAATCTAACTAGAATTTTGCCTCAAACCACATTCAAGACAAGTTCTAGATTTTAAAATAAGTAGGAGAACTTGACAACATAACCCAACAACACAATACACTTGGGATCAACAAATATTATAATTTTAATCACCAATAAACAAAAATGAGCTTGAAAATATATTCATATAACACATGGATGATACTCAATTAAATCCCATTTTTCAAAATCTCATTCTAATAAAAGTTAACTTTTTATCCGAGTTATATACTACAAATTCTAAAAAGTGTTCAATTCAAAATATTACGACGAGGGCAAAGAACTGAACAAAGAAGTCCATGGAGAGTTATAAAAGAAGTTATACTATAAAAAATATTAACATACACAAATATATATTCCTCTACCCCTATACTTAAATACGGTCATGTCCTCATGACAAATAATATAAAACCAAGATGAGATAAAGGGGCTCCCTTGATTTTTTTTTTCTTTTTTCTCGAGCTTGTGAACTCCAACCCCAATTCTGAATCACTCTTTCTTTTTCGCCCCTTGGGGTTCATCTTGGAGCACAATTGGCCAAGAACATCACAACATATTTCTGTTTTCTCACATCCCGCTCTTTCTCGGCCTTGTCTCGAGCGGGAAAATAATAGTTCATGCTAATCCTTAACTCCATTATGCATTTTTCACGAGAATAATTCCATGCATTTTCTCTGAAAGTTTCCAATAACAAAATCCATAAAGTCATAATGATTAAAAAAACTTGAAGAATGATGGCCCATGAAAAGTTTGTTTTTGTGTATGAAGACCTCTTCATTCTCATTTTCTTCCGGATTAATCAAATTATGTGAATAAGAAAATTGGAGTAAGCACTGTCACCTATTGAATTATATTCAACCAAACCTTTGACGCGAACCTTCTCGATTGGGTTAGCATTTTCACCTTGAGTGGTAGATTCTTTTCCACAAAGCTCAATTTTTTTATTAGTTGGTTTATCCTCACAAGATGTAGTTTCTTTTAAAATCTCACCACAAAAATTCAAGGAGATTGACGTATATACTTACTAATTCATTTACTTTTATTGTTAGATCCATAATGGGTTTATGATTCTATGCATATTTTCATCAGTATTTCCTACGAAATTATGCACAACTTTTTTCAAGTTTACATTCTCCTTTTGAGGTGATGGACTCTCAGTATTTTGATTATTTGTGAATATTGATTTACTTTGGATTGCAGTCATATTCACTAGAATTAGTAAGCCTGCAAGAACTAGAAACAACATTAGATTGTTCATTTGATAAACCAAAAAATTAGGAATTACCAAGTTGGTATTGATGAGTAAGGTGACTTCCACTGTTATATTCACAAATAATGGACCTTTGATTGATTTTTTAATTATTTTTTCAAGGTCATTCATTATCCTAGAATCCACATAGGAGAATATGTTACTTATTTTGCATTCAAAGCTTTGGTGGTTGCCTCCACAGTAGTCGCATACGATAGCCTTTTGACACTATTCTTCTACCAACTCAACAAACAGTTTACTTGGTTGACCAAAATTTATTTGAAAGTATGTGGAATGAGTTGACTTTCACGATTTTTTTTTGTATGGTATTGCTCCCTAGTACTTGTCACGCACTAGAAAACAAAAGGCTTAAAGCTAAAGAAAAAAAATCTCAAAGTTGTAGTAAGACAATTAAACTGAAGTAGATGTTTACCAATCCCCGGCAACGACGCCAAAAAATTGACGAGCTCTGGGTGTATATAATTTTTCTACTCGTACTCTGTCAAATTATAGTAAAGTTTGAGATATCGTCCCCATAGAGATTGGAACTACCTAGGCTATAAATTTATATTGTCTATGCTACTATTTCAGAGAATCAGAATGGTAAAGAGAGAGAGAGAGAGTTATTGAAAAACATAGTAAAATAAAAGTAATAAATATTTTAATAGTTGTATAATAAAAGATAGATGTTGAGATATTTTGAATCAGCAAGATAAAACCATTATAGTAAGTCAAAATTTTATTATTTATTTCTCTGTTTAATGAAATGATCGTTTATTTCTAATTCAACCAAATCACGTACAAGTATCCAATTAATAAAATCTTTTTTGATTAGTGAAATTAATTGATTAACAGTTAAACAGACACATTATTTAAAGAATGATCACTTATTTTTAAGACAATCACTCCACATAACAATAATACATAAATAGCACTGCTCGCGCTTAATGTTATCGATTTATTAACAGTTAGTGATATTAAATAATAATTGACTAATAACACCTCTTTCGATTAGTTTAGTTAACCAATTAAAGTAATGGCTTTAAACAAGAATTATCTTAGTTGAATACACCAAATGAGAAAAAGCGTCTTTCGATTATCCTTTGTTAAATCAATAAACTTGTTTAAATCTTTTTCTTCTCCTGAATAAGAAATAAAATAACAAGATAAAGATTTTGGTAAGTAAATATACTTATATCAATATAATCAATATAAAATACCTTGGTGTATAAAGATGATAAAGAGAAAATCTCACTATAACATGATAATAAAATTAAAATAATTATGATAATACTTTTATTGCTTCATCTAGTATCCCAATCAAAGAAAATTATGGAGAAAAGATTAAGAAGAAAAATCTTATACTACAATAAAAGAAGTAATTTTTAAAACTAAACAAGCCAATATAAAGTTGTTGTTGTCTGAACAGGAATGGTTCTCTTTCCACTGAAATGGCATGCCTATTTATAGGAAATTATGCCCGTAAACTTCTCAGAGATGCCAACCTTGGATTGTGGATGACATCCCTAGCTCTTGAATCAATTTTTTATACGTGCCTGTCCACGAATGACATTCTTAGAATTGCGGATGACATCCTTGGATTAGGGATGCCATCATTGGCCTTTTTGTTGTCTCTGCTTGAACACTCTTCTTTCATCTCCATTTCTTTTCTTTCTTTTCCTGCAACATATGTTAATAATTTGTATGAATATTGAATAAAAAATTACATCTATAAAAAAAATATTTATTATTTTAATATAACATGTACCTAAACACTTATATAATATATACTTATCATAATCTTTTTTTTTTTGCAGTAGTATTGTAGCAGTACCCAACAAAAGCACCAGAACCTACTTACATGTCCAATTACTATATTTAAAGTTTCATAGAGGATAGAAGAGGAAGATAAGCAAAAGAAAATAGATGGAAGAAGGATTCGAAAAATAGTAGATTAAAAGCTACAATTGTTCCACACACATATGTTATCTAAAGAAATAATTGGCTAAATAACTATATTACTTTCAAAGAATAAAATGGAAAAAAGCAAGAAGATGTAAATTAGGTAACATAGAAGCACATAACTAATATGGGGGGCCCATATTGAGCTTAATACACAAAACTATCAATTATATATATTTAGCAATATTGCCCAAAGACGATTATGTCTCTCTTGCACGAGCATCAACAAGACCACCAGATTTCAATGCAGCCTGCACAATGCAAAAATAACCATCTAGTGGTAAATATTTCCAATTAATTTTAATGCCGAAAATCTTACAATCATCAGAACTATCCTCTCAGTCATCTCCTTCCACCTAACACCAAGTTTCCAGTCAAGCCCACTCTATTTAGGTGTGATTTATTCAGTAACTTGTAGTGTCTTGTTAATGTGATAGTAATGGCTAGATTGTCATCCGATGCGTGCTACTGCTTCATCTTAGCCAACTTGTTCTTTTTGGTATCTTCTAAAAATCATTAGCTATGACCAAACATAAGTGAAGAGTGAAGTAGAAGCAGAAACACAAAATTATCTTGCTAGATTCATCGGAATAGAAGTCTAGTCAAGTATTTTACATTGCCCACAAAAAGAAACAGAAGCCTGAAATAGAAAATCTATGAAATAAAAAAATTCAACAAATAAGAAGAAGCCCTCCTCAATTAGAATATAATATCATGTCATCAGTAAAATACAAAAAGAAAAGGTTTTTTCAGAAGTTAAAATTGTTCAGCTAAATTCAACAAAAATGCTGCAAAAGACATGGTAACATAAGTTTATACACCTTCATATTCAAAGTCACGTGGATAGAGTTTTTTGTAATATACTGTACAAACTCATTGCTTAAATCTACCTATAACAAAGTGTGTAGCAGTATGAATCATTATCTACAATGTAGAGAAGCTTAAACCATCCTCCAGCTAGCTACAAAGGAGAAAGGTGAGCTAATAGACCACTTAATGGGTGAATAAAAATTTTGAACTTAACAACTTCGTTTTATCAATTTCAGTTTTAGAGTCACTTTAATCACCATAATTCTGTAATGCTTAAAATTAAACGACGACTTATTTGGATTGTAAATCTTCACCATATGGTTGTTCGGAAGGTTTCATCATATCAAGGCATAGAAGTCCTATGTTATTCGAAAATCGCAAATAATTCAATAGGCTTATCTTGTACATACAAAAGGTAGCATTGTCAAATAATTCTGCTTTGCATCAATGTGGTCATTAAGCTGTGCACAGTTTAGGTAATTTGAGGAATATAACGAACTTAAGAGTGACATACACATTAGACGCCTCTAACTTGTATGAAGATACTTAATCATGCAAAATGTGCATTTTGTGTACGAACTGTGAATATTCACATCTAAATCTAATGCTAATATTTAAGAAAATTGTAAGAAATATCATACATCATAATCTACCGGTAATTAATCTGAATAATACTTCTTTAATGATATTGGTATAACTTTATATATATATATATATATATATATATATATATATATATATATATATATATATATATATATATATATATATATATATATATATATATATATATATATTTTTTTTGGTCGAAACGCATGTTGAAAGAAAACCAACATAAGATAAATGTTGTATTACCATTGCACTTTCTTTATGTCACGACTCAATTTTATAAAATAGATCATGATGGCGCCCAACACCCTAGTTGGGCCAGACATGTGCAGAATTAAGATTTAAATGCCCATTTTAGTTTAAATCAAAACCAACATGTTAAAGACTTCTAGAAATAAAAGAAAATCAATACAAACCACAAAGTACTCACATAGTAGAATAGACCCCAAAAAGTGAATGAACATTCATACACTGTGTGTGCTAGAATCCGGTGTCACTAGTTACGGGCGACCAATAGAGTATACATAAAATATACAAAACACTATCCTACTGTCTGAATCAGAATAGACAGAAAAGCATAAAACAAGATAAAGTACTTCTTCAGCTGCAGATCGGCGCGAGAAAGAAGGCAACTCAACGTAGAAGTCCCTGAGCCAGCTCACTGCGGTGCGCCGAATACTGACCAGATCCACCTGCCTCAAAATCTTTACATTTAAGTACAGAAATGCAGCATGAGTAAATAAACCATATGTACTCAGTTAGTATCCAGTCTAATCTCGAAGAAGTATAGACGAGAGGTTGACTTGATACTTACTAAGGTCCAAATAATATGATAGTATGGAAAATTAAACAACATAATAAATTATTAAATAGACAGGTTCCACAAATGGATTTGTTACTCATATTCTTGCCTTAATCAAATTTTCAGGTTTCTTTTTTTAATTAGCAAGTAATACTAATACCACAGTTGACAGAAACAAATAAATCATGCACAAACATGCCGAGGTCGACGACCCGCTCCAACAGAAAGTAAATGTCCACTACCGAGGGTCGAGTGGCACGAACCATAGATGCATCTATTATCACCGAAGCGATCGACCCATTCCAAAAATCATCAAGACAATATCAATAAAAGTACATAAGGATCAATTATATACAAGGAAATCTCTACTAAGACTCAGTAATTTTATATGCTTACTTTAATGTTCTCAAGTCTCTAACAATTACATCGTTCATATTGGCTACTACAAAGTACGAAATATTTTCCCAAGTAGGCATGTGTAGGTCCTAAGCTACCCGAATAATTTTTATATAGTAGCTACGTACGGACTCTCGTCACCCCATATATATGTAGCCCCCACATTTAGCAATAATTACTTATTTAAATCCTAGGTGGACAATTTTTCTCTTACGAGATTAGAAAGGAGACACATCTCGCTCCAAAGTGCTTTCCTAATCTCCAAAAATGAGCTCAAGTTCTTAATTATAAGCCGAATAATCCCAATCTAATCAAACAAAGCAAAAACTAGTAAATAAAGGCTTACAAGATCGAATTCTAGCTATTTAAATAATTTTCTAGCCATTAACACAAGTTTCTGGTCCTTTCGCAAGGGTCCTGATCATTCCATTGGGGAGAAAGCAGGAGTCTTCCATATATAGTATAGATGAATAGTACCAGTGGCGTGGTTTCTCCCCCAACAGTCAAGTAACTAGCACATTCCGAGATTTTTCGAGGGAAGTTATTCTCTATCATCTAAGGATCATAATTATATAATTTTTAGTTCATTGCATGGTAAATTTTCGTGTTAAAATTTAAATTCCCATTAAACCCTAGGTCTAGCTCATTTTTCTTGATTTTACCCAATCCGTGGTGTTAAATCTACTTAATGTTTATGTATTTGAAGTAAAAATGAGTGGGGATTACTTACCTCTAAATGTTATGCTGAAAATTCCCATTTTGAATCACCAAAATTGCCTAAGAGTTGAGAGAGATATGGGGGAAATGAGCTTAAGCTCAAATTAAATGAGGCTCAGACCCCCTATGATTTTTGCTTATGTGGAATAAATCCCGCTTCTGCGAGTTCTGCTTCAGCGGACATTTGACTACTTTTGCGGAAATGGGCCAAAGAGACTGGGCCACTTCTGCGGTCCAACACTCGCTTTTGCGAGTCCGCATAAGCGGAAATATCACCGCTTCTGTGGTTTGGGCCTACCGCTTCGGCGGTCGTGGGGTCCACTTCTGCGGTTTCCCTTGGGCCTGGCCCCTTCCGCTTCCGCGATTGCAGGACCGCTTAAGCTGTCATCGTTTTTGCGGTCAAGAAGCCGCAGAAGCGGTTTTGATAGAAGTAGTAGACTTGTTTCCTTCAAAATTTCTACTTCGCTCAAACCTCGACCATTTGATGCTCGGGGATCGCGAGCCCCGCCCGAACATACCGACAAGTGTGAAATCACAAGGTGGACCTAGTCGAACCCTCGGAATACCCAAAATACTTTTAAATAAATGAAGCGGACCTTAAAACCAATTGATCCAATTTAATGAACCTCAAGTTCTTAACTTCCTACCAACGGGTCAAAATGCCCTTAAACTACTCGGATTGACACCCAGTTTTGCAGGCAGACCTTAATTGATATTTCGGACTTGTACCAAGTTTTGGAATCGAAATTTGAACCCGACACCAATAAAACAATAATTTCTTGGTTTATTAAATTTTCAAAACTTAAACTTAACAATTTTTACATAAAATTCCGTTACTCGGGCCAGGGACCTCAAAATTCTATTCCGAGCATACGCCCAGGTCCCATGTTTTCCTACAGACCGTCAGAAATTGCTAGATCGTGATTCTGGGTCCGCTTTCCCAAAATATTGACCGAAGTCAAACTTGACCTTTTGAAAGAAACTTAAAGAAGCAACTAGGCTTATTCTTGCTCGAAATTCCTCTAACTTTCGAACCACCCGCCCCCGCAAGTCATAATATAGTTAAAGAAAATGCGGAAAGTATTATTTAAGGGAACGAGGGTCAAAATTGAAAAACGACCAGTCGGTCATTATATTCTCCACCTCTTAAACAAACATTCGTCCTCGAACGGACATAGAAAGTACCTGGACTGCTGAATAAGTGGGGATATCGGCTCCGCATGTCCTCCTCGGACTCCCAAGTCGCCTCCTCCACCAGTTGGCACACTGCAGAAACCCTCTTGGATCTCAATTGGTGGTCATGCCTGTCAATAATGGCAACTAGCTCCTCCTCGTAGCTCAAACTCTCATCTAGCCGAATGGTACTGAAATCCAACATATGTGAATAGTTGGCATGATACTTGAAGAGCATCAATACATGGAAGACGGGATAAACTACTGATAAACTAGCAGGTAATGCAAGCTCATAGGCAACCTCTCCAACTCTCCTCAACACCTCGAAGGGGCCAATGAACCTTGTGCTTAACTTGCCCTTCTTCCCGAATCTCATAATTCCTTTCATAGACGAAACCTTCAGGAAGACTTTCTCACCAACCGCAAATGATACATCACGCACCTTCTGATCCGCGTAGCTCTTTTGTCTGGACTGTGCTATGCGGAGTCTTTCGTGAATCAACTTAACCTTATCCAGGGCATCCTGGACCAACTCTGTTCCAAGCAACTTAGCCTCACCAGGCTCAAACCATCCGATAGGAGAATGTCAATGTCGACCATACAATGCTTCATACGGGGCCATCTCTATACTAGACTGGTAGCTGTTATTATATGAAAACTCCACCAAGGGTAAAAACTGATCCCACTGCCCTCCAAAGTCGATCGCGCATGCTCTAAGCATATCCTCTAAGATCTAAACTATCCGCTCTGATTGTCCGTCAGTCTGAGGATAAAATGTCGTGCTGAGCTCCACGTGGGTCCCCAACTCTCGCTCAATCGCTCTGCAGAAATAGGAAGTAAACTGAGGGCATCTATCTTATATGATAGAGACCAGCACACCGTGCAGTCTCACTATCTCTCGAATCTAAATCGGGGCATAACTCTCTGCCGTATAATAGTCGCCACCGGAATGAAATGGGCAGACTTGGTCAATCTATCCACAATAAATCACACCGAATCAACCTTCCACTGATTCCGCGGCAACCCAACTTCGAAATCCATAGTAATGCGCTCCCACTTCCATTCCTGAATGGGCATCTGCTGGAGTAGGCCACCTAGCCTCTGGTGCTCGTATTTGACTTGCTGGCAATTTAAACATCTAGTTGCATACTCTGCAATGTCCCTCTTCATCCTCCGCCACCAGTAAGGTTGTCTCAAGTCACAGTATATCTTTGTAGCACCTGGATGAATGGAGTACCTCGAACCGTGGGCCTCCTCTAGGATCGTCTCTCTCAAGCCATCAATATTAGGGACACATACACGACCCTGGAGCCATAATACACCATCCTCGCCAATAGAAAACTCCTTGGCACCTCCCTTAAGCACCATCTCTCTTAGCACTGCTAAATGCGGATCATCAAGCTGTCGGGCCTTAATCTCCCCCAACAACGAAGACTGAGCAACCACATATGCTAAGACACTACTGGTCTCTAAAATGTCCAATCTCACAAGTCTGTTAGCTAGGGACTGAATGTCCAAAGCTATTGGTCTCATCTCAGCAGGAATGAATGCCAAGCTACCCATGCTCCCCGCCTTCCTACTCAAGGCATCTGCGACTATATTCGCCTTGCCTGGGTTATAAAGAATGGTAATATCATCATCCTTCAGCAACTCGAGCCACCTACAATATCGCAAATTAAGGTCCCTCTGCTTGAACAAATGCTGTAAGCTGCGATGGTCTGTATACACCTCACATGACACCCCATATAAATAATGCCTCCATATCTTAAGAGTATGAACAATCGTCGCCAACTCTAGATCGTGCACATGGTAATTATTCTCATTAACCTTCAACTGACGAGAGGCATAAGCAATAACTCGCCCTTCCTGCATCAATACAGATCCCAGGCTGATGTTAGAAGTGTTGCAATATATTGTATACGTCCCTGAACCGTAATGCAATACAAGAACTGGTGTCGTGGTCAAATCCGTCTTGAGCTTCTGGAAGCTCTCTTCACAATCATCGGACCAACAGAATGGGACCCCCTTCTGGGTTAATCTGGTCAGAGGTGACGTAATGGATGAAAAACCCTGTACAAATCGTCGATAGTAGCCTGCTAAACCCAAAACGCTCCTGATCTCGGTCACTGAAGTAGGACGTGGCCAACTCTAAACTGCCTCGACCTTCTTGGGATAGATCCACCTTGATACCCTCTCCTGATACGATATGCCTCAAGAATACCAATGACTCTAGCCAAAACTCACACTTGGAGAACATACCATAAAGCTTTTACTCTTGCAAGGTCTGAAGCACTGCCCTCAGATGCTACTCGTTCTCCCCCAGGCTACGTGAATATATCAAGATGTCATCAATGAAAACAATGACGAAGGAGTCAATATAGGGCCTGAACACTCTGTTCATCAATTCCATAAATGTCACTGGAGCATTAGTCAAGCCAAATGACATCACTAGGAACTCATAATGGCCATATCCCATCCTGAATGTGGTCTTCGGAACATCTGAATCCCAAAATTTCAGTTGATGATACCCCAATTTCAGGCCGATCTTAGAGAACACCATAGCACCATACAAATGGATACTTGTTCTTGATGGTTACTTTGTTCAACTGGCGGTAGTCAATGCACATCCGCATAGTCTCATCCTTCTTCTTTACAAACAGTACTGGTGCACCCAAGGCGATACACTGGGCCTAACAAACCCCTTAGCTAGCAACTCCTCTAACTGCTCCTTCAGCTTTGGGAGCCATACAGTATGGTGGGATGGATATAGGCTAAATGCTTGGAGCCAAATCAATACAAAAATTAGTATCACGATCCGGAGGCATGCCAGGGAGATTAGAAGGAAAAATATTGGCGAATATTCGAACAACTGGCACCGAATCAATCGTCGGAGACTCTACAGTGGTGTCTCGAACATAAGCTAAGTAGACAGACACCCTTTCTCAACCATGCATTGAGCCTTCAAGAAGGAAATAACCCTGCTAGGTGTATCTACAATGGAGCCCCTCCACTCCAATCTCGGAAACCCTGGCATCACTAGAGAAACAATCTTGGAATGGCAATCTAGAACATCGTGATAAGGAGATAGCCAATCCATGCGCAAGATAACCTCAAAGTCAATCATATCAAGCAACGGGAGATCTGCTCTAGTCTCAAAATCATAGAAAGTAACAACACAAGACCGATAGACCTGGTTCACAACCATAGAATCGCCCACAAGAGTGGACACATGCATAGGAACACCTAAGGGCTGGGGGGAAATGGCCAAGAACCGAGCAAACAGAGATGATACATAAGTATAAGTGGACCCTGGATCAAATAATACGATGCCTCTCTACCACTAATGGAAATAATACCTATAATCACGGCATCTGAGGCTAATGCATCTGGTCTGGCGGGGAGAGCATATAATCTAGCTGGAGCACCGGCTGACTGGACTCCAACTAACTGAGCAAGAGCTGGCTAACCTCTCCCTATCAGGCACCTACTCCTGGAATGACCTCTACTAGTCTGCTCTCCACCTCTAGGCGACTGAGCCACTGGTGCTGGAATCCCGGGCTGTTTTTCCTACTCTTCATCTCCTCATGTGGCATGTATCCCCGCACTCAAAATAACATGGTGAGACAGCATGCTACCCAAATGGCTGACGCTGAATACCTGAGGTCCCACTATAAATTGCCTGAGCAGTCGGCGGACGGTAAGAACCCTCATCATAGCGCTGAAATATAGACTGGAAGACTTTGAAGGACCTAAATACCCACTAGATGAACCCTGGACGGCTGGCGGGTGAGCGAACTGTCTGGCATAGCGCAAAAATAGGAGCGCACTAGAGCACCGCAAGCAGGTGGGGGTGCTGGAACTGATGGCTTACTGGACTGACCCCTCCCAAAGTGATCTCTGCCCCTAGCTGGGGTGCCTCTAAACTCTCCTGAGAATCTGTCCCTCTTATCCTACTGCATCTGCTCTCTACCCTTAACCGGTAACCCTCGATCCTGCAGGCAATCTCGAGCACTAGCTAATATCCTGTGCCCATCTCTATCACGTGCCATACCTGATCAGATAGTGGGATGTAGCCGTGCAACAAACCTTCGAACTCTCTCTACCCCGTGGTAAGTATCATAAGTGCATGGCGAGACAACTCAGAGAACCTTGCCTCATAATCCGTCACTGACATATGACCCTGCTCCAGATACTCAAACTGATGACGTAGCTCTTCCCTCTCGGAGAGTGGAATGTATCGATCAAGAAATATCTGGGTGAACTGACCCCAAGTAAGGGGAGGAGCGCCTGCCGGCCTACTAAGCAAATAGGACCGTCACCATTTATGGGCCCTACCCTCAAACTAGAAAGTAGTAAAGTCAACTCCGTGTGACTCCTATATCCTCAAGCTCTGCAGCCTATCCCTACACCTGTCAATGAAATCCTGGTGTACTCATGACGCTCGCCCCCGAAGGCTGGAGGGTGTAATCTAGTCCATCTGTCTAATAACTTCAGCAGATTGCCGTCCACAGTTGGCCTAGCCTAGGGTGCCGCTGCAATAACTAGCTGGACCCCATCTACGGGTAGTGCACTCAGAGTATGATAAACAACGACTGCATGACCTTGAGCCTGATCAGTAGGGGTTTGTGCTCCCCCTCATGCATGTGAGGTAGCCAGATCTACTGGAAATAAACCAGCTTGAGTCATAGTGTCCATGAACCGAAGCATATGGCCCATAACCTCCTAAAATTTCGGTGCAATCGTAAAATCCACCGGAGTAGGCGTAGCTGCAGGCGCCTCACCCTGCTCCTCGATGATGGGATCCTCTGTAGGGTCTACTGGTGGCGCAATTGAAATGGCCCTGGGATGCCCTTGCCCCCTACCACAGGCCGGTGCCCTCCCCGGCCTCTACCTCGGCCTCTAGCAAAGGGGGGAGTAGCTCCTCCTGGGTCTGGTATGTCGGCGGCACGGGTCCTTACCATCTGTGAGAGAATAGGAGAAGAAAATTAATTTACTGACCACTGCACGATGGAAATGAATAAAGAGAAGTCTTTCCTAACACTTCCCTTAAAGATAAATACGGACATCTCCGTACCGATCTAGAAGTTTCTACTAGGTTTTCCCGTAACTTGTGAGACCTACGTGAACCTAGTGCTCTGATACCATGTTGTCACGACCCATTTTTTATAAAATAGATCATGATGGCGCCCAACACCCTAGTTGGGCCAGCTAGGTGCAAAATTAAGATTTAAATGCCCATTTTAGTTTAACTCAAAACTAACATGTTAAAGACTTCCAAAAATTAAGGAAAATCAATAAAAACCATAAAGTTCTGACATAGTAGAATAGACCCCAAAAAGTGAATGAACATCCATACAGTATGTGTGCCAGAACCCTGTGTCAGTAGTTATGGGTGACCAATAGAGTTTACACAAAATATACAAAATATTGTCATACTGTCTGAATCAGAATAGACAGAAAAGCATAATTACAAGATAAAGGGCTTCTTCAGCTGCAGATCGGCGTGAGAAAGAAGGCAGCTCACCGTAGAAGTCCATGAGCCAGCTCACTGCGGCCCGCTCAAATACTGACCATATCCACCTACCTCAAAATATGTACATTTAAGTACAGAAGTGCAACACGAGTACGTAAACTACATGTACTCAGTACGTATCCAGTCTAATCTCGAAGAAGTAGAGACGAGATGTCGACTTGATACTTACTAAGGACCAAATAATATGACATAGTAAGAAGAATTAAACAACATAATAAATTATTAAATAGATAGGTTCCACAGAAGGATCTTTTACTCATATTCTTGCCTTAATTAAATTTATAAGTTTCTTGCTTTAATTAGCAAGTAATACTAATACCACAGTTGACAACAACAAATAAATCATGTATAAACATGCCGAGGTCGACGGCCCTCTCTAATAGAAAGTAAATGTGCACTGCCGACGATCGTGCGACACGAACCATAGATGCATCTATTATCACCGAGGCGATCGGCCCGGTCCAAAATCATCAAGACAATATCAAGGAAAGCACATAAGGATCAATTATATACAAGGAAATCTCTACCAAGACTCAGAAATTTTATATGCTTACTTTCATGTTCTCAAGTCTCTAACAATTACAACGTTCATATTGGCTACTACAAAGTACGAAATATTTCCCCAAGTAGGCATGTGTGGGTCTTAAGCTACCCAATTTTTTTTTATATAGTAGCTACGTACGGACTCTTATCACCTCGTACTTACGTAGCCCTCGCATTTAGCAACAATTACTTATTTAAATCCTAGAGGGATAATTTTCCTCTTACGAGGTTAGAAAGGAGACTCACCTCGCTCTAAAGTTCTCTCCCAATCTCCAAGAACGAGCTCAAGTCCTTAATTCGAAGCCGAAAAATCTTAAGCTAATCAACCGAAGCAAAAATTAGTAAATAAAGGCCTGCAAGATCAAATTCTAGCTATTTAAACAATTTCCTAGCCATTAACACTAGTTTCCTAAATTCCGACCCGAGGCCCACGTGCCCAGATTCTGAGATTTTTCGAGGGAAGTTGTTCTCTATCATCTAAGGATCACAATTATATAATTTCTAGTTCATTGCATGGCAAATTTTCATGTTAAAACTTAAATTTCCATTAAACCCTAGGTCTAGCTCATTTTCCTTGATTTTACCCAATCCTTGATATTAAATCTACCTAATATTTATGTATTTGAACTAAAATTTAGTGGGCATTACTTACCTCAAAATGTTATGCTGAAACTTCCCCTTTTGAATCACCAAAATCGCCTAAGAGTTGAGAGAGATATGAGGGGTGTCTAGCAAAGGTACAAGTTCCTTTACCTAAAAGGGTTAAAATGGGACCAAAATTAGGAGATTGCATTTTCATTGGAAATGCTACAAACAATAAAGCATGTCGATTTTTAGTTCATAAATCTGATAATCCCGAAATTCATGTTAATACGGTAATGGAGACAGATAATGCTGAATTTTTTGAAAGCATCTATCCGTATAAAACTAAAAGCGAATCGTTAAGTGAAAAACCTAAACGACCTTGGGAAGAACAAAAGGAAAATACTCCAAGTATAGAAAATCCAAGGCATAGCAAACATCAAAGAACATCTATGTCATTTGGACCAGATTTTGTGACATTCTTGCTTGAAAATGAGCCTCAAACTTTTAAAGCAACTATACCGTCTTCTGATTCAACATTTTGGAAAGAGGCAGTCAATAGTGAGGTTCAATCAATTTTGGATAATCATACATGGGAATTGGTTGATCTTCCTCCAGTGAATAAGCCTTTAGGTTCGACATGGATCTTTAAATGGAAAATTAAAGCTGATGGCACTATTGACAAATATAAGGCAAGACTTATTATCAAAGGTTATAGACAAAAGAAAGGCCTTGATTACTTTGACACTTACCCGCCAGTAACGGGGATAACATATATTAGGGTGTTAGTGGAACTAGCCGCCGTATATGGTCTTGAAATCCATCAAATGGATGTTAAAACAACTTTACTAAATGGAGAATTAGAGGAAGAAATTTACATGGAACAACCTGAGCGTTTTGTGGTTCCTGGTAAAGAGAAGAAAGTGTGCAAACGTGTTACGTCACTTTATGGACTTAAACAACACCAAAACAATGGCATGCAACATTTGACCAAACAATGTTAGCAAATGGATTTGAAATTAACGAGTGTGATAATTATGTTTACATTAAAAATATTCCAGGTCATGAAGTCATTATCTATTTATATGCTAATGACATGTTGATAATAAGCAAAAGTATGGCAGATATAAATGCTACAAGCATGCTAGCTAGCAAATTCGACATGAAAGACTTAGGAGTTGCTGATGTGATCTTAGGAATCAGAATTCGCAAGACTCCACAAGGTCTAGCATTATCACAGCCTCACTACATTGAAAAGGTACTTGACAAGTTCAAGTATTTGGATTTCAAAATTGCCAAGACTCCAATTTATGTGAGTTATGCACTTCAAAAGAATGAAGGTGAACGTGACTCACAACTGGACTATGCAAGAGTATTGGGAAGTTTGATGTATATCATGAATTGTACGCGCCCAGATATAACATGTGTAATTAGCAAACTGAGTTGGTTTACAAGTAATCCCAATCAAATACATTGGATGACAATGAAACGAGTTTTGGGATATCTAAAACATACCCAAAATTATGCTTTGCATTATAACAAATATCCTTCCGCGATCAAGGGATATAGTGATGTAAATTGGATCACCGGATCATCTGAAGTTAAATCCACGAGTGGATATGTTTTCATAATTGGGGGTGGAGCAATATCTTGAAAATTATCCAAACAAACATGCATCGCCTTTCTACATAGGAGTCTAAATTTATAGCTTTAGATAAGGCCGGCGAGGAAGATGAATGGCTCCAGAATTTCTTGGAAGATATTCTATTTTGGCCCAAACCTTTGTCACCTATATGTATACATTGTGATAGTCAAGCGGCAATAGGTAGAGCAGTGAGCGTTATGTATAATGGAAAACCTCGTCATATCTGACGGAGACACAATACCATTAGAAAATTACTCTTTAGTGGTGTTATTTCAATTGATTACGTAAAGTCAAGAGATAACGTGTCAGATCCACTAACAAAAGGCCTATCTAGAGAGGCAGTTGAAAGATCATCAAAAGGAATGGGGTTAAAGACCTAGGATAAGTCATCATGGCCGTAACTCTACCTAGCAGACTGGAGATCTCAAGAGCTAGGTTCAAAGAGATCAAACAAAGTTATGAATGACGGTTCTACATTGTCAACTAACTCAACCCATTCTCGCGATAAAGATAATGTTCAAAAATAAGGTAAAGCATTAGGCTTTTTGATGAGTCAATAAAGCATAAAGCTTTTTAATGATTTGCTAAGTCTGGCAAGATATGAACAAATAGTGTGTCTTTAAGATTACACGTTTAGGAATCACCTATATGAGTGTGAAGTGTAAGCCGCTTCAAGAAGAATGAAAGTTAAGGCCCATTCTCTAAGCACACATGCAATCAGGCGGTGTTCACGGATGAAACGAACACAGGCGTGAGAACCATAGATGGTTAAGGATTGATTTTGTGACTTGTGTTGTCTAGGTTTACAACAAAGCTCGACGGTTCAAAGATATCAAATCTATCGATTGACCGAGTACATCCGATATAAGTTCATTATGAAAAGTTCAAAGGGAAACCTACCTATCTAGAGGCAATCAATTCTTGCTTATAAAACACACACACGTCCATGTATTCCTTTAAGTTTATAGCCATTCCCCATTCATGTGGGGCATAGTAGGGTTTGTTATTTAATAAATAATAATAAAAGAGGTGTGAATGAAAAATGATGGAAAAAGAAATGGAGGGATGACCCGCGATTCGGTCCGGTCTAGCCCGTTTTTCTTTCCCAGATTAATTTAAATTCGTTTTAAATCTCCCACAAAAAATTTTTAACAGCCATGACTATTCTGAAAGGTTGCAAAACCTCTTGAGAGGGTCACACCTGTTCCAACAGCCATGACTGTTCTAAAAGGTTGCGAACTTCTTCAGAGGGTCATACCTGTTCCAACGGCCATGACTGTTCTGAAATGTTGCAAACCTCTTCAGAAACATCACCAAGTTGGCTATAAATAGACCTTCAAATTCGAGAATATTTACTTACGAAATTTTCTGAATTTTCTTCTTCTTCTGCACAAAATTTTTCAGTGTGTTTTACGACCATCGAGTGGTTCGCCGATCACCAGAGTTTCAGGTACCGATACTCCGGTGACTTAAATCGTTCTATCCTTGGAGGATATATTCCATAACCTCGTGTACTTGAGGGGAATAATTTCCTTAAGGACACACTGTATATTTAGTGGGATGATTTGTTCCTATAATGTTTTTTCCAGAATTTATTTTTAAGAAGTTTACTATTTTCGAAATTTGATTTCTACTAACTTTCTGTTTCTGTTTTCAGAAGGATTATTATTTAGTTTACATCAATACAGATTTAATAACATGCTTCCCATGTTTCTTTGAGACCAAAGTGGGAAAAAGGGAATTCAGCAAATACAACTAATAAAGTTTCTCATAAGGCTGAAGTGTGTGTAGGAATGGCAAACAGTGCGGGGCGGGGCGGTTGCGGGGCACAGCCGCGAAGATTCCAACCCGCCCTGCACCGCCCCGCAAAATAAATTTTTCTAATTTTAACCGCTCCGCCCCGTGAAAAACCGTACCGCCCCGCTCTGTGAAAAATCGCCCCGCCCCGCCCCGCATATATAAATTTCTAATTTTTTAAATCCAATCTAGTAAACCAAGTAATTTTTTTTGCAATATACTTGTATCTGAGTATTAAAGGACTGGTGAAGCATATACGATTGTATAGCATATACCAGATTACTTGTCTCAATTACAAAAGATAAATACATATATGATTGTATAGCATATGCCACATGATAACTAAGTAATGCAAATATTTATTCAAACCCATCCATTTTTTGTGGGAACTTGAGATGTTCGATTAGATGTTCATGCAAATTTACATTTTTAATGTCCTTCAAACATGTAAGCGAAAAACATAGTAACCATTTGATACTTGAACAATTTGATTTCACAAAGAGAAATAGTTTTATTAGATATGTAGTAATTGCCAAGATTCTTCCAACAAAGCAAATATATTCCGTACATGTTATATGTAGTAGTCAACTACAAAGTAGTCTCTTTTCAACCAACCAGAGTTTTATTACTTGATACTTTAAGCGATATCTCTGAGCTGCAGCAGCATGGCTCAAGAGTAGATTATGTGCAACAATAAAGACAAGTAAATAAGAGAGAGAACGAGTTTATGATTTTCTTAGAACTCCATATCCATGATCGTACAAGGCTTCTTTTGAATAGCTTAGGATCAAATTAATTCTAGAAAGCTTAATTATAAAGAGAATGTCAGAAAATACAAAAGTATAATGATAAAGTCTGGTTGTCTTGTGAGAGTGGACAGTTCGAAACTGAAAGTCCCTCCTTCGTTCGAGAGGCATCCTACTTATAGGACCTTGGTCTCCAAATCCAATTTGAGTCTCATTGAGGAATGAGGAGATGTGGGTTGCTAATTGAGGAGTCGGCAGGACACTCAACCTTATCCCCATGACTCGATCAGTGGGGTTAAATGGGCGTTTTCGTGGGTTGGACACATGGAGATTGTTCCCCACGCCGCAGAAGGTTTTTAATAACCCGCACCTGCGACCCGCACCGCCCCGCGTTAATTTTTTTTAAAAAAATTATGCCCCGCCCCACACCGTTTGCCATTCCTAAGTGTGTGAAACTCTTCAAAGAGTTTGGAAAAAGACTGGTGGAAGAAGAGATTTTCTAGCTCAAGTGAGAATGGTAGTAGCAAAACAAAGAACAATATTAGTGGAAGCAGACGCACAAATAGAAGCAGTGGCAGCAGTTCTAGCAACATCACTAATAGAAAGAAACAACGGCAACAAGTATATACATGTTGATCTCTTAATTTTTCAACTAATAGAATGAAACCTCATTAATCCGTCATTAAGAGAGCTTTTTACCATGACCATTCTCATAAGCATCCGCATTATTGATTGAAGAATCAATTGAGATGATATCCAAGACTTCCTAACATAGTTGGACCATATTGTAATGATAGTCGTCCTCAATATTGAGACTCTATAAATTACAGTTACAACATTTCAAGTTGTGCATTTTTCCCCCAAAAGTAGAGCGTACTTTCTTTCCATTCCAATAGTTGTTGTATTACTCTTCTTCGTCTTTTTTTTAGATTTCCAGTAGTACCTGATGTTGCTTCTGCTTTGATCTAATTATTACTAGCTAGTTGTGCTACTATCTCTTCTCCTGTGACTCTTTACTATTGATATATTTCAACTTGCTTTGCTTTTCTAATTGTCCTTGTCTGAGCCGAGGGTATGTGAAAAACAACCTCTCTATTTGTATAGGACGAGGTAAGAATTGAGTATATAACTATTCTTCCCAAACCCTATATGTGGGAATATAATATACCGGTTGTTTGTTATCTAGGTTGACTATTGTCCTACTATTCCCGGGTTCATATCTTATTTCTTATAATGAGTCATTTACATTTATTACATTAATTAACGTGCTCTAACAATTTGAAAACACATGACCGGGCAGAAAAAAAAAGTGGTACTATATAAGTAATTAGGAAAATGTCAATGTTGGCAACCTGTGCAGATATCATCAACAGCTTTTTACACGTTGGGCTCTATGACAACGCTTTTCCCTCTCTTTTTGTCTTATATTCTTTTTCTCCATTTAAAAAGAAGAAATAAAAAAAATTAATAACTACATTATATCATGAGGAATTAAATATTAGTAACGGAACTCATATCATTGTGTAAGTACGAAACGAGAGTACTATCTGAAAGGGGAAACTTCTGATTTTTTTCCTCGATCGATCATGCTCTTTTTTATTATATATATGTAACCATATGTCGACGGCGCGTCTAGACATATTATTCTGTATACAGCTAAATAATTCATAATATGCTATTTTCCCATTCTTTTTGACAATGGGCGGTTCATTATACGTTATTTAACAATTTATTCATAAAAAATAGTACCATTTATGTGCAGTTCTTGTTTTCTTAATATTTACATTGTTTTTTTTACAAAGCTGAGAAGCAGCGGGAATATTTGAATTATGAATTTGTTCGGTTGCAAATGGGGCAGAGGCGGCTCAACCCTAAGGCAACTAAAGCCCCGGCTTTAGGCCCCAAAAAATATAAGGCCCCAAATTTTATTCATGTTATATATATAATAAGTTTATTTTTAATAATTATTTTTATAATTCTTTACAATGATATAAGTAAATCTTGTGATAAATCATTTATTATGTCAATAATCATTATAGCATAACTTTAAATATTATGCTATTTTATAGGGAGAATTTGGTTGAGCTATAACTGCCTTTTTCGTGTTGTTCTTCGTTAGGTCGAGGTAAGTAAGGTATACGAAGGAAAAACCTATTTGACAATGAAAGTGACCAAAGGTATTCGTTTTTCAAAAATCTTTAGCTTGTACACAAATACAGCAGACCCTTCCTAAATCCATGTGAATTCCTCTTCGTAGTTTTTCATTTCACCAGACCCGTGAAATGATTTGACTTCCACAACTCAATAAGATTGGGGATATAAATAGTATTAATATTTTTGCCTCCAAAGATCTCTAATAACGATTTAGCTTTAGGCCCCGCATTCTATCGAGCCTTGGCTTCAACCATTTTTACAATCATATTAAGTTATTATCAATGTATCACAAATTACTGTACACACAAAATTAATTGCTCATACCCTCTTAGTCTTTATCTCATTACTGCAATCTTATGAAAGCTATATTATGGTGCAGTATGTAAGCGTTGTCTTTTGGCACAACGTAGTTTATAATTTAATTTGCAAAAGATAGTCAATTATTAGTGTGACCTATTAATTTTTTTAAAAAGTTTTATATCATAGATTTTAAATATTACGCGTATTAAATCGGAAAAATAGCACACAAGAATTTTTTGTAGGTTTTTTTTTACTCTTATTCAAATAGTAAAAATTTAACGTACCATTTCCTCGTCAGCGTGGCCTATATAAGTTAACATTTTAATTGAGTCTTTCCATTGACCTCTGCATCTAGTGGAGATTTTACTGCACTGTGTTATGGTCAATGCTAACGTCTACATTGATCTCCAAGTATATGATAAAGAGTATTTCCAGCCCTACCATGTGACAATTTAATTTGGAGACAAATACTATGCTAATGAGAGCAAGAAATTAGTTCAAACTGACAAACGACAACCACTAAAGCCATCACATGCAGCATGGCCTAACTATTGGGCAACAAAGTTCAAAGTAGCAACAGAAATCCAACACACGTACGTAGCAATTGGAAGGTGAATAGCAAGGAAATCACATTACTATCTGACATGACTAACAATTATTTGGTTACAATTTATATGACAGTACTATTATTATTTGAAGTATATTGTCAAACATTTTTATATTTTAAATTGTTAATAATTTTGACTTTCAGTATTACTATTCACATAGTTTTCAAATATATAAATTTTAATTAAAAACCTTAGAAGAATCTATTTCGCCTCATACTAAAAATTAAGTGTTTTGACATTTGTCTTTCACTCCCGAACACCTTCAAATAAAATGGGACTGAGGATTAATGTAATAGAGTGTTGTTGTTGTTGTTGTACTCTCTTTTTATCTCAGAAGTTGCATAAATTGTGTGACGAACCAGATGTTCAAGAGGTGGATTCAATATTTAAATTTTATAGGTTCAGATTCACAATTCTACCATATTTTTTCAAATTTAATGTGTTTAAAATTTATTATTTGTACATATTTAATATTTTCTAAGGAAAAATACAGAATATGAGCAAAACTAATGAGTTGAACTCATAGCTTCTACATTGGATATGCCTCTGACATGCCCCAGATTGTCCTCTCCCCCTCCCCAGATTATGATATGCTGAAAATTATAAAGGAAATAAAAAAGACGCGAGAGAGAAGATTACATAAATGTATAAAGGTCTTCATAGAAGCAGGCATAGGTCCGAGAGAAACTAATTGTTAGTACATTAAAGATGATGGAACTGTGGGGCGCCCTTAACGAGTAATGTTCGCAGACAATGTGCCTTCTGATCAAGGATAGAAATATAATGGTTGCTGGCTTCTGCGTCAGTTGATGATAAGTCTGCATGAATTTATGATAAGTCCACCCAAAAGTTCAGAAGATATAAGGAAATTAGATAGGGAAAAGGAATGCGAAAGAGACCTCTCCTATCAAGTGTCCAAGTGATTACAAACACAGTGAATCTGTCCTTGGGCAAAAACTGTGCCATATGAGCACTGCCAATCGTGTAGTATCACTTTCATCAATAATTAGGATAAAATTGTGACGATCCGGCTAGTCGCTTTATGAGTTATTGTTCTGTTTTTCCCATTTCTACTTCTTTACGCTTTGTTTATCCGTATTATGTGGTACCGGGTTGGTCGGATCAAATCCGGAATGATTTTCGTAAGGTTTGAGACACTTAGTCACTTTTGAGGAAGCTTAAGTTGAAAAAGTCAACCGGATGTTCACTTATATGTCTGAGGGCTCAGATGTGCATTTTGATGGTTCGGTTAGCTTCGGGAGATGATTGGGACTTAGGAGCGTGATCAAAATGAGTTTGGAGGTTCGGAGTAGATTTAGGCTTGAATCGGCGAAGTTGGCATTTTGGCGATTTCCGGCTAGTAGGTGAGATTTTGATATAGGGGTCGGAATGGAATTCCGAGAGTTCAGTAGCTTCATTCTGTTATTTCGGATGTCTGTGCAAAATTTCAGGTCACTCGAAGTGGTTTGGTTGGGTTTTTTTATCAAAAGCGGAATGCGGAAGAATTTAGAACCATAGGCTTGAATTCGATGTGTTTTGGTGGTTTTGATATTCTTTGAGTTGTTTTAAAGATTGATACAACTTTGAATAAGGTTATGGAATATGTTTGTGCTTTTGGTTGAGGTCCCGGGAGCCTTGGGATGATTTCGGATGGTTAACGGGGACTTGAAAGTTTGATGCAGCTGCAGATTTTGCTGCTTCTGGTATTTCCCCACCTGCGGATTGGGGACCACAGGTGCGGCACCGCATGTGCGAAAGATGGGCTGCAGAAGCGGCCAAAGGTGCATTTGGCAGGAAACCGCAAAAGTGGCTAGGAGGACCGCATCTGCGAAGTCGCAGATGCGGGTTTGGAACAGCAGATGCGAGAAATGGGGGAAGCTTAAGTGATTTCTGCAAAAACGGATCAAGAACCGCAAATGCGGTACCGCAGATGCACAAATGTCTGGACATAACATATAAGTTATTTCATTTGCGATTTTTAGAGGGTTTCTTCACTTTTTAACACGAATTTGAGAGCTTTGGTGATTTTGAAGAGAGAATTCAAGGGGAACTCATTGAGGTAAGAATTTTGGGCACAAAAACTCGATTTTGTGGCATTAATGCATGTATTAGAGCTGTAATTAAAGGTAAATGTGAGAAAGCTAGGGCGTAAAAACCTAGGCCATTGATTGAGGATTTGGAAGACCATTTGTGGTCGGATTTTGAAACTTTTTATATGTATGAACTCGTGGGGAGATAAGAAATTTAATGATGTTAATTTTATCAAATTTTGAGGCATGGTTCCGCGGGTCGGGGCATTGGTAATTTCGGGATTTGTGATATTTTTCGAATATTTTCGAGTGGGCTTCGTCCCTTTAGCATAATGTAACCGTTACATTCTGATTTTGGTAGATTCGGAGCATCCGGAGATCGATTCGAGAGGAAACGGCATTGCGAGCTAGATTTTGGGCTGGATTGAGGTGAGTAATGATTTTAAATATTGTCTTGAGGGTATGAAACCCCGGAATTTCACAGTGTTAGGCTATATTGAGGTGAGACGCACGTTAGATGATGAGCGTGGGGTCGTGCACCGCTGGGGATTGTGACTTAGTCCCTCCCGAATGACTGTTCCACTGCGTGTTTGACAGTTAATTGTTTGATATTATTATATTTTGGACTTGTCACGACCCGGATTTTCCCCCAACATCGGGATCGTGATGGCGCCTACTCGTGGTAGCTAGGCAAGCCACCGTATTCATACTATCCTGTTTTTAACACAATTTTAATTAAATAAATGCGGAATACTTTATCGAAATGGAAATAACAAATCGCAAGGTGAAAATTATACCGAAATCCTCTACCCAAGACGTGGAGTCACCAACTCACAAACTACTATGGAATACTACACATAAAAGTCCGAAGGAAATATAACATAATTCCTGTTTGTCTCGAAACAAAGAGACTACAACTAATAACATAAATAAAGAAAGAGACGCCGGGCCTGCGGACGTCCGCAAGCTACCTCGGTCTCAAATGTGATCAATTCCCACGCAATCTATTTATCGCGTCGCTCGCTCCCGATCGTAACTCGGACTCGTGCAAAAACGCATGAAGTAGTAGCATCAGCACAACCGACCCCATGTGCTCGGTAAGTGCTCGGCCTATCCCGGGCAAGTAGTGACAAGCCTAGGACCGTACACTCACATAAACCCGTGCAATTCAATATATATATGTGTACCACAAAATAACAAGAAATAATCAAGTAATAACACAATAAGAAATATCTTAAAGAATTTAACAACTAACCACGGTTAATAATTTCACAAAGAAAACAAAGTATAATGTAAACACGAATAATATCACTTCACGAAATAACAAGCAATTGCACGGCATCACCCTTCGTGCTTTTACTCTCATCCTCACCAAATAAGCAAATAAAGTACACGGCATCACCCTTCGTGCTTTTACTCTCATCCTCACCAAATAAACAAATAAAGTACACGGCATCACCCTTCGTGCTTTTACTCTCATCCTCACATCCATAGTACGGCATGATCCTTCGTACATGGTTCAATAACAGGGCACGGCATGATCCTTCGTGCATAATCAATAAATAAACATGGCACGGCATTAACTTTCGTGCATAAATAAATAAACATGGCACGGCATCACCCTTCGTGCATTATCACTCTTCCTCACCCAAATAACAATCACAGTTAAGGGCAGAGAAAGAAACAACAATTCATAAATCGTCCCATCAAGGGCAATCAATAATTATCTTCACAACAAGTCCCAACAAGGGAGAACAATAACGATTCACATGTAATATATCTCAAAATATCATTTTCCAACGACTCACGGTCATACTAGACGCCAGTGTATGGATGCTCGTCACCACAGCCCATACACCGCACTCGATCACATAACACATAACACATAATCCTATTCCCTCAAGCTAGGATAGAACAAACACTTACCTCGAATGCTTATGAACAATTCACTCCGTGGAAATGTCTTTTCTTTCAATTTGGCTCCAATCCAACCGTATCTATACACAATTGATTTAATATCATCAATTCTACTCAACAAACTAATTCTTAATACCAAATACCACTTTTACAACATTCTGCCATGAATAGTAAATTTCAACCCCGGGCCCACATGGCCGGAATTCGGGGTTAGGACCAAAATCCGGTTACCCATCCCCCCACGAGTTCATGTATATAATTTGTTTCAAAATCGGACCTCAATTCGAGGTCCAATTCCCCAATTTATGAAAAACCCTATTTTCTAACAAAAACAAGAATTTTACCATGAAAACATTTGATTTCTAATGAAAAACATGTTTAATGATGTTAGGAATTGAAAGAATTAAGTAAAAAGTGACTTACAATCGATTTGATGAAGAAGAAATCCTTGAAGAATCGCAAATGGGTGTTTTAGTTTTGTAAAAATGTGAAGAAATGACTGAAATCCGTGTTTTTCAGGTCTCTGTGTTCGCATTTGCGAACATGGGTTCGCAATTGCGAACCCCGACCAATTTCTGGAGTTTGAAAAATAAGCTAAGGCTGGGAAGTTCGCATTTGCGAACATTTGTTCGCATTTGCGAACACTGGCAGTCAAAGGGATGTTCGCATTTGCGAACTAATGTTCGCATTTGCGAACACATGTTGTATAAGGCAGTGTTCGCATTTGCGAACAATGGTTCGCATTTGCGAACCAAGGCAGTATGGGGAATGTTCGCATTTGCGAACTTTTGTTCGCATTTGCGAACATAGGCAGGCACTGGGGACCTTCGCAAATGCGAACGTTTGTTCGCATTTGCGAACAAGGCTGGCTTCGCATTTGCGATCAAGGTTCGCATTTGCGAGCCTTGCCTTACACCGTCCCCTTCGCAATTGCGAGAAATTCTTCGCAATTGCGAAGCCAACAGCTGGGTGAAAAACCAGCAGTTCAAAAAATCAGATTTTTAACCAACGGCCTATCAAATCTTTACCCGAGCCCCCCGGCTCCAAACCAAACATGTACACAACCTCAAAAACACATTATGGACTTGTTCGTGCGATCATATCGCCAATATCACTTCGTTTCAATCAAATCAAGCCCCAAACTCATGGTTTTCATAGTTTTGATTTTCAAAACTTCTTAACTTGGAACTCAAGGTCCAAAACATCTCAAACGACATCCAAATGTCACCAAACTTTACAGAAATCACATATATAATATTTAAGACTTGTACCGGGCGTCGGAACCAAAATACGAGCCCGATACCAAGGTCTATTAATTTATTTCCTTTAATAATTGCATCAAAAACAATTTCACATAAAAATTCATAACTCGGGCTCTAGGCCTCAGAATTCGACTCCGGACGCATGTCCAAGTCCCATATTTTCCTACGGACCTCTCGGGACCATCAAATCTCGGGTCCGGATCCGTTTACCAAAAATGTTGACCGAAGTCAACCATATCAATATTAATATCATTTTTATCCAAATTTCTCATAGAATTCATATTTTCTATCACAAAATCTTTCCGGCTACATGCTCGGATCGTGCACGTAAATCAAGGCAACATAGAATGAGGTTTTCAAGGCCTCAGAAGCTCGAAATTATTAATAAAATAAGTGATGACCCTTTGGGTCGTCACATTCTCCACCTCTAAAACAACCGTTCGTCCTCGAACGGACAAAAGAAAGAAGTACTCGAGTCATGGAATAAATGAGGATATTGGCTCGGCATGTCAGATTCGGACTCCTAGGTCGATGCCTCAGGAAGCTGTCCCCTCCACTAAACTCGCACAGAAGGAAAATTCTTCGACCTCAACTATCGAACCTGCCGATCTGGAATAGCTACCGGCTCCTCCTTATAGGATAGATCTTTGTCCAATTGGACAGTGCTAAAATCTAACACGTGCGGTGGGATCGCCGTGGTATCTCCGAAGCATAGATACATGAAAAACTGGATGCACGGCTGATAAGCTAGGCGGCAAAGCTAATCTGTAAGCCACCCCTCCCACTCTGTCTAGAATCTCAAATGGGCCAATATACCTAGGGCCGAGCTTGCCCTTCTTCCCAAACCTCATCACGCCCTTCATAGGCGACACCCGGAGCAATACTCGTTCACCAACCATGAAATCTACATCTCGAACCTTACGATCCGCATAAGTCTTTTGCCTGGACTGAGCTGAACGCAATCTCTCCTGAATAGTCTTGACCTTATCCAAGGCCCCCTGAACTAAGTCAGTACCCAACAATCGAGCCTCTCCCCGTTCAAACCATCCAACTGGTGATCGACATCGCCTACCATACAACGCCTCATACGGAGCCATCTGGATGCTAGACTGGTAACTGTTATTGTAGGCGAACTCTGCTAATGGCAGAAACCGGTCCCACGAGCCTCCAAAATCAATAACACAGGCTCGAAGCATGTCCTCTAGAATCTGAATAGTCCTCTCGGACTGGCCATCCGTCTGAGGGTGAAATACTGTACTCAGCTGAACCTGGGTGCCTAACTCCTGCTGGACCGCTCTCCAGAACCGCGAGGTAAACTGCGTACCCCGATCGGAGATAATAGATATCGGCTCCCCATGAAGTCGAACAATCTCTCTGATGTAAATCTCTGCTAACCTCTCCGACGAGTAGGAGACGGATACTGGAGTAAAGTGTGCTGATTTGGTCAGCCTATCAACAATGACCCAAATAGTATCAAATTTCCTCCGAGTCAAAGGAAGTCCAGTAACGAAATCCATAGTGATCCGCTCCCATTTCCACTCGGGAATTTCAATCCTCTAGAATACACCACCAGGTCTCCGGTGCTCATATTTCACCTGCTGACAATTTAGACACCGAGCGACATACGTAACGATATCTTTCTTCATTCTGCGCCACCAATAGTGTTGCCGTAAGTCCTGGTACATCTTCGCGGCACCTGGGTGAATAGAATACCGTGAACTGTGGGCCTCTGCTAAGATCAACTCTCGAATTCCTTCGACATTGGGCACACAAACTCGACCCTGCAATTTCAATACCCCATCATCATCTAGGTTTGCCTGTGTGGCACCTCCCCGCTGTACTGTATCTCTCAACTCACGCAAACGAGGATCATCAAATTGCCTCTCACGGATGCGCTCTAATAATGAAGAACGAGCGACCGTGCAGGCTAACACCCTGCTAGGCTCAGAAATGTCTAATCTCACGAACCGGTTGGCTAAGGCCTGGACATCTAGAGCTAATGGTCTCTGATTGACCGGAATATATGCAAGACTACCCATGCCGGCATACTTTCTACTCAATGCATCGGCCACCACATTGGCCTTACCTGGGTGATATAATATAGTAACATCATAGTCTTTTAGCAACTCTAACCATCTCCGCTGTCGTAGATTCCACTCCGTTTGCTTGAACAAGTACTGTAGGCTTTTGTGATCAATGTACACCTCACATGTCACACCATATAGATAATGCCTCCGGATCTTTAAGGCATGAACCATTGCTGCCAACTGAAGATCATGAACTGGATAATTATTCTCATGTATTTTTAGCTGTCTCGAAGCATAAGAAATAACATTACCATGCTGCATCAATACCTCTCCAAGTCCTGTACGGGACGCATCACAGTAAACTGTATAAGGCCCTGCACCCGTCGGTAGTATCAGCACTGGTGCTGTAGTCAAGGCTGTCTTGAGCTTCTGAAAGCTCGCCTCACACTCATCTGACCACTGGAACTGGGCACCCTTCTGGGTCAACCTGGTCATCGGGGCTGCAATAGAAGAAAACCCCTCTACAAATCGACGGTAGTAACTTGCTAATCCCAAGAAACTCCGGATCTCAGTCACTGAAGCTGGTCGAGGCCAATTCTGGACTGCCTCAATCTTCTTTGGTTCCACTTGAATACCTTCCACCGATACAATGTGACCCAGAAATGCTACCGAACTCAACCAGAACTCACATTTCGAAAATTTGGCATATAGCTGATTATCCTTCAGAGTCTGCAAAGTCACTCTGAGATGTTGCGCATGTTCCTCATGACTGCAGGAGTATGTCAATATGTAAACAATGAAGACTACAACGAACCAGTCTAAATAAGGCACGAACACCTCACGCGTACGCACATCTCCATGACTCTGAAGTCTGGCCATAAGAGTTGTTCTTAAATTACAACATCGTCAATTAACCCTGTTATCAAATACCTTATTCTACAAATCCCACTTTACTCGGAATGAGGTATGGAGACCTCGTGATTATTTTTTGAATTAATGAGTCATATTTATCCTTACCTGGTGCTCGTCTCAAGGGCTAAGCTCAACGGTTTCAAAATAGAAATGGCTAAATATGAACAGAAACTATACAAGAATTGTCTAATAGTCCTAACGGGCATGACTCTTATTTACGAATGCGATACGAAAATATTAATTTCATAAAAAGAAGAATTTTAAACACATAAACTCTTACTACCAGGACCCAGTCCTCATATGATATCCACCGCAAGCTTGAAGCTCGGCTTAGAAATATTTCACATTATGCCAAAAATTGGAGGATCTCATCCTCAACTCTGAATCACAATGCTTGCACATCATATCATCTGAAATTTTTCATTTCCTTTCTTTCTTCCTTTCAATAATTGTCCGTCAAAGATAATCACGACATAAAATAAGCCCTCATACTGATAGGGAGCACAATTAACGATTAAAATTAGTTATCCCGAAAATTATATCAAAACCCACTGTAATAAGTAATATAAAGTCACTCTTAGCCTCATGGATATTTTAGTGACTAACACCTAATAATAGGGATGTCTATCCTCATGTAATATCTCAACGTGAGTATTTCCCTAAGTAGATTTGATGATTACGATGCTCGCTCATGAATGGAGCATGTTAAAAAGGACTCGCCTAAACTTTCTTTCAAAAACCAAATCAAATTAAGGGAAAATGATTCTGTCTATAACAATCTGAATTATACGTGTGATGACCACATTTGGTGTAGTGACCTCCCTCGTATCATAAAAATTATATCAATGGCTGGGTCTCCACCTCTAGGATTTTCACCTCCACCTCTAACATCCTGACCTATACATCTGGCTGGCCATGTAGGATAAATATTAACTGCAATGGAGTGTGTAGCCTGAGTGCTTTCCTAAAATTGTATTTCTCCAAAATTCCACATTCACAGCAATTCCTTTAAGGCTCAGTTAACTTGTTGCTCATGACCATATATATTCGGACACAGTCATTGTGACCTGGTACAATCGTTCAGATCACATATACTACATATTGTAGAGAATCTCGGGGGTGACGTCTTCGGAACCTTTTCTTAAAATAGAGTTTAGTAGATAGCGTTGCATTGGCCGGCTTGCCCTCTTCGTAGGCTTGTCACAAACATCGACGGCCAATTTTCTCTTTTGCTATGTTGACTTAACACTGCTGAGCTACCCCATTTACTCATATACTCTTCGTCATTCTCTGGGGGCGATTCTTACCCCATGAAAAGAACCAACCTTAAATATGTATAAATTATTTGAAGGACCTTTCCATACCATATATATACATTCCAATAACTCATCATATTTGTCCTTCACAACTCCAACACATCGACCGGACGTCAAGATCCGTTGAAACCCAACACGATTTATTAGGTGATCTCCTGATATAATTGCATCTTCCGTTGGGACTATAACTGGTGTGGTAAATACATTATCTTCCCACTATTTCTGTGTGCCTTCTGTAGCACAGTAAAATGAACTCCTCGCATTCGACTATTCCCACGTTCTGTAATTCCTCATAAGAACCGTCAAGCACAATCTCGTGGGTTCTCAAAAGATGCACCGCTGAAGGTGGTAGCGAAGACTTTGGTGAAACCTATCCGTCCTCCGTAAAACTTTTGAAGGCATAGTTGATCTATCACCAGTCTGTGCCATTGTTCGGCTGGATAAGCGGTACGTGACTACGCCATTCGTGGGAAGACAAGAGTGGAAATTTAACTTAACACTTTGAAGAACAAATTCGCACGATAAGAAAGAACAAATGAGAGACTCTTTCCTAACTCAATAGACTCCGGAGGACAAGTACGGACGTCTCCGTACCTACCTCTCAAACTCTACTAAGCTTGTTCGTGAGTGGTGAGACCTATGTAACCTAGAGCTCGATACCAACTTGTCACGACCCGGATTTTCCCCCAACATCGGGATCGTGATGGCGCCTACTCGTGGTAGCTAGGCAAGCCACCGTATTCATACTATCCTCTGTTTTTAACACAATTTTAATTAAATAAATGCGGAATACTTTATCGAAATGGAAATAACAAATCGCAAGGTGAAAATTATACCGAAATCCTCTACCCAAGACGTGGAGTCACCAACTCACAAACTACTATGGAATACTACACATAAAAGTCTCGAAGGAAATATAACATAATTCCGTTTGTCTCGAAACAAAGAGACTACAGGCTAATAACATAAATAAAGAAAGAGACGCCGGCCTGCGGACGTCTGTAAGCTACCTCGGTCTCAAATGTGATCAATTCCCACGCAATCTATTTACCGCCGCTGCTGCTCCCGATCGTAACTTGGACCTGTGCAAAAACGCACGAAGTGTAGCATCAGCACAACCGACCCCACGTGTCCGGTAAGTGCCCGGCCTATCCCGACGAAGTAGTGACAAGCCTAGGACCGTACACCCCCATAAACCTCGTGCAATTCAATATATATATGTGTACCACAAAATAACAAGAAATAATCAAGTAATAACACAATAAGAAATATCTTAAAGAATTTAACAACTAACCACAGCTTAATAATTTCACAAAGAAAACAAAGTATAATGTAAACACGAATAATATCACTTCAAGAAATAACAAGCAATTGCACGGCATCACCCTTCGTGCTTTTACTCTCATCCTCACCAAATAAGCAAATAAAGTACACGGCATCACCCTTCGTGCTTTTACTCTCATCCTCACCAAATAAACAAATAAAGTACACGGCATCACCCTTCGTGCTTTTACTCTCATCCTCACATCCATAGTACGGCATGATCCTTCGTACATGGTTCAATAACAGAGGGCACGGCATGATCCTTCGTGCATAATCAATAAATAAACATGGCACGGCATTAACCTTCGTGCATAAATAAATAAACATGGCACGGCATCACCCTTCGTGCATTATCACTCTTCCTCACCCAAATAACAATCACAGTTAAGGCAGAGAAAGAAACAACAACTCATAAATCGTCCCATCAAGGGCAATCAATAATTATCTTCACAACAAGTCCCAACAAGGGAGAACAATAACGATTCACATGTAATATATCTCAAAATATCATTTTCCAACGACTCACGGTCATACTAGACGCCAGTGTATGGATGCTCGTCACCACAGAGCCCATACACCGCACTCGATCACATAACACATAACACATAATCCTATTCCCTCAAGCTAGGATAGAACAAATACTTACCTCGAATGCTTATGAACAATTCACTCCGTGGAAATGTCTTTTCTTTCAATTTGGCTCCAATCCAACCGTATCTATACACAATTGATTTAATATCATCAATTCTACTCAACAAACTAATTCTTAATACCAAATACCACTTTTACAACATTCTGCCATGAATAGTAAATTTCAACCCCGGCCCACATGGTCGGAATTCGGGGTTAGGACCAAAATCCGGTTACCCATCCCCCACGAGTTCATGTATATAATTTGTTTCAAAATCGGACCTCAATTCGAGGTCCAATTCCCCAATTTATGAAAAACCCTATTTTCTAACAAAAACAAGAATTTTACCATGAAAACATTTGATTTCTAATGAAAAACATGTTTAATGATGTTAGGAATTGAAAGAATTAAGTAAAAAGTGACTTACAATCGATTTGATGAAGAAGAAATCCTTGAAGAATCGCAAATGGGTGTTTTAGTTTTGTAAAAATGTGAAGAAATGACTGAAATCCGTGTTTTTCAGGTCTCTGTGTTCGCATTTGTGAACATGGGTTCGCAATTGCGAACCCCGACCAATTTCTGGAGTTTGAAAAATAAGCTAAGGGTGGGAAGTTCGCATTTGCGAACATTTGTTCGCATTTGCGAACACTGGCAATCAAAGGGATGTTCGCATTTGCGAACTAATGTTCGCATTTGCGAACACATGCTGTATAAGGCAGTGTTCGCATTTGCGAACAATGGTTCGCATTTGCGAACCAAGGCAGTTTGGGAAATGTTCGCATTTGCGAACTATTGTTCGCATTTGCGAACATAGGCAGCACTGGGGACCTTCGCAAATGCGAACAATTGTTCGCATTTGCGAACAAGGCTGGCTTCGCATTTGCGATTCGCATTTGCGATCAAGGGTTCGCATTTGCGAACCCTGCCTTGGTCTGTCACCTTCGCAATTGCGAGAAATTCTTCGCAATTGCGAAGCCAACAACTGGGTGAAAAAAACCAGCAGTTCAAAATTCAGAAATTTAACCAACGGCCTATCAAATCTTTACCCGAGCCCCCCGGGCTCCAAACCAAACATGTACACAACCTCAAAAACACATTATGGACTTGTTCGTGCGATCATATTGCCAATATCACTTCGTTTCAATCAAATCAAGCCCCAAACTCATGGTTTTCATAGTTTTGATTTTCAAAACTTCTTAACTTGGAACTCAAGGTCCAAAACATCTCAAACGACATCCAAATGTCACCAAACTTTACAGAAATCACATATATAATATTTAAGACTTGTACCGGGCGTCGGAACCAAAATACGAGCCCGATACCAAGGTCTATTAATTTATTTCCTTTAATAATTGCATCAAAAACAATTTCACATAAAAATTCATAACTCGGGCTCTAGGCCTCGGAATTCGACTCCGGACGCATGTCCAAGTCCCATATTTTCCTACGGACCTCTCGGGACCATCAAATCTCGGGTCCGGATCCGTTTACCAAAAATGTTGACCGAAGTCAACCATATCAATATTAATATCATTTTTATCCAAATTTCTCATAGAATTCATATTTTCTATCACAAAATCTTTCCGCTACATGCTCGGATCGTGCACGCAAATCGAGGCAACATAGAATGAGGTTTTCAAGGCCTCAGAAGCTCGAAATTATTAATAAAATAAGTGATGACCCTTTGGGTCGTCACAGGACTAAATGTCATATTTGGGCATGTTGCCAACTGTTTGAACCTTAAGGGGATTTTATATGATATTCTCCTCACTATTTGATTTCATACTTGTGCTCAGTCATGCCATATTTTTACTGTTTTCAAACTCAACTATGTTATTCTGTTTAAAACACTTAAAATGATATTTTTAAAGATATTTGAGTTGAGCTTCATATTTTACTGGTGTACGAGGGGCTTATGATATTATAACTGAGTAAGGCCGAGGGCATGTATTGTGAGGATACTTTTGGGTCGGGCTGCACGCCGCATTAGTGATATCCGGATTGGTGGCCCAGGTTCATATAAAGTTTTGAAGATTGACAAACGAACTCAGTTATGAACCAGGTCCTTCATGTGAGACACAGTGCTGATATGCTTACACATGTGACATACGTGTGAAGAAGATAAGTCTCAAGGATCAAAACAATATCTTCTGAGTTGATCGAAAAGGTTGCATAAGATATGGAGTTGAAGTCTCCGTATGAGAAGAGAACTGTAATAACCCATACTTTAACAGTGAATTCTTAAGTTATTTTCTTAATTATACTTTAGTAACTTTAACGGATTACATATCGAAGCGGATATTATTATATTTATCTAATATATATGTGCATATGTAATTATTCTTTGGAATATTAATTACATAGATAAAGTATGAAGTAGAGAATTAATTATTTAGTGAATAAATTCTATACTAGTTGTCACCGAAGGACTATTCAATAGTAAAATAAATGGGCCAAGTACATTAGGGCTTAGATATATAAAGCATTGATACCAACTCTTAAATGCAAAATTCGAACAAATACTCTTGACGGCTACAATCAAGAATGGAGTGAGGTTAATTGGTTGGAGTTGCAACAGTGGTTAAGAAAAGATTATAAAAGAATGGTAAATCATCACATGGTCAGATAAGGAGATTGGCAACGATGCTTTTTGGAGAAAACGAAATTGATATGTAGTGTTCTTTGCATTTATACACAAGGTATTATAACTCCTACATCGTGATTTTCATACTTTTGGACATGGATATTAATATATATGAATTATATACTGAATAATAAGCTGGAATGCAATATTGGGATGTGATTTTGCTTTTAAATGTATGATTTAAGGAGTAGATTATTGAGATTTAGATTTAAGCTTGAGATATAAGAAAAAGTATGAAATGAACAACAATTATAATTGATATCGTAATCAATATTTTTCATAGATTAAGACCAATGGAGATCGTTTGGTTGATGCTCTAGACGTTGCAAGGTTGGAAAACATGTGGTTAGCAAGGTAAGTGAGACTTTAAGATTTGATGCTTGCTTTTCTAAAACCCGTTTTAAGAATATGTTTTTTCTGCCCGGTCCATGTGTTGGGACAAGCGTGCGCTTGGCAGAAGCGCTGGTCTTAGACTAGCCGCAAATATACTATTTTGTGAAACAAAAATACATATATTATTTTATAAGTTGTTTGATAGTGTGATATGGTTGTGCTCCATAAGGCTGAGTTTCATAGTTTGATACGGCTGCGCCATGATATTGAGTTTGATACGGCTGTGCGCCATGATGTTGAGTTTGATACGGTTGTGCGCCATGATGTTGAGTTTGATATGGCTGTGCGCCATGATATTAAGTTTGATACGACTGTGTTTCATGATGTTGAGTTTGATACGGCCGTGCACCATGATATTGAATTTTATACGGTTGTGCGCCCGTGGTGTTGGGGCATTGTGTATGCCTGTACATTACCCGAGCATTTTGTATGCTCTGTTACATATTTGAGGCATTGTGGTGCCATTGTGAACTCGTGGTGTGTTGTTAAATTTCTTTCACTGCAATTATGATAAGTCCTTAGTGGGAATCCTTGTTGGTTAATTTTTAATAACTCCGTTGATACACAGATGTTGAGTTATTGTATAATTATCATATTTACTATATCATTCGTGTTGTGGTGTGTTTGTATTTTTCAACACTTGTTCCAGAGGTATTAAAAGTGGTAGGTCATGGATCTTACTGGGTTATATTTACATATAACTCATTCCTTATCTGCATGTCTATGCAGATACCATTGGTGAAGACGGAGCTAATAACTGATGAGTTCGCTAGAGTTGATTCAGTTATTGAGGTGAGCCACCGCATTGTTCGTGGAGGCTGCCAAAAGTGTCTTTATCATTTATCTATGTGATGTCTTTTGTAATTCTCTTAGATGCTCCATGGTCTAGTGTAGAATTTTGGCTAGAGTTTTAATTAATAATTTGAGATACCATTTGTTCATAATTAATTATCAAATTATTTGAATACTCATAATTAACCAAATATTGTAAATTAATAGTTAAGGTATAAAAGTATGGTTCGCCTAGCAAGTGGTGTTAGCTGGGAGCCAGTCACGTCTAGGGAGTAATTTGGGACATGACAAGAACTACATCTGGATCAAGAATGATGATTAGAGTTAGAGTTGTGTTAGGGATCGAATTTGATGAAGGATCAACAATTTGAGTTTTAATCAAACTCTAATTAATAACTCTATAAATAATAATAATTATTCTCTTTTACAGGTGTTGCACATATGCACAAGTTAAACTAAATTGAGAGAAAAAGAGCTAGGCGATTTTACAAGCAATTTGTGTGTGATACAAGTGTGCAAATCTGAAGCTACAAGAACTAAGAGTGAAGAACCAACTCCATTGTGTCTTTCTTTATTCCTAGTTCAATTGTAGTAGGTGTTTTCATATTGTACCTTTCAGCTTTATCTAGAAGCAATTGTATTAGTTACATTGAGTATTTAAGTTAGAGTTAACTTGAAGTGTGTCAACAGTAGAGGCTGTGTGCAACACTGGGATTAGAGTTTAATCTTTAGGTTTATGTAAATGTTGTTTTTGGCTCAGTGATTTTAGTGGATATTTGGGAAAATCCTACTAAGTAGTAGGTCATGGTTTTTTCACCTTTTGATCTAGGTGTTTTCCACGTAAAACATCTATGTGCTCTTTACTTTATGCATTCTTAGTTCCGCAAACTGTCATAGTAAGTACACCTAGAAGAACAAGAGTTTTCTAGATCGAAAATTAGGTACCACACAAGTTACCCCTCCCCCCTTCTTGTGAGGTATTGATGTTTAGAGTATCAATTGGTATCAGAGCAGGTTATCCTTGAAGAGGCTAAAACCTTAGGAGAAGATCAACAATGAGTGCACTACCTGGGAATTGGGAAGGGCAATCCACTACTAGGCCTCCATTTTTTACTGGTCTGTGCTTTTCTTTGTGGAAGAACATAATGAGAGATCACATTATAGAGGAAGATTATGAACTTTAGGACATAATCACTGATGGTCGCCTAGCAGCCACTAAGAAGAATGCTAAAGGAATTGATGTGCCAAAAACAAGGGCTAATTGTACTCTGAGAACCTGAGGAAATGAGAGAAAAATGCTAATGCCAAGAAGTGGCTTGTATGTGGACTAGGACCATACGAGTACAGCAATATCCAAAGTTATACAACTGCTAAGGAAATATGGGATACTCTACAAGTGGCTCATGAAGGAACACCTCAAGTGAAAAGATAAAGAGGAATATTTCTGTATTCTCAATATGAGAATTTCACTATGAAGGAAAGAGAAACTATTTAGGAGATGTATACTAGATTCACCACTTTTACAAATGAACTTGAATCTATTGGAAGGGCTATCCTTGAAGAAGACAAGGTTGAGAAGATTCTGACAAGATTTCTGCCAGTCACATGGGAAAGCAAGATCACTGACATTCAAGAATCCAAGAACATTGCTACCCTCAGACTAGATGAACTAATTGGAAATTTAATTGTCTATGAAATGAGGATACAAACCATGAAGATGGAGATCCCCAAAAAGGAGAAAAGCTTAGCTCTCAGAACTGCTGAAGGTACAGAACTGGAAGATAATGAAATGGCTATGATCACTAGGGATTTCAAGAAGTACCTGATAGGAAGAAAGGGTTCCTCAAGAGGTACAAACTTTAACAAATCAAGTGCTCCGGAGAAACAGACCAATGAGGGATGCTACAAGTGTGGTAAGACTAACCACATGATCAAAGACTTTCGTCAATGGGAAATTGAGTGGAAGAAAGAAATAGCTGAACGAAGGAACATGAAGAAGGAACAGGTTTAACCAAAGAAAAACAAAGGTTCAACCAAGGCTATGGTTGCTGCTTGGGGAGAAACTTTAGATGAAGAATCAGAAGATGAAGCTGAGGAGGAGCAAACACTAATAGTCATTGGAGAATAAGAGGATGAATAAGAGGTAAGTATTTTTCATCTCGAAGACAAGATTAAATTATTGTCTAAAGGAAGGTTGGTCGAGCTATTAACAGACTTCATTGGTGAGCCTGAGATAATTAATAATCAGAAGGAAGTTCTGTCTAAGAAATGTGTGATTCTGAAAGAAAAATTTAAAAGTCTAGAGTCTAGGGCAAATGAGAGTGATAACAAAAATGCTGAGTTGAAGAACTAGATTCATGAACTTGACAAAAGTATCCTAGAACTTAAGTCTGAAAATCTGAAACTTAAATTAGGAATAGGAAAGAAGTTAGCTGATCACACATGTCTCACTCTAAGAAAATTTGGGAAAAATGGAAGATGAATTATACAGGAAAGATGAATTCATAAAAGTCTTAAAGGAAGATCTAAGAAAGGTAAAACATGACCTAGACAGAACTTGCAAGTGGAACAAAGCCTTTGATGCTCTCTCTTGGTTGCAAGAGCATCAAAACAGTAACAAAATATGACTAGGCTAAGGGACTCAAGCTCCTAAATGGGATCCAAAAAGCAAGTACCTCACTCTTCCTGAAAATAAAATCTGCATACACTATAATAAGACTGGCCATTACAAATATGAATGTAATGCAAAAGAAATGGCCAGTCAAAAGAACAAAGTTTTTGTTAAAGAAAAGAATAAGTTGCGAGGATGGGTAAGAAGGAATTTAATTCATCATTTTGCTTATAGAAAGGGACCCAAACTAGTTTGGGTTCCTAAAACTAACCCCTGATTTCCTTTTGCAGGTCCAAGTGAAAGGGAGGAGCCAAATATCATACATGGATAGTGGCTGCTCAAAATATATGACCGGAGACAAGGACCAGTTCCTTTCACTTGAGGACTTAAAATGAGGTAATGTCTCATTTGGTAATAGTAAGAAAAGTGATATCATTGGGGCTGGAAAGGTAGGCAAGACTGATTCTCATCTCATAGAGAATGTCTACCTGATAGATGTCTTGAAATACAGTTTAATAAGTGTGTCATAATTGTGCGATAGAGGCAATCTTGTGGCTTTTATCTCCACCAAATGCTTTGTGATTAACCTTACCACTCACAAGATTGTTTTGCAGGGGAAAAGAGTTAACAACATTTACATTGTAGATTTGTCAACTCTTTCAGAAAATGAACCTCATTTTGGGGACAATTTACTCCACCCATTCCTCCATTCCCCCCCCCCCCCAAACTTTTTTTATATTCTTCATTCTTCTATATTATATTATTAGCTTTCATTTCAGATTCATTTTTTAATTTCCATTAAACAAATTTCATCTTTCATTTTATTAATTTATAATTTTCATAATTAAAAGAAATTCTCAAAAATTTTAAATAATATAATTTGTAAGCAATTATTAAAGATTAACTAATAATTCAAATAAAACTGAAATTATTGCGATACAAGATTAATTAAATACATATAATTTTATATAAAAATAATAAATGTGCGAAAATTAATTTATCAAAATTATACATCAAAGTTAAGATATAATATTAATATTATAAAATATTACATAAATATTATTAAATGTATATAAAGAGATAAAATAAAAGATTAAATAATAAAATAATAGTGAATAGTAATGGGGGAGATGAATAGTGTACCCCCATATTTGAGGGAACACTATTCATCCCCATTTTGGGGACAAAAATTGGGAAGGGTTGAAGGACAATTTCTCTCAAAATTGCCCCCATTATAAGGGATGAGGGCAAGGTTGGAGATTCTCTTAGGGATCTTATAAAATTATGTCTCTTAGGCTGTGTTTGGTTTAACGGAAAATGTTTTTCATGAAAAATATTTTTTTGGAAAAAAAGTAGTAATCTTATTCATTTTCCGGTATTTGGTACGCAAATTAAGAAAAATAACTTCTCAAGAGTATTTATAAATAATTTAGTGAAACAATAAACTTTCAAACCAACAACCTTACGGACCTACAAATTTCATAAACTTTCAAAATCGCAGAATTTTGATCTCGTAAACTTTATAATTTTTAAACCCGTAAACTTCCAAACACACTCCGAACTCATGATTGTGAAACTTGTAAAATTTTGAGCCTTTAAACCGATAATTAATAAAATTAAAACTGGAAAATATATTTTAAAAAAAAAAACTTTTTTGATGAGGGGGAGGGGGAGGGGCTGGGGCTGGGGGCAGTAAAATAAAAAATAGAAATTTAAATTACAAAAATAAAGTAAAAAAATTGTAAGTGGAGGTGGGGTGTGGGGGAGGGTATGTGGGGGCTGGGTGGTGCAGAAAAATGAAAAAAACTTTTTTTGGAGAAGGGGTGGGTGGGTTGGTGAGGGTGTAGAAGGTTGAGAAGGAGCTTTGAAAAATATTTTCTCTTCTTTTGATAAGGAATACATTTTCCTTCAATTGGAGGAAAATGAATTGATAACGAAAATATTTTCCAAAATATTTAAGCCAACCAAACATAGAAAAATTGGATAATATTTTCCGAAAAATATTTTCCTTCAAAGCAAACACACACTTAATGTGTGTATATTGGAGTGTAGGAGTTAGGGTTTTAATAAAGGGGAATGCATATTTGGGTAGTGGGCTAAGATTGTATGGGCTTGGGTAATTTAGAAATTTTTGTTTCAAATTAAGTTGGCCCACACGAAATTGAAAGACCAAATCTACTTTTTTTTTTCTTTGTTTTTCTTTTGATTTCAAAAATCTAATTGAATTAATTAAACAAGCTAAATAAATCATCGATTAGGCTCTACCTTAAATTATTTTATAAAGTTAATCTTACTTAATTTTACTAATTTAACACTAATTAATTTAAAACTAAAAGCTAAAATGTGGACATGACTATTGTAGTAATTGTTTTGTTGTGATTTTTGTTTGATGAATGCAATTAAATTTTGAAATTAAATTCCCAAATGCAAATTAAACCTAATATGGTATGGAATAAAATGTGATAATTTTTATGATTTTTCTTGTGATTTTTTAAAATATTAAAAATGCATGGAATGTAACTAACTAAAAAAAAACTCCTAAAATTCACTAAAATTATTTTGATCTATTTTTAGGAGTTATTTTCATGCAGGGAAAAAAACTTGGTGCTCACACCACCTTAATACTTCCTTTGGTTAGCAAATCAGATATACTATCCCAAGATTAAAATTAACATCGAAATAACTTATAGTACCTTATTAAGGGTGTGATAATTAGCACCGGTATAACTTATACTTTCTTCTTACAAATTAGACAATTATTATATTAAATACAACATACAAAATAATAAATAAAAAATAATTCAAACATAATGAATCTTAACATAACTTATCCCAACATAACTCATACCAGTATAATTTATTCCGGCATAAATAATATTCAAACTAACGACCCCTTACAAAGTAATTAGTAATTGTTGTTGACTTTTTTTCCTTTTTACAAATTGTAGTATATCTGAACGTTAAACAAAAAAAAAAACCCTGTTTCCGCTACCCCTCCGCCAGTTCACCACCGCCAATCCACCTCCGGTTCTCCCCATTACTGTTGTTCTGCTGCACGTCGTGCCGCAAGTCTGCCACCACTGACTGCCATTCCGTCAGCGATCTCTATAACTGTAAGTCGCTCTCTTTGAAAACTTTATCTAGCCTTATTCCTATTTTTTGTTCAAATTTCTAGCCCTATTATAGTTGTGCAGTCTGTTTTCTTGTATCTTGCTCGAAATTTAATATGATTCCAATGATTTGCAAGGGCGGCTCAATAAAATTAGTGGCTTAAAGCCAGATTTAAATAAGAGACCTTGTTTTTTTTATTAATACATATGCATAAAAAAGTTAGTATTGCCATTTTTCATATTTGATATTTATAGTATAACATTCTTAAATGATAAAGCTTTTAACTTCACAGAATAGCATTATTATTATTGTCACACCTCCCTTTTTACTACCCCAAACACTTAAAAGCATATAAATACGTTCGTAGGGTATACCCCGATGCTCAAATACCCAAAACGGGTATAATAACGTAAGGGAAGGAGTTTTTCCAATTAAAGGACAATCGGTTCGGGATTTTATTAGAGATTAATCAGAGTCGCCACTTGGGAATGACAATGGTGTCCCAAGTCACCGGTTAATCCCGAATCCGAGGAATTTTGACTCTTATAAATGTCTGCGAAGCAGAGATCCGGATAAGGAACTCTGTTAACCCGGGAGAAGGTGTTAGGCACTCCCGAATTCCGTGGTTTTAGCACGGTCGCTCCACTGCAATTTTTTGCTTTTATCTGATTTCTTTATATATTTTAACTTACTTATTAATCAAAATATCTTACCAACAATGACTGATTTCATAATGCATAAACATAACCATGTGATTTATTTACTAACAAGTTCATAATTTATATTTACAACGCCCCATACATATACATAGGCCACAATCCCACGGTTTACCTGTCTACAGAGCCTCTAGGATACAAAAGGGAAATACAATACTTGCCGGTAACAAGGCTCCGGCTATACCTTACAACCAAAATGAAATCCAAACCGAGTGGCATGAACCACACAAGGCCCCGGGGAAGAAAGGGGCTCACCAAAATGGGCAGTGGAAGGAGAAGGATACTACCGCCGATGAGCTGAAGTGCCTGCTACTGATACACCTACAATCATGACACGAATGTAGCGCCCCCGGCAAAAGGGACGTCAGTACACTTGAATTGTATTGGTATGTATGGACAAACTTTGTCCCAAGTAAACTCAAGCCATTAAATTACATCAACAATTAATTAAGCCAACCAACCATGTTTCCACATTTTTCCTCATTTCAAATAATTCTCACACAAAGCACTTTCTACAACCAACCAATTTAACAATAACCAATCAATCACGTAAAGCACAAGTAGTCAAACAAAGGGGCAATCAGTGCCCCACAGGTTGCAAACTCTCCTGCTGTCTCCTTTCACAATTTCACATTATTGATTTATGTATCAATTTTTAATAGCGATTTCGATCGCTTTCCATCCTTATTGCCCCTGACCACCCTTATTACCTCGGCCACCCTTATCACCCCAACCCACACCTTATTTCACCACGTCGCGGCGCGCGACACGACCCCGCCTTACAGCTGAAAACACAACAATTTCAAACAGCAGATAAGGTACTACACACAATTTCAACAAGTTCAAATAAGCAACTTGCACATTGTTTCATGTTCTCAATTACTTCTCAAGCCAATATCACAACCAAGTTACAATGTTTCCACATTCAATAATATTCACACATGTATATTCAACAATTTTCCATAATTCAAGTGTTTTATCTCTTTCCACAATAAACCAATTCTCAAGTGTTTCGATTTCTTTTCCACAAGGTGCCATATAGGCCATCATAATCATTATTCACAAATTCTTTACCCAATTCAACTCTCATTTACCTTTCGGTTCATATTTCTTACCACAACACTCATAGTTCAACAACAACTTTGAATATCCAACAACAACATCAATTAATCACATACAATTTCTCAAATCAACACATGCCAAACAATTTTACACATAAGGGCGATTTCACAAGAATCAAAATTAGCCATACATACCTGGTGATGATTTTTCTTCCGTTAACTTTCTACTTTATGCTTACCCAAGATATCCTATTCTTGCCCACCTTGTTCTTGAAGACTCTTACTTCTACTTACTTCTTTTGTTTTACTAGAAATCAAGATCAATAATCATGCATGAGTGTAAAAATTCTATTTTCAAAAGCTATTATATGCAAACCTCTCTTTACCCAATTTAAAACTGAAAATCAAAGAAAATAGTTAGGGTTTTTACCTTGAAAAGATTGGGGATGTTGAATCTTTGCCCTAGAATCCTTGGAATTAAGTAGTTGAAACAAATCTTTGAAGATGAAGAACTTCTCTCTCTAAAAACCCTCTCTTCTCTCTCTAATTTTTGGTAAGATAATATGATAAAATGAAGAAGAAGTGTGTTATATTAAAGAAGAGATCGGGTCAAAATGTCACAAAAATCTGGGCCGGGGTCGAATATGCGGTCACTATGCGACCGCAGAACCCACATGCGGTCCGCAAAGTGACCGCAGAATGGCCTCAAAGTTGAGCAGCTTCTGTTAAGGAATGCGGTCACTATGCGGACCGCATGTCTGATATGCGGTCGCAAAATGCACCGCAGATTTGACATGCGATCGCATATCGACCGCACATTTGACATATTTTTGGGAAACTCTCTGGAACGATTTGCGGTCCGCATGTTGATTCTGCGGTCGCATTCTTGACCGCATATTTGACACTTTTTCGGAAAAATTATTTCTCTACATTTTTGAAACTTAAATCATTACCAAGGGTCCGAACCGCGGCTCGCAAGCTCGCCGCGAAGAATTCTACGCATTCCTAACACATTATTCGGACCATGACACCACATCTACTAGGTTTTATGCACAAAAATTTTACGGGGCCTTACATTAGCACGGTCGCTCCACTGTCGTTTTTGACTTTTGTTTGACTTAATTATAGGTTTTAACAACATAATGTGCTTTTATGTTAAGTATTATTTTTTAGGAATTTGCTGTATCGCGAAAATACGCCTCGGGTCATACCGTAACCAGTACGCCTATGACTTTTGATGTATTTCAGCTTTACCGAGACTTGGATTTGAGTCGCACCAAGTGCACACTCATTCATAGGAAGGTATATTAAAATCGTGCCTTAAGATAGTCTATATCGGCTTTTAACTTTGGGAGAGGCTATGGAATTCGCTATTAGCCTCTACGGTTCTACTATGTTATCTTATTACTAAATGGGGACCCCGCTTGTTATTCGGGCGAGGCTCGTCCCAATTTAATTTTAAAATCCGATCCTATTTTGTTCAACTACATTTGCTATATATTGTTTTTGCCTTATTCGTATTGTTAACACTATAGTAATCCAGGCCCGTTATTTCTGTTGTTTATTGGGCATGGGCTCTTCACTTGTTCAGCCAGCATTCGATCCACCCAGGTCTCCGAGACCCAGGCTTATTTTTGGGCTTTTAATCAGTGAACCAATCAGTTTCATATTACAGTTCAGGCCCACGTTACACATAGGGCCCAAACCAAAATTGCAATAACAAAAGTATATCACATAATTCATATGAAGAATCAAATACTCAGAAAACGAAATCAGATCATTTTTATTCATTTTTCAGAAGATGAAAGCCACTATACAATATAATCAATACTTACACCAGATTACTACTAATCAATCTATATATGACTGGATTATCGTTGTTTCTTTGTTTTCTGCCAAAGAGCCTACAACATCGTAGAAATCACTTATACTAAGAAAGGAAGAAAAAGTGATTGAACTATATATGACAGTGCTTAATCAATCCAATTATTTACTAATGTCAACTAAATTATCCAAGACTAAATGATCTATTCATATGTACACAAGTATATTATTGATTCTAGTTCAGTTTAGCTTATGAGATGTCATGAACCCAGTCGCGAATGAACTACTACTTCTTCTAACTATTCTTCTCTTTTGGACTTGTTATACAACTTTATGGCTATGTTTGAACTCTAATTTTAACACCAAACTAAACCCGTTTTAACATCATCATAGCCAATTTTACTCCTCATCTTTTAAACTTACTCAAACATTAAAATTAGCTAATGAAACAGATTAGCTAAATGAGCTTATTATTACTAATGCATGCGAGTGAATTGATTGACTCTGGTTTTAATGGTATTCCTATTTAACTAAGTGATGGGTGATCTACAACTACACTACCGTTACACTACTATTATACTACCGCTATTACATATTTTTGTTTCTGTTTTCATACTACTATATGCTATACTAACACTAAAATACAGATCTACACTAATGTTAAACAACTAAAAAATTACAAAGTTCATAGTGTCTTATGAATTTAAGCATAACACTCCATCTCATTCAGCAAATCATTACAGCTTCATTTGAATAGAAATGTACCTGGAATCAACAAAATGAAACCGATGAGTTCTAAGGGATGAGGAGAAGTAGTAAGCACAGCAAAATCCAAACAGCCAATGCAACAGGAGAATGGAGTGCCGAATGAATGAGACCAAACAGCAATCAACAAGCAGGAAAACCAGTGGAATCAAGACAGAAATCCAGACCCAGATTCGAGCAAAAGACTTCAAAATCAGAAGAAAACCAACAAGTTCTTGCTCAAAAAAATTCCAGAAGTTTACTGTTCTATTGCTATTTTACTCTCTGAAACTTTGTATGAATTTTAGCTTAATTGTATTTCAGATTTGCTCCCCCCAAATTCCAACCCCTTTTCAGTCCTTTTCTAGAGGTATTTATAGTTGTATTGAGGGCTGATGACTTGGGGAGAAAGTATGGGATTAATCCCACTTCTCCCCCTCCTAAAATTATGAAATATACACTTTAGCCCCAATTTCTGTTAACAGAAATCCTTCCAGCATGTGCTGGAAGGTTCTAAAGATTCCTTTTAGGGGCTTTTTACTAATGTGACCTTAGGGGTTTGAGATTTTTACAGATTTCCCTTTTTAGGGAGACCATTATACCCTTAAATCTCTGCAAAATTGCAGAAATCAGGGGTACAAAGGACTCCCTTACCCTCTTAGGTTCTAACTATTTACTAATTTACCTTTTTAACTCCCAATTGTGCCCCTAAGGGCACTACTTATTTACTAGCTTACCTAGGTTAGATTTCAGCATCCTTTGAACCTATTTAACTAACGGTCAGCCCTTGCATTGGTATTTAAGGGCTGGCCAGATTTATTTTAAGGGACTATTTCAATTTTAGCCACTTTTGGATCTATTTCAGTTAATTAAGACTAAGTTATTTCAATTTTAAGCTAATTGCAGGCATAGCTTGCTTTATTATTAAAAGTAACCCTTTAAAATCTAGCCAGTCTCAAGTTGAGACTTGGCTTTGGGTAATCAAACCCAATTACTGAACATTTGGGCCCAAAACCTTTGCAGGTTTGGCCACTTTTATGTTCAGGGCTCTAAAGAGAGCTTGGGCCAGTCTGCATTTGCAGACATAGCCATTTTGCACAACCAGTCACTTTTAAAGTGGGCTGTGTGTTAGGGCCTTATAGAATATGTCAACCCTTTGCAAGGTTAACCATTCTTAGGCCAATTATTTAACTAACAGCCTATTTTTGTTCATTTTCAGTTTTTTATCCTATTTAAAAACTAGCCACTCTAAGGATCCTAATACTAGCAGCTATAACCAATTCACCTAAGGTTCAAATGATCAATCAGACATTCATAAGAAGCCAAATCTAGCAAAACTTAAGCATTCTTAACATGAATTGCATACAGAAGCACATATGATCCAAGAAACATGCATTAATCAACTCAAATTCAGAGAAAACAATAGATATGGTTGAATTTTAATCAACTAACTCATTCCATCAGATTGTATGTGATGCAGTGTGAATTCATGTTAATTCATACCTAGTTATTACCAATTCAGGTCATATGATAGTTAAGAAAAACATCAGAACCTTTAAACTGCATAACATAGTTACACATATAAGCCCAGGCTCTCTCAAACAATCAACATAGCTCAAACTAACCTAAGCAGGGTAATTGGAATTCATTTTTAAGTGCTAATCCTGGCTTGATATAGACATGCAGATGAAGAAAAGAAAAGAAGAGACATGAAGAAACAGTGAAGCATGGAGAAAGAGCAACAAAAGGGAGGCAAAGTTACTACCTCAAATTTCAGAAGATCAAAACCCCCAATCTTTAAACATGTCATCCAACACATATGTAAACAAAAAGTACTATAAACCTCCACCAGAAGCCCGGATATAGCAGATGAAGGATAATGGAAATCAACCAGCTAAATCTAAGAAGAACTAATTCATGTGATTATTAGATGAGCAAAACAGTGAACCTAACAAAAGAAAAATCTAATTAACGATGAAGAAGGATGAATGTCGAACAACCAACACTAAACTTAAATATGCAGAAAAACAAAAGATATATCAAAGAACCAGCAAGATAAAAACCCTAACAGAAGAGAAAAGAGAACATGGATATCAAGATCGAATTTTGAACACGAGAAACAAACAGAACACATAATAACTCTAAAACATGTATTGGACTAAGCAAAACATGATTAAAACACAGAAGAAACATGAGATAAGCAAAAATTAAACACAGAGAGGGAAAAGGCACTTAGCTCGCAGGGCCTGTCCCCTGAGCTTCCTAATCTCTCCCTTTCTCTTGTTCTCTCTCAGATTCTCTCATTTTTTCTCTTCTTCTTGTTTTCTTTTTTAATCTCTTTTTCTGAATTTCTTTCTGTTTTCTATTGTTTGGCTTCAATACGAAGCCTTTTGGGTCTCTGAGTTTGTGGGGGTGTTTGGGAGAGTAAAAGGATGGATCTTGGGGTGGTTTGAGTTTGGGGGTCGCCGGAGTTAGGTTTCCGGCTACTTTATTTGGGATATTCAAGACGATTGAGGTAGATTCGAGGGGAACCAGTGGGGTAGGGTGATAGATCAGGTGGAGAGGGTTCTTTTGGCATTGGTTTGGAGCGGTTTCTCATTGTTTGGGTGGTCACCGGTGTAACTCCGGTGACCGGCGTTTCAGAAGAAAGGGGCTGTTTTTTGTGGTCTTTAGTGAAGAAGAAGATAAGGAAGGAGGCAAAGAAGAGAAGAGAGAGGATTGGGAGCCGGCGACCACCGTGGGAGTGGTGGCCGCCATGGCCGTTTGTCTTGAAGAAGATGAGGATGAAGAGGGAGAGGAGACGATTTTAGGGCGGCTAGGGTTGAGGAGTGTGTAAAATGAGCGGCTCCTTCAGACCAAAGCCTTATATAGGCAAGGCGTCTGAGGTAATCCTGGCCGCCTAATTGATGGAGATCAACGGCCAGAAACAGGCGTTACTAAAACGCCGTCGTTTGGTGGTGCCTGCGGCCTTAGGTCATCACACCCGTTAGATTAACTCAAACGGACGGTCCAGATGCCATCTCTTAAATTAATTAAAGCCTAAATTCAACTAAATATCCCAGCCGTTAGATCAACGAGGTTGGACGACTGAGATCAAGTCCGTCAAAGGCCTGGACCGGATCACCTTTGGGCCAAAACATTGGGCCGGTGACTTGGATTGTAATTGGCCCAAGTTTATTATACCCTACCTATTTTTGTATTTTTCTGATTTTAATTATTTTTATGTATTTTCTTTTATACTTTTTTTTTCTTTTATGAAAAATTATAAAACCTAATTTCCTACTTACTCTAATTATCTAATATTTTTTGCAATTTTTCTGCTATTTTTCCTTATTTCCACTATTAAAACTAATTTTGCTATTTTTCTTAAAATCTAACTAATTAAACTAACAAATTAATTACTTAGCCTATTTTTTTTATTTTTTATTTTCTTCTAATTACTTATTCAAACACAAAAGTATAGCTAGTTCCAAACAAAGCAAGTAATTCCACTCAAAAACATATTTATTTTAATTTTGAAATTAATTGCTCAGTGCAAAAATCATGTGCTCACAGCTGCCCCTCTTTGCTCGGGAACACGAAGAGTTTCAGTTCAAAGACAAGTAAGCAGTAATGAGAGATTTTTGCCCACTCGCATATTCCGTATGAAGCATTTTTGAAAAACGTTTGATCGCACCCTGCTTCAGAGGTTGCCTACATATCCCGGGCTAAACAGGAATCGGGTAAGTGTAGTTCGAGATGGTCTGGTAGTTTAAAACTACTAGGGGAACTGTGATTTCATTTTTGAGACCTGCTGACTTACTCCTTATTACACCGGGAAAAAATGTAAAACGAAGAAGTTATTCTAAGCTATGATCCTACAATTACAATTGTTCCTAATCTAGCTTTTGCTCTTCTTCTCTTTCCGGTGATGCAGAATCTCTTTCTTTATGTTGATTTTCTTTGATGCTGACTCTCTTTTTTGTTGATTTTCTTTTCTTGTTGACTCTCTTTTTTGTTGATTTTCTTGTTTTCCTTTTTTTTATTTTCACTGACATTTCTTGATCTCGAGCTGAACCTGCTCAAAACAAAACAACAAACTACTTTTTTTTTCTTTTTCTGCTCCAGTGTGGGCTTTTAGCTATATAAACCATGATGTGCAAAAATGTATTCCCGTATTTGAAGGTGGGCGCCTAACTGAAATTAAACGTGCAATGCAAATGCAGAAAAGTATTCCCGTATTTAAAGGTGGGCACCTAACAGAATTTAAACGTGCAATGCGATGCAGAAAATATTCCCGTATTAGAAGGTGGGCACCTAACAGAATTTAAAAGTGCAATGCGATGCAGAAAATATTCCCGTATTAGAAGGTGGGCACCTAACGGAATTTAAACGTGCAATGCGAATGCAGAAAAGTATTCCCGTATTTGAAGGTGGGCACCTAACGTAAATTAAACGTGCAATGCGAATGCGGAAAAGTATTCCGTATTGAAGGTGGGCACCTAACGAATTTAAACGTGCTATGCGAATGCGTAAAAGTATTCCCGTATTAAAGGTGGGCACCTAACGTAATTTAAACGTGCAATGCGATGCGGAAAATATTCCCGTATTAGAGGTGGGCACCTAACGAATTTAAACGTGCAATGCGAATGCGTAAAAGTATTCCCGTATTAGAAGGTGGGCACCTAACGTAAATTAAACGTGCAATGCAAATGCGTAAAAGTATTCCCGTATTAGAAGGTGGGCACCTAACGTAAATTAAACGTGCAATGCAAATGCAGAAAAAGTATTCCCATATTAGAAGGTGGGCACCTAACGAATTTAAACGTGCAATGCGAATGCGAGAAAATATTCCCGTATTAGAAGGTGGGCACCTAACGAATTTAAACGTGCAATGCGAATGCGAAAAGTATTACCGTATTAGAAGGTGCGCGCCTAACGTAAATTAAACGTGCAATGCGAATGCGGAAAAGTATTCCCGTATTGAAGGTGGGCACCTAACGTAATTTAAACGTGCAATGCGAATGCGGAAAATATTCCCGCATTAGAAGGTGGGCACCTAACGGAATTTAAACGTGCAATGCGAATGCGGAAAAGTATTCCCGTATTAGAAGGTGGGCGCCTAACAGGATTTAAACGTGCAATGCGAATGCAGAAAAGTATTCCCGCAGCCTGAGGACTGGGAGTGGATTTTAAAAGATGTTACCTTCCTCTTTTTGGTATTTTCTTTTTCCAAATTATCTCTCGCCTGTGAATTTCTCCACTTATTCGGCGAACTTTCTCTTTTTGGTATTTTCAATTTCCACATTGGTCACATTCACTTTAAAGTGATTAGTGACAATTTGTTCCTGCATGAAACAAAGTTTATTAGATATAAACTGCTGGCAACTGGCATCTGCCGTCCCCGCTTCTTATTGCTTTCTTCCTTTTTGCTTTTCTCATGCTGTGCGACTTTCAACTGCTTATCCCTTGCAGACTTTTTTTTTTTTTTGTATTTTCTCATTTTTCCATTTTTGTTTTGTTTTCTTTTCCTTTGGCCATGTTTGCCAAGCTTCCTTATTTCCTTGCCAACTCTTCCTTCTTTCTGACCCAGTGTTGTTTCAGCTTTCGTTATCAGGAGCTGGTTGTTAGCTCTCAAGAGGTAAACAATGAAATGCAGAAAAATGAAAGAAAGGTAAGGGCGTTTTGGAGAGATGATAGAACTTATCTGGGTATTTGCTGGCTGATTCCGCTGACCATGCCATGTATTTAAACTCTGACCCAGTTCGTTCCAATCGTTATTCTGTCTCTGAATTGTTTCCAACCCAAACAGATGCTGTTTTTTGTTACCTTTTCTCTTTTCTGGTGGTCCTCACGATCGCCCTACGGTGCCTCGAAAGGTTTTCACCAATAAGACTCTCTCATTTATTCTCTCAACCTCACAGTCGCCTCACAGTGCCGGTTAAGGTTTTCACCGATGAGACTCTCTCATTTTTTTTATTGTTTCTCATTTTTCCCTTTTGTATTTTGTTTTCTTACCACAAGTGTTGTCCGATGTTTCGCTCCTCCTTCATTGCATTCGTTATCATTTCGGAATTGATCAGAAGGTCTTTCTTTGGACTTTAACGTGGCTTTTGGATGGGTTGAGAAAGAAAGGTATAAAGGCTCACAATCTCGCGAGGGTTCAAAGATATTTACAACTCTCAGAATTATTAAACATAACTTCTGCCCCAGTTTCAATATGTGGGAAATTTTTGGATTTTTCTTTATTATGACTGAACCTCAGAGAGGCTGCCTACGTACCCTTTCGGGATCAAGTCAGACGTAGTTCATCCAACTTCATTAGTTAGATGGATTTCTTTTTGACTTTTTCCCGATTTCTTTGTCTTTTTCTCCTTTTTTTTTCATTTTTTTTATCATTATTTCCATCATTGTCCATCATCATTTTTCGTTTTGTCAATTTCGATCTTATTGTGCTAAAAGCGATTCCGAGAGAGGGTATGAAAGAATATATTCATTAAGGCTCAAGGGGTTATCAATGGATAAAGTGTTTGGATAGAGAATAAAACGCCTTCGTCATTTCAATTCCAAAATCACAACAAAATACAAAACACATAATTGAAAAGGAATCATACATGGTATCTTTTGACTGCATCTGAATTGATAGCAGTCTCTACGCACTTTCCTTCAACATCTGTTAAATATAATGCCCCATTGGACAACACCCGCGATACCACAAATGGTCCCTGCCAATTTGGCGCAAATTTGCCCTTCGCCTCGGCCCAATGCGGTAAAGTAACCCATCGCAACCAAAATAAGCCTATGCCCATTGGAAGCTGTTGGCTCTATCAGTTCAATAACATCTATGCCCCTGTTTGAAAGCAAAGAAAAATCTATTAGTTTAAATGCGGTGGTTGGTTGTGGCCTTGAACTTTGATGGCGACTGCTTTCCACTTGAATGCCTTTCCTGTTCACCGACTATCCAAAAATCCATCTTCCTTACTGCATGTATACTGTTCCTTTCTTGACGGATCTTACAAAATCTGATCTTGCAGTCTATGATTCTTTCCATGATTTCATTTGATAACCTCGGGTGTTTCTTGACTAACTCTTTCTTTTGTCAGAGGATATACCTCCTCTCTGTTCGAACCCCCGTACTTCCATTCGTTATATTTTCCCTGAGTTGGCACTTTACCGACCTTTGTGTCTTGCATGATCCCCAAACATTTTAATTTCATTGCACATGTTGGTCTTTTGGCTTAAATCACTGGCCTTGTCATTCCCTGACTTACGACAATTGTCGTGTTGGCTAAATCCCATCTTGTGCAATTGGAAAGCTTCGTGGCAAATTTTGAAATCATTTCTATGCTTGTTATGGCCCGACGGACTCAATAAGAGGGAGGGTAAAACAAGGTATGAAGAATAAAGAGAAATGAAGATACAATTCCTAACAAGAAACCTACAGAAGAATGGCCTATCGGATGTGAATACCGACTCTAGCGACCTTAACATGCACTTCAGTCTTCTTTGTATAGCAAATCTGATGTTCAACTCTTGTTGCAAGTTATGCCGTGAAACCGGTCTCAACACTTCATTTCTTTGATGTGATCCTTAGTCGACTTGTAGTGCCCGTAGGGTTTTCACCATCAAGCCTCTCTCCTTTTTTATTTTCTTTCTCTCAACTCACTGTCGCCTTACGGTGCCCGTGAGGGTTTTCACCGATAAGACTCTCTCATTTTAATTTCTCTCATCTTGGAGTCCAGTGGTAGTTCTCATCATCTTGAATTCGTCATTCTGCTTTGTTCGGACTGTTGTGTTGCCCTTGATGTGATTCACCTTTGCTCGTTTGACTCGGCATTTCTTGAAGATTGATCGAAAGGTCTTCCTTTGGACCGTAATGCAGGCTTTTGGATGGGGTTTAGAAGAAAGGATATAAAGGCTCAAAATATTTTAAAGTGGCTTAAAGATTACAACTTTTGGAATCTTATTTCTTTGACAACCATAAATCAAGCCCCAGTTTCCTTCTTGGAGGATTTTTTGGATTTTTCCTTTATTGTAACTGAACCTCAGTGAGGCTGCCTACGTACCCTTTCGGGATCAAGTCAGACGTAGTTCAGATCACGTTTATATTTATTGTTGCATCTTGACTTCTCCCGATTTTTTTTCTTTGCATTCTTTTTCTTTCTTTTCTTTTTCTTCTCTTTTCTTTTTTTTTCTTTTCTTTTCTCTTTTCTCTCTTTTTTTTTCTTCTTTTTTTTTGTTTCTCGCTCAATCCTCAATTTTTGTTGTTGATTCCGAAAAAGAGATATGAAAGAAAATATAATATGGCTCAAAGGGGTAGCAATGGACGAAGTGTTTGGATAGCCGAATAAAATGCCTTCGTCATTCCAATCTTCGAGACCTACCAAGTACAAACTACACATTTAAACACCTTTCGACCGATTTACATATTCGCCTTCGGTATTTGACGATTCTCAGTGCCATTGGGCAACGATCTCGATACCACGAATGGTTCCTTAGCTTTGGGGTATTTTTGCCTTTGGCTTTAAGTTGATGATGCATTTCCAAGGCATTTCTTTATGTTACGCTTTCCCCAATGTTCACTTGATTCCGGCTTCACAGTATTCCAATATGTTTTTATTTCTTCCGAGTATCATTACATCTTCAATATTGTTTCATTGACTTTTAAAAACCAGGCTTAGAATTATGTGCATGTCATGTTGCTAAAGTCAATATGAGAAGAAATGCAAAGTGATCAGAAATGGAATGACTAGGAATGATGGGAAACAAAGAGTTGTACTAAACTGATGGGTTGAAACAAAACGAACAGACTAGACTAGAATTACAAACCTAGACGGCACTAAACAATTTTTATTACTAAACAAAGCAAAGATAGAAGGGTTTTGACTCTCAAGACAACGTCCGGATTACAACCCTGAAATAACCCGGGTAACAGAAATGACACCAAAATAATACTACCAAAACTCCAAGAGTTGGAGCACCTTCCCAATTGAAAAGCATGGCATCTTAGCCATTGTATTCTGCATTAAAATCGCTTTCTATTTCAATATCCTCGGCTTCCAAAGAAAAATCTCTTCACCCTCGTCATCGGGCATCGTCCCCACAAATTGCGCAACGTCACATGCAGGTAGAGAATTCTGTGTAATGTTCAGGGTGCCGGTGTCTTGGACCGCAATCATTCCTACCTAGATCATTCTTTCTATTTCCTCTTTCAAGTTCCAACATCTTTCAACATCATGCCCCTGAGCATTGGAGTGGTATACACATCGTGCAGTAGGATCGAAGCTTCTTGTAAGAGGATTTGGAATACATCCGGTGAGCGGCTTAATCAAGCCAACATGATTCAACCTTTCGAACAAACTCGCATAAGATTCTCCGATAGGGGTGAAAGCCTTTTCTCGCTTCAGCAACCTTTCCTCCCTAAACGCCTTGTTTGGCCTGAAACCTGACCCAGGGGGTTTCCGGTATGTTTGTGGGGGTCGGTAGGCTTTTTGTGAAATTGGGTACTTGGAAGGTGAAGTGCAATTTTGGGTGCCCCGGGGAGAGTAGTGGGGTTGGGGATGGAAGTAGTGTTGGGAAAGCATAGCTGGGGGATGAGTAATTGAGCTACTCGAGTGGCTAGAAAGGCTGCGATAGGCAGGTATATTTGGCATCGGGTTCAGTGTAAGGACCGGGTCCATGAAACTAGGTGGTGGCGGGGTGGTGCTTTTCCATCCATCCATGCCCGATACATTTCAACCACGTGTTGTCTTAATATTTTGACTTCTTCTACTAACATGTGGTTCCGTTCAACCAGCTGTTGTCGGGTAGCGGTACCAACCCACTCAGTCTTGAGATTCTCTGCCATTGTCCTCCGACCTTGTATTATAGGGAAGAGTTATTTTGGAACCACAACCAACCACCTTTCTGAAAATGGACACAACAACGAAGCCAGCATGTCAGCATTAAGGTATCCCGCTTATTGATCATCTTCTTTTTTTTTCTGCAATTTTCTTTTCTTTTTCCCTTTTTGTGGTTTTTTTTTTCATTTTTTTCCCTTTTTTTTGGTTATGGAAATGGTCGAATCCTATGTGGATTGCCTACGTATCATGACCCCGCATGAATCAGACCGAGTGTAGTTCTTGCAAATTAATGCAAGAAATAAAGAGATGTTTATTTGATTTTTTTTATTTATTTATTTTTCTTTGAAGGAAAATTATAGAAGCCGACTCCAACTACAAACTTGTGTAGGAGATTTCTGCAAGAATAAGAATATTTTTGATGTCAATTATGACTATTTCTACAAAATTGGCCACACAATGGCTTATTTGACAAAATGACTATTTTTGCAAAATTTTATTTAAGAAAGATAAACTTGAATTTTTTTTTATCCTGTGGCTCATGGGGCATCGTTCGGCATCACCATAAACCAACACAAGACTATTTTTCATAAATTGGCCATATAATGGCTTATTTAGACAAAGTGGCTCTTTTTGCAAAATTTATTTAAGAAAGATGCAAATTCAAAAAATTTTTATCCTGGGGCCTATGGGGCATCGTTCAGCACCGACACAGGCCAACACAAGATTGAGGAAGTTAAAATGCAAAAATGTGGCTATTTCAGCAAAACTCCGGCCATGTAATGGCTTATTTGATAAAGTGGTTATTTTTGTAAAGTTGAGTGATGACTCAAAACTTGATTTTGCGGATACGGCCTTTTGACATTTCCGCGAGGGAATATTTCAAGGCTATGCCCGCAAATTATTTAAAATGACTCAAAGTGGCTATTCTTGCAAAAATGGCCTTTCGGCGTCCTTTTGAGGGACATTCGGCTTATTTTAAGCAAGAATAACATCACCCGACTTATTTATAACAAAATAAAAAAATTGACATTTTTTGGTTATTTTTGCAAAAGGGGTGTGAACCCGGACTTGATTTTGCGGCTATGGCCTTGCAACATTTCCACAAGGAATATTTCAAGGTTGTGCCTGCAAATTATTAAAAATGACTCAAAGTGGCTATATTTGCAAAAACAACCTTCCGGCGTCCTTTCGGAACATTCGACTATTTTAAAAAAACGGCATCACTTTGATTTATTTGAAAACTACAATTCGACATTTTTTTTAATTTTTTGAAAGGGGTGGTAAACTCAAACTTGATTTTGCGGATACGGCCTTTCAACATTTCCGCGAGGGAATATTTCAAGGTTGTGCCCAAAAATTATTTAAAAAGATTCAAAGTTGCTATTTTTGCAAAAACAGCCTTCCGGCGTCCTTTCGGAACATTCAGCTATTTGCAAAAATGGCATCACTTTGATTTTATTGACAAAATTAAACACACATTTTTTTTTTGATTTTTTAAAGGGGTGGTTGGACCCGATGAGGGTTGCCTACGTATCCCACCTAATGGCGAGAATCAAACCTGCGTAGTTCGGTCAGATTATTTGACCAATTATTTCAAAAAAAATGTTCCACCTTTTCTTTTTCCAATTTTCAAATTTTCTGGATACCTGTTTCTTACAAATCTTATTTTCCTCTCTCTCTCTCTCTCTCTCTCTCTCTCTCTCTCTCTTTTTTCAACAATTTTTCTATCCTCGGGATTTCCGCCGGTCCGCATAACGATCAAGGACAATAAAATGCAACACATAACATGCTCGGTCTTTTCAATACTGGGTCACCTGTCCTAGACGGACCCAACCCATGTGTTGAGTCCTCTAAGTCAAATATGATGCAAATAATCGTCCTAGACCTATGTTCAAAATCTTACGGTTTCATAGATTGCTAGACCGTGTACCCGAGCGGACAACTCGAATCGAGGAGGGGCTACGTACCGGTGACCCGCGGAGTCAATCGGCTTTGTAACTTATCCGGCCTCTGTTTTCTTAATTTAAGGTGACTTTAACTGAAAGGGGAGTCTCAACCAGTAAGCACATCCCCGAGGGAGAAGAGAGAAGGGTTTTCGGCACAGTTTTATATACAGTTCACATAATATCAAAGCGATAAAGCACATAGCATGTTATTCAAATCACATAATGAAGTCAAACACAAACACGAACGGCAGTTCTATGGAGCTCGAGTTCTTAAACCCTGAAACCGAAGTTCAGGGTTGGATCCCCAGCAGAGTCGCCAGAGCTGTCACACCTCCCTTTTTACTACCCCAAACACTTAAAAGCATATAAATACGCTCGTAGGGTATACCCCGACGCTCAAATACCCAAAACGGGTATAATAACGTGAGGGAAGGAGTTTTTCCAATTAAAGGACAATCGGTTCGGGATTTTATTAGAGATTAATCAGAGTCGCCACTTGGGAATGACAATGGTGTCCCAAGTCACCGGTTAATCCCGAATCCGAGGAATTTTGACTCTTATAAATGTCCGCGAAGCAGAGATCCGGATAAGGAACTCTGTTAACCCGGGAGAAGGTGTTAGGCACTCCCGGATTCCGTGGTTTTAGCACGGTCGCTCCACTATCGTTTTTGACTTTTGTTTGACTTAATTATAGGTTTTAACAACATAATGTGCTTTTACGTTAAGTATTATTTTTTAGGAATTTGCGGTATCGCGAAAATACGCCTCGAGTCATACCGTAACCAGTACGCCTATGACTTTTGATGTATTTCAGCTTTACAGAGACTTGGATTTGAGTCGCACCAAGTGCACACTCATTCATAGGAAGGTATATTAAAATTGTGCCTTAAGATAGTCTATATCGGCTTTTAACTTTGGGAGAGGCTATGGAATTCGCTATTAGCCTCTCCGGTTCTACTATGTTATCTTATTACTAAATGGGGACCCCGCTTGTTATTCGGGCGAGGCTCGTCCCAATTTAATTTTAAAATCCGATCCTATTTTGTTCAACTACATTTGCTATATATTGTTTTTGCCTTATTCGTATTGTTAACACTATAGTAATCCAGGCCCGTTATTTCTGTTGTTTATTGGGCCTGGGCTCTTCACTTGTTCAGCCAGCATTCGATCCACCCAGGTCTCCGAGACCCAGGCTTATTTTTGGGCTTTTAATCAGCGAACCAATCAGTTTCATATTACAGTTCAGGCACACATTACACATAGGGCCCAAACCAAAATTGCAATAACAAAAGTATATCACATAATTCATATGAAGAATCAAATACTCAGAAAACGAAATCAGATCATTTTTATTCATTTTTCAGAAGATGAAAGCCACTATACAATATAATCAATACTTACACCAGATTACTACTAATCAATCTATATATGACTGGACTATCGTTGTTTCTTTGTTTTCTGCCAAAGAGCCTACAACATCGTAGAAATCACTTATACTAAGAAAGGAAGAAAAAGTGATTGAACTATATATGACAGTGCTTAATCAATCCAATTATTTACTAATGTCAACTAAATTATCCAAGACTAAATGATCTATTCATATGTACACAAGTATATTATTGATTCTAGTTCAGTTTAGCTTATGAGATGTCATGAACCCAGTCGCGAATGAACTACTACTTCTTCTAACTATTCTTCTCTTTTGGACTTGTTATACAACTTTATGACTATGTTTGAACTCTGATTTTAACACCAAACTAAACCTCGTTTTAACATCATCATAGCCAATTTTACTCCTCATCTTTTAAACTTACTCAAACATTAAAATTAGTTAATGAAACAGATTAGCTAAATGAGCTTATTATTACTAATGCATGCGAGTGAATTGATTGACTCTGGTTTTAATGGTATTCCTATTTAACTAAGTGATGGGTGATCTACAACTACACTACCGTTACATTACTATTATACTACCGCTATTACATATTTTTGTTTCTGTTTTCATACTACTATATGCTATACTAACACTAAAATACAGATCTACACTAATGTTAAACAACTAAAAAATTACAAAGTTCATAGTGTCTTATGAATTTAAGCATAACACTCCATCTCATTCAGCAAATCATTACAGCTTCATTTGAATAGAAATGTACCTGGAATCAACAAAATGAAACCGATGAGTTCTAAGGGATGAGGAGAAGTAGTAACCACAGCAAAATCCAAACAGCCAATGCAACAGGAGAATGGAGTGCCGAATGAATGAGACCAAACAGCAATCAACAAGCAGGAAAACCAGTGGAATCAAGACAGAAATCCAGACCCAGATTCGAGCAAAAGACTTCAAAATCAGAAGAAAACCAACAAGTTCTTGCTCAAAAAAATTCCAGAAGTTTACTGTTCTATTGCTATTTTACTCTCTGAAACTTTGTATGAATTTTAGCTTAATTGTATTTCAGATTTGCTCCCCCCAAATTCCAACCCCTTTTCAGTCCTTTTCTAGAGGTATTTATAGTTGTATTGAGGGCTGATGACTTGGGGAGAAAGTATGGGATTAATCCCACTTCTCCCCCTCCTAAAATTATGAAACCTACACTTTAGCCCCAATTTCTGTTAACAAAAATCCTTCCAGCATGTGCTGGAAGGTTCTAAAGATTCCTTTTAGGGGCTTTTTACTAATGTGACCTTAGGGGTTTGAGATTTTTACAGATTTCCCTTTTTAGGGAGACCATTATACCCTTAAATCTCTGCAAAATTGCAGAAATCAGGGGTACAAAGGACTCCTTTACCCTATTAGGTTCTAACTATTTACTAATTTACCTTTTAAACTCCCAATTGTGCCCCTAAGGGCACTGCTGATTTACTAGACCTACCTAGGTTAAGTTTCAGCATCCTTTGAACCTATTTAACTAATAGCCAGCCTTTGCATTGGTATTTAAGGGCTGGCCAGATTTATTTTAAGGGACTATTTCAATTTTAGCCACTTCTGGATCTATTTCAGTTAATTAAGACTAAGTTATTTCAATTTTAAGCTAATTGCATGCATAGCTTGCTTTATTATTAAGAGTAACTCTTTAAAATCTAGCCAGTCTCAAGTTGAGACTTGGCTTTGGGTAATCAAACCCAATTACTGAACATTTGGGCCCAAAACCTTTGCAGGTTTGGCCACTTTTATGTTCAGGGCTCTAAAGAGAGCCTGGGCTAGTCTGCATTTGCAGACATAGCCATTTTGCACAACCAGCCACTTTTAAAGTGGGCTGTGTTAGGGCCTTATAGAATAGGTCAACCCTTTGCAAGGTTAACCATTCTTAGGCCAATTATTTAACTAACAGCCTATTTTTGTTCATTTTCAGTTTTTTTATCCTATTTAAAAACTAGCCACTCTAAGGATCATAATACTAGCAGCTATAACCAATTCACCTAAGGTTCAAATGATCAATCAGACATTCATAAGAAGCCAAATCTAGCAAAACTTAAGCATTCTTAACATGAATTGCATACAGAAGCACATATGATCCAAGAAACATGCATTAATCAACTCAAATACAGAGAAAACAATAGATATGGTTGAATTTTAATCAACTAACTCATTCCATCAGATTGTATGTGATGCAGTGTGAATTCATGTTAATTCATACCTAGTTATTACCAATTCAGGTCATATGATAGCTAAAAAAAACATCAGAACCTTTAAACTGCATAACATAGTTACACATATAAGCCCAGGCTCTCTCAAACAATCAACATAGCTCAAACTAACCTAAGCAGGGTAATTGGAATTCATTTTTAAGTGCTAATCCTGGCTTGATATAGACATGCAGATGAAGAAAAGAAAAGAAGAGACATGAAGAAACAGTGAAGCATGGAGAAACAACAACAAAAGGGAGGCAAAGTTACTGCCTCAAATTTCAGAAGATCAAAACCCCCAATCTTTAAACATGTCATCCAACACATATGTAAACAAAAAGTACTATAAACCTCCACCAGAAGCCCGGATATAGCAGATGAAGGATAATGGAAATCAACCAGCTAAATCTAAGAAGAACTAATTCATGTGATTATTAGATGAGCAAAACAGTGAACCTAACAAAAGAAAAATCTAATTAACGATGAGAAGGATGAATGTCGAACAACCAACACTAAGCTTAAATATGCAGAAAAATAAAAGATATATCGAAGAACCAGCAAGATAAAAACCCTAACAGAAGAGAAAAGAGAACATGGATATCAAGATCGAATTTTGAACACGAGAAACAAACAGAACACATAATAACTCTAAAACATGTATTGGACTAAACAAAACATGATTAAAACACAGAAGAAACATGAGATAAGCAAAAATTAAACACAGAGAGGGAAAAGGCACTTAGCTCGCAGGGCCTGTCCCCTGAGCTTCCTAATCTCTCCCTTTCTCTTGTTCTCTCTCAGATTCTCTCATTTTTTCTCTTCTTCTTGTTTTCTTTTTTAATCTCTTTTTCTGAATTTCTTTCTGTTTTCTATTGTTTGGCTTCAATAAGAAGCCTTTTGGGTCTCTGAGTTTGTGGGGGTGTTTGGGAGAGTAAAAGGATGGATCTTGGGGTGGTTTGAGTTTGGGGGTCGCCGGAGTTAGGTTTCCGGCGACTTTATTTGGGATATTCGAGACGATTGAGGTAGATTCGAGGGGAACCAGTGAGGTAGGGTGATAGATCAGGTGGAGAGGGTTCTTTTGGCGTTGGTTTGGAGCGGTTTCTCATTGTTTGGGTGGTCACCGGTGTAACTCTGGTGACCGGCGTTTTAGAAGAAAGGGGCTGTTTTTTGTGGTCTTTGGTGAAGAAGAAGATAAGGAAGGAGGCAAAGAAGACAAGAGAGGGGTTTGGGAGCCATCGACCACCGTGGGAGTGGTGGCCGCCATGGCCGTTGGTCTTGAAGAAGATGAGGATGAAGAGGGAGAGGAGACGATTTTAGGGCGGCTAGGGTTGAGGAGTGTGTAAAATGAGCGGCTCCTTCAGACCAAAGCCTTATATAGGCAAGGCGTCTGAGGTAATCCTGGCCGTCTAATTGATGGAGATCAACGGCCAGGAACATGCGTTACTAAAATGCCGTCGTTTGGTGGTGCCTGAGGCCTTAGGTCATCACCCGTTAGATTAACTCAAACGGACGGTCCAGATGCCATCTCTTAAATTAATTAAAGCCTAAATTCAACTAAATATCCCAGACGTTAGATCAACGAGGTTGGACGGCTGAGATCAAGTCCGTCAAAGGCCTGGACCGGATCACCTTTGGGCCAAAACATTGGGCCGGTGACTTGGATTGTAATTGGCCCAAGTTTATTATACCCTACCTATTTTTGTATTTTTCTGATTTTAATTATTTTTATGTATTTTCTTTTATACTTTTTTTTTCTTTTATGAAAAATTATAAAACCTAATTTCCTACTTACTCTAATTATCTAATATTTTTTGCAATTTTTCTGCTATTTTTCCTTATTTCCACTATTAAAACTAATTTTGCTATTTTTCTTAAAATCTAACTAATTAAACTAACAAATTAATTACTTAGCCTATTTTTTTTGATTTTCTTCTAATTACTTATTCAAACACAAAAGTATAGCTAGTTCCAAACAAAGCAAGTAATTGCACTCAAAAACATATTTATTTTATGGAATTAATTGCTCAGTGCAAAAATCATGTGCTCACAATTATTTATATTAGTAAGAGCTAACTTAAATATATAAGATGTTAGACATATATTTTCAATATCTCCCCTTTGATATTTTTACAAAAAATATATTTACTAATATGAAGATTTAACTAATTTAATTGGAAGTTCTAAAATATTTTTTGTATTAAGGAGTAGACAATCTTTCTTTTTTTTTTCTTTTGTCCAAGGTTTTTTGTACTTTTTTTTTCGGCAAATTTTAATATTGTCTAACTTGAAATAAAATCATAAATTTCATTGTTGAATTTTTTTTGGACCTATATCAAAGCTTACTAGTATTCTACTTGAGCTACATGTTCGTTCATTCTCAATCAAATTTTATGGTGCTTCAATTAAGATAAAACAAAAATTAGTGAATGAATTATTTAGTTATAAAATGTGAATGAAGCTGGTTGAACAACATGTACATAGGGCAGTGATCTATAAATAATTGTTGATCATTAACTAGGATGACTCAACAGAACTAGTGGTTTGAAACTAAAATATATTAGGGGACCCTTAAATTTCTGTCATAAAATCCATATACTATTAAAAACAAGTTTACATTGCTTTGATTTAGTGGTAAAATAGCAACGTATAATGTATGGCGCACAAAATATGGTATTGAACTCTCTCGTGTATAGAAATATAGCATTAAGTGAAAATGCTTGAGCATATTATTAGTTATGTTTGAACCTTATGTACACTTATCTTGGAAATTTCTTAGTTAAAAAAGATGAGATACAAAAAAACTTATTTTCTGATGTGTGGATCAATCAAATGTAACAAATAAAATAACTAATTTAGAGAATCTGAATTGAAATTAAAAATTAAAATAGTGAAAAATATAAAAAAGACTATTCATAAAGAAGAAGAAAAATAAATTTAATTAGAAGATAAATATATTATTTAATTTAGTGAGAGAAATTTTTTATCCTATTAGATTATTCAATTCCACCTTTACCAAGTTTCAAAAAAAAATATTAAATATAAAATATTTTATTAATAATTATATAAATATAAATTATATATATAATCATATTATATTTTTGGGGCTTTGAATATTTGGGGCCTTTAAGGCAATAGCTTCACTTGTGTTACCCTAGATCCACCCTTAATGATTTGTGTTGTCTGATGGAGAATTCAAATACTTCAACTTTTGAATCGAACCCTGCCGAAGCTGAAACGGAGCAGCCGCCAACAGCTCCACCTTCTTCAAGTTCCGGTAGCCTCCTCTTCCTTAATCATCTACTAATTTATTGGGGTTATTTGCGCTCTCTTATTCATTCTTTTCTCTACTAATGTTAATTGTTTTAAAAAAGTTACACTTTTGGCCGCTCGGACAATGTTAAAATATTATGGTATCAACTATCAAGCTTCTGTGTAACAGTAATTTTGGGACCGAAGTACACAATATCTACCAAATTACAACATTGATGTGAAGCAGTAAAGTGTACTCCTGCGCTGAAATCACAATTTAACTTCTTATGGGTCGTTTGGTTGGAATATGATTTATACTCGGTATAAGTTATGCCGGTATAAGTTATATTGAGATAAGTTATGCTGAGATTAGTTATACTGGAATTATTATTTATTCATTGTTTGGTATGTTATATTAAGAATGACAATTGCATAATTTCTAAAAAGAAGGTATAAGTTATACGGGTGTTAATTATCCCATATTTTATAAGGTGTAAGTTATCCCAGTATTAAAATTAATACCGGGATAACTTATACCTGGTTTACTAACCAAACAGAGTATTCAGGTAGTATTAAATTTTTATATCACCTTTATACCTTCTTATACCTCTTACCAAATGACCCCTTAGGAGTCGTTTGGTTGGAATATGAGTTATGCCGGTATAAGTTATAATAGGATAAGTTATGCTGGGATTAGTTGGGCTGGGATTGTTGTTTATTCATTGTTTGGTATGTTGTATTAAGAATGACAATTGAATAATTTCTAAGAGGAAGGTATAAGTTATACCGGTGCTAATTACCCCACCTTTTATGAGGTATAAGTTATCCCGGTGTTAAAATTAATACCGGTATAACTTACACCTGATTTGCTAACCAAACAGTGTTTTATTGTGGTATTAAATTCTTATACCACCTTATACCTCATACCAAACAACCCCTTAGAGTATTATTACGATATTAGTAATTTGGAATTACAACTAAGCTGAACAAGTATTACTATTCTGATTAGCTGTAGCCACAAAAAGATGCTATGGGAACTTAACTCATCCAACTTGTTTCTCTAGTTGCAAAAACAACAACTAAGTCTCAATCTTAAATAAGTCGGGATTCAGCAATGAATTCTCACAGACCATGTTGTTCCATTTAAGCTCATCTCTAGTTGCAATGAAAAGAAAAAAAAAAATTTCAAGTCCATATGTTTGGTGTCACAAGTGATGATCATGAGCTTGTCTTGGTCATGGCTGTGTAACTAATGTTCCAATAAGTTATGGTTTTGTTAGTATCCCTGGTTTTGCAGGTATGCATGTATTCTGTGTTAGCAATGTTAATCCTAAGTTCCTTCTCTATACTAACTTGTTCTGCATTCTCTTGTCAATTTACTGGTTCAATTCTTTTTCTTATTATACTTTTGTTTCCTTTCTTCTATTTGCAGTATGCAATTTTTTCAAAAAGCCATCCAAGGGCAAAAATATCAGAAAGCGTCCTACGGTTGAAGAGGGGGAAAATGACGATGCAGACGTTGAAAGTTCAGTCATATATACCAAAAAAAAGCCAGCCATTGTGGATAACAAGCTACGGTTTTCTACTGGAGGTTCAAAGTGTAACAAGGCTACAGACTCCAATGTGGATTCAAAAGCTACAATTTTTCATTTTGAGTCCTCCAAAGAAATTCAAGTTCAAAATGATAGTAGAGCAACAGCCACTTTAGAAACTGAGACCGAGTTCTCTAAGGATGCCCGGGCTATTCGGGAGAGAACTTTGAAGCAAGCAGAAGAGGCTTTGAAAGGAAAAAGCAAGACTGGTGGGGATGAGAAATTGTACAAGGGGATGAATCAATATACTGATTACAAAGCTGGTTTGAGAAGAGAACATACGATTTCTAGTGAGAAAGCTGGTGGAGCACATGGTCCTCTCAGGGCGTCTGCCCACATTAGAGTTTCAGCAAGGTTCGACTATCAGCCGGATATTTGTAAGGACTACAAAGAAACGGGATATTGTGGATACGGGGACTCTTGCAAATTTATGCATGACCGGGGAGATTATAAGTCTGGGTGGCAGATTGAAAAAGAGTGGGACGAAGCTGAGAAAGAGAGGAAACGAAAATTGGCTATGGGGATGCTCGACGAGGATGATGAGGATGCTGAGAAGAGTGATGAAGATGACGATGACGCCTTACCATTTGCTTGCTTTATCTGCAGAGAGCCTTTTGTTGATCCCGTTATGACCAAATGCAAGCATTACTTCTGTGAGCATTGTGCATTAAAGGTAATTTCATTGACCTTTTTCTTTTGTTTGCTTGATCTCATTATGGAATCTGTGAACGCCAACCCTATATGTACCTTTTCCATTCCTTTTGTTTTTAACCTATTCGTCTTGTTTTTAAACTTTTCCTCTTGTTTGAGGTGGCAATAGAGTTTACCCCCTGCCCCAACTGAACCCACTAACAAGGGAAGGAATGCAATAGAGTGGACTTTCTTGGTGCATATTGCCCTTAATGTGCCCTTTTTGGTTTTTCCTTATTGTTTTTTCTTATATACAGTGCAATAATGGTCAGGAGAAGTTTTGTATATGTAGAGAGAGATTGACTCTAGGATGTAAAAGTACCAACTGAAATAGGCAAGAGTTACTTCTCCAGCAAGTATTGGAATTTACCTTTTTCCTTAAGTAGAAACTACCCCTTGTATTTGTTGGGCTTTCGACAAACAGTAGAGACTACTTAGATTAATTTGAGCTACAGTCACCTCGGGCACTGATATGACTTATATGAATTGTTAAATATTTGAAATGTACTTCTCATGCCCGATCCCAAGTAGTAATGGTAGAGACCTGCTCTAGAAGGCAATGGGATATGAGATTCCCCCTTAGGATAAAGCAGGATTCTTTCACTTCTATTTTGCTCTTATGTAAATTGATCATTTTACACAGCTATGACTTATTTCACTTCTATTTTTCTCCTTTGTGCAAATTGCAAGGTAATCAATTTTTTTTTGTTGGGTTTTTGTGGTTAACAGCACCATGCAAAGAACAAGAAGTGTTTTGTATGCAACCAGCCAACGCTTGGAATATTCAATACAGCATTTGAAATACGTAAGAGAATGGCGGCTCAAGGAAAATGATGGATGCCAAGCAAGGGGTTATTGTTTCACAGATGAAGTCGTGTGCTTCAAACACGATGTGCACAATGATCCAAATGAGAAGTGGTCGCGTTCTTTGAATCTCAACTTTGAGGAGCACATTTTGAGGAGTTGGACTACTGTACGCATTACTGTATAGCGGATGCTGAAATTTGTTATATTAATTGCAATTTTGTGCTTCGCTTCAGAGAAATGTGCGCTTTTTACTTCTTGCTTTCCGCTTCAAGCCTCGTGGACATTGTTGCCTTTTTTACGCTTTTAAAAGCATTGATGGTCAGCTGTCTCTCTTCCAGTATACCACGGAAACTCGTCTTTCCCTTTATTGTAAGGGGTCGTTAGGTAGGAGGTCTTAGAAAAAATAATGAATGTAAGCATTAGCTCTATGCATTATTAATCCTTTGTTTGGTACATCATACATAATATTGGTTATCCATCATATTTAGTATTATCCTGTGTATAAGTAATGCATAGAAAACCATTGCATTAGTAATACCAAAGCTATTCATGCATGCATTAGTATGGTTAAAGACAAAATTATCCTTAAAGTCCCTCAAAAGCTAGCGAATATGGAGGGCATTTTTATAAACAACTATTTTTCTTAAAAATTATACAACGCATTATAATTTTAATATACCACACCAAACAGTAGATAAGAAATATATCCGCTCTATTCTTATACACCCTACCAAACGACCCCTAAGTACATACAAGTTGGATATCTTGGATTTACGTTTTGGTATGTGAAAGCTTTTGTATAACTGATTCTCAGACTGCTGTAGTCCACCTTCATGTGTAGAAACTATACTTAAAACCCATAATGAAGGTTAGTTACACTACAAATGCAATGGTGAGAGTTCCACATGCCAAGTTTGTCTTGCTTCTTATAACAAATGCAATGATGAACTTTATCCCAACCTAAAGAAAAAAACAAGGAGCGGTAAATTGACTCTCGGTACAAGGAAGTCAACAAATCTAATGGTGAGTGTTACCTGCCAAGTTTTACTCTTGCTTGTCATAGTGATAGTGTCAAATGCTAAGTAAATAATTATTAGACAGAAAGCAATCACTGTCTCAAAGTATTGGGAACTTCTTTCATTAATCTTGGAAACTCTAAATATATACCTTTAGAGCAACGGCTTCTTTTGATCTCAATCCTGATATTTCATTGTCAAGTGTTCATGGCTCTGTTCAGCAGCATCACCAACTTCTAGTGCTTCTGTAAGAGTTTTAAGCTACTTTTGTACTGTTTTTATCCATTTTCATTCTGATTAGAAGAAACCAATGAGAAGAAAATGCTAAGCTGCTTGTTTAATGTAAGGAACTCTCCAATTTTCATTTGAATTATTAATACAAAATGTGGAAAGACACAATAATGCTAATAATCACAGAAAGAACTTTCCTTTCTTTTCTCCTATTGTATACAAATGATGGTTAGTGAAAACCAGAGGAGAGTGAGCATTCATCCACTATCTCTAAACCTGTTATAGACAACAAATTAGCCATAAAAAGTTCCATGGCTTACAAGATTCAATTAAAAAGAAAAAAAAGGAAAAGAAAACGAAAATCATCCTTTGGCTCATCTCTCATTGGACAAAAAGTTAGGAATCAACAGTCCTCTAGAACAAAAAGTTCCATGGCTTACAAGATTCAATTAAAAAGAAAAAAAAGGAAAAGAAAACGAAAATCATCCTTTGGCTCATCTCTCATTGGACAAAAAGTTAGGAATCAGCAGTCCTCTAGAACAAAATCCGGTTAACCTGTGTGTCACGAGTGTATATATGCACGGACAACATCTATTATGGGGGTTTCACATATTGGACATTTTCCGGTGCCCCAAAGCAATTCATGGGCACACCTGAAACAGGTGCACATATGCCCACACCTGAAAAGAATGGATAATGATACCCAAGAGATTAATATTACTTGTTTCTTGTGTATTTTGAATTGCCTAACTGAAAATTCTTTCTGCAATCAATGGCAAGTACCTGTAAAGGAGAGAATCAACTTGGGCCTCATAGCAAATACGACAATTTGCTCTGTTTGCACCCTTATCTGAACTATTCCCGGTCACTGGACCTGCATTACAAAAATGTTACTCTCTACTCCCTTTCTCTATATAACCCAAACAGGGAGGAAAAATAGAAAAGAAAAAGATCGCTGGTATATGAAGCTCCATAAGTGAAGCCAGATCTTGGAACGAACTTGGTAGTTATTCAAAAGTGTGCAAAGATTGAGAGGAGGAAGAAAACCATGGTATAATGCAACAAATAGTTCAACAAGGTAAGCTTGTTCCCCCCAAAAAAAGTTCAATAAGGAAAAGAATATAAGAAGTGAAACGACATCACAATATAGCTATTTCTTCTGTCAAGTTTTTCTTATAGGTTATGAAGGGTTTTTATGAAGTTAGAAAACACAAAAACAATCAAATCGTTTGATGAATGATGATTGAGCTTAGTAAGCATCTTATATTCAGATTTCAGTAAATCAACTCACCTGACTGAGTTATTGCAGCTGCAACCTCCTGCTTAATGGAATGTTGTAATTTCATTTGCATGTTCACGCAACTGTTTATCGATCTTCGTATTTCAAATATCTCTTGGTGGAGTTGCTCCATATGTCCTCGCAATTCATATATTAGTTCCATTTCCTGTTAATGCCATGTTGTTATGACTAGTCTCAAAATCAGGAATATCTGGCAAGTCATTGTAAAAATAGGGGGGGGGGGAAACTTACAATTGAAGTGTGTATAGTGGAGGAGGAGCATGGTTGATTGTGATGGGAGTAAATATTGGATGACTGAGATTGTGGTAAAGAATTAGACGGAAGGTGATAGGAGTCATCAATGACACCCCGGTCTTGATTATTGCTCCATGACGATAAAGTATGTGAAGCTTTCTTCTGATCAACTAATTCCTCAGGTTCGAGGTAATGATGTCTAATTGGTGTATTGTCATCTTCAAAGTCATCCTCATAACCCGAGTCTTCTTCTTCCTCATCATCTTCGGCCTCTCCCCCTGGTGTTTCATTATGTGATACCATTTCCTCTTCCTTCTCCTTTTCTTTAGGTACACGTGCCCCTACTTCCTGAAGCTGGCTGGTCATTGCATTAGGTAGTTGTTGGGAGCGAGACGCCATTAGTCGGTCTATTTTCTCTCTCAAACCACTATTAAGAAAGATTGAAACACTTTTTCTGCACATTTATGAAGAGCAAAAGTAAGTGCAGATCACGGCTATGCTTCTACTACAAAAGCTGAATATTAATATCTTAGGACAGCTAAAGGAGATATGCAGACTCTATATTCACTCGAGTATCACTTTCATTGCAAGCAGGGGACTATAAAATCTAAACTATGACCTCCTTTTCCATTTTCTTGAATCTCATCTCATTTCGATCAAACACGTGTCACATTCTTCTACAAGGTTAAGTCGTATTTTCAGAGATTATCTCCACACCGACACGGATAAGTACAGAAATGATCCATGCTTCGGTCCTGTTTGCCTGATACATTAAGTGACAATTATGTTCGGAGGTGGATTCACTTTTGTTATTGCCTTAATTTTTGTGATCTCTGTCTGATCTCTAGTGACAACCTTCATGTTGTAACGACGGTTCATTTCTGTCTGATACTCTTAGTGGAAATCATATTCTAATGTTTTGCTATTGGTTCTCCCTTGAATGCTTTGTGCTTCATTAATGTGGGAAGGCAAAATGTCTACGAATCGTGCACAAACGCCAAAGTAAAACATATATCCAACTGATGCAATAAATGACTACAATAAATATATAGGATTAGTATCAGATCAGATGCATGAATTGTAGTACCTGTTAAGAAGTTGGCGAATATCATGATTATTGTCTTGGAAAGGATCAAGCATCTCTTGGTATCTTTCTTGTCTAAGACCTTCCCACTCTTTACGTGGACGTGAAATATCACTTACCCAGTCTTGGTTGGATTCTGACTGCTGCTCGTAGTTAGACTGTAGTTCATCCCATCCACTTGGTGTGTGAGAATAATCACTTACCCAGCCACAATCACTGTCCACTAGATTCTGGTTGGTCGCTTCCTCTTCCCAGTCACTTTGACGTTTGGTGCTCTCACTAGACCACTCATTACTAGTTCCTGCATGCTGCAAGTTATTTGCATCTTGTTCTTCTCTATGGACACTTTGTTCACTATAATTGGGAGGTTTTGGTGTCTCTACAAATTCCAGAGACTTGTCATGGCTAGCTTCACAGCTTGCATATCCCCAGCTAGCTTGGGGATGGGAAATATCTGAGCTCCGTAGTTGTGAAGTACAATGTAGTAATTTGGGGCTAACTGCTTGATGACTGCGTTCCACCTCATTAAGATTTGGACTTAAAGAACTGTCCGAATGTCGGGTAGGAAATGGCATTTCTTTCTGGGGATTTGATGAGCTTGTAGCTTTCACATTTGTTGTAACCCTTTGGGAGCTTACTTTCTCTTCTCGCTGTTGATTGGAGGGAATTTTTTTTCCAACTTGTGAGTTGTTGTCTACCACCTTTGTGCAGAGAGTTATCGGCTCACTAGGCTCTTGTGAATGATTCTCTCGTGCAGATGTGGATGCAGATTCTGATTTTGGACTGTTATTTTCCACTGCTATAGAGGTGCTTCTTGAGTCAGCTACACCAGGCTGCATTCCTTGCTGATTCCTTTCTCTCCGCTTATATGATGCTAATTCACTTCCAACTTTTATAGTGTTGTTATCAGCCAGTTCTCTATGGGAGCTGATCGAGCCTTTGTCATCCCTTTCACAATTCTGTACTCTTTGCTGATTTAATGAGGAATCCCGGCTTTCCTGGGTGTTATCTGCCACTTCTCTTGAGAGGCTTCTTGATTCAGCTTCACCATTCTGACTTCCTGTATTGAACCTTTTCCTGAAATGAATTAACATATTTCAATTTCAAATTTCAATTTATTCCATATTAAGGTACATTTTGAATCAGAAAGACCATAACTAACCCAAATGGATAATTGATTCCCCTTAAACCACACAACTCATAAGGAAAGACCATAACTTTTCCCTAAGGTAGAACCCAAATGGATAATTGATTCCCCTTAAACCACACAACTCATAAGGAAATTGCCCCGATTCTTAAATACTTTTCATTGTGAAAATGGAAAGAACAGATACAAGCAAAAGCTGATTGAAGGAAAAGTCTACCACTCTCATTAACATGTTTTCAGCTTCAATTGTTTAGTTTGTTATACATCCCAATAAGTATTCTATGCTGAGACCTCACTCTGATATACTTAGAGAAGGCATACACATTTGCACTAATGACAACTATAAGATAAATCATCTGTCAACAACACCAATAGGTTCCCAAGATCGGATTTTTCCTATACTGTTAACACACTACTCCCTCCGGTCCATAATAAGTGTCTCTTTTACTTTTTGATTTTGGTCCAAAATAAGTGTCTAGTTAGGTAATCAAGAAAAAATTCAATTTGTTTTTACTCTTTTACCCTTATGTGCAGAAGAGCAATAAATGCCACTATAATCATGTGCCCAATATTTAATAAGGGTAGTTTAGTCATACTAGATAATTTTGTATAGGATTTAGTATTTTCTTAATGGGCATGCTAAAAGTAAAAGAGACACTTATTATGGACCGGAGGGAGTATAATCTTATTTGCCTTAGCATGTCAAAGAAACAGAACTGTTCAAAGTTTCAATCTTTCATAATGTTATTCGCTTTGAGCACGATCTTGCATTCTTGCTCTAAGTATTTCAGATTTTAAGCAGTTGTTGATGATAAAAAACATTCTCCCATAAGGTAACTGCTAATTAATTTTGCAATGGGCATTTGGAATCTACAAAGACATGGATCAAAAGTAGTTAAATTAAAATAAGGACCTTTACCTGATATGCATGATTGCAGATTGAGACATTCTATTTGATTCGGATGATATGCCTTTGGTTGATCGATCATCTCTGGCGCCAGTGCCACGACGCAGGAATCTAACTTTAAGCAAAGCCTATTCAGCAAATGGTAAATGTTGTAGTTTAAAAGCAAATTCATCAGTAAAACTACACTTGAATGAAGGATTTGAGAGCAAAATGCAAACCTGAATACGACCTCTTTGTTGGAACTTGGAAACGGCCTTACGCTCCTTAAAACCTTCAAGTTCCCGATACCTGTCACGCTCCATTTGCAATAGCAAATCACTCAACGCCTGGCGACCTCTGATGATTCGAGGCGAGTGCAGAACTGGGAAAAAACTCCTCTGTTGTTGTTGTTGTTGTTCTGAATGATCAAATGATGTTTTAATTCGGGGCAACGAATCACCACCACAGGCAAGGGCAGCATTATTACCATTGTGCTCGCCCTCATTATTCTCTTCACCATTACTGCTTGCCAATTTTCTTATAATATCAGCAACTCTTGGCTTTTCCCTTTCTTTAATATCTGAATGTCTTTCATTAATGACCGTTGTTGTTTTATCCGTGGTCTCCAAATCTCCTGACGATTCGCCATTCAGGCTCATGGCCGGAGATTCAAATCGTCCATCTACTGAAAATTCATCACATGTATCATCACAACCTTTCTGAGGTGAATTGTTCCCCAAATTCACGCTCTTTGAAACCGTCTCAAAATCCCTCCATCGGCGTACAAGGGTCGAAACGCCACCATTATTTGGAACTTCTACGGCACTGCCTTGAGGCGACGCGTTCGGCTCTCTCTGTTTGGTCGTCCTAGAAGAAACCACCATTTCTCTAGCTTTATCCCATTTATTAATATTAGTGGTGGGAGTGTTCTCATTGTTATCCCATTGAGGTTTGTGAACCCATAAATCAGCATAGTCAACATGACCAGGTCCATGACTATCAGCAGAGGAAGGGGTGGGTTGACTTGTAGAAATGCAAGAATGAATATGGGTATGGACCAAATCTTTGAGATTCTTTTGGAAAGCAGCATTGGTTGAATCTCTATGGCTGCAACGATCACGCCTATTACGATCTCTGAGGACATGACCAAAGGGAGAAGAAGAAGAGGCTATTTCTACCTGAGAAGATGCCATTTCTTCTGACCCTATTTGCTCAATTAAGAACGTTGCTATTATTGTTTGTTCGCAAAAAGGAGAAAACTTCGAACATTTCAATGTTCCCAAATTAAAAATTGGAAACAACCCATCTGGTTGAAAGATTGAAAATGACTGCAAAAATGTCTCGTCTTTCAATGAAGAAGAAATTAGGAGAAACACAATAGAAACTAACCATAGAAACATTCAAGAATAACAAAAATGATACGTATAATTCATTCCTATACCTCTCTTTTAACTGTTTTTCTCTCTTCCAATGATAAGAAAATTCCTAGTAATAAATTGAATGCAAGACCAAAGAAGCTGTTTTTTTTGGGTAATTAAAACGTCAAAAACGGTCAATTAGCACAAACCGCACGTCTCGCCGATTATTTCTCGTCTTTCATCATCTTGTTAAGTTTATCAAAATACTTCCAAACGGGGTCTAATTAGAACTTTCCACATGGAAAAATGAATGGCAGAGGAAAGAGAGAGAATGTGGCTAAGAAAGAAGAGGAGTAAGATGTGAAGTGTAGAGCAAACAAACAAAAGATGGGAGCTTCGTGGGGGAAGGAAAAAAAATCTTAGAGAAGACGAAAAGAGAGTGAATGGGAAGATGTGGACATGTGGTGTTGTGCTGTTGTTATTGTTGTTGTCTAAGTGTTTCATTAATAATAAAACAGTAAGCTGCTGTGCATATGTGTAGTATCAGAGTTTGGTGTAAGGGAGCTGCAAAAGAGAGAGAGAGACGTTGGATTTGAGCCGTTGGAAATGTGGGGTCGCGACTGAATTATATATCCCTCTGTTTCTAAGGCTTCCTTTTATTCCTACTTTGCGGTAAAGCCAAACCATTTGCCATGTCTTTCCATGAGAGCGTCTCCCTTTCCTTGTGCACTTCTCCACTATTCTTTTGCAACTCAACTATTTTACGTGACAATAGTAACAACAAGCTTACTGTAATTTTATAAGTAGAACCTGGAGGACATGAGGGGGTGATAACTAGAATAAATCCCATATCGGAACGGGATGTATCCTCGGTCTCCTTATAAAGTTTGGACAATCCTCCTTTATTCGAGCTAGCTTTTGGGATATGAGTTATGCCCAATACTCCCAAAATTAGTTCCTCTGTTCAGTTGGGGTAATTGTAACCGCCCAACTGCTTGACATGTGCATACCACACTTGAAAACCACTTCATGTGCACTGCATGTACGCCCAAGGCTGGCATTGCGCCCAGCCTTGGCTCTTGACACTGCTCCGCTCAACGCCATCGCCACAGCTCGTCGCCCATGACTTTGCCGCGCGCTCGCCCACTGCCACAGTTGATTGTTCTTGTCAAGTCGCCCCAACTTGATCAAGTCTGTCCGTTGGCAATGCCAATGCTGATTTTAGCATCAAGTCAACAAGCCTTGATGCCCTTCCCTTTGCCAAGTCGTTTGCCCATAATTAACTTAGGTGCCAACCCGCACACCTAAGTCATGGCAACATCACATTGTCAATGCCACTGCCTTGCCAATAAGCTTCCCCATTTTAGCGCTAAGGTCTTTCCCATTTTGCCTTGTCAAGCATCCGTTCAGCCTGACTAGTTCCGTCAAGGTCTTGGCCTTTGCTTGCAAACAGCCCCCTTATATTTTTGATGTAGTCCATCACACCAAAGCCCTCAAATAGGAGCATAGTCCATCACACTTTCCCTTACAACAGTTTGTTGCCATCGACAACACCCGCATTGTCTTGCATGTTGATTTTCCCTGTGCATAAGGCCAATGGCAAGGTCATCATGCCAAAATTCTTGCCAATGCCGCGCCGCTTGCCGATCAGTTTTGTCAAGGGTCTAACAAACCACCCAACCAGTTGAATTCGACGCCCTCGTCGAATAGATCCCAACACATGCTGCCACTTTTACCAAGACGTCACAAGTTGAGCACCCGTTTGAGAATACGTTGTCCTTGCCCTCAAGTGCAGCGTTTTTCATTTCTCATTGCATTTCCTGATCTATCAATCCCACAGCAAATTCATCACGCCAACTGACTAATTTGAAAGAACCCACACTCATTTTTGGCACCCATAAACTCGAAATTTTCTACATCACTGCCTTCTTTGCCTTTTGTGAATTTTCCAAGCCAAGACAGTCCCTTTACAAATAAGCAAAATGACCCCTTGTCTTGCAGTCTCGTTCATGTCCGCCTGGACCTCGTCATGAACCTGGCCCACTCTGATACCAGTTGTCACATGAGCATTTTCTGTCCGTCAAAATACTGTCTGTTGTGCAGCAGTCAAGTCCCCACTTGACATCAGCCTTCGCCCAATTTTAATTTCGGATTCGAGGTTTATACTTAGAATAATTCAAGGCAACAAAAATAAAGAAGGAGACAAGTAGATTTACGAAAAACCCTTTTCCCAACCTTTTATAAAATGAATTACAAAGGAAATTTCTGAGTTTGGCAAGGTGCTGCCACCCTTGGCAGACACCAACTCACAAAATAGCCAATAAATGCACGAATCTGCCCCTCTTTTGGCAAGTCAATGACACATATTTTGCCATGCTCAAGTCATAAATAGACAACCTTATGCCTACATTTCAAACTATTTCCCTCCATAGGTACTTAGCTCGTTTTTTAGGCTTCTAGCACATATATATATAATGTAGTCAGCCCAAAATTAGTTCCTTTATTCAGTTGACATCCCCCAACTGATATGACATGATCCTCATGATAAAAAAGTGTGGAACAAGTCTAGAATATGCCCAAAATCGTGCAAACACTCAGCATATATTCAGCACATTAAGACAAGGGTAGTTGTAACCGCCCAACTGCTTGACATGTGCATAACACACTTGAAATCCAGTTCATGTGCACTGCATGTGCACTTTTCTTGGCCAGCTGCTGCACGCCCAAGGTTGGCATTGCGCCCATCCTTGGCTCTTGACACTTCTCCGCTCAATGACATCGCCACAACTCATTGCCCATGAGTTTGCCACGCGCCTGCCCGCTACCACAATTGATTGTTCTTATCAAGTCGCTCCTACTTGATCAAGTATGTCCGTTGCCAATGCGAATGCTGATTTTAGCATCAAGTCATCAAGCCTTGATGCCCTTCCCTTTGCCAAGTCGTTTGCCCACAATGAACTTTGGTGCCAGCCTGCTCACCTAAGTCATGTCAATATCACATTGCCAATGCCACTGCCTTGGCACTAAGCTGCCCCATTTTAGCGTCAAAGTTTTATCCGTTTTGCCTTGTCAAGCATCCGTTTAGCTTCATATTGAAAACATAATTAAGTAAATAAAAAATGGCACGTATTATTTTCTACCGGTATTAATGTAGAATAATTTTATTCACCAAATTCTACCAGAAATAAAAATATTTATTAAATTTTTTAATTCTACTCAAAATTTGAATTATATTATTCACAGATTTCACCCATAAAATTATGTCAAATGGACCTTTTTAGAACGACCATTTATATCGTGACCTCGTTAAGAATTTTCTTTAGTAAGATAGCCCCGCTATTGAATTTTTAGGTCGCTGTCAGAATTTGAAGTACACTGCCAAAATGTTAAAGTCAATGTAAGAATTTTGAAGTACGCTATCATAATTTTTCCATTATAAAAAACAAGTAACGAATGTCATACTCATTTTCTAGCAAATTCTGGTAATCACCATATGAATTTTTTAGTGATTGCCATATTTTTACAAATTCTGTTGATTACCACATGAAACTTTTTGGCGATTGCATGTTTTTTCAAAAATTTTGTGTTCACTATATAAATTTTCCGGCGACTGTCATGTTTTTGGGACAAATTTGATAATTACCATATAAAAAATTCTTACCATTACCATATTTTTTAGCAAATCCTAATGATCACCGTGTCAAAATATTTGGTAATAGTAGCATTGAAGTGGCATATTTATACCATTCACCCATTTGATTGACTATCAAGTCATGCCTTAGGTGCGTAGAATTCACTTATATTTTATACACTTCTCCATTTGTTCATTTTCTTTTCTGCTTTTTCTCCAAGAAAATTGATTTATAAATAAAAAAAATTATAAGAAAATACACATGACTTCACACCATAACAAAAAAATAGCCCATATTTTAAGGTTTAACTAACCTAGCCGATATTATACACATTTTGAAGATAGTAGCTCTTGCAAATTCAAATTATGTGTTCTTACAAACATTGCCTTCTCACATCTTTTATATATGCTTCAAATGTCCATCCGCCATTACTGTTTCTTCCGCTATGTCACCTGATTGCAATGTAAAAAAGTTAAAGAGTAGAAGTCCCAATTGAAGGTCATTCAAAGCTTTGCTTTCGAAAATTTGACTTTTTGAGTTTATTAGTTGTTTGGATTGTGTGTTGTTCCAATTGATTGAAAATATCAAAAGAAGTCCAAAATTTAAATTTAAGTGAAATAGAGTAGATTTGAGCAAGATTTGAGTTAAATTTCATAAAAGACTCAAGGAAGAAGACGAAGTCAGTTTTTTTTGTATAATTAAGTATAATCTTGTATAATAGTGTATATGAGTATATAAACACATCTTATACACTATTATACACCTTTATACAAGCATCTATAAACAAATTTCTTCCACGATTTTCAATTGCAATTCTTGTGCAAAACCAGTCCAAATCTTCATTGAATGACTTCAGATTTTAAATACAACCTCCTAATATTATTTCTAACAAGTCTAAGTAACACTCACTCCAAATTTCTTGCAAAACAAATTCGAAATTGAAACCCACATATTTAAGCTTGTTAAAAATCTAATTTTCACCACCCAAATAAATTTGGTTTGTTGAACTAATACTTGAGTCATAATTACTTATTCGAAAATTAACTTAAAAGCTTGAACAATCTTTTTTAAAAATTAAATAGTAATTTTGAAAATCTATTGAACTTGAATTTTGAATCTTACCCTGTTATTTTTGAGTCAGTTGATTATAAATTAAAATATGAGTTATAAAAATAAAAAGTAGAAAGCCCAATTATTATTACATAAATTTTTCCCCTTATAAATCTTACAAGGTGGCTTAAGTCATCCTCCAAATATATGCGCATGCTATATGTCATGTTTGTTTGAGCCATACTTTTAGGAGTTAGGAACATAAAAGCTGACATAAGGAGGATTAAATGTCACAAATGTTGAGGATGGTGAGCAATAGTGTTCACTATGGTTAGAGATATAATGGTAGAATTCAATGTTTCTAACATATTAGACATTAGCACACCGCTGGGAGTTGGGAGTGTCCCTTCAAATTAATAGATGTATACTCCTGTAAATAAATGCTATTCCCTCTTTTATGACGGTGATTGATAAGATACAAAATTTATAATGAGTAAAAATTTAAAAATTTACGAACTTAAATGAATAAAAGATGATATTTCTACTTATAAAAGTATGACATTGTATACGGTCGAAATCGATTCATCTACTTTGTGACTAATGGAGGCTGAATCATGGAGGGCCAAAGCTCAAGTTCGGTTATATTGAACAAAGGCGCGAAATTAGACCGTTGAGCTCGTGACCCCTGGACCGAAAAACATCGAGGGAAATTTGCTGAGCCTAATAACAGAAGACTAAAATATTCGCGATCAGTTGGGGATCATGGCAGAAATCTCGGCACTTATCAAGGAAATGCCGATTAATTAGCAAATCATGAGATATTTTACCTTGTATATAATTGTATCAAGAGTGGACACCGTTACTATATGAAGGGGGTTTGATCGTTTTTAAAACACATTGTAGTACGCAGTAAAAAACAATACACTGTTCTAGCTCTTATCATCTTGTTATTGTGTTCTAACATCAATTGAGGCATTTTCTTGACTCGAGGGTGATCAAACTCAAAGGCCAAAGCTGTTCAATTTATGTTGTTTGCAATTTTCTTATCATTAATTTCAATATTAATCTATTTTTTCAATGTGTATCAAGTTATATCACGTGCCCTTAAAATCACATACAAATTTATCTGTTATCCGATTTCGAGGGTAAATAGTTTTGCGTCCACCGTGGGGCTAAGAATAATAGTGGTTTCTTAGTACAAACTTTCATAAAACACATCATTTTACACTTTTTCTTTAGAGTATCTTTGATTCCAGGATCAAAGTGTCAAATTTTTAATCAGCAACGCTCTACATTGACAATTATTTCAGCCACCATAACGAAATGATAACATAGCCCCAGGGAATGACGTATCCTCAATTGATCTCGATGGAGTTCTGGCTGTAGATCCAATCGACGTCAGTTTCACATGTAGACATCAATTCAAAATTTGCCATGGATCTAGAGGGCAACGTCCGTAGAGATGTTCGATCAGCCTCTCAAAGCACACATGGCGGTGAAGATGGCTGAGTCAACATTCGGGTAATCTTCGAAATGCTACAGACTCAACATGCAATAATAGTTCAACTCCAAAACCAGAATCACCCACCGAGTAGGATCGAGCCCGAGCCGTCTAGGGAAGTTGTTCAAAGGGTCGAGCCCGAGACCAGTCTTGTAATCATGAAGATGCTCAAGGAACTGAAAAAACTGATTGAGTCGGGGAAAAAGATCGAGGCAAACGACTAGCAGGTGGAAATTTACAACTCCAGAGTCGATCAAATCCTGGGGGCACCGCCAATATTGAAGGGTATGGACTCCAAATATTCCGTGCAAAAACCTTTTTCCCCGAGCGTGGCTGCCAAGCTGATCCCCGAGAAGTTTCGCATGCCCGAGATTCCTAAATATAATGGAACGAAAGACCCGAACTATCACGACATAAACTGATGGGCCGCGATGGGTACCTGGTACCTTACTCAATCGAGTACCTACGTAATGCATCATTCTTATTACATCATCATAGGTAAGTGGTCCAGAAGGGTCGTGTGAGATAAGAAAAATAAAACTGTCATGATCCCAAATACCGGTCGTAATGGTACCTATCACAATACTATGCAAGCCAACCAATCAATTAATCACAACCCTTTTTCCTTAAACAATAAGCCATTTTCTAACACATGTTTTAAATACCAAGTTTTATTGTAAATTTCAAAAGCAACATAAAATATGCGGAAGTGAAATAAATAGGAAACTACACAGCCCCGTAAAATTGGTGTCACGAGTCTAAAGCCTCTAATACAAGTCTGAATACCTACTACATCCGTATTCAAGAAAAATGCGTAAAGATAATAAGATAGGGAGGAGAAAATAGGGTTACGGGCGCCATGCAACTACCTGAAAATCTCCGTCGATGCACTGAATTAGCTGAACAACCCTCACTCGACCGCTCGGGCACCTGGATCTGCACACGAGGTCCTGTAAGTAACATGAGTACGCCAAATCAGTAAGCAACAAAAGTAAATAAATACTGAAAGAAGTGGCGAGTAGTTCAAAGGACATATAACTAAATACTCAACAAAATAGCGAATCAACTTTACCAGTTTAAAACCCATTTCTTCATAAAAATCATCATGTTAAGTTTAAACACTTGAAAGAAGATACTTAGCAGTATATTCAACAGAGGCTTATTTAAAAGAAGTGTGAAGTTAGTGAAAACATCATAACTGGGCCCCTCAGGTAAGGGATCACTCAAAATGTGGCCTCTTGGTCACTCGTGACTCAACCCTCATCACTCAGTCTCATAATATCTCATAGTAATAGAAACTAATAACCACTGCAGCGTGCAACCCGATTCATATATTTATACTCGACTACGCTCACTAGGGGTGTGTAGACTCCGGAGAGTCTCCTACAACCCAAACGTCATATTGCTGCGGCGCGGTGTATATATATATATATATATATATATATATATATATATATATATATATATATATATATCGATGCGACGTGTAGCCCTGGTCCACATAAGTATTGCTGCAGCGTGTAGCCCGATTCAATATATATAAATATCCTCATAATTTGGTTCTCAACCTCTCTCAGTCCTTCACCTTATAACCTGTCGGGCACAACGATAGAAATTAGGGAATTTAGCCCACACAGTCCTCACAATTTGGAGTAGAGCAATAAAACCAATTTTAAACATTTTAACATGTAAAATATGACTGAGGATATGCTTCTAGCAAGTAAAGTGAGGAAAATAGTCAAAATACTCCTAAGGGTTTCTACAGGTCGGCACAAGGCCCCAAATATGGCATACGACCCATAACACAGTATAAATATCCAAATTATGAAATAATTTAATATTTCCAAATCAAATACGTGGCCTAATAGTCGCTACGGGATGGACCAAGTCACAATACCTAGCGTTGCACGCCCATACGCTCGTCATCTAGCATGTGCGCTGATCGTGGCAAACTCAACCCGAAGGTATGAGTGGGCAATCGAACTCTTACCCGTATAGTGACGGGGTCAATTTCCACAGGGAGTTAGAATTTTGGAGTGATAATAGTGTTGCACTAGAGTTGAATCTTGACTTCTAGACTAGCTTCTAACATCATTTGTGTTTTCAAAGTGTCTACTATTTTGTTTTCTACTATTGAATTATGAAATTATGCTAACGAATATTTCGAAGTATGATTTTTATAATGGAATAAAAGGGACTAGGGAAGTAGCTCTCGCCTAGGTGAGATAACTAACAAATATGGATTTTCAATGCGGGGATGATACATGGGATATTAGGATAGCCGTCGCTCTTTACTCTCATTCTCACACCTCTTGATAGAGAGAACAATTTTGCCCTATTGGATCTCTCGAGACCAATTGGGTAGGCCAATTTGCCCAAGCAACTCTAGGCTCAAGTAGGGTAATTACTCTCTCGAGATTATTACCCGTTACTTAGGACTACCATTCTCATGGGTCCATCCTAAGTTCTTGTTGGGATTGAATGAGAGGTTTTAGCCCCTCTTTCTCAAGTAGAGACCCAACCCACTAATGTAAACTTCATGTTTGCAACCACAAAGTCCAAATTAAATACATTCATTCAACCCAAAACCAATTACCCATAATCATCCATGCATTTAATCACTTAACCCATCAATTACCCACACTAGGGTTGGGCTACTACCCTAGCTATGGGGTTTAGCTAGACATGGAAAATGAAGAAGAAGAAGAGATTAAAGCTAAAAGTGCCATAATAATTAATAGGAAAAGAGCATCAAGATTAAACTTGTACAAAATAGCCTAAAATAGGCGTAAAATGGTTCCTCACGAGATCTGCCGCTACCCTCTGTTGTCTATATCCTCTAAAAATAGAAAAAGAAACTATTTATACTACCCAGTAATTTTCGGACAAAAATGCCCCTGCATGGCTCATGCGGACCGCACACTTTTGTCGTGCGGCCGCGTAGGGTAACTGGGCATTTGACGGTCTCCTCTGGAACAAGTACGCGGACCGCGTACTTTTGACATGCGGCCGCGTGAGAATAGTGACGCGGACCGCATACTTTTGTCATGCGGTCGCACTGTGCAAATCCTCTATTTGCGTGGTTTCTGATCCTTGATACATGCGGACCGCACTGTTTTGTCTGACGGCCGCGTGAGCACAGTAACGCAGACCGCATACTTTTGTTATGCGGCCGCGTGGGTTTTGTCTGCATTTGATGTCTCTCTGGAATTCAACTACGCGGCCGCACACCAAATCAGTGCGGTCCGCGCAGCTCTTGCTTGATCCTCTTGTGTCTCTGGACTAGCCAGTGCGGCCGCACACCAACACAGTGTGGTCCGCACAGGCTTAACTTGATTCTCCAGGGTCTCTGAACTATCCTGTGCGGCCGCATACCAAAACAGTGCGGTCCGCACAGGTTTCCTTGAAGTCCTTCATCTCTTTTGTTAGCACTTTGCCGGTTTCACTCCTTTTTGAGCCGCTTTGATGTATTCATCCTCTATTTGCACAAACCTGCAAATTAACGCACTTGTAAGCAATTCGGAGCCATTTAAACACATTTTCAAGCACGAAGCTAAGGTGAAGCGGGGTTCAAAATCATGCAAATTTCCAAGTTATCAACTCCCCCAAACTTAAACCTTTGCTTGTCCTCAAGCAAATCAAAACTAAGACTTATCCTTCAGAGAAAAGACACCTATTTACCCCAATTTGTCCGGGGGTAACCTCACAAACATCAATTGGGACTAACAATTGCCCCTAATGCAAATGTATCATTGACACCCTTTTTAAGCATTTTTTGTTCAAGTGTGACACAAGAGCTTCGAGGGTTGACTCGATCCATCAAGGAGCTTTTCTCAAACACTTTGGTGATTGTGGGCCCCAAACTCACACATCCTCGGCTCTCCCCAGTGCATCTCACCTTTTTGGGTATTTGCATTCAATATCAATGTGGAGAATTTTGCACTCGCGCTCTCAAGGAAGAGACCCTAAGACCGACACTAGATACCATAGGCTTGCCCTTTATGTAAGTATCCACTAATGTAGGCTCTTCTTGACTTGAGATCATATAGGACTTTTTGGGAGTCATTGTGAAAGCTTTTTGGGTAGGGTAAGACTTTGGTTCTTAGTGGTTCAAACTTCCCTAAAGCATTTCTTTTGATTCATTCATAGGACGCCTTCTTGACTCTTTCTGGCACTTTTCTCTTTTAAGGGGTGAAAGAGAGGCACCATGGCACTCTTCCCTTTTGCAATTTTGCACTATCTCTTTGATCCATTCATTTTCATTTGTCCTTCTTCCCTTTTAACACTTTTTCTCTTTGTTTCCTTTTTCTTCATTGCTTTTTCTTTTTCTTCTTTGCTTTTTCTTTTTCTTATTGCATTTATGCCTTTTTGCCATTTTGGTGCCTTCCTTGTTTGTATCTTATCTTTCCTCCCCCAAACTTATGCTTTTGCAATCACTTTAAGGGAAAGTCTTTGGGTGCCAAGAGAAGGTCTAAATTGGGTATAGGCTTGCACTTTGGTTTTTTTGAAGAAATAAGGCTTTAGGCTCAAAATGGGTGACTAGGGATTCATTTATTGGTAGTTGGGAAGGAATGATTCATGCTATGTTCATTTGGATCAAAAGTGGCCTACATTCACTTCTTAAGTCAAGTTTCACCTAGGATTTTGCCTCAACAAACATTCGGGGCAAGTTCTAGACCATTGGTACGGTGCTTGGGCTCACAATTCTACTTTCTAACCACACTTTACACTCAGAGATCACCAAGACATAGAGTCGACGGCCCACAACAACCTCGGAATAGATTCGAGCACACTTTGGTCTATATGACCAATCAATAGTTGTTCGGTCAACACAAGACTCTCAAGGCCACAACTTTCACCAATCTAGATAAAACTTAATGTCTTTGACCATAAGATCGGAGACAAATGTGCTAGGCCCAAGTGAAGTTTGCCCGAGGTACCCTTAAGAAAAACAAGACTGACTCAACCCTTAAGAAAGTTGTCACGCTATCTATCATAGGGAAGATCCACCCGGTTCATACAACACTTTACCCTTGGAAAGAACCGTGGCATTAAGAAAACCAAGGGTTTATTAAAAGCTTTAAAACAACACTAATACTTCTACGAGAACGATCAAAAGATGAAAAAAAAGAACAAATGAACTATGAACAAAGATGGATTCATATATACAATCAAAAGAGTGTAAAGGTAGGTCAAATATATACAGCTTAAAAATAAAAAAGTAGGGCACACCCCCACGAATAAAATCCAGCATTGTCCTCAATGCTAACTATAAAGTAAAGGAGAAGGATAAAGGATAGAGATGGCCCCTCAAGCCTGATCAACATGGTGGCACTGTCTGGCTCCCTCGTCCACTGTGGTAGTGGGGACCTCAGACTGGTCCCCAATCTGCTGTGGTGCAACTGTGACAGGTGCCTGCTCTGGAAGAGGCTCATCTTCTGCTACTGGTCCTGATATGGGTGCATTGGGATATCCCTCAGGCTGCTCGGGCTGCTCAGGAGCTACTCTGATGACCACTCCCTCAGTGTTGGGGAGCTTCCTCTTCTTCCGTGGCCTAAGCTCCTCCTGCGGCTGCTCTGGCTGTGGCTCTGATGATGGCTCACCAAATAGGAGATCAAGTGGCAACTGGTCAGCTACCAGTTTGTCCACCTGCTCCTTAATCTCATCCACTGACTCTGTCGAGGCCTTGGTCTTCCTCAGCTTTCGGTGCTCCTTAGCAAGGCTTTTGAGTGCCTTACTATGTGCGTTGTGAGCACGTGATTTTTGCCTTACATGAAATACTCCCAAAAATTTAAAATAAAATAATTTTTATGTTATTTGGAATATTTGTGGATTTTGTTTTAATTTTCCTTTTTGTGTTATTTGTACTTGAGTGTGCATGATTATTTGATTAAATTAACAAAAATACGAAAAAAAATATATGTTGTAATAGCATTGGGGTTTTAATTTTTTTTAGAAGTGTTAAGTTACTTACCTTATGAAAAATGATAAAATATTGTATTTTTATTTTTGTTTTGTTAAAATGTCCAAATTGTGTGATTATTTTATTTCATGCTAATTACTATTTAGAATTAATTGGATTTTTCCTTTAGTTAATTGTGTATTTTTTTTTATCTCTTTAAGTTCTAAGTTTTGGCTTTAGTTGATTAGTCTTCAATAAGGAAAATGGACTGGGCCGTCCAAAATTGCAAACAAAAATAGCCCAAAGAAAAGAGCCTCACCCAGTCCAAATCCGATCAGCCTTAGAGAAGGCTATACGACGCCGTTCAGTGGCGTTTGATCTGAGCCGTTCATTCAGTCTCATCGAACGGTCCCAAGCTCCCCTCACAACCCAAGCCGCCCCGACCCAGTTAACCCAGACCGACCCAGTCCCCAATTAATCAAAACGATACCGTTTTGTTAACCCAAGAGATCCTGGCCATTAATTATACATGATCCAACGGCCAGGATCAAGCCCCCACCTAAGTATATATTCCTAACCTAGCACCCCCACGCCCCAAACCCCCCTCGTCTTCATCGTCTTAGAGACGATCAACGCCACCATACTCCGCCGCCCTCCGCCTACCGAAAATCGCCTCACGGCGGTTCCGGTAGGCCAAACCTCCCCAAATTAACACCATGGATTCTCCCAAAGCCCCTCTACACGGATCCGACATTGGTTAGTTTCGAATGTTGCTCGAACACTTCGAATATCAATTCGAAGTTCGTCGGAACTTGAACATCCATCCCAAACCATTTCAAATTCACGCCAATCACTCCTCACACCTCCCTCACACCCCTACTAACCCTGGCTTAGCTCGAATCTCACCAGAAATGTCAAAGCCCTAAAGTCGAGCCTCAAGAACCCTAGAACCCAAAATTAGGGATTTCGCCGAGTCAACGGTAATTGAATGCAATGGACCTTAATTGGAGTGTTTTTCGTTTGAAAAACACTTCAATTAAAGTCCGTTTACTTCAAAGGAGTGCAAATTCGAAGCCTTTGGAGCCGAGTCCGTCCAATTTTGATCCCTCTTCTTGAGGTATCTCATTTTTCATCTTTTTTCTTCTGTTTTATTGTTGTGTTCGCCGTATTGATTTAGTTGTTCATTTGTAATTGATTTTAAGCTTCTCTGCTTCTACCTCGAAAGGCCTTTATTTGGTCATTCTTATTTCCGTTGTATGTCAGAGTGTATTAAGATATAGAAATGCGAATTGGTTGTAATCGATACTCAAGTAGCTAAGTTCTGCATTTTTATGTTTTGTTTGCCTGGGCATTTCGAATCACTGAGTTAAGGATTGATTGTTGTTGTTTATATGAGTCATACGAACATTGTCGATTAGCTTCGTAAGTCTGTTTATTAGCTTTTATGGCCGAAATTGATTGCATATGGAACCACTGTTGGATTGTGTTTACTAGGGATTGTTTGGATATAGCTGTAAGATGACTAATCAGAGGTGGCATACTTTAGGATTAAAATGCCCTGCACAACCTAGTGGAACCTGCTGTTACAGCAGGGCACTCCACCAAGTTTTGCACTCAGCATTTAAATTAATTTAAGCCCACACTTAAACAAGACTTAGTGGCTAACACAAAGAATATAATGGGGCTGGCAGAGGAGAGGATGGGCAGAGTGGGTTTTCTGATTATTGTACCTTAGAGTTTCATTGGTTTTTCAACTATAAGTATAAGGTTTGAACAGAATAGTAGGGGATCTCTTTTTCTTTTCTGGACAAAGGGAGCAGACATTAGAGCAAGAGCCTTTTAAGCATAGCAGTCTGAAATACAGTGAGGAGAGTATATAGAATACATACAGGATAGTCTCCAGTTGGAGTTTCTATTTTGAGTTGATTCTAAAACCAAAAGAGAGCTGGTCTTCTGTGTTTCTGTTATACACTTGGACCTTAATAATAGGCAGAACTTTAGGTATTTGGTTTGTGGTTTTGAAGTCGTTTGGGGTTCAATCAGTTGGGTGCACAAGTTTTCTGGGGCATTTCAGAGGTGTAGGGGTCTGTTTGATTGGGAATTCTTTGTTGTGGTTTTCTTTGAAGTATTCAAGCCTTCTGTCATTGATTTCTTTTTTTGGAGTCTGTTTGCTGGGATTATTTGGGTTGCTGTGATTGCTGCTGAACTGCAGATTGCCACACTGTTTTCATTGCCCACTCTTCCTTCTTTTTCCATATTCCAGGTACACATCTCTGTCATTGTAGCTTCTTGGTTCGAAAAGGAATGAAGCCTGAAGCTCCTTTTTTTTAAATCTGTTGAATACATATAGTTGTCCAAAGTTCTTATGTTTGTATGAGTGCCTATAATTAAGTTTATCTTACTGGTTTTGGTTGTGAAAAGTGCATTTAGATCAAAGATACACTATCATTGGATATGTACAGAAACCTGAATTATTCCTGCTGTATCTATGTTTAATCTTCTCTATTCATGATGTGAGATTTCCAAAACTGATAATATTCGATCTTGTGTTAAAAATGGAGATTAATCTTCTGTTTAAGTAGAAGTTTAAGGTGGTTTGAACACCCGTGAGGAATGATATCTAAAAAATAGGTGACAGTGGTTCTTTAAGGATTCTTTGAATTCAAAGTAAGTTTTTTTCCATATAATTGTCCACCATAGTCTCGAATCTACTCACTTAGTTAACTAATCATATGTTTACTCAAATTGGTTATAGTTGAGTAGGATATTTGTCACATTGTAGAAATTGGTGCGTTATTATTCAACTGAATGACGTAATTAGATTAAAGGAATCGGGGGGGCATTTCATGTGACCCGACTCCAATTTTGAACAAGATTAAATAAAGCGTGTCAGGAACCACAGGTGCGTTTCGTGTAGTGTGGCTCGCAACATGTTTTAAATAATTTTGAATCAACTCCTAAATGAATATAGCGGGAGGTAGTTCGCTTTAAATTAGAATTAGAGGTGTGCCTCGCCTAACAAGTTATATAAATCGCGGGGCCTTCATAAATGTACATGTAAAAAATATTTAGATTTCAAGACGTGCCGTTTCTTAGCAAATATCATGGCCTTCTCAAAAGTGTAAATAAGTAATCGCTCTAGGCGCGTATTTTAATAATTTTACCTTCTTAAATACGGGTGTGCATTTCATGCGACCCAAATCCCAATCCCAAAATGTTGAATAAGAATGTGTCGAGAATCCGGGTGCATTTCATGTGACGTGATTCGAAATATATTTTTAGGCAACATTCTTTTTCGTAAATCATAATAATAATAAAAGTGGTAATGGGATATTAATTCGCATTAAGTATATAACTGTAAAAAATCAGATAAATAAGCCGAATATGACAATCGAGCGACCGTGCTAGAACCACGGAATTCGGGAATGCCTAACACCTTCTCCCGGGTTAACAGAATTCCTTATCCAAATTTCTGGTTCGCGGACCATTAAATAGAGTCAAACCTTTCCTCAATTCGGGTTTCAAACCGGTGACTTGGGACACCATAAATCTCCCAAGTGGCGACTCCGAATCTCTCAATAAATGAACCCCGTTTTGGTTGTCCTTTAATTGGAAAAACTCTCTTTTACTCTCGTGCTCCCGCGGGTGCGTAAAAAAGAGGTGTGACAGCTCTGGCGACTCTGCTGGGGAATCTTTTTTAGAATTCGAGCTCGGAATAATTGTTGTATTTGGCTTATTTATTATCTGATTTTATTACATGTTTGTATTAATGTGCTAAATATTGTTTTTACTGCTTTGATATTTTGTGAGTTGTACATATAAATTGTGCCGAAACCAATCTCCTCTCCTGAGTCTTCTAAATCATGAAGAAGGGTGCACTTCGTGTGACTTCTTTTCTGTATAGTATCTAAGTCCCACTTTAGAACGAGGTTTGGATAAGTTGCAAAACCGGTGAAGCTTCTGTATTCCCGGGTTGCTGCCTCCTCCTCGGCTCGAGTTGTCCGCTCGGGTAAGCCAGGTCTAGAACAATAAACCCATGTTTTTGAACCTAGAATAACAAAGCTTCATGCCGGATCCCTAGTAGGAACGTTTATTTGCATCATGTTGCATTTGGTTTAGGGGACTCAACACAGGGGTTGGGTCCGTCTAGGACAGGTGACCTGAAATGAAAAGACCGTCCTGCTGCATCCTGTTTGTCTTACGCATTTATCTGTTATAGACCTGCATGCTGACCGGCTTTAGATAAGGAAAATTAAAAAAAAAAAATTAGTTTACTTGTCTTTTTTTTAGTAAAATGAATAAATAAATAATGTAGTTTGTTTCATTAAAACCGAACTACGTGGGTTTGATTCTCATTGGATGTGAGATACGTAGGCAACCTTTATCGGGTCCAACTTCACCTTTTGAAAAATAGCCAAAATATCAAAACTAACTTTTTGTACTAAATAAGTCGGTGACGCTGTTTTCAAAAAATAGCCGCATGTTCCCGAAAGGGACGCCGGAAGGCTGATTTCATATAAACGGCCACCTTTGGGTCAATTTTTGATTTCGATCAATTTACCCCCATAGCCTTAAAAAATCTTCGTCCCCGAAACGTTGAAAGGCCGTGATTGAAAACTGATTTTTTTTATTATTTAGCAAAACAAAGTCGTTTTTCTTATTTAAATCACCTTAATAAATGTGCAGGATGAGCACGAATCAGAATAAGTCATTTTCAATCTTTAGCGAGGTCCCTCAGCAGCTCCACATGTGGTGGAACGATTTGGAAGACAGTAGCAAAAAGATAGTGTAGAGAATTTTGGGAGGTTTGGTTAATCTGGTGAATATCAAACCAAGGAAAGACATCATCGAGGCACTGATATCTTTTTGGGATCGACCCGCAATGTGTTCCGTTTTGTCGACTTTGAACTGACACCCACGCTAGAGGAGATTGCGGGCTATGCAGGACTAAATGGGAAATTAAGAGGACAATACCTGCTCTCACCAAGACAGGTATCTCCACATGGGTTTCTGGATTTGCTAAGCATTAGTCGGAAGGTGAAAAATAATGATTTGCTAGAAGGATGTTGCGATCTCCAATTCTTATACCAACGGTACGACACTCCTCGGGGTTTTGAAGAGTCAAACCTTAGACTAACTCACGCAGGGAATAGAACCAAGTGGGAGACCAGACGAATTCTAGCATTCATAACGACATTCTTGGGGATTGTGATTTGTCCACGCGAAGATAAGAAAATAGAGATAAGTCTGGTAGGAATAGCCGATGTTGCAATCAAAAAGGCTACCAGCACAGTAGTCCCTTTGGTTTTGTCCGAAATCTATCGAGCCTTGACCGTATGCCGAGAAGGGGGCAATTTCTTCCAAGGATGCAATTTGTTACTCCAATTGTGGATGCAAGAACATCTCCATCACCGGACACAATACATGAACCATGGGTTGATTGGAAAAAACTGTATCAGGGGTTTTGAAGAACGGATGATAGGTGCTGTATTCCCTGAAGGCATCGAGGCATGGCTTGCACGACTAAGCTCAATAGAAGCCGATCAGGTTGAATGGGCGTTCGGGTGGTTACCCGATACTGAAGTCATATATATGGCAGCCGAGGAGTGTTATATTCTGCTGATGGGGATTCGCAGTGTCCAACCATATGTTCCTCATCGTGTATTACGTCAACTAGGAAGGTTTCAGGTTATTCCTACCGATCAAGATCCGAGAAAGCACGCCATTGAGCTGAGCCCAGGAGTCGTATTCCCCGAAGAGAAGATTAGAAAGCTGTGGCATGAATGTAGATTCCTTGAGCCTAAAACCATGGTTCGGGAACTAGCTAAGGGTGAGGTGGATCCAAAGTACAATGTGTGGTTCGGGAAAAGATTTCAGATTCGTCGGAAATGTTCTAAAAGAGCCCATGTCCAACAGTTCACGGAAGATTCACAGGAGCAATGGAATTGGCTAGCAAGGGAGGAAGGGTACAGGACGAAGATTGGTAGGATAGAACAGCAGGTCCGGGACCTCCAATTCGAGAAGAATATGCAAGCTGCCGCCGACGAAGGAGATAAAAAGAAGTTGGCGCAAGAAAATGACTTTTTGAGAGCTCAAATCCAGCAAATGAAAAGGGATGCTGACAGACAATTGAGGAGTCGGTCAGACGAAAAATTGATAAGGAGTTTAAAAAATCAAGTCACGGATGTCCAAAAAGAATTAGAAGAGTCAAAGGCCCAAACAATGAGGATCCGTACTAGCTGGAAGAGGGAGGCACATCAACAGGCACTTCATATACAGCAAGTGGAAGAAGATTATACTGAGGTCATCACCAATCTAAGAGAAGCAAATGTTATCCTCAGGGAACGGGTTTTCAAGCAAGCCCGAGATGCTAGAGCAGACCTCGACCGTTGTCACAATGTGATGGCCCGACTGCAAGAACAAGTGGATAGGCTCCTAGACCAAGTCACCAACAATGCTCAAAGATTAGGGGCGAAAAACCAGCAGATAGAATGGCTACTCAGAGAAAGGAACATGATCAAGGACAGAATTGGAGAAATCGGGCATTATGTCACCATGAAGTGCTTAGCTTGTGAACAAATGCCCCGCACCGACCTTTTGGCGTCAGTTATGGGCTATGTTCATCAGTTCATGAGAGAATTAAGGGGACTACACAAGGACCTCACACCAAGGCCCGCGGCAAGGCCGAATGATGCCTCGCGGGCCCCCAGAAATTTTAGAGCATTAGATTTTTGATTAAAAAATGTATTTTTGAAATATTGGGTCAAGCTAGTTGGCATTTTTATTTTACATTCTCGAGTCAAGCATTTCTTTGCTGATTGTTGTAAGACGTGTTTTGTAACTTTAAGGTTTTATTTGATATAAAAGTTACTGAATTTTGCCACAATCTTGTTACCAGAACTACGCTCGGTCTGATTCACGCGGGGACGTGATACGTAGGCAATCCACATTAGATTCGACCACCACTAAAAAAGGAAAAGGATACGAAGGTTAATAACAATAAGGCTTTCAAGGATAGTTGAAAAAGAGAAAAGAAAAGAAGAAAAAGAGAAAAGCTGGAATGACGCATGTTACGAGTACATGTAGAAAGGGTTATTTGGTTAGGTGCATTACATCCAACGTGCTATAACATATCTGTTAAACTCGGTAAACTAACAAGTTTGTTGCATTTCCAGAAAAGTTTAGCAGTTGGTTTGACAGAATATACTGGCCAACCACCATTACCGTACTAGATCTAAAGGGCCAATTACAGCAAGCATGTCTAGTTCCGGTAAAAGTCTCGAGGAAGAGAAATCGGAGATGCAAATCATGAAAGAGGAGGTAGAACGGTTGAGACATTAGATAACAGAGATGCACCTAGCCTGGGCTAGGGGACAAGTCCTCACCAAACCTCCCTACTCTCGCCTCAGCTCCGGAACATCCACCCATCGATCCTTCGACAAGCGCCCCGATCTATCCATACTTTCAGGGGGAAAACCCATATGCCACCCACACTCCACCAGCCAAACCAAATCCTCCTCAGTCACCCCTGTTTTTGTAGCACCTCCACCTGCTACTCTACAAAGGCCGTCCGGCGAGCCGCATGTTCAGATCCATGACAACTCTTACTATCCTCCCGAGCCTACTTTTAGGGCTCCCGAACCGCAATCACACACCCCTCACTGGGATAATCCGGCAGAACCGGAAAAGCACTTCCAAAGTTCGGAACATGAGGAAGTTATTAGAAAAGTTAAAAGCCCGGAGCAGTCCTTCAGGAACATGCACGGTTTGGGCAACCAGGTCAGTGTCGCTTACAAGGATCTGTGTCCATTCCCAGATGTCCAGTTGCCGGCCGGGTTCAAAATGCCCAAGTTTGACCTATACGAGGGGCACGGTGATCCTGTAGCCCACCTCCGAGGGTTTTGTAGTAAAATGCGAGGAGCCGGAGGACGGGACGAGATTTTGATAGCTTACTTCGGCCAGAGTCTGGGAGGATCTGCGCTGGAGTGGTACACTAGACAGGACCCTAGCAGATGGTTTACGTGGGATGATTTGGCTCAAGCTTTTATCGGTCAGTTCCAGTACAATCTTGAAATAATCCCCGACCGCTTATCATTGCTAAAATTAGAGAAGAAACCCGCTGAAAGTTTCAGCGAATTCGGTTTCCGCTGGAGGGAACAGGCAGCAAGGGTAGATCCGCCTATGAGAGAGAGAGCGAGATGGTAGATTACTTCTTGCAGACACTAAAGCCAACCTATTTCGGACATCTGGTGACGTCCGTGGGTAAGTCATTCACCGAGGTGATAAAAATGGGGGCTATGATCGAGGAAGGTTTGAAAGCCAACAAGATCATGAGCTATTCGGCTTTGAAAGCCACCACTCAGGCTATCCAAAGTGGTACTGGAGGAGTACTCGGGAAAAAGAGGAAAGAGGAAGTCGCGGCAGTCGAGTCCGGGACATGGTTCAAAAATAGAGGCCCCGCACCCCAATATAGCCCGCCCCAGCCTCACCACCGAAATTACTTCCACAATCCATATAACCACCCGCAACATTACTATCCAGCACCTTATCCCCATTTTACTGTCCATCACGCACAGTCCTATTCTGCACCTCCCGTCCATGCACCGTGGCGTGCACTAAACCCGCAAAATAATTACCCACCCCCAAGAGCCTACAGAAACCCCTCGGGCGCGAGTTTTCGTCCGAACCAGGCATTCAGGGGCGACAGGGCGCCAAGGCCAAAGACTTTCACTCCCTTGGGAGAGTCTTACACCAATCTGTTCCACCGGTTGAAGCAAGTAGGGTTGCTAAATCCGGTTGAAGCTAAGCTACCAAACCCTCTTCCAAAGAACCCTGGACCATTCAGTAAATTGTGCATACTACTCAGGATGTCCGGGACACGACACGAAAAATTGTTGGAGGTTGAAAACAGCCATTCTGGAGCTCATCGACACTCACAGGATTGAGGTCCATACTCCAACAGAGCCCAACATCAACCAAAATCCACTTCCAGCTCATCATGAGACCAACATGATCGAGTTGGTACGGGTAGAAGAAGGAAAGGAGAAAACCTCCCAGACTGTAATGATGATCAAGTCTAGCGGGTTGGGAATGAGAAAGGGGCGGAGCCTGGATGAGTCACCCATTGGCAAGAAGGACGTACAAAGGGGGTTGGAAGCAGAAAAGGGAAGTATGAACAAAGTACCGGTGAGGCCGGGGGAAGCAAAAATAGTTGTACCAGGGGTAGCAACCGAACCCGTCTTGACGGTAGCAGGTATTCGAATGGATCCTTTCATCATCAAGCCAGCAATACAGTTGCCAATAACGGATAGCAGAGCTATTCCATGGAATTATGCTCGGATTACAACAACCTACAAAGGAAAGGAAGTGAAAGAGGAAGTTTGCGAAGCGCAAGGTTTGACCCGCTCGGGGAGATGTTTTGCCCCTGCGGAATTGAGGAAGATCACTCCGGCAACACTGAAAAAGCCGGTAACTGACGAAGAGGCGGAAGAATTCCTGAAAAAGTTGAAGCTACATGATTATTCTGTCCTGGAACAGCTGAAGAAGACTCCGGCGCAAATCTCATTGTTGTCCTTGCTGATACATTCCGAAGAACATCGGCAAGCTTTGATGAAAGTTTTGAATGAGGCCCACGTACCTGATAAAATCTCAATGAGTCATTTGGAGAAGATCACCAATAGGATCTTCGAAGCAAATCGGATCACCTTCACCGATGATGAATTGCCCGAGGAAGGCACCGAGCACAACAAGGCTTTATATCTTACGGTAAAGTGTGAGGAGTCGGTAGTTACCAAAGTCCTTGTCGATAATGGGTCCAGTGCTAACATTTGTCCTCTCTCTACGTTGGACAAGTTGAAAGTGGACATCGGCAGGATACGCAAGAACAACATATGTGTTCGAGGGTTTGATGGAGGAGGCAAGGCGTCGGTTGGGGACATAATGTTAATCTTGACAATTGGGCCAGTGGAGTTCACCATGGAATTCCAGGTGCTGGACATGGTAGTGTCATATAACCTTCTGATAGGGCGATCGTGGATCCATGCCGCAAGAGCAGTTCCATCCAGCTTACACCAACTCGTCAAGTTTGAGTGGGACCAACAGGAGATCGTCGTCCATGGAGAGAATGATCTACAACCAGGCACCATCGTCCCCTTTGTTGAGACAGAAGAAGATGTTGGGCCATGGGTATACCAGATCCGCGATGTGGTATCCGCCAACCGAGTTCCAGAAGGGGAGTGCATTCCCAATGACAGAATAATTACTCCAGATGTCATGGTGGCTCATGAAATGTTGAGACATGGTTTCATACCCGGCAAAGGTCTAGGTGCATTTCTGCAAGGAATCATACAACCGATATCCGTGGTCGAAAACGTGGGAACCTTCGGTTTGGGATTCAAGCCAACATCAGAGGACATCCAGCGAGCCAAGAGGAATAAGCGGAAGACATGGGTGCTCCCGAAGCCTGTTCCACGCCTTTCCCAATCTTTTGTCAGGTCCGGAGTAAGGGGACATCCGACGACAAAGGTTCCCAGTCCTATGGTTAGGCCGGACGAAGAGTTCTTAAGAAAGTTCGAGGACCTATTCGCAGATGTATGCATGCTCGAGGATGGTGAAGGATCCAGCCATGCCGAGATACAGTTTGTGGGATCGAAAGCAAAATTGAATAATTGGAAGGCTACTCCTCTCCCCTGTCCGGAAGGAGTCTTGGTAGTTTGTTTTGGATTGTTTTTTTTCGAAATTTTGTGTTGGGGGTTGTCCCCGGAGTAAAATCCGTTTGTTTTAATTCATTTTGATTTGAGTTTGCAAGTTTTTTTTCCTTGTACTGTTCCCATTAATGAAATTCGGCTCCCTTCGTGTCTAATTTTGTTTATTTTCCTTCTTTTACTTTTCTGAATAGCCTTCTTTCAACTGATCTTAATGATATGGCGTGCTTAAAGATTAATCAACCCAGTCTAGAAAGTCAATCGGGTTTGGAAATAATAACGCATGAAATAAGAAGTGACGAGAGTGAGGCAGAATACGGCGATGATGAAGCCGTAGAAGAAATCGTGAAGAATTAAGTCACTTCAAGGGAAAACCCAAACCAAATTTAAATGATACTGAGGCCGTTAATCTGGGGAACACATATGACGTCAAAGAAACCAGGATAAGTGTCCATATTGAACCAAACCCGAGAGAAGAGTTGATCAAAACACTCATGGAGTTTAAAGACATTTTCGCATGGTCGTACGACGACATGCCAGGACTCAGCACTGATCTAGTGGTTCATAAATTACCCACTGATCCGGCATATCCTCCCGTCAAGCAAAAACTGCGGAAATTCAAGCCGGAGATGAGTGTAAAGATCAAGGAGGAAGTAACCAAACAGTTGCAGGCAAAAATCATTCGTGTCACTCGATACCCTGAATGGTTGGCTAACGTAGTACCGGTGCCAAAGAAAGACGGAAAAATCAGAGTATGCGTGGACTACAACAATCTCAACAAGGCGAGTCCTAAGGATAATTTCCCACTTCCCAATATCCATATCCCGATTGATAATTGCGCTGGACGTGAAATTGGATCCTTTGTGGACTGTTATGCGGGATATCATCAGATCTTGATAGATGAAGAGGACGCAGAAAAGACGGCTTTCATCACACCGTGAGGGACTTTTTGCTACCGGGTGATGCCATTCGGTTTGAAGAACGCAGGGGCAACATACATGAGGGCAATGACTACAGTATTCCATGACATGATACACAAGGAAATTGAAGTGTACGTGGATGATGTGATCATAAAATCTAGACGTCGAGAAGACGACGTTGCCGACCTCAGGAAGTTCTTTCAAAGACTTCGAAGATATGACATCAAGCTCAATCCGGCCAAGTGTGCATTCGGAGTTCCATCAGGAAAGTTGCTAGGATTCATCGTCAACCGACGGGGCATTGAGTTGGACCCATCCAAAATCAAGTCCATTCAAGAGCTACCCCCGCCAAAGAATAAAACAGAGGTAATGAGTCTGTTGGGAAGGTTAAATTACATCAGTAGGTTTATTGCTCAGCTTACAGCAACCTGTGAACCCATATTCCCCTTGTTGAAGAAAGACGCTGCGATAGAATGGACGACAGAATGTCAGGAAGCGTTCGACCAAATCAAAGGGTATCTGTCAAACCCACCCGTACTAGTTTCGCCTGAGCCGGGTAGACCATTGATTCTTTATCTGACAGTTTTGGAGAATTCGTTCGGCTGCGCACTGGGGCAGCATGATCTTACTGGCAGGAAGGAACGGGCCATTTACTACCTTTGTAAGAAATTCACGGTCCACGAGGTCAAGTACACTCATCTAGAAAAGACATGTTGCGCTTTGACTTGGGTAGCCCAAAAGTTGAAACATTATTTGTCTTCTTACACCACTTACCTCAATTCGCGTTTGGATCCATTGAAGTATATTTTCCAGAAACCTATGCCTACAGGGAGGTTGGCAAAATGGCAAATATTACTTACAGAGTTCGACATCATATATGTGACAAGGACGGCTATGAAAGCTCAAGCCCTAGCCGATCACTTAGCTGAGAATCCCGTCGATGACGGATACGAACCTTTGAGGACGTATTTTCCGGACGAAGAAGTATTGCAAATTGATGGGTTGGAATTAACCGAGGATCCAGGGTGGAAGCTTTTCTTCGACGGAGCGGCGAACGCAAAGGGAGTCGGAGTAGGGGCTGTGCTTATCTCTCAAACAGGACATCATTATCCTGTTACTGCTCAACTGCGTTTTCATTGTACCAATAATATGGCCGAGTACGAGGCATGTATCTTGGGGTTGCGATTAGCGGTGGACATGGATGTACGGGACGTCTTGGTCTTGGGAGACTCGGACCTTCTGGTACATCAGATTCAGGGAGAATGGGAAACCAGAGATTTAAAGCTTATCCCGTATCGTCAGTGTTTGCATGATCTGACTAAGCGTTTCCGGTCGGTAGAATTCAGACATATCCCAAGGATGCATAATGAGGTTGCCGACGCTTTGGCTACTTTGGCGTCAATGCTACATCATCCGGACAAGGTTCGTGTCGATCCGTTACATATTCAGGTCCGGAATCAGCATGCCTATTGCAATATGATAGAGGAAGAGGTGGATGGTGAGCCATGGTTTCATGATGTCAAGGAATACCTCAGGTTAGGAGTATACCCAGAGCAAGCAACCTGGAGATCAAAAGCGAGCTATTCGGCGGTTGGCGAACGGATTCTTCCTTAGTGGAGGGGTGCTGTACAAAAGGACCCCAGACTTAGGATTGTTAAGATGTATAGATGCAAGTCAAGCCACAACAGTGATGACAGATATACACTCGGGAGTTTGTGGACCACACATGAGCGGGTATGTATTGGCAAAGAAGATTCTTCGAGCGGGATATTACTGGCTCACTATGGAGCGTGATTGTATAAGTTTCGTGCGAAGATGCCATCGGTGTCAGATACACGGAGATTTGATTCATTCTCCACCGACCGAATTGCATACAATGTCGGCACCATGGCCGTTTGTCGCATGGGGTATGGATGTTATTAGACCTATAGAACCTGCAGCTTCCAATGGTCATAGGTTCATTCTGGTAACGATCGACTATTTTACCAAGTGGGTGGAGGCCAAAACCTTCAAATCGGTAACCAAGAAGGCGGTGGTAGACTTCGTACATTCCCACATCATCTGTAGGTTTGGAATTCCAAAGATAATCATCACAGATAACGGTGCCAATCTTAACAGCGGATTGATGAAGGAGGTCTGCCAACAGTTCAAGATCACACACCGAAATTCCACACCGTATCGTCCCAAAGCAAATGGTGCGGTTGAGGCAACAAACAAGAATATAAAGAAGATATTGAGGAAGATGGTAGAAGGGTCTAGGCGGTGGCATGAAAAGTTACCATTTGCACTGTTGGGTTATCGCACTACCGTCCGGAAGTCGGCAGGTGCAACTCCTTATTTGTTGGTGTACGGGACTGAAGTAGTAATACCCGCAGAAGTTGAAATTCCATCCCTCCGAATTGTTGCTGAAGCTGAGATCGACGATGATGAATGGGTCAAAACCCGAGTAGAGCAATTGAGCTTGATCGACGAAAAGAGATTGACAGCAGTATGTCATGGCCAATTGTATCAAAAGAGAATGGCAAGAGCATATAACAAGAAGGTACGTCCCAGGAAATTTGAAGTGGGACAACATGTGTTGAAGAGAGTTCTACCACATCAGACCGAAGCAAAAGGCAAGTTCGCTCCAAATTGGCAAGGACCGTTTGTTGTGACTAGGGTATTATCCAACGGCGCGCTATGTCTAACTGATATTGAGGGAAGATGCACTGATATGGCTATCAATTCCGATGCAGTCAAGAGATATTATGTGTAATTCTTTAATGTATTTGTCAATGATTGGTTTTGTTTGTGTGTATTTTGGCATTTTTCGGAGAATGAAATGACAGAGGCAATTTTTCTACTACTCAAACACTTTAACCTTTGTTTCCCCCCTTTTGAGCCTTAATGATTCTTTCATATACCCTCTTTCGGAATCACCAAGGAAGATGTGTAACAAAATAGAAAAAGAAACAAAGAAAAGACACAAGAAAAAGTGAACTACGTTCGACCCGATTCCTCAAGAAGGATACGTAGGCGCCACACGGCTCGGTCATAATAAAATAAAAATCAAAGGTTCCCCAAGCAACAAAACTGGGGCAGAAGTCATTGTTTCGTCTGAAAGATAGTGTGGATTCAAAAGTTGTAATGAGCTAACCATTGAGGTTGAACCCCTTTTTCTTTAGCCTCACGCGCAGAAACCACATTAAGAACCAAAAAGACCTCTCGATCAGTATTTGAGAAATGCCAAGTCATGCGAGTGAAACCACGAATGACACTTCAATCCTCGACTGAATTTAGGACTTACAAGCTGAAAAGGGATGGCCCCTTTAGAGGAAATTCTATGGATAATACCACAGCCCACCGCAAGGAAAGAAAGCGAAAATGAGAGAGTCTTAACGGTGAAAACCCTCGCGGGCACCTTAAGGCGAAGAAAGTTGAGAGAAATAAAATGAGAGAGTCTTACGGTGAAAACCTTTACGGGCACCCTAAGGCGATGGGAGATCGAGAGAAATGAGAGAATCTCATCAGTGAAAACCCTTCGAAGGGCACTATGAGGTGATAAGGCGAGATGGTTACAAGGTGTCTGCATGAGACGAGGTTTGGGCATTCATTTACTTCTAGTGAAACGCGGCCATCAGAAAGTGATTGACATGAATAGACTGGGTAGATTAATCTCAAAGGCGCGGCATAACCATTGGATCAGTCACACATTCAGATAAGTTTTTCCTATTTTTTGAGTTCAGAAAAGTGTTCCTTTTCTTTTGTCATTTGCGGTCAGCGTTCTTTTTCTTTTTCTTTCATTTTCGAAAATTGATTTTTCAAAGCTTACTACCAAATCTCCCAAAGCAGTATAATGAAAATGAATGGGCGTGGAACGAGGCAATAAGGTAGAAGTCGTTCCGATAGTAAGATTAGAACGACAAGTTGATGGAAGGTTCACAGGAATTATGGAGTATGATGGACAGATGTGGCACGTCTGGAAGATGATTTCTCATAACAGATCACCGGCTAAAAAGAGTCGGATCAAACCAAAGATTGGAATAAAAGGGAGAGATGAGAAACCGTCCGTAGAAAGAGCATCGTCCCCAGCAAGCCCCAACGTCGTCCTCAAAGTTCGAGGGAGGCCAAGCAGCTGAAAGAGAAAAGAAAATGGCCCCAACAAGAGTGGCACGACCACTCACTGCGTTTTGAAACTAACAATTTTTCTTTGATTTAAAGCAGGAAAAGAGGGTTCGTCGGCGGAAAAGCATACCACCTAGAAGTTTATCAAACTGGGGCAGAAAATTTTCTCCTGTTGCGAAAATTTTCTTGAAAGCAAACACCCAGTGGATAAGGATAGAGAGAAACACAAGATTTTGGGGAAAAACCAGTTCCGAGCATAATAGTTTTTGAAAGAGGCCCGACAATGCAAGGAAGAGATCTTTGAGCCGGTATCATCCCCAGCAATTGTTGGGAAAATGAAACACCAACTTCGAGATTCCCGCAGCAGCATTATATCCCATAAGTTTTCAAGGAAGCAGAGGAGGAATGGGAAGAAGGAAGAGGAAAAGGGGTCCCCCGCCAGGATAATCCCCAGTCCATAACATTTCAACCCCCGACGAGTCCGAGAGAGAATGAGGGGTGAAGGAAATAAGAATACTTCTCCAGCAGCATCATCACCAGCGGGTGAGTAAACCGTTCCAAAGATATCTCCAGCAGCCAAAGGAAAAGTATCACGACCCAGGGGGAAAGCAGTTCCAAGACGAGGTAATTCAGAAGAAAAGGGTGGCCCAAGAGGCAATGGAGGAAGAAGAAAATGGTACAAAAGCAAAGGAAGGCGATCAGGATAGGACGAAATTAGTGAAGTGTAGCTGAAGTCAGGTAGCCCGCCTGAAGAATGGAGTGGCGATTTAGTTTCGAAGTTGTAGTTGAAGTCAGGGAGCCCGCCTGAAGAATGGAGTGGCGATTTTATCTTGAAGTTGTAGTTGAAGTCAGGGAGCCCGCCTGAAGAATGGAGTGGCGATTTATTTTAAAGTTGTAGTCGAAGTCAGGGAGCCCGCCTGAAGAATGGAGTGGCGATTTTATTTTAAAGTTGTAGTTGAAGTCGGGGAGCCCGCCTGAAGAATGGAGCGGCAATTTTATTTTGAAGTTGTAGTTGAAGTCAGGGAGCCCGCCTGAAGAATGGAGTGGCGATTTATTTTAAAGTTGTAGTTGAAGTCAGGGAGCCCGCCTGAAGAATGGAGCGGCGATTTATTTTAAAGTTGTAGTTGAAGTCAGGGAGCCCGCCTGAAGAATGGAGTGGCGATTTATTTTAAAGTTGTAGTTGAAGTCAGGGGATGCCCGCCCGAAGAATGGAGTGGCGATTTAGTTTTGAAGATGTAGTTGAAGTCAGGAAGCCCGCCTGAAGAATGGAGTGGCGATTTATTTTGAAGATGTAGTTGAAGTCAGGGAGCCCGCCTGAAAAATGGAGTGGCGATTTAGTTTTGAAGGATTAGTTGAAGTCAGGGAGCCCGCCTGAAGAATGGAGTGGCAATTTTATTTTGAAGTTGCAGTGAAGTCAGGGAGCCCGCCTGAAGAATGGAGTGGCGATTTTATTTTTGAAGATGTAGTTGAAATCAGGGAGCCCGCCTGAAGAACGGAGTGGCGATTTTATTTTGAAGTTGTAGTTGAAGTCAGGGAGCCCGCCTGAAGAATGGAGTGGCGATTTAGTTCGAATTTGGTTGAGAAAAGCGGTGGAGTACAACGGAAATCCCCAGCGTGAATCCAAGTTCATAATAAAAAGGAAGGCAACAAGGATCAGAAAGATAGGTTCAGAATTCGAAGGAGAATAGTCCGAAACACAACGAGGGACCAATGGTCAGAGTTCGGCAATAAAGATAGGCCAAAATAACAATTGTCAGAGGAGAAGAAGCATGTGAAGAAACATCAGAGACAACAAGATGGCAAGGAACATGACAAGATCAAGTGGAAAGGATGAATAAGAATTTGCAACATTGTAACTTAGTCTAGCTTCTTATTTTTGTTTAGCATGGTGTAATAAGGAGATCGGTTAAGCAGTAGCGTCGGCAGCAACAGCAGTAACAGCAAGATCACAACAGTCATGGTAGTCCCAGCTACCAAAACTTCCCGAACTACATTGACCTGATTCCCTTTTAGCCAGGGATATGTAGGAGACCTTTTTGAAGCAAAGGTTCGGTCAAACTTTTCCAAAATATGCTTCATACGGAGTGCTTAAACGGGCAAAAATCGCTCGTATCCGCTCACTTATCTTTGCACGAAAATTCTTCGTGTTTCCGCGCAAAGAGGGGCAGCTGTGAGCACGTGATTTTTGCCTTACATGAAATACTCCCAAAAATTTAAAATAAAATAATTTTTGTGTTATTTGGAATATTTGTGGATTTTGTTTTAATTTTCCTTTTTGTGTTATTTGTACTTGAGTGTGCATGATTATTTGATTAAATTAACAAAAATACGAAAAAAATATATGTTGTAATAGCATTGGGGTTTTAATTTTTTTAGAAGTGTTAAGTTACTTACCTTATGAAAAATGATAAAATATTGTATTTTTATTTTTGTTTTGTTAAAATGTCCAAATTGTGTGATTATTTTATTTCATGCTAATTACTATTTAGAATTAATTGGATTTTTCCTTTAGTTAATTGTGTATTTTTTTTTATCTCTTTAAGTTCTAAGTTTTGGCTTTAGTTGATTAGTCTTCAATAAGGAAAATGGACTGGGCCGTCCAAAATTGCAAACAAAAATGGCCCAAAGAAAAGAGCCTCACCCAGTCCAAATCCGATCAGCCTTAGAGAAGGCTATACGACGCCGTTCAGTGGCGTTTGATCTGAGCCGTTCATTCAGTCTCATCGAACGGTCCCAAGCTCCCCTCACAACCCAAGCCTGCCCCGACCCAGTTAACCCAGACCGACCCAGTCCCCAATTAATCAAAACGATACCGTTTTGTTAACCCAAGAGATCCTGGCCATTAATTATACATGATCCAACGGCCAGGATCAAGCCCCCACCTAAGTATATATCCCCAAACCCCCCCTCGTCTTCATCGTCTTAGAGACGATCAACACCACCATACTCCGCCGCCCTCCGCCTACCGGAAATCGCCTCACGGCGGTTCCGGTAGGCCAAACCTCCCCAAATTAACACCATGGATTCTCCCAAAGCCCCTCTACACGGATCCGGCATTGGTTAGTTTCGAATGTTGCTCGAACACTTCGAATATCAATTCGAAGTTCGTCGGAACTTGAACATCCATCCCAAACCATTTCAAATTCACGCCAATCACTCCTCACACCTCCCTCACACCCCTACTAACCCTGGCTTAGCTCGAATCTCACCAGAAATGTCAAAGCCCTAAAGTCGAGCCTCAAGAACCCTAGTACCCAAAATTAGGGATTTCGCCGAGTCAACAGTAATTGAAGGCAATGGACCTTAATTAGAGTGTTTTTCGTTTGAAAAACACTTCAATTAAAGTCCGTTTACTTCAAAGGAGTGCAAATTCGAAGCCTTTGGAGCCGAGTCCGTCCAATTTTGATCCCTCTTCTTGAGGTATCTCATTTTTCATCTTTTTTCTTCTGTTTTATTGTTGTGTTCGCCGTATTGATTTAGTTGTTCATTTGTAATTGATTTTAAGCTTCTCTGCTTCTACCTCGAAAGGCCTTTATTTGGTCATTCTTATTTCTGTTGTATGTCAGAGTGTATTAAGATATAGAAATGCGAATTGGTTGTAATCGATACTTAAGTAGCTAAGTTCTGCATTTTTATGTTTTGTTTGCCTGGGCATTTCGAATCACTGAGTTAAGGATTGATTGTTGTTGTTTATATGAGTCATACGAACATTGTCGATTAGCTTCGTAAGTTTGTTTATTAGCTTTTATGGCAGAAATTGATTGCATATGGAACCACTATTGGATTGTGTTTACTAGGGATTGTTTGGATATAGCTGTAAGATGACTAATCAGAGGTGGCATACTTTAGGATTAAAATGCCCTGCACAACCTAGTGGAACCTGCTGTTACAGCAGGGCACTCCACCAGGTTTTGCACTCAGCATTTAAATTAATTTAAGCCCACACTTAAACAAGACTTAGTGGCTAACACAAAGAATATAATGGGGCTGGCAGAGGAGAGGATGGGCAGAGTGGGTTTTCTGATTATTGTACCTTAGAGTTTCATTGGTTTTTCAACTATAAGTATAAGGTTTGAACAGAATAGTAGGGGATCTCTTTTTCTTTTCTGGACAAAGGGAGCAGACATTAGAGCAAGAGCCTTTTAAGCATAGCAGTCTGAAATACAGTGAGGAGAGTATATAGAATACATACAGGATAGTCTCCAGTTGGAGTTTCTATTTTGAGTTGATTCTAAAACCAAAAGAGAGCTGGTCTTCTGTGTTTCTGTTATACACTTGGACCTTAATAATAGGCAGAACTTTAGGTATTTGGTTTGTGGTTTTGAAGTCGTTTGGGGTTCAATCAGTTGGGTGCACAAGTTTTCTGGGGCATTTCAGAGGTGTAGGGGTCTGTTTGATTGGGAATTCTTTGCTGTGGTTTTCTTTGAAGTATTCAAGCCTTCTGTCATTGATTTCCTTTCTTGGAGTCTGTTTGCTGGGATTATTTGGGTTGCTGTGATTGCTGTTGAACTGCAGATTGCCACACTGTTTTCATTGCTCACTCTTCCTTCTTTTTCCATATTCCAGGTACACATCTCTGTCATTGTAGCTTCTTGGTTCGAAAAGGAATGAAGCCTGAAGCTCCCTTTTTAAATCTGTTGAATACATATAGTTGTCCAAAGTTCTTATGTTTGTATGAGTGCCTATAATTAAGTTTATCTTACTGGTTTTGGTTGTGAAAAGTGCATTTAGATCAAAGATACACTATCATTGGATATGTACAGAAACCTGAATTATTCCTGCTGTATCTATGTTTAATCTTCTCTATTCATGATGTGAGATTTCCAAAACTGATAATATTCGATCTTGTGTTAAAAATGGAGATTAATCTTCTGTTTAAGTAGAAGTTTAAGGTGGTTTGAACACCCGTGAGAAATGATATCTAAAAAATAGGTGACAGTGGTTCTTTAAGGATTCTTTGAATTCAAAGTAAGTTTTTTTCCATATAATTGTCCACCATAGTCTCGAATCTACTCACTTAGTTAACTAATCATATGTTTACTCAAATTGGTTATAGTTGAGTAGGATATTTGTCACATTGTAGAAATTGGTGCGTTATTATTCAACTGAACGACGTAATTAGATTAAAGGAATCGGGGGGGGGGGGGCATTTCATGTGACCCGACTCCAATTTTGAACAAGATTAAATAAAGCATGTCAGGAACCACAGGTGCGTTTCATGTAGTGTGGCTCGCAACATGTTTTAAATAATTTTGAATCAACTCCTAAATGAATATAGCGGGAGGTAGTTCGCTTTAAATTAGAATTAGAGGTGTGCCTCGCCTAACAAGTTATATAAATCGCGGGGCCTTCATAAATGTACATGTAAAAAATATTTAGATTTCGAGATGTGCCGTTTCTTAGCAAATATCATGGCCTTCTCAAAAGTGTAAATAAGTAATCGCTCTAGGCGCGTATTTTAATAATTTTACCTTCTTAAATACGGGTGTGCATTTCATGCGACCCAAATCCCAATCCCAAAATGTTGAATAAGAATGTGTCGAGAATCCAGGTGCATTTCATGTGACGTGATTCGAAATATATTTTTAGGCAACATTCTTTTTCGTAAATCATAATAATAATAAAAGTGGTAATGGGATATTAATTCGCATTAAGTATATAACTGTAAAAAATCAGATAAATAAGCCGAATATGACAATCGAGCGACCGTGCTAGAACCACGGAATTCGGGAATGCCTAACACCTTCTCCCGGGTTAACAGAATTCCTTATCCGGATTTCTGGTTCGCGGACCATTAAATAGAGTCAAACCTTTCCTCAATTCGGGTTTCAAACCGGTGACTTGGGACACCATAAATCTCCCAAGTGGCGACTCCGAATCTCTCAATAAATGAACCCCGTTTTGGTTGTCCTTTAATTGGAAAAACTCTCTTTTACTCTCGTGCTCCCGCGGGTGCATAAAAAAGAGGTGTGAGATGTGTCAACCGCCTTCTCCAAAGAATCCTGCTTTTGCATCATCTTTTCCTGGTTGTCGAGGATTTTCTTCAATGTCTCCTCAATAGAAGCTGGGACCTCCACCGTCACAGGTGTACTGTGGGACTGAACCACTGTCGTCAATGCAGACAACTTGGATGTCGCAGCTGACATCCAATTGTTCAGACTAGTCAAAGTATACGACAGCTGGTTGGCCGTGAACTTGTGCGTCTTGGAGACTGGAATCTCTGGATCAGCTGTGGAGGAGGAGGGTGCTGTAGATGGACCTGGAGGTAATGGAGTAGCCTGCTCAGTAGTGGTGACAACTAGCTCCTCAGACTGGCCAGCTGTGGTGGAGGTGGTGGCTTGGCTCTTCTTTGCCGTCTTAGGGTTGTCCGAACCCTTTTGATCATACCATGAGTATGGCCCCACCGGAGGCACCCAAACATCAAATTTCTTCTTTTTCACTTTCATCTCATTTAAGTACATGGTCAGTGTGTTGGGGAAGGGTAGTTCGTCTTGGTCTCATTGGCCACCTTTGAGATGACTCGGTACATGATATTTCCCACATTTAGTGGGTATCCTGCCATGATCGACGCTACCAACACTGCTCTATCAACTGGCACAGAATGGTCATGAGTAGTAAGATCCAACCTGTTGCAAACAAAAGTCAACCACCCTTTCGCCTCGAAGCTAAGGGTGTTCCTATAGATCTTTTCTTGTGCTTTAAGCCACACCGGAACAATTCCGGGAGCCGCTAGCACCTCTGCTAACCATGGTCGTGCCTCCTCTTTCTGGGCTAACTTTTCAAGATACTAAGACTCGTCTTCTTCTGCAAACCCCAGAAAATCATTCAGTGATTTCCCATCGAATAGCACAACCTGATCTCTAACCTTGGTGGCAGTGGAATCCCGAACTAGATGGTAAATATTAGCATAGAATTCCTTCACCATGTGTTCATTAGCATTCTCGACCCGTTCTCTGAAGAAACCCCAGCCCTCTCTTGTATGGAACTGTGCTTGCACATGAGGGTTATGCGGAAGTAAGTCCACATCTATAAACCTCCGCTCTGGGATCAACTTCCTCTTTGCCACCATTCTCGAAATCTGTGCCATGCCTGCTGACTAACAATACTGTCTACCCACACATTAGGGTCCCTTTTTCGCTCTATTCCTCCAACCTGTGGCTCTCCTCCCTCACCCTGGCCTCTACTCTCCCCTGATAATGAAGCTGTGGGAGAAGAGGAGTATTCGTCATCACTGTTTGACTTATCAGCTCGAGACTCATCAGACGAGTCTGAGACAACATTGACTGGTTTGGAGGTGGCCTTGGAAGTGGCCTTGGAAGTAGCCTCTGTGGGTTGATCTCCTTCTGGTGATGAGGACGACATGATAGGTACTGAAACTTCAATGTGGTAGGGGGCAGACTCCGATGTGATACTTCTTGAAGGTACGTAGTCACTTCCCGTGGAATGAGAGGCCGCTCTATCAGCTTCCCGAATGATCTTTCGGGTTTTATTTATATTTTCCCGGGCCTCTGGGGTAAGTTTGACTATCCGTTTGCCTTTGCCCCCTCGGGAGGGTTCACCCCTCCCGGGTTGTTTGCCCCCACGTTGTGCTGAAATTTTCTTCATTGCCTGCAAAATTACAATCTAGATTTGTTAGTCGAAGCAATTTAGCAGTATACAATGACAGAATATCAGAATTGAAACAAGCACAGTGAAGATCAGGAACCATGCGGACCGCATACTTTTGACATGCGGACCGCACTGGCTTATTATTCACCCAGTGGTATCTCTGAAGATGGCCCACGCAGACCGCATTGTTTTGTCATGCGACTGCGTGAGGACGGTGCGGACCGCGCACTTTTGCCATGCGGTCCGCACAGGTCAAACACCCCACAAACAGACTCTCTGAAGTTGACCCACGCGGACCGCACTGATTTGTGGCGCGGCCGCATGAGGTCAACGCGGACCGCACGAAAAGGCACGCGGTCCGCACAGAGGACATTGAAACTTGCAGCATTTTCTGAACCTCAGGCACGCGGTCCGCACTGATTTGGACCGCGACCGCGAAAGGGGTCAATTGTGTTCAGACATTCACGCGGACCGCACACCAAAAATGTGTCGCCGCATAGGGAAAAAATTTAAGAACTGGTCGGGTACCTTTTTGTTCAATTGGGTCCAATGTTATGTTCTAGGTGTCCCTACTCAGTTATTTTATCAATTAAGATTAGCCCTAGTTTTCTAATTGACCCTAAGATTATCAATTATAAGAAGAAAATACGGAATTTAAGAAGTTATGCTAACATAAATCATGAATTTAAAATAAAGAAAATAATGAATTAAAGATGAAGTGTTACCGAAGATGGTTGATTGGTGTAATTGAAGCACAAATGGTAGAGATGAAGAGTGAAATTGGGTCTCAAGATAAAAATTTGCCAAAAGGTTTAAACAAGGCCAGAGGTCCCTATTTATAGAAAAATATGTGGGACCCAGAACTCACCTACCTGTGCGGCCGCACACTTTTGGCACGCGGACCGCGCAGGATTTTACTTTGTGCATACTTCACCTGGTAGGTCACGCGGACCGCACATTTTTGGCGTGCGGCCGCGTGCCTAAACTTCAGAAATTTCTCAATGGTTGAGTTTTCACGCGGACCGCTCTGTTTTGTCAAGCGACCGCGTGGAAAATTCCAGAGACTTGCTCATCATGACCAACTTCGACGCGGACCGCACTGATTTGTTGTGCGGCCGCGTGGCAAATTCCAGAGACCTGCCTTTTTGCACTGTTCTCTTGTCCATTCTACGCGGGCCGCACACTTTTGGTATGCGGACCGCGTGGGTCTTCCTGGGCTCAGCATTTCACTTTCCTCAACCCACGCGGACCGCACTGTTTTGTAGTGCGGCCGCGTGGCCTAACTTCAGAGAGTTGAATACTCTGTTTTTCCTGTATTAATTCAACACAGTTCCTGCAACACTTCACACACTATTAGTACTGATGAATAAACAAAAGAAAAACAAAAACACATGGGTTGCCTCCCAAGAAGCGCCTGATTTAATGTCGCGGCACGACGCAAATTACCATCACTTCAAGTGCAACAGTGCCACCACCTGGCTGTCATCCGGTTTCCCCAAGTAGTGCTTCACCCGATGCCCATTTACCCGAAAGATTTCACCATTCTTGTTCTTTAAGTCTAGAGCTCCAAACAGGGTCACACCTACTACCTCAAAAGGGCCACTCCACTTTGACTTGAGCTTTCCCGGAAACAATCTTAACCGGGAATTGAAAAGCAGAACCATGTCACCAATCTTGAACTCCTTGTTTCGAGCATATTTATCGTGAAGGTACTTCATCTTGTCCTTTTATAAGGACGAGCTGGAGTATGCATAAAATCTAAACTCGTCAAGCTCATTCAAATGATCAACCCGGAGATTAGCCGCTACATCCCATTCCAAGTTAAGCTTTTTCAAAGCCCACATTGCTTTATGTTCCAGCTCTACCAGAAGATGACAAGCCTTACCGAACACCAATCGGTAAGGAGACATACCGATTGGCGTTTTGTAAGCCGTCCTATAAGCCCACAACGCATCATCTAGTTTCTTAGACCAATCGGTCCTATTTGCATTGACCGTCTTAGACGAGATGCTTTTGATTTCCCAATTTGAAACTTCAACTTGACCGCTTGCTTGGGGATGGTAAGGAGTAGTGACTTTGTGATTAACACCATACTTAGTCAACAATGCATCGAAAGCTTTGTTACAAAAATGGGATCCCCCATCACTAATGATGGCACGGGGGGTCCCAAATCTTGTAAAGATGGATTTCTTCAAGAAGTTCACAACACTCCGTGCTTCATTGTTAGGAAGAGCCACGACTTCTACCCACTTTGAAACATAGTCCACTGCTACCAAAATATATGTGTTTCCACAAGAACTCACGAACGGTCCCATGAAGTCAATGCCCCACACATCAAAAATGTCAACTTCTAGAATGGTGTTTAGGGGCATCTCATCTCTTTTTAAAATTCCACCCGCTCTTTGACATGCATCACATCTCTTCACTAGATCACTAGAATCCTTGAAAATTGTCGGCCAATAAAATCCACAACTCAAGACTTTGGAGGCCGTCCTCACTCCCCCATGGTGACCACCATAGGAAGAGGAATGGCAAGCTTCCAAGATGCTCATTTGTTCGCTCTCCGGGACACATCTTCTAATCACTCCATCCGTGCAAATTTTGAACAAGTATGGATCATCCCAATAAAAGTCCAAACTCTCCCTTTTTAACTTTTTTCTTTGGTTGGAAGAGAACTCATATGGAATCACGCCGGACACAAGGTAATTAGCTACATCGGCAAACCATGGCATATCATTCATTGACACCGCAAGAAGTTGCTCGTCCGGAAAAGAATCATTGATTTCAAGGCCGTTGGAAGGCCTCCCCTCCTCCTCTAGACGAGACAAGTGGTCCGCCACTTGATTTTCACTCCCTTTTCGGTCCACAATCTCTAGATCAAATTCTTGGAGAAGAAGCACCCATCTCATCAATCTCACTTTGGAATCCTTCTTTGTCATTAAGTACTGGAGGGCGGCATGATCGGTATGGATTATCACTTTCACCCCCATAAGATAAGGACGAAATTTCTCCATGGCAAACACAATGGCTAACAACTCTTTCTCCGTGACGGTATAATTCCGCTGGGCTTCATTCATTGTTTTGCTTGAATAATACACTGGGTGGAACATCTTGTTGAGCCGTTTACCAAGTACTGCACCTACCGCCACATCACTAGCATCACACATTAGTTCAAAAGGCAAGGTCCAATTGGGTGCGGTGATTATAGGAGTAGTTGTCAATTTATGCTTTAACAACTCAAAAGACTCCATGCATTTCTCATCAAACACAAACTTTGCATCTTTCTCCAAAAGTTTACACAACGGGTTCACAATCTTGGAAAAATCTTTGATGAACCGCCGATAGAAACCGGCGTGCCCAAGAAAACTCCTCACACCCTTAACAGAGTTGGGTGGAGGGAGCCTTGAAATGACTTCAATCTTTGCCTTGTCGACCTCAATACCATCTTTTGAAACCTTGTGCCCCAAGACAATTTCTTATTTCACCATAAAGTGGCACTTTTCCCAATTAAGCACCAAGTTGGTATCTTCACACCTAGCCAATACACGGTCCAAATTTGACAAGCAATCATTAAAGGAATCTCCGACTACACTGAAATCATCCATAAAAATTTCAAGAATATCTTCCACCATATCGGTGAAAATTGCCATCATGCACCTCTGAAACGTGGCTGGGGCATTACACAATCCGAATGGCATTCGAGAGAAAGCAAAAGTGCCATAGGGACATGTAAAGGTGGTCTTCTCTTGATCTTCCGGGGCAATGAGGATTTGATTATACCCCGAATAACCATCCAAGAAACAATAATAAGCTCTACCTGCCAAGCGATCCAACATTTGGTCCAAGAACGGCAATGGAAAATGATCTTTTCTTGTCACCTTGTTAAGCTTTCTATAATCCATACAAACTCTCCAACCCGTAACAGTACGAGTAGGAATTAGATCATTCTTTGCATTGGTGATCACGGTCATACCACCTTTTTTGGGAACACATTGGACCGGGGAAGTCCAAGAACTATCCGAGATTGGGTACACCACACCAGCATCCAACCATTTTATGATCTCTTTCTTGACGACCTCTTTCATAGCCTCGTTTAATCTTCTTTGATGCTCCAAGGATGGGAGAGCATTCTCCTCCAATATAATTTTATGCATGCAAAACGCGGGGCTTATTCCCCGAATGTCCGCCAAAGTCCAACCAATCGCACGCTTCCTCTTTTGTAGAACCGCCAAAGTGGCATCAACCTGCAAGTTAGTCAAGCAAGAAGAAAGAATGACTGGCAAAGTGAAATTTGGACCCAAGTACTCATACCTGAGGTGAGGAGGAAGTGGTTTCAACTCCAACACCGGTGGTTCTTCAATCGATGGCTTTGTAGGAGGGGTTTTTCGGTTCTCAAGATCCAATGATAACTTCCTTGGCTCATAGGAGTATGAGCCTATACCATGTAAGGCATTCACACATTCAACAAGTTCGGCATCTTCGTTGGTCTCCATGTTTAGAAGTACCGCCTCAAGAGGATCCTCGACATTGATCATGGCGCTTGTGTCATCCACTATCACTGTCGTGACAATGTCCACAAACGAACACACTTCGGTGCTATCTGGTTGGCGCATGGATTTGCACACATGGAAGATCACCTTCTCATCACCGACTCTAAATGTCAATTCACCGGCTTCAACATCCACGAGCGCTTTCCCGGTAGCCAAGAATGGCCTACCAAGAATAATAGGCACCTCAAAATCTACTTCACAATCAAGTATGACAAAGTCGGCTGGTTAAATAAACTTGTCAACTCTCACTAGCACATCATCAATGATACCTAAAGGCCTTTTCATAGAACGGTCCGCCATTTGCAACCTCATTGATGTTGGACGAGGTTGTCCAATACCCAAGGTTTTAAAGACGGAGTATGGCATGAGATTAATACTAGCACCCAAATCACAAAGTGCTTTGGCAAAATTGGCACACCCGATAGTACAAGGAATAGTAAATGCTCCAGGATCTTCTAACTTGGGAACAATGGAATGAACTATGGCACTCACTTGGTGAGTCATTGTTATCGTTTCACAATCCATTGACCTCTTCTTCATCACCAAATCCTTCATAAACTTTGCATACCCGGGCATTTGTTCAAGTGCCTCCACCAATGGCACAATAATGGTTAGGCTCTTCATCATCTCTATGAACTTCTTGAATTGATTATCTCCTTTTTGCTTCGCCAATCTTTGAGGATACGGTGGAGGAGGCCTTGGCAAGGGTGCCTTGGCCTTTGGAATAGATGGCTCGGGAATGTCAATAATGTGTTCCCTAGACGGGTTCACGGTATCTTGAGATTCAATCCCGGCCTCATCCTCAACTTCAATCCTCACATCATTTGTTGCTAAAGGTTCATCAACCACATGGTCATCATTCACTTGCATGTCATCATCATTCAAACAAGCTTCCGCATCCACAACTTGATTCTCATTTGAGGCATTTACAACACCGCCTCTTCCACTTCTAGTTGTCACGGCCATCACATGATTGTTCCCTCCCTTCGGGTTCACCACCGTGTCACTTGGTAGTGCACCTTTAGGTCGGGAGTTCAAAGATTGAGAGAGTTGGCCGATTTTCACTTCCAAATTCTGGATTGAAGTATTATGAGAAGCTAATTGTGCATCCGATTCTTGATTCTTCCTCATCATTTGTTCGAACATGATTTCAATACGGCCCATATCATTGCCCAAAGAACTTGATCCTTGTGAATGGAAAGGGGGTGGATTGTTGGGTTGTTGGTACATGTGAGCTCTTTGAAAACTTTGCCCCCGATTGTTGTTGTTATCACTGTTGTTCCACCCTCCTTGATTGTTATTGTTCCCCCAATTGTTATTATTGCCACTCCAATTTCCACCACTATTTCCTTGATTGTTCCAATTATTGCCTTGATTGTTCCAATTATTGCCTTGATTGTTCCACTCTCCACCATCATTCCTATTGTTGTTATTGTTCCAATTGCCTCTTCCTTGATTGTTCCCCCAATTGCCTTGGGAACGCCATTGTTGGTTGTTTAGGTTTCCTCTATTGCCTTGGAAATTGTTCACATATTGGCAATCCTCATCTTGATCGTCAAAACCATCATTAGAAAACCCACCATCATTGTTGTTCTCATTTTGATCATATTGACTTTGTTGCGCTTGTTGCCCTCTATTCCTTCTTTTCAACATCGACACATTCTCCATAGAATTCACTTGGCGCGGATTTTGCACTTGTTGAAGTTGAGCTTTCACCAATTGATTCATGGTAGTAGTGAGCTCGGAAATGGCTTGTCCATGGTCATGCAACTCTTTATGTAGATGAATAACATTCGGGTCTCCTTGAGGGACATTCGCCCGAATTTGCCATGCCGAAGAAATGTCGGCCATTTGATCCATTACTTCACATGCTTCCTCCAAAGATAACTTCATGAAATTGCCTCCTGCTAGTTGGTTCACAATGCATTGGTTCGCCGTGTTGATCCCCCTGTAAAAAGTTTGTTGAACCATAGCATCAGTCATATCATTGTTCGGGCACTCTTTCACCATGGTCCGATATCTCTCCCAAATTTCATGCAATGGCTCCGTTGGTTCTTGCTTGAAGGCTAGAATCTCATCTCTCAATGTCGCCATATGAGTTGGGGAAAAGAACTTGGCAATGAACTTATCCGCCAATTCGTCCCATGTAGTGATAGAATGATTCGGCAATCTCTCCAACCAATCTAGCGCCTTACCCCTCAATGAAAAAGGGAAAAGTCGCAACCGCAAGGCATCTTCGGACACATTGGTTTGCTTGCTTCCCCAACAAGTATCCACGAACCCCTTCAAGTGCTTGTAGGCATTTTGATTTGAGGCGCCCCTGAAATACCCTCTTTGCTCCAATAGTGTCAACATCACATTTGTAATTTGGAAATTCCCTGCCCGGATTCGGGGAGGAACAATGGCACTAGCATATCCTTGGTTTGTCATTGCTCTTTGCGCAATCCTTGGCGGTGGCGGAGGAGGGTCTGGAATTTGGGCTTGTTGATTAGCATTTCGAGGCCTTCGTGGTATATTTTGTATAGGAAAATCATCTTGCACAAGATTCTCTACCTCCTCCCCCGCCATGGCATCGCCAAAGGGAAGATTATCATTTCCATTAAGAGCCATTTGTATCTATTAAAATTGAATCAAGAAAATTAGTAAGAGAAGGAAAGAAGAAGCAAAACACAACACTAGCAACGCAATTAATCAACACCGTTTTAACTCCCCGGCAATGGCGCCAAAAAGTGATCGTGGCAAACTCAACCCGAAGGTATGAGTGGGCAATCGAACTCTTACCCGTATAGTGACGGGTTCAATTTCCACAGGAGTTAGAATTTTGGAGTGATAATAGTGTTGCACTAGAGTTGAATCTTGACTTCTAGATTAGCTTCTAACATCATTTGTGTTTTCAAAGTGTCTACTATTTTGTTTTGTACTATTGAATTATGAAATTATGCTAACGAATATTTCGAAGTATGATTTTTTTAATGGAATAAAAGGGACTAGGGAAGTAGCTCTCACCTAGGTGAGATAACTAACGGATATGGATTTTCAATGCGGGGATGATACATGGGATATTAGGATAGTCGTCGCTCTTTACTCTCATTCTCCCACCTCTCGATAGAGAGAACAATTTTGCCCTAATGGCTCTCTCGAGACCAATTGGGTAGGCCAATTTGCCCAAGCAACTCTAGGCTCAAGTAGGGTAATTACTCTCTCGAGATTATTACCCGTTACTTAGGACTACCATTCTCATGGGTCCATCCTAAGTTCTTGTTGGGATTGAATGAGAGGTTTTAGCCCCTCTTTCTCAAGTAGAGACCCAACCCACTAATGTAAACTTCATGTTTGCAACCACAAAGTCCAAATTAAATACATTCATTCAACCCAAAACTAATTACCCATAATCATCCATGCATTTAATCACTTAACCCATCAATTACCCATACTAGGGTTGGGCTACTACCCTAGCTATGGGGTTTAGCTAGACATGGAAAATGAAGAAGAAGAAGAGATTAAAGCTAAAAATTCCATAATAATTAATAGGAAAAGAGCATCAAGATTAAACTTGTACAAAATAGCCTAAAATAGACGTAAAATGGTTCCTCACGAGATCTGCCGCTATCCTCTATTGTCTATATCCTCTAAAAAAAGAAAAAGAAACTATTTATACTACCCAGCAATTTGTCCGCCGCACTGGCTAGTCCAGATACACAAGACGATCAAGCAAGAGCTGCGCGGACCGCACTGATTTGGTGTGCGGCCGCGCAGTTGAATTCCAGAGAGACATCAAATGCAGACAAAACCCACGCGGCCGCATAACAAAAGTATGCGGTCCATGTTACTATGCTCACGCGGCCGTCAGACAAAACAGTGCGGTCCGCATGTATCAAGGATCAGAAACCACGCAAATAGAGGATTTGCACAGTGCGACCGCATGACAAAAGTATGCGGTCCGCGTCACTATTCTCACGCGGCCGCATGTCAAAAGTACGCGGTCCGCGTACTTGTTCCAGAGGAGACCGTCAAACGCGCAGTTACCCTACGCGGCCGCACGACAAAAGTGTGCGGTCCGCATGAGCCCTGCAGGGGCATTTTTGTCCGGAAATTGCTGGGTAGTATAAAGTGCGGTCCGCACAGGCTTAACTTGATTCTCCAGGGTCTCTGAACTATCCTGTGCAGCCGCATACCAAAACAGTGCGGTCCGCACAGGTTTCCTTGATGTCCTTCATCTCTTTTGTTAGCACTTTGCCGGTTTCACTCCTTTTTGAGCCGCTTTGATGTATTCATCCTCTATTTGTGCAAACCTGCAAATTAACGCACTTGTAAGCAATTCGGAGCCATTTAAACACATTTTCAAGCACGAAGCTAAGGTGAAGCGGGGTTCAAAATCATGCAAAATTCCTAGTTATCATGCGCCACCGCATTTATCGAAATAAGTCACATACCGAGGTTTTGTACCCTCAGTTCTAGATTTACAGTGGTTACTTACCTCAAACCGGTAAAAATACTACTCCGTAATGCCTTTGCCCCTCGAATCAGCCTTCACTCGCATTGAATCTATCCAAAACCAGAATCACAGAATCAAAATATGCTAAGGGTACGAAGCCCAAGCGAAAACAATCAAATAATACCAAAAATCTTGAAATTGTCCAAACCCGACCCCCGGGGCCCACGTCTCGAAACTTGATAAAAATTACATCATCAAAAATCCGTATCCTTCCACGTGTCTATACATATCAAGAACACTGAAATCGGAGTCCAAATGATCCCTCAAATCCTCATTTAAAGTCTCTTCATCCCTAGCCCTAATTTTCCCAATTTTAGGCTTAGATTCCATGATTGATTAGGTAGATTTCACTGTAGAATCGAGTTTTAAATCCAAAATTCTTTCCTCGAAATGTTTCCCATTGAATCCTTCTTCGATCTCTTTCAAAAATCTCCAAAAGAAACCTATTATAGAGGAAATGAACCCCAAAATTGCGGATAAGACGAGCTTAAAAACCATTTGCCTAGGCATAATTTCCTTCTTCACGAACACGGTCAAAGCTTCGCATTCGCAAAGCACAAGAATAACTTTGATCGTAACCCCCGCGAACGTGATGCTTAACCCAGGCGAACCTTTGAATACGCGTTCCATCCACCACGAACGCGATGAGTAAATTCTACTGAAGCTCAGCCCCTCGATTCCTTTTATGCGAACGCGACTATGCGCTCGCGAACATGATGCACAGTCTCGCAGCCCTTCGTGAACGCATCACCTGCCTCGTGAACGCGAAGGCTAAATTTCCACCTCCCTTAGCTGACTCTTCACACACGCGGTAGTCCTCTCGTGAACGCAAAGAGTAAATACCTGCAAGTGCTGAACCTGCAATTTCTGCAACTTTCTTATCTTCAAAATGATTCAATTGACCACCCGAAACTCACTCGAGACTCCCGAGAACTCAACCAAAGGCACCAGCATATCCCAAAACCTTATTCAAACTTGTACCAATCTTCAAAACACGTCAAACAACATCAAATCACCCAAAACACATCGAATTCAAGCTTAAGTTTCTGAAAATCTTCAAAATTACGCTTTTGATCAAAACCCTATCAAACCACGTCTGAATAACCTGAAATTTTGCACACACATCCCAAATGACACCACAGAACTACTGCAACTCTCGAAATTCTATTTCGACCCCTACATCAAAATCTCGCCTACCAACTAGAAAATGCCAAAATATCAACTCCGCCAATTCAAGCCTAAATCTACTCTGAACCTCCAAAACTCATTCCGATCACACTCCTAGGTCCAAGTCACCTTCGAAGCTAACCGAATCATCGGAACTCATATCCGAACCCTCTAACACATAAGTCAACATCCAGTTGACATTTCTAACTGCCTTCTTAAAAGAGGCTAAGTATCTCAAACTTTACCAAAATCATTCTGGATTCAATCTGACCAACCCGATACCTCAAAACATAGATATACAAAACATAAAGAAGTAGAAATGGGAAACATAGCGCTAACTCATGAGATGAATGGTCGGGTTGTCACATCCTCCCCAACTTAAAAAAACATTCGTCCTTGCACGAGTCAAGAATCATACTTGAAGCCTTAAACAGGTGAGGATATCTACTCTGCATCTTTCGTTCGGTCTTCCAAGTAGCCTCCTCCATTGGCCGACCTCTCCACTCCACTTTTATCGAAGCTATATCTTTTGATCTCAACTTCCAAACTTGACGCTCCAAAATAGCTGTTGGCTCTACATCATAAGTCAAATAACCCTCCAACTGAATTGTGCTGAAATCTAGAACATGAGACGGGTCTCAAATATACTTTCGGAGCATAGAAACATGGAATACTGGATACACACTCGACAAGATGGGTGGCAAGGCAAGCTCATAAGCCACCTCCCCAATCCTCTTAAGTACCTCAAAAGGTCCAATGAACTGCGGACTCAGCTTCCCTTTCTTTCCAAATCTTATAACACCCTTCATGGGCGAAACTTTCAACAGAACCTTCTCACTACCATGTAGGACACATATCGAACCTTCCTGTCAGCATAACTCTTTTGCCTCGACTACGTTGTACGAAATTTCTCCTAAATCACCTTCACCTTATCTAAAGTATCCTACACTGTACGAAAGTCTCTACTGACTTTTAAATCTTCCTGCACCAAATCAGAGATCAGGATCGAACCAACCAACTGGATTTCTACACCACCTCCCGTACAAAGCCTCATATGGAGCCATCTAAATACTCGACTAGTAGCTGTTTTTATAAGCAAACTTTGCAAGTGGTAGAAATTGATCCCATGACCCTCTGAAATCAATAGCACGCGCACATAACATATCCTCCAATATCTGAATAGTGCACTCAGACTGCCCATCCATCTGAGTTTGAAAAGATGTATTCAACTCCACCTGAGTACCAATTCTCCCTGAACAGACTTCCAAAAATAGGAAGTATAATGAGTGCCTCAGTTTGAAATGATGGAAACTAGGACACCATGCAACCAAACAATCTCCCGGATGTATATCTCTGCTAATGGCTATGAAGAATAAGTAGTACAAGAATGAAGTGCGCAGACTTGATCAGCCAATCCAAAATCACCCAAATAGCATCGAACTTCTTCAAAGTCCATGGGAGCCCAACTACAAAGTCCATAGTGATCCACTACCACTTCCACTCTGGAATATCAATCCGCTGAAGCAAGTTACCTGGTCTATAATGCTCATATTTCACCTGCTGACAATTGAGACATCGAACTATAAATCCCACAATATGTTTCTTCATTCCCCTCCACCAATAATGTTGTCTCAGATCGTGATACATCTTCGCGGATCCTAGATGAATAGAGTACTACGAGCTATGGGCATCCTCCAAAATCAACTCTTAAAGCCCATCTACATTGGGTACACAAATCCGACCCTACATCCTCAATACCCTATTATCTCCAATAGTCACATCTCTGGCATCATCATGCTGAACTCTATCCCTAAGAACAAGCAAATATGGATCATCATACTGGCACTCTCTGATGCGTTCATATAAGGAAGATCGAAAAATGACACAAGCCAATACCCGACTAGGCTCAGAAATATCCAACCTCACAAACCCATTGGTCAAAGCCTGAACATCAACCATAACAGGTCTCTCCCCAACTGGAATGCATGCCAAACTCCCCATATCACTACCTTTTGTATCAAAGCATCGGCCACCACATTGGCCTTCCCTAAATGGTACAATATAGTGATGTTATAATCCTTAAGCAACTTTAACTATCTCCCACCTCAAATTAAGATTCTTTTGCTTGAACAAATGTTGAAGACTGAGGTGATCAGTGAAGACCTCACAAGATACTCCATACAAGTAATGCCTCCAAATCTTCAATGCGTGAACTATGGCAGCCAACTCCAAATCATGAATGGGGTAGCTCTTTTCATGGGGCTTTAACTGATGAGAAGCATAAGTAATAACTCTACTCTCCTGCATCAACACACTACCATTCCATACTCTCGAAACATCACAATACACAGTATATAAACCTAAAGCTGATGGTAAAACCAATACTAAAGCTGTGGTCAAGGTTGTCTTGAGCTTCTGAAAGCTCTCCTCACACTCGTCTGACCATACGAATGAAGCACCTTTCCGAGTCAACTTGGTCAAGGGTGATGTGATAGATGGGAATCCCTAAATAACCGATGATAATAGCCTACCAAACCAAGAAAGCTACGAATATCTATGGCTGAGGACGGTCTGGTCCAACTCTAATCACCTCTATCTTCTTTGGATCAACCTGAATACCCTCACTTGACACCGCATGTCCCAAGAATACCACTGAACTGAGCAAAAACTAATACTTGGAGAATTTTGCGTAAAGCTACTTTTCCTTCAATCTCTGCAACACAACCCTCAAATGCTCCGCGTGCTCCTCATGACTACGTGAATATACCAGAATATCATCAATGAAAACTATGAAAAATGAGTCAAGATAAGGCCAGAACACGCTGTTCATCAAATGCATGAATGCTACAGGGGTATTGGTCATCCCAAAAGACATAACCAGGAACTCATAGTGGCCATATCTTGTCCTAAAAGCCGTCTTGAGAATATCCGAATCCCTAATCTTCAATTGGTGATAACTAGAACGGATATCAATCTTGGAGAACACTCTCGCTCCCTGAAGCTGGTCGAATAAATCATCAATGCGAGGTAAGGGATACCTGTTCTTAATTGTTACCTTGTTCAATTGCCCATAATCAATGCACATTCTCATAGTGCTATCATTCTTCTTTACAAATAGAACCGGCTCACCCCAAGGGATACACTAGGTCGAATGAACCCCTTATCAAGGAGTTCCTGAAGCTGCTCCTTTAACTCCTTCAACTCTACTGGTACCATACAACACGACGGAATAGAAATGGGTTGAGTGCCTGGCACCAGGTCAATACAAAAATCAATATCCCTATTCGTTGGCATGCCCCACAGGTCTGCAGGAAATATATCTAGAAAAGACCTCACAACTGGAATAGAATAAATACTGGGAGCCTCACATCCGACATCCCTCACAATGACCTGATAAGAAAGACAACCCATCCCAACTATACGCTAGACCTTCAAGAAAGAGATTACTCTACTAGGGACATAATCAGTCACACCTTGCCACTCGATCCGTGGCACACCCGGAATAAACAATGTGACCATCTTAGCATGATAGTCTAGAATAGCACAACACAGCGATAGCCAATCCATGCCCAGAATGACATCAAAATCCACCAGACTCAGTAATAAAGGATCAACTCGGGTCTCCAGGCCCTCAATAGACACCACACACAATCCGAACATATGGTGTATAATAGTATTACCCACCGGGATAGATATATGAACAGGAGAAAGAAACGACTCATAGGGCATACCCAGATAACGAGCGAAGTATGATGACACATATGAGGAGGTAGAACTGGGATCAAATAATACAAATGCATCTCTATGGCAGATTGATATGATACTTGAAATCACGGTGTCTGAAGCAGCAATATCTGGTCTGCCTGGAAGGGCATAAAAATGAGCCTAACTACCCCCTAATTAACCTCCCCCTCTAGGGTGACCCCTGACTGAATGACCTCCACCCCTAGCTGGGTGGGTGGGTGGTGAAGTAACTGGAGCATAAGTCGATGGCCGACCCCTCTAATGAGACCGACCATTATGAAGTCGAGGACACTGCCTTCTCATATACTCAAACTCTCCGCACTCACAGCAACTCTCTGGTGCTTGAGATGGGGACTGAAGGGAACCCCTCGCACCAGAGTGGTTAGCAGATCTACTTGGTATAAAAGAGCCCCGAACAGATGGAGCACGAGATGAGCTCTGAGCTGGACGGCACTAAGTGATGACTGGACCTGATGTGAACTGTGAGAACCATGACCCGATGATGCCCTATGATAACCTGGGCGATCTGACTGACCGTGTCAGAACTGTAGACCTCTACCTTGCTGAAACTGGCCTCTCAAAGAAGCACCATTGTAACTACCGGATCCTCAAGGCCTCCCTATCCTCTTGCTTCTGGTGACGAGCAGACTCAATCTCATAAGCAATATCCATAACCTCCTCGAATGTAGCACCAGTTACTCTCTCCCTGGTTATGAGAATATGGAGCTGATAAGTAAGACCCTATCCCTGTGTCAACCACTCGAACTGCCTATGGAGCTCTTCTCGGCGCAACTATGACACATACTTCTCCAGAAATAGAACAGAGAACTGCTCCCAAGTAAGGGGTAGTACACCAACAGGCTTACGCCTCCTACCAAGTAAAGGCAGCCACAAAAAACTAAAAGGTGGTAAATTCCATACCACTATTCTCTAGAATCCCTACTGTACGAAGCATCCTCCAGCACTTATCCAAGAAAGCCTGGGCATCCTCGCCCTCTGCACCACTGCACGTCGGAGGCTGGAGCCTACCAAACCTCTCAAGTTGATGCTGCTCATCATCTGACATAACTGGTACCACAAACTCCTGAGCTAGTGCAACCGGCTAGGCTGGAGGTGCCCCTGGTGTCTGAAGTCCCTGCACAACCTTCTTAGTTGTGCAATCAATGAGAGTCTAGGTGCCTCCCCGACCTGGGAAGTAGCTACAACTGTAGTAATTGAGACCACCTGAGCCAAACCGGTACACATTGATAAGATCTAAGCTAAAGCCTCATGAAGGCTTGGAATCATAATAGGCACAACTCGTGCCCTTGTAGCATCCACAATTGGGAATTGATTCGGAATTGGGGCAGCTGGTGGATCTACATGTGTTGCTCTAGCTATTCTATCGCTGTCATAGACTCGACCGCGACCTCGGCCTCTGGTGGCCTCAGCTGGTGGTACTAGTGGTCACCCATCCTGCCCGGTAGCACGTTTACTCACCATCGATGAGAGAATGGAATAACAAAAATTTAGTACTCGGATCTATACATTCGCTCGACAAGAATTTCAAGAATATGAAGTTTTTCCTAAAGGTTCTACAGCCTCTCGAGGATAAATACAGACGTCTCCGTACCGCTCCACGAGACTCTACTAAACCCGCTCATGACTCGCGAGACCTATGTAACCTAGGCTCTGATGCCAACTTATCATAACCCCAAATATCGGTCGTGATGACGCCTATCATAATACTAGGCAAGACAACTAATCAATTAACCACAACCCTTTTTCCTTAACAATAAGCCATTTTCTAACACAGGTTTTAAATACCAAATTTCATTGTAAATTTCTAAAGAAATAGAAAATAAGTGAAAGTGAAATTAACAGTAAACTACACAGCCCATAAATCTAGTGTCATGAGTCTAGAGCCTCTAATATAGGTCTGAATAGGTACATCCATGCTCTAAAGAAAGGCGAAAAGATAATAAGATAGGGAGGAGAAAACAGAGTTGCGGGTGCCATGCAGATACCTGGAAATCTCTGTCGACGCACTTAATCATCTGAACAACCCTCACTCGGTTGCTCGGGCACCTGGATCTGCACACGAGGTGTAGGGAGTAACATGAGTACGCCAACTCAATAAGTAACTAAAGAAAATAATTACTGAAAGTAGTGACGAGTAATTCAAACAACATATAACTGAATACTCAACAAAATAACAGATTAACTTTACCAGTTTAAAACCCATTTCTTCATAAAAATCATTATGTTTAGTTTAAACACTTGAAATCAGATACTTAGTAGTATATTCAATAGAGGCTTATTTAAAAGAAGTGTGAAATCAATGATAACATCATAACTAGGATCCTCGGGCAAGGGATCAGTCAAAATGTGGCCTTTCGGGCAGCCTCTCAGTCACTCGTGACTCAAACCTCGTCACTCAGTCTCGTAATATCTCATAGTAATAGAAATCCTAATAACTGCTACGGCATGTAGTGCGAACCATATATTTATAGTCGACTACGCTCACTGGGGGTGTGCAGACTCCGGAGGAGCTCCTATAGCTCAAGAATCATATTGTTGGGGCGTGCAGCCCGATCCCATATATTTATATATCTCTGCAGTGTGCAGCCTGATCCACATAAGTATCATTGCAGCATGCAGCGCGATCCAATATATACAAATATCCTTATAATTTGGTTCTCAATCTCTCCCAGTCCTTAACCTCACAGCCTCTCGGACACAACGATAGAAATTAGGGAACTCAGCCTACACAGTCCTCACAATTAGAAGTAGAGCAATAAAACCAGTTTGAAACATTTGAATAGGTAAAACATGACTGAGATATGCTTCTAGCAAGTAAAGTGAGGAAAACAATCAAAATGCCCCTACGGGTTTCTACAGGTCAGCACAAGGCCCCAAACATGGCATACAGACCATAAAAAAGTATAAATATCCAAATTACCGAATAATATAATATTTCCAAATCAAAATACGTGGCACAATAGTCGCTGCAGGACGGAACAACTCTTGATCCTTACCAGTACACGTCCATACGCTCGTCTCCTAGCATGAACGCCACCTCATTAATCGAAACAAGTCACATATCGGGGTTCTGTACCCCAGTTCCAGATTCACAATGGTTACTTACGTCAAGCCAATCAAATAGTACTTTGTGATGCCTTTTCCCCTCAAATCGGCCTTCACTCACGTTGAATCTATCCAAAATGATAATCACGACTTCAAAATATGCTAAGGGAACAAAACCCAAGCGAAAACAATCAAATAATACCAAAAATATCAAAATTGGCCAAACCTGACTCTCGGGCCCACATCTTGAAACTTGATAAAAATTTTATCACCCGAAATTTTTATCTTCCCATGAGTCTATACATATCAAGAACACTAAAATCGGAGTCCGGATGACCCCTTAAATCGTCATTTAAAGTCTCTCAATTCCAAACCCTAATTTTCCTAATTTTAGGCTTAGATAACATGATTTATTAGGTAGATATCACCATAGAATCAAGTTTTAAATCCAAAATTCTTACCTCTAAACATTTCCCCTTGAATCCCTTTTCAACTCATTTAAATAGCTCCAAATATGACCAACTTTGGAGGAAATAAACCCCAAAATTGTGGATAACCCGATCGCGACCTAACCCTCGCGAATGCAATTCTGAGCCTAGGAGAACTTTCGCGAGCATGTTCCAACCATCACAAACGTGATGAATAAATTCTATTAAAGCTCAGCTCCTCAATTCCTTCTATACGAACACGACAACGCGCATGCGAACGCGATGCATAATCTCGCAGCCCTTCGCGAATGCATCACCTGCTTTGTGCATGCGAAGGTTAAATTTCCACCTCCATTAGCTGACTCTTCGCAAACGCGGTGGTCCTCTTGTGAATGCGAAGAGTAAATACCTGCAACTGCTGAACCTGTAATTTCTGCAACTTTCTAAACTTCAAAATGATCCGATTGACCACCCGAAACACAACCGAGGCCCCCGGGACGTCAACCAAAGGCACCAACATATCCCAAAACCATATTCAAACTTATACCAATCTTCAAAATACCTCAAACAATATCAAATCACCCAAAACATATCGAATTCAAGCTTAAGTTCCTAAAAATCTTCAAAATTACGCTTTTGATCCATAACCCTACCAAAACACGTCAGAATGACCTAAAATTTTGTACACACATCCCAAATGACACCAGTAACTACTGCGACTTTTGGAATTCCATTCTGACCCCTACATAAAAATCTCACCTACCAGCCGAAAATTTCCAAAATATCAACTCTGCCAATTCAAGCCTAAATCTACTCCGAACCTCCCAAACTCATTCTGATCACACTCCTAAGTCTCAAATAACCTTCTGAAGCTAAGAGAACCATCATAACTCAAATTCGAGACCTCTAACCCATAAGTCCACATCCGATTGACTTTTCTAACCTAAGCCTTCTTAAAAGAGACTAAGTTCCTCAAACTTCACCAAAATTATTTCGGATTCAATCCGACCAACCCAATACCTCAAAACATAGATAAATAAAATATAAAGAAGCAGAAATGAGGGAAACAAAGCGGTAACTCATGAGACGATTGGCCAGATCATCACAAAAACATGAGAGAACACTCGACATAAAATGATCCAACCTGATATACTGACTTATAAATATGACGTACGTGCCTATAAGGCCAAAATAATCACTCATACACTGAACATAGAACAACAAGTCCATAAAATCTTTCATATACATGATATATTTCTACAAGTCTGTAAGAGTACATAAACGTCATAAGGCCAAGACAGGGCCCCGACATACCAGTTAATACATTTCGAAATCATATTAACCAAATAAGCAACTTCGGACCAAATGGAGTGCACCAACATCTTCATATGAGCTAATAACCTACTTGGAGGACTCTGAACCTGTCTATAGAGACCTGTAGGCATAAAACACATCATCCACAGGCAAAGTACATCAATACAAATAATATACCGAGTATGTTAGGAATGAAAATCAGTAAATAATAGACATAATAGGAACATGGAATAAAAGACTCAACGTGTATATCTGAATATCTCTATGAATTATTTGATATTATAATGTCGTGAATATGCATATATATGTCATAACATGCATGGGTATATGCATCATAACATCATCAAGCCTTTGAGGGAATCCCATCATATCATCTCAGCCATTGTGGAAAAATCAATAATGTATACCAATTGATCAGGTGGTGGTGCATATATAATGTCGTAACTAGTTTACACACACACATAGATCTATATATAAAATTCCATCTTGTCATGGGTAAATGTACATGTAAAGGAATGCAATGCATGAGAAGTGTGTCAATAAATCTTTGAGAGTGTCATGAGACCATAATGCATTTGATTAATATCTTGAAATAAACTTTATTAAATTGTGTATTTTCTAAGACCCATGAATAGATGATAGAATAAATGACATGGGGAATCGAGAACATAAGTATCTCTAGTATTTCAACGAATAGAGTTATGTATGAAAATTATGTATTTGCTTGTGTCGTTTATGTCGTATAGATCATGCCAAAAGAAAGAAGGGATAACCTTAACATGCCTGGGCCGATTCTCTTGACAATCTCTCTAACACACTTCAATTGTGATAAAACATGTAATGACGAGATCGAAATAGAAAAAAATCCGTATAATATTCTTGAAAAAAATTGTACTGTTCTCCCTTAAAATCCCGTTGTATCTTCATTAGCATTCTAGGACGTTAGTAGATCTGGTTTTGATTGCAAGATTCCTTCTAATTTTGATTTGTGAGATTCATTAACGTTGATGGAGTCTTTTTGATGCATAAATTCATGTATCCAACTTCCCTAATTGATAAATGTATTTATTTACATTAGTTGGTCCAGCAACATCCATGTTTGATTTATTTCGTGCCACCACCTCCTTTAAGATTGATTAGTTATCAATTTGTTGCCACACATACATACTCCCTCGTGTATAGTTGACCCTTTATAATTATCCAACAAATTTCACTTAAATATTTATCCACAATTCTAGTAATTAACCAATGACCCATATAATTTTGAATTAATCTATTTACTTAAAATACTACTCACCTTTAATATACTTGATACACCTTACTATTATGGCCATATGGTACCTTATTTTAACTCGGGCCATATTTTATTTCAAAATATCAAATTTCGACGAAGTTTATTTTCTTCGATTTGCTTACTTTCTCACCTTGACGAATTTTCTCATTACTTGTTTGAAACGGCATAATGCTTATAATCTCAAAATAATCTCATTCTCGAGCTTACGTCGATTAACTTACGATAAAATTTTAACATAGGAAAAAGCGAGATGTAATATCTCATTTCCGAGCTTCCATCAATTTACTTATAGCATACTTTCACGTACGAAAATATGTGTTGTAACATCATTCGCCCCTTTGGAACATTCGTCCTCGAATGTTGACTGATGCATTTATCATTCTCATAACCCATAGCTCATGCAAATACTTTAATACTTTCGTTGTCATTTAGGCAACTGTTCTGTGAATAAATTCAAAGGCGAGGGCATTTTCCCCTTTAGGCCTTTTTCCCACAGCATGACTTGTGGAATCCTTCCAATCTCGTAACTATTGCTATCTTCTATCATGCAGCCTATATGACACTGGCCTTATAAGTGCGCCTATGCGACACTTCTCTCATTTTTCCTCCAGCTTTTTGCCATTCTCTAGGCCTCACTTTGTAAACAAATACAGAGCTTGATAAAATGTCTCTCTGGGTATCTATATGTATACTGAAGTTCTTCACTCGGTACTTTGTTGAACTTACGGATATTGCTATACTTTATTTCATAGATTCGTTTATCCATCCGCATGACTTTATTGCATCTAGGTTGGTCATACTATACTATGACTCTTACTTTGATTTATCGTTACTGAGGCCTGATACCAAACTCCAGGTTATTCTTGTTGCTTATCCCATATGTATACATCTAAGTCCTTTAATGCTTCTTCATTACTGTTCATCTTAAAAAGGATAACCTGCTCTTACCTTATACTTTATAACTTCTATCCATCCATTATTGATTCATCTCAACATTGATCAATAATCTACCATTAATAACTTGAAAATTCTTACGTAATACATTTCCACTAGGACTTATGTCTCATCGGGGACCATCTGAAATGCTTCGAATAATCCACCTAGGGCGATACTATACTTTCATAACCGTATTTCATAGTGTGATTAACCTTATATAAGTATTTTAATCTTGTACAATTCATAATACTATTACTTAATCATAGGCCCAAACATCATCCTTCATCTATCACAATTACACCCTTATTCTCTTACTAGGGCACCATTCCATATTTTTTAAATGCTACTAGTCCTAGACTCCTTTGAGTTCATTCAGGCTATACTGAGCTATATATAACTTAGAGAAACTATTAGCTTTCTTTTCTTCATGGGCTTAATGCTAAGGACCTATCCATTCTCGTCACCTTCTCACTCTCCCCTTCTTATCCTTACTCATGTCTTCCTAAAACCTTGTTGCTTTACCATACTTTAGCTCGCGACTTACACATATCTATTTATATTACTCGCAACCCTCCTTCAACTTGCTTGCACCAATGATTTCCATGTGTTATTTTAGAACATCAAGCGAGACATCACATCATCTCTAACTCTTCTTTACTCTTTTAACTGGACCTTGCGATACCTAGAAATCACCGACTGGAAGATATATCACTGACGACGATAGTATCATTCCTGGATTCTAAATCCCCGCGCCTCTAGTCTTTTATCCGCAGTATGGACTATTCACAATCTTCTACATTTAAGTGTCTCATTCATTTTCACTTTTACCTTGCTTCCATTAAAATCTCGTATCGCATCTTCTATCTCTTTCATGACCTCCTTTTCACATAGATATAATTCATATTCACAACTTGAAGCTCAATTATAATACTTGCACCTCTGGATTATACACAATCCGGTGATAGCTTCATGCCGACTTCTTATAAGGCTGGTACTTTTCTAACTGGCTTTATCGTAGAGCCATTATAGAATATGGCTACTGTACAATCTCTCTTGTGCCTCTGATATTTAAGAATGATTATGCAATGTTCTAAATCACGATTCATAATTTTATAGGTCCAATAATGAGACTCCTAATTTACCTTATTGATGTAATCTTTAGTTTTCTCTTTCTTCTAATCAACTTTTAAGTAGGTGTAAGCTATCTTCCGATCTATGGCTGATGGTATTACTTTAGACTTTCGTAGATGATATGTAATATCCATGATACAATCTTTTAACAATTCAATCCCTTGTTTATGACCTGGATTCAGAGCCTTCTATAGCTGTATGATTGGCAACATATATGCTGCATGAATAATACTCCAAAATCTTAAGTGAGTTCATAATGTAACTAACTCTGGATTCTTGATAGAATAATTCCTTTCGTTCCCCCTCATCTTTCTTTAAACGTAAGCTATTACTTTTCCTGATCTTTCTTCCCCTTTGCTGCGTGCATACTTAGCTTATCTTAGTTCTCACGCATGCGGAATTTTGTACAATTCATATGGTCTCGAATATTAGTTTTGTTTCATTTCCCGCTCATTAGCCACGATAGGTGCCACTTTCTTATGGAGTACATACAATATTGTTATGAGACTATTGTTACAAGACCATTTCCTCTTTAGGTCATTGTGCTTAGGTTGAAGCCTTCTTCCTTATTTCCTCAGATAGTCTTTCGTTGTAGTACTTAGGAAGGACCCTTTGACTTTTGTAAAGCTGCGAGCTTATCATCGTATACTCGACATAATTTTTGATGTCCTTCCTCGCCTATAATTATCCGTAGTTACTTACCTTCATGCTTTTGTGCTTGTAGGTTTGCTTTAGAAATGATATTTTGGTTGTCTTCCTAGTGGAATTCGTTTTTATTTATGTAATACTCATATAGTATCTTTAACTATCCCAACTCCTATCTGAATATTTCTCAAGGGTCACGATGTCATATCTGCGAGACTAAATTCCCCATGTTGGGATTCACTCTGTTTATCTTGCACGATCATTGATTGATGCCACACCTCCTTTTTACACACCCCGAAGTTTGATATAAGCGAGTTTTTCTAATTAAAGTAATATTATTCGAAATGGGATAATTTTATTTAATTTTTTAGACTCGCCACTTGGAATAGTTTATTCTGGTGCCCCAAGTCACCAGTTTATTTTAAATCCCAAATCGAGAAAATTTCGACTTTCCTTTTGAAGTATGCGAACCAGAAATTCTAAGTAAGGAACTCTGTTAATCTGGGAGAAGGTGTTAGACATTTTCGGGTTCCGTGATTCTAGCACGATCGCTTAAACTATTATAATAGACATATTATATGATTTTAATACATGTTTTAGCTTATGGTATAATTTTAACTTATTAACCGCTTTTAATTAATTTTAGGAACTTTTAACGTTATCAAAAACACATCTTGAACCACGCCACATGAAATGCACGCGCAGTCCACGACACATTTTACTTAACATTATTGAGAACTAGAGTTGAGTCACATGAAATGCACACCCGAGTTTAGAAAATTAATTTTAAAATAGCACGTCTAAAGCAACTACGTGCTTTCAAGTTAATAACAAGATTTTCAAGGACTATGAAAAAAATCAACTAATGGCACACCTCGATTTCTAAAGAGTTAAAATTAATTAATTGAGGGCCATGTGTTTTAAGATTTTATTTGGCATGATACACTTCAAATTATTCTATTAAAAGGGGTTTCTGAAATTAGTTTTGAGGGCCATAAATTATATATTTGGCTAATATGCACACTTCAAACCAATTTTAAAAGTCTAATTAATTAAGGAAAGCTTAAAGGAATTCTAATTATTTTAGGCTAATATTCAGACTTAACTTAATAATTAATGGGTTTGTATGAGGTTGAAAATAAGCATTTGGTTGTCTAGAAAGGATTAAACAAGCAACAAGCCCAGCATTTCTCTTGTTGCGCTTATGTATCCAGACACAAGGAAGGATTTGGGCTCACGTGAAGCCCGTAATGTGTAAGTGAACAGCAGAATGTCATTTTTTACACAATTGGGCCAAACGATGCGGCCCAGATACACGACTCAGCACTGATGAATGATGCAAACTACATTTTCTTCATGAAACTCTGGAGATTTAAAAGACTACTGCCACACTCTTGCAAACTTAGACAGATGCAAAGCACATTCATGATACCAAATTCTATCCTATAATCAAACGTATCCTGATGCTACAATAAATCATACGCAATTACCCTCATCCACAAAATGATTCATGACTCATAGCCAAACAGTAACATGATTCCCAAATAAAGAATGCATTGACTAATATGAAACCCCAACTGAAAATTTCTGATTTCAAACCTATAGATGTCATCTTAGCCAAGTTCAAGCAAATCTCCAAAACAACACTGACTCCAATAAACTTAAATGGATATGCAGCAAGAATATGTAGTTCAACTTGGAATTTCTACTACAGTAATCCAACAGTCCATACATGTCGAAATAACTATTTCAATAACTTTATAAATCAACATAACTTAAACATCCCTTGAATGCATGTATCTTCGCCCCTGGCATTTAGCTCGTTTACTTATTGCATGCTAATACCCGTCCTAACCTATCAGTCCCGGGATATTAGGACTTCTAATCCTAAAGGGGAAGAAAGAGATGGTGCTTTGCATGAAGTTTAAAGGTAAAAATGCTAAGGCGTCAATCAAAACAAATAGTACATAAGGGGAGTAAACAAACATACAAAATCTGCACATAAAATCCCTTAAGCCATACAACAATTAGTTTAGCATGACTTGCAGTTACTGATTTGGTCTTTAAAATTAAAATTAAACAACTGACGGACTAATTTAACACATAGAGTTGAATAAAAAGTCTGCATTAGGCAACCCGAATCTAATTGTCAGAATTTGAGGTATTTTAAATAGGTTAATTATTAAGAACCTAGATTGAAAATTACACAAGTTCAGAAATGACTTTGAAAATTAGGGAAATTATTTAAGTAAAATACAGTAGAGTTGTAAAAAAGAGTTCAGAAAGTGAAAAGACTTTGATAGTAAGGATGAGTTAAAGACTGTTTTGAATAAAATTCAGGCAGAAAGTTGAAAACTATTTCAGAAGATGCAAGTTTAGAAAATTAAAGACCGGTAAGAGTTTGAAATAAACAAGTTTGGACGAGTTTTGCTTAAAACGTGAAAGCTAATTGCCAGATTATTGCTTATACAGATTTAGACGAATTTGTCCTTGATTTTAAAACTTGTTGCGGTTATTAAACTGGTACGAAATGAGCATTAGATTATCCTAAAGTTTGCCTAACGTTTATGCATTTCCTATAGGCATGATTTCTATATGCAACTAATTGTTTGGTTATTAGGTCCTATAGGCAGGATTTTTAATGATTGAGCATGATTGAACATTACATTTTATAGACATGATTTCTAAATGATTGGGTTAGGAAATATTAAAACCGATAGACATGGTATCTAAGTGATTTTAAAGCGTTGAACCTGTAGACATGGTATCTAGATGACTGAATTATAACATTAGATCCTATAGCATGGTATCTACCCTTAATTACGTGCAACAAAGTAAACCCCTCCCACACCCTTTACTAATACTTTCCCCGAATTTCTCTTTACAAGATTATTAGTGAAAATAAAATAAGTAACAGAAAAATACATCACATCCTACAGCTAGAACCGAACAGCCTAATTCAATCTTGATATCTAATAACATGTGTTTCACTAAATCCGGATTCCAGGGCCTTCTCTTATCCAAAGAGTTTTAAAGTTCCAAGGAGTCTCAAGGACTCCTGGTAGTGCTTACACTTTGGATATTAATTAGAGCAGAATAGTGCAGTGCAGAATAGCCAGCACTAAAACATCCAATTTCAGAGGGAACACCAGGGTCCCCAAAGCATGGCTTAAAAGAGGGGGGCAGAACTTTAGACTAGGAGTAAGTGCAAAGTGAAAAGTGAATTGGGGAATCATGACAAATGATGGTCATGCCCAGCCATGGGGTAGACTGGCACACCCCTGACCATTTGTTTGGTCAAACAAGTTGGGAGCAGACATTTGAGCGTCAAACCGAAGCCTAAATGGTGATCGGGACACCACCAGACCCAGATCAAGCTCAGCACATAAAAGGGGAGACAAGGAGTGGGGACTGATTGAGTTAATAGGTTCAAATAACCTAGTTCAGGGTCATAGACAACAATATTGGGGCGCTTCTATGCCCTGAACAATAAACTCTCATACAAAGGGGGTAACAGGGGTAGGGAATTTACAAAGCATGCAGACAATTTTAGACAGATTATTTAAATGCTAGGCCATAGAAGAAAAGGAAACATGTTATAATATTTCAGAGAAAAATATGGGCATAACTAAACACATTGTTCTTGTGGCATATAAACTTAATTGTGACATACCAGTAGAAGTAAAGAATGCAGAAGAGGGTGAGCAAAGTCCTCAGTAATGCAAGTATCAAAAAGAGAGATTTAAAGTGAGAGTAAATTATGAACTCACATGGATTCTGTATTCTTTTGTGAAAGAGGGGGAAGAGGAGAAATATTTATAACTTTTGAAAATTAATAATTAGTAAGGCAAGCAATATAATTTTAACACAAATATAAGAAAATAATCACCAGTTAGAATCAATTAACCCAAGTGACGGCCCTTTAATTAGGGCATCCTTGAATAACGGTTGTCAACATGTTTAATTAAGGAAACAAAATCAATTCAAGGGACAGACTGATTGTTGTCGTACAAAGGGTAGTAAAAGCATGAAGTAGGCAATCGAGTCCAAATACAAAACATGCTTAATTTTGGAAAAAATTAAGTAAGGAAAAGAATCAATTGATTTTAAACATTGATTGAAATCAGGGCTTGTAAGAAAACTTTTGAAATCAGTCACAAAAATCAAGATCAATCATGATTGTACAGGTCTGCATATAAATAGAGTGAACAGAAACATTAGTCACGTCAGGCCAAACACATTGGCAAATCAAATACCATACAATACTAGCAGAAGTAAGCATAGGATTTATGAGGTGGTGAGGACTTACACATGAGTCAACGTGAAGAAGGGAGTCAGAACAACCAAGGTCTCACAGTAACAAGTGAGGAGAACCCTTATGAGAGATAGTCGAGTTGAAAGACTGTAAAAACTCAAAATCAGATGAGTTACATAAAGAAAAGAGAGCCCGAAGCAAGGAATTAATTTTAAACAGACAAGGTGCACAAACGAATTTAAAGAACTCGAATAGTCTCCAAAATTTAGGGCTTCTAAACATCAAATAAACTTAGAGAAGATAGGCACGTAAATCAAACAAAATCATAACGAATCAGACTTAAACAAAATCATCCAAATTAGGGTTTTAGTCATGCTTACACATGCAAAGAAAGTAACACAAGTAAAGTACATAAATATGGTGAGAATAAGAAAGGAAATTCGATGATCATTAGACATAAAACCCTAGTTAATGGGACAGAAAGTTTGAAAACAAAACAAAAAAATGGGGAAACTTCAAGAAACATGCTCAGAAAACTCAACACATATAGATCTAGGGTAGATCTAAAAATAAAACAAAAGGACCTCAAAGTTAGGGTTTCGAAGAACCCAAAGGAAGTGAGAAAGGCTCTGAAAATTCCTGATCTAAGCGGGATAGTCACAGATCTAACTCGAACGGCGATGGCAGGCCAGAGAAAGGTCAAGAATGACCGGAGAAGAACCATCGAGCAAGGCCTGGTTAAGATCCCTTCAGAGTCTAGTCATGAGACCTTAGAGGTGAGTACATAAAGGCCATACGAGGCCGATATAAGGCTTAAATGAGACTGGAAAACCATATATTAGGGTTTCCGGTGAGGCGACGGTTCGGGTTTGAGAGTTGAGTTGAAAGAGAACGGGAAAGATGAAGGATTTAGGGGCGGCAGGTGGTGAGAAATGAGATAGGATTTTGGTGTAAAGGTGAGTTAAAAAAGGAAAGGCTGGAGCATGGCCGTTGATCATTAAGATCAACGACCCAAATTAGATGGGAACCAGGCGGATCAGGAAAATGGGTCGAAGGGTCGGGTTAAAATTGACATTGGGTCGTCTAATTGGGGGGGGGGGGGGGGGGGGGGGGGGTGGAATTGGGGTTGAAATTAGGCCAAAATTAAAATGGAAATGGGCCAACTTTTAAATAGCCATTTTCATCTTTTTAATTAATAAAATTGTAAATGATATTAAAAAATTAAATAAGTGCTAATTCAATAAAAAATTTTTAAGTATTAATTTAAAAATATTAGGGATGATTTTTCGATTACAAATGTTATAAAATAGAGAAATAGGCTAAAATTATAATTTTACGTAGTTTTAATTTAAAAATACCAAACAGACTTGTACAATCATGTAAATTATATTTTTGTGTAACTGCGAGATTAAAATAAATTATACACCAAAATGAAATATTTTGGGAATAAATAATGGACTTTATAGTGCAAAATAGGTCATGAATTGGTTTTAAAAATCCTTGAAAAATGTGGAAAAATACCAAAACTTTTATGGTTGCATATGCATGCTATTTTTAAAGTATTTTGACTATAAAAAATACATAAGAAAAAATTGGGTATCAATAGGTGCCCCTCTTTACCCGAGGAGGATGAAAGAGTTGCCGGGTAGAGATAAGATGGCCAATTTTGACCGGAGACGACGATTGTAGAAGAAATTTGACCGCGCTTTGGTTTTTGAGCTGTCTACATATCCCTAGTTTTACAGGAATCAGGCCATATGTAGTTCAGGACCATTGACGGAATATGCCGATGGAATTTCGAAAAGATGGACGTGATGGTTAGATCTAAAAGGGTGCTTGGAATCAGACAGGCTGCAGAGATTTGGAGCGGGTTTGTTCCTGCTGAGACGGTTGTGAACTAGCCGGGGTACCTGCACATGAGTAGTGCATATATATTGCATAATGTAAACGTGATGCAAGTTCCCCTTGGACCATGAATGCCTGTCTTTGGATGGTTAGGATGACGTCCTTAGACTATGATGTCCTGGGTCATGGAAAGCATAAAAGTAAGGGTCCACAGGCCATGAAATGATGTTTTCAGGCTATGCGGATGGTGCCTCTAAACTATGACGCCTTTGAACGAGTTGGTGATTTTTCAGCCCATGAGAAGGTGATATTTCAGCCAAATGAATGCAAAGGGTGGTGATCTTTTAGCCAAATGAATGCATAGGGTGGTGATCTTTCAGCCAGAGCAAGAATCTAAATCAGGTGGTGATATTTCAGCCGAACGAGAAATTAAAATGTAGGTGGCGATGTACAGCCAGTTGAAAAAAAATAAAGCGGCAATATTTCATCCATGCAGGATGAAGGTAGAGCTTCACCTCGGAAAGCAGAGAATTGCCTTATGCATAAAATGTAGGATGGAGGTAGAGCTTTACCTCAGAAGGCAGAGAGTAGCCTTATGCAGGATGGAGGTAGAGCTTAACCTCGGAAAGCAGAGAATAGCCTTATGTAAAAAATGCAAGATGGAGACAAAGCTTAGTCTCGGAAGGCAGATAGGTAGCTTTATGCAGGATGGAGGTAGAGCTTAACCTCGGAAGACAGAGAATAGCCTTATACAGAAAATGCAAGATGGAGACCGAGCTTAGTCTCGGAAGGAAGAGAATAGCCTTATGCAGGATGGAAACAATGCTCAATCTCGAAAGGCAGAGAGTAGCCTTCTGCAGGATGGAGATAATGCTTAGTCTCGAAAGGCAGAGAGTAGTCTTATGCATGATGGAGGTAGAGCTTAACCTCGGAAGGCAGAGAGTAGCCTTATGTAGAAATGTAAAAGGACGAATTGTAGTGAGTTTCCTTAGCTGATAGACGGTTTGTGATATTAGGGCTGCTGGGGAGCGTTGAGTGTGGATATTGAATTTGTGAATGAGCGGCTGAGCGATTGTTCCTTATCCTTGAAATGTGCGGGTGTGTGAATATTTAATTTGCGCCCTGGAGGTGCCTGCATTCAAAGAAAAATCGTGAGTTCTGTAAAGGGAAAGGTTAGTTCGTATCGCCTGGCTCTTGACGTCGCGCATCCTTGGGGTAGCGTTGCTAAATGATGGTGCTGCAAATGATGTTTACGCATGATTAATAAATATAAGGTAAATGCAATTTTGGAAAACAACTTCATTTTGGGATGAGCCAACAACTGCAACGTGGCTCGAGACACGACAACCTTGCTTGTTCCAGAATTTTGAGGATCCTCCTCATAATTATGCCCCAGTTTACGGGACTGGAGCTGCTGACGGTTGCACTGATTGACTGAACACGGATTGATTTCAGAATTTTGAGGCCCTCCTTAAAATTCTGTCGGAACTTCCTGGGTTGGTGGTGATGAAAAAGACTAAAATTCTTACTTCGGAATTTTGAGGGTCCTCCTCAAAATTGTGCCCCAGTTCCAATTGCGGGGGAAAGATGAAATTTTTATTAGAATGTGACTGAACCCATGTGGTTGCCTACGTATCCCCTCTTAAACGGGAATCGGGTCAGGCGTAGTTCAAAATACATCATGAAAGAAAAGCATATGATCAAATATAGTATCTTTTTACTGCGTCTGAGTTGATAGGCTTTGGACAAACTTCTCCGTCTATTTCTGCGAGAATAAGGGCTCCTCCAGTTAACACTCGATGAACCATGTGCGAACCCTGCCAATTGGGAGAGAATTTCCCTTTGGCTTCATTTTGATGTGAAAATATTTTATTTAATACCAACTGTCCTAGAGAGAATTTCCTCGGCTTGACTCTCTTATTGAGGGCTCTGGACATTCTGTTCTGGTATAGCTGACCGTTATAAACATCGTTCATTCTCTTCCCATCAATGAGAGCTAGCTGCTCGTAGTGACTTTTGACCCACTCGGTATCATCTAGCTCTTCTTCTTGTATGACCCTCAGGGAGGGAATATCTACCTCGGCGGGGATGACTGCTTCTGTACCATAAACCAGCATGTAGGGAGTGGCCCCGGTTGATATGCGGACCGTGGTACGATAACCCAGTAAGGCGAATGATAACATCTCATACCACTGCTTGTGCTTTTCGATCATCTTCCTTAGTATTTTCTTGACATTCTTATTGGTTGCTTCTACAACTCCATTTATCTGAGGTCTATAAGCCGTATATTTCTTGTGTTTAATCTTGAATCTTTCACACATTGCCTTCATCAGGTCGCTGTTGAGATTAGAACCATTGTCGGTGATGATTGAGTCTGGAATCCTGAACCTGCAAACCACACGACCATGGACGAAATCTGCTACTACCTTTTTGGTGACTGCCTTGTAGGATGCTGCCTCAACCCATTTAGTAAAGTAATCAATTGCCACTAAGATGAACCTGTTCCCCTTTGACGCAGCAGGTTCGATTGTTCCAATGACATCCGTTCCCCAAGCGGTGAACGGCCATGGCAAGCTTGTTGCGGTAAGCTCATTTGGAGGTACCTTTATCATATCTGCATGTATTTGACAATGGTGGCATTTTCGGACATATTGGATGCAGTCTGTTTCCATATTCACCAAAAATACCATGTTCAAAGTATCTTCTTTTCCAAAACAAAACCATTCATGTGCGGTCCGCAAGTCCCTACGTGCACTTCCTCCAGCAATTTGGTTGCTTCTCTCGCCTCAACACATCTTAGTAATCCCAAATCGGGAGTCCTCCTATATAGGATTCCTCCACTATGAAAGAAGTTGTTGGACAATCTCCGAAGCATTCTTTTCTGTGTAGAATTGGCAAGTTCTGGGTATTCTCCTTTTGTCAAGTATTCTATGATATTATGGAACCAAGGCTTCCCGTCGGCTTCTTCCTCAAAATGAGCACAACAAGCTGGCTGGTCGTGGATCTTGACCTGGATGGGGTCAATAAAGTTGGTGTCGGGATGCTGGATCATAGACGACAAGGTGGCTAAAGCATCATCGAACTCATTTTGTATTCTGGGAACATGCTGGAATTCTATCTTTCTGAATCTTTTCCTTAACTCTTGTACATGATGCAGATAAGGGAGTATTTTGGAATTCTTGGTTGCCCATTCTTCGCGAACCTGATGTATGAGTAAGTCCGAGTCTCCGATCACTAGTAATTCTTGAATATTCATATCAATCACCAATTTGAGCCCTAGTATGCAGGCTTCGTATTCGGCCATGTTGTTGGTGTACGGTAATCTGAGCTTGGCGGACACTGGGTAATGCTGACTGGTTTCTGATACTAAGACTGATCTTATACCAACTCCTTTGAAATTCGTGGCTCCGTCAAAAAACATCCTCCAACCGTCATAGGATTCTTCAATGTCTTCTCCTATGAAGGCTAATTCTTCATCAGGAAAATACATCTTTAGAAGTTCGTATTCTCCTCCTACAGGATTCTCGGTGACATGATATGTAAAGGCTTGCCCTTTAACCACCTTCTGGGTAACAAAGACAATGTCGAACTCACTTAACAGGATTTGCCATTTGGCGAGCTTGCCGGTTGGCATGATCTTCTGAAAGATATATTTCAATGGGTCCATTCTGGATATGAGATAGGTTGTGTAGGCACAGAAGTAATGCCTCAATTTCTGAGCTACCCATGTCAGAGCATAAAAGTGCATTCTAATAAGGAATGCCGGGCCTTATATGGTGTAAACTTCTTGCTGAGGTAATAGATGGCTTACTCTTTTCTTCCGGTTTTATCATGTTGTCCCAAAACACACCCAAACGCTCCATCCAATACTGCGAGATAAAGCAACAGGGGCCTTCCTGGCTCGGGCGGAACCAAGATTGGCGGCGTTGACAAGTATTCCTTAGTTTCGTCAAAATCCTTTTGAAAAACATTAGTCTATTTAGTGGCAACATCCTTCTTTAGCATCTTGAAGATAGGTTCTCAAATGACAGTGGACTGAGCTATGAACCGGCTGATATAGTTGAGTCTCCCTAGAAGACTCATCACGTCCTTCTTGTTCTTTGGTGGTGGAAACTCTTGAATGGCTTTGACCTTTGACGGGTCAAATTCTATTCCCCAGCAACTCACAATGAAACCTAATAATTTTCTAGCGGGAACACCGACTGCACATTTGGCGGGATTCAGTTTTAAGTTGTATCTCCTCTGTCTGTTGAAGAATTTTCTCAAATCTCTCATGTGATCTGTAGCTTTCTTGGACTTGATGATGATGTCGTCCATATACACTTGATTTCTTTATGTATCATGTCATGAAAGATAGTGGTCATGGCCCTCATGTAGGTAGAACTGACATTCTTTAAATCGAACGTCATCATTCTGTAACAGTACATTCCCCACAGCGTAATGAATGCAGTTTTATCTGCATCTTCTTCGTCCATCCATATCTGGTGGTATCCAGCAAAAGAATCAACGAATGACTGCAGCTCATGCTTGGCGCAATTGCAATCGATATGTTTATATTTGACAAAGGGAAAGCGTCCTTGGGACTAGCCCTATTGAGATCCCGGTAGTTGACACAGATCCTAACCTTCCCATCCTTCTTTGGTACCAGCACAATGTTGGCTAACCATGTCGGATACTCTACCACTCAGAGAACCCTGGCTTTGACCTTTTTGGTGACCCCATCTTTGATTTTCCAACTCATGTCTGGCTTGAACTTTCTGAGTTTTTGTTTGACCGGTGGGCATGCTAGATCTGTTGGCAGCTTATGGGCCACGATAATATGCTGAGGTCGGTCATATCATCATACTACCAGGCGAATTGTCACGACCAAAATCCGGTCGTGATGGCGCCCAACAATTAAGCTAGGCCAGCAAGACCAACTATTACTTATCACAACGACTATCAGTCCCATATGGACATTACAAGAAGAATATATGAGTCAAAGAACTTCAATAATAATAATAATGAACAAAATACTGACACTCCCAAAGATCTGGAGTCACAAGTCTAGAGCCTCTAACAAAACCCAACAGGAATAGAGAATACTATATAGAAATACTCAAGACTGAATACAAAATAACAACTGAAAAGAGGAGGAGTAGCTAGGTTCTGCGAACGTCGGCAGCTACCTCAGCAACTCGGTATGACACTGCAAACGCTGGAAATGCCTGTCTACTCCTCCTGAGTACCTGAGTCTGCACACAAAAGGTGCAGGGAGTAGGGGTGAGTACTTAGTACTCAATGAGTAATAAATATATAAGAGTAGCTGAAAGTAAGAAATCCACAGAATACCACATAATGAAGCTAAACTACAGTTCGAATCTCCTACGAAGTAGCATCAATAGTACAATACAGCTACCACAGAGTAATTCAACAAATAAAGATGCAATGCAATGCACATAACCGCTGCGGCGTGTAGCCCGATCCATTTAATGTCGACGACGCTCACTGGGGGTGTGTACAGACTCCGGAGGGGCTCCTACAACCCAAGCGCAATACTACTGTGGCGTGCAGCCCGATCCTCATATCAACTGCTGCGGCGTGCAGCCCGATCCATCCTCAGTCCACATAAATCAGATAAGTCACAAAAATAGTTCATTTTCTAAATTCCAGTTTCTAGTTCATAATTTATGAAAATACTTTAACTTTATTAAATTTGCAAAAAGCCGGTGACTTAGCATATCAATAATGTGGTTTCAATTTCCAGGACTGAGATCAGTGATTTAAGTAAATGTAGCTATCACATAAATCTTGTCCTCTAAGGACGCTACAGGTCGGCACAAGGCCCCAAACAAGGCTCACCGCCCACAAACATATCAAATACAGTGTATTTCCAACACTAATAGAATATTATTTACATCCGGGATGGACCAAGTCTCAATCCTCAGTCATAATCAATCCCGCACCTGCCACGGTGTGCGAGACACGCCCTACTAGCGTCACAATGTGCTAAGCCGGGGCTTCGAACCCTCAGGCTACCATATACACAAACTAATCACCTCTAGCCGGTCGTAGACTCGTCCGCGATGCCTTTTCATTTGAATTTAGCTCCTTCGTGCGTAAAATCTAATCAAACCACAATAATTATATCAAATACGGGTCAAAGAATCATAACCCATTTCAATTTACATGAAATTCGCATAAATACACTAAGTTGATAAAACCCGACCCCGGGCCCACTACTCGGAAAATTCCGAAATTAGTACCAACGCGATCCTCATCTCGCCACGAGTCCGTGCATATAAAATTTATCGAAATCGGAGTTCAAATGGCCTCCCAAAACTCAAAATCCCGTTTTCAATACCTAGGCCACATTTCTTCAAAATTCTACCCCACATTCATGAAGATTGATGTTAATCCTACCATAAAATTATGTTTTTGACTAAAGAATCTTACCTCCGATGAATACCCAATGATATCTCAGTGATTTCCTCGAGTTTTCTTCTCTCTAGGGCTCAAAATTGTGTTTTGGGGTGTAAACCCGCGAGCTCTCTGTTCTGCAATTTAATTCACTGCCATAACATTTAACCTTACGCGATCGCGACTCGCCTCACGCGATCGCGATGTTCAAAAATCGGACTCACGCGATCGCGTCTCTCCTCCTGCGATCGCGTATCACAAAAATCCCAGACTGTATTTTTCCTTCTACGCGATCGCGTAGACCCTTATGCGATCGCGATGGGCAACTGATTACTCTACGCGATCGCATCCGTGCCCCCTGCAATCGCGTTGCTTCTGCTCTTGACCTTATGCGATTGCGTCCCCTGCTCTGCGATCGCGAAGGGTAAAATTCTCCCCCCTCACCATTACTCTACGCGATCGCATGCTCACTAGTGCGGTCGCAGAGAGTAAATTTCTGCTGCACTTATGACAGCAAACCAGCTCTTTTCCTTGGCCGAAAATGGTCCGTTTGGACCCCCGGATTCATCCCGAGACCCCCGGGACCCCAACAAAAAATATCAACATACTCCAAAACATGATACGGACTTGTTCCAATCACAAAAACACCATCCTAAAAATCAAAATCACCATTTACACACGAATTCAAGCCTAAGTTTCTTCAAAACTTTCAAAACTAACATTCAATCCAAAACCCGATCAAACGATGTCCGAATGACCTGAAAATTTGCAGACATATCCAAAATCACATAACAAAGCTACAGAAATTGTCGGAACTCCATTCCGACTCCCGGATCAAAATCTCACCTACCATCCGGTTTTCACCAAAATTCATCCTTCGCCAATTCAAGCCTAAATCTACACCGGACCTTCGAATTCAATTCCGATTGCTCTCCTAAGTCATAAATGATCCCCCGAAACAAGTCGAATCATCGGAATCTGGTTCCGAGCACTCTAACTCAATAGTCAACTCTAGGTTGACTCCCCACATTCAAGCTTTCTTCAAACATACTATTTACTTCATTTTCAATCCAAATCACTCCTAACTCACCCGATATACTCTAATACTGATATAAAAGCATAAGATATGTAAATGCAAGGTAACGGGGTAGTAATTCCCGTAACGACGGGCCGGGTCGTTACATTCTCCCCAACTTAAACAAATGCTCATCCGCGAGCGGGTTAAGAAACATACCTGGAGCATCAAACAAGTGAGGATATCTGCTCTGCATCTCCTGCTCGGTCTCCCAAGTTGCTTCCTCCACGGGATGACCTCTCCACTGCACTTTCACTGAAGCTATGTCCTTGGATCTCAGCTTACGAACCTGACGACCCAAAATGGCTACTGGCTCCACATCATAAGTCAAGTCCTCATCTAGCTGTATCGTGCTGAAATCTAACACATGAGACGGGTCTCCGACATACTTCCGGAGCATGGATACATGGAACACCGGGTGAACTCCCGACAAACTGGGTGGCAAAGCAAGCATATAGGCCACCTCCCCAACTTTCCTAAGCACCTCAAAAGGTCCTTCATAGGCGAAACCTTCAGCAACACCTTCTTACCCATTGAATAGGACACATCTCGAACCTTCCGGTCCGCATAACTCTTCTGACGCGACTGAGCTGTGCAAAGTCTCTCCTGAATCACCTTTACCTTGTCTAAGGCATCTTGGACTAAATCTGTCCCCAACAATCTAGCCTCGTCGGGCTCGAACCAACCGAATGGAGACCTACACCGCCTCCCATATAAAGCTTCATACGGTGCCATCTGAATGCTGGACTGATAGCTATTATTATAAGCAAACTCCGCAAGAGGCAAATAATCAGCCCACGAACCACCGAAATCAATGACACAAGCACGCAACATGTCGTCCAATATCTGAATAGTACGCTCAGACTGCCCATCCGTCTGTGGATGAAATGCTGTGCTCAGCTCTACCTGTGAACACAACTCTCGCTGAAATGTCCTCCAGAATTGAGAAGTGAACTGGGTACCTCTATCTGATATAATAGAAATGGGAACTCCATGCAATCTCACTATCTCACGAATGAATATCTCTGCCAACCGCTTCGAGGAATAAGTAGTACACACTGGGATGAAGTGAGCTGACTTGGTCAACCTATCCACTACCACCCAAACTGAATCAAACTTCCTAGCTGTCCGAGGGAGTCCACTGACAAAGTCCATAGTAATCCTTTCCCACTTCCACTCAGGAATATAAATACGCTGGAATACACCACCAGGTCTCTGATGCTCATACTTGACCTGCTGACAGTTTAGACATCGAGCCACATGGCTCACAATATCTTTCTTCATCTTTCTCCACCAGTAATGTTGCTTCAAATCCTGGTACATTTTTGCGGCTCTTGGATGAATAGAATACTGCAAGCTATGGGCTTCCTCCAATATCAACTCACGAAGACCGTCAACATTGGGCACGCATATCCGGCCCTGCATCTGCAATACACCATCACTATCAATAGTGACATCTCTGGCATCATCATGCTGAACTCTGTCCTAAAGGACAAGTAAGTGTGGATCATCATACTGGCGCTCTCGGATACGATCATATAAAGAAGAACGAGCCATTACGCAAGCCATCACCCGAATGGGCTCAGAAATATCCAGTCTCACCATCTGATTAGCTAACGCCTGAACATCAACTGCAAGGGGTCTCTCCCCAACTGGAATATACGCCAAACTGCCCATACTAATAGCCTTCCGGCTTAAAGCATCAGCCACTACATTGGCTTTCCCGGGATGGTACAAGATAGTAATATCATAGTCTTTAAGCAATTCAAGCCATCTCTGGTGCCTCAAATTTAGATCTTTCTGCTTAAACAAATGCTGAAAGCTGCGGTGGTCGGTATATACATCACAAGATACTCCATATAGGTAATGCCTCTAAATCTTCAAGGCATGAACAATAGCAGCTAAATCCAAATTATGAACAGGGTAGTTCTTCTCGTGGGGCTTTAGCTGACGAGAAGCATATGCAATAACTCTACCCTCTTGCATCAACACACAACCGATCCCAACTCTAGAAGCATCACAATACACCGTATATGACCCTGGGGCTGATGGTAACACAAGTACTGGAGCTGTGGTCAAAGCCTCCTTGAGCTTCTGGAAGCTCTCCTCACATTCATCAAACCACACAAATGGAGCATTCTTCCGTGTCAACTTAGTCAATGGTGAAGCAATAGATGAGAAACCCTGAACAAACTGGCGATAATAGCTTGCCAAGCTGAGAAAACTCCGAATCTCTGTAGCTGAGGAAGGTCTGGGCCAATTCTGCACGGCCTCGACCTTCTGTGGATCAACCCGAATACCATCACTAGACACTACATGTCCCAGAAAAGTCACAGTGTCAAGCCAGAACTCACACTTAGTGAATTTTGCTTAAAGCTTCTCTTCTCTTAACCTCTGATGTACCACTCTCAAGCGCTGTGCATGCTCCTCCTGGCTGCGTGAATACACCAGAATATCATCAATAAACACAATCACAAAAGAATCAAGGTACGGCCGAAATACGCTATTCATCAAGTGCATGAATGCAGTTGGGGCATTAGTCAGCCCGAAAGACATCACCAGGAACTCGTAGTGCCCATATTGCATCCTGAACGCTGTCTTCATAATATCTGAGTCCCTGATCTTCAACTGATGATAGCCCGATCAAAGATCAATCTTAGAAAATACACTAGCTCCCTGGAGCTGATCAAATAGGTCCTCAATACGAGGTAATGGGTACTTATTCTTCACTGTTACCTTGTTCAGCTGCCTGTAATTAATGCACATTCTCATTGTGCCATCTTTCTTCTTCACGAACAACACCGGTGCACCCCAAGATGACACACTCGGACGAATGAAACCCTTATCTAAGAGTTCCTGAAGCTGTTCCTTCAATTCTTTTAATTCCGCTGGTGCCATGCGATAGGGAGGAATAGAAATGGGCTGAGTGCCCGGCACCAAGTCAATACCAAAATCGATATCTTTGTCAGGCGGCATGCTTGGTAGGTCTGATGGAAATACATCCGGAAACTTCCTCACAATGGGGACCGAATCATGACTGGGTGTCTCTGCCTCAACATTTCTAATGAAGGACAAATAAGATAAACAACCCTTGCTAATTATTCGTTGGGCCTTTATATAAGAAATCACCCTGTCGGACACATAATCAGTCAAGCCATGCCACTCGATCTTTGGGTTACCTGGAATAGCTAGTGTGACTGTCTTGGCATGATAGTCCAGAATCGCACGGTAAGGAGATAGCCAATCCATGCCTAGAATCACATCGAAATCTACCATGCCCAGTAGTAATAAATCAACTCGGGTCTCCAGATCCCCAATAGTAATAATACAGGATCGATATACCTGATCCACAACAACAGTATCCCCCACTGGGGTAGACACATGTACGGGCAAAGCAAGAATACCACGGGTCATACCCAAGTGATGTGCAAAATAAGTAGAGATATAAGAATAGGTGGATCCGGGATCAAATAAGACAGAAGCATCCCTGTGGCAGACTGAGATAATACCTGAAATGACCGCATCTGAAGCGCTAGCATCCTTCCTATCCGGAAGAGCATAGAAACGAGCCTGGCCTCCACCAGTACAATCCTCGCCCCTAGGGCGACCTCTGGATACCTGGCCACCAGTCCTAGCCGACTGTGCTAGAGCTGAAGAAACAGGAGTAGAAGACGAGGGCTGATCCCTCTGCTGAGACCGCTTACGAAGCCACTGAGGACACTCTCTCCTGATATGGCCCAAATCACCGCACTCAAAACAACGGCCTAAAGATGGAAGAAGGGGCTGCTGAGGACCCCTCGCTACAGATGAACCCTGTGCTGAGGAAATAAGAGCAGAGCTCTGATCTGGAAGAGCACTCAGTGCAGGCTGACTCTGCTGACGGCTCTGCTGACCCTGATAACCCTGATGGCCCTGACGACCATGATCAGATGAAACCCCACTGGACTCTGCACGTCCAGACTGATGAGACCCGAAAGAACGACCTCTGCTATGCTGAGGTTGGCCCCTAGACGGAGCACCACTGTAACTGCCAGTACCACGAGGCCTCTTAGCCTCTCTCTCTTCCCGCTCTCTACGGTGATCTGTCTCAATGTGACGGGCAATATCAACCACCTCCTCAAAGGTAACTGCCGAAAATCTCTCCCTGGTCATCAATATGCGGATGGGATAAATAAGGCCATCAATAAATCTCCGAATCCTCTCTCTGTCCGTAGGAACCATCCACATGGCATGACGGGCCAGCTGTGTGAATCTCATCTCATATTGAATAACCATCATATCTCCCTGCTTCAACCACTCGAACTAATGTCGCAGCTCCTCTCTCTGAGACTGAGGCACATACTTCTCCAAAAATACCGTGGAGAACTGCTGCCAAGTGAGGGGCACTGCCCCAGCGGGCCTACGCCTCTCGAAATACTCCCACCACTGAAATGTTGCACCTGTGAACTGAAAAGTGGTGAATGAAACACCGCTGGACTCTATAATACCCGCGGTGCGAAGCATGCGCTGACATCTGTCAAGAAAACCCTGGGCGTCCTCGCCCTCAGCACCACTGAATGTCGGAGGCTGTAGCCTCTCAAATCTCTCCAAACGACGCTTCTCATCGTCGGGCATAACTAGAACCATATAAGCAGGAGTTGGTGCAACGGGCGCAACTGGCTGAACTGGCTTGGGTGTGCGAGCCACGAGGGTCTGATTCCCTCCCCCTGCCTGTGACGAAGACGCTACAATGACCTAAGCCAATCCAGTGCGTACTGATAAGATCTAGGCCAAGGTCTCCCGAAGACCCGGTATCACAATGGGCACTGCCGGTGCCTGAACCTGAGTTGCCGAAGCGTCTGCCGCTGGAATCTGGTCCTGAGCCTGGGCCACTGGTGCAGGAATCTGACCCTAAGTCTGGTCAGCTGGTGGGTCAGCAGGTGCTGGTACTGCTGCCCTACCTCTACCACGACCACGGCCTCTGGGTGCCAATGGTGGTCGTTCGCCACGTCCGTTAGCCCGTGTTCTCGCCATATGCGAGAGAATAGAATATGGAAAAATTTAATTTCATGATAACTCAAATCGCACGATATGAATCCAAGAAAATGAGGTTTATCCTAAAGTTTCTGTAGCCCTCCGAGGATAGATACGGACGTCTACGTACCGATCCGCGAAAGCCTACTAAACCGGCTCATGACTCGCGAGTCCTAGTAACCTAGGCTTTGATACCAACTTGTCATGACCCAAATCCGGTCGTGATGGCGCCCAACAATTAAGCTAGGCCAGCCAGACCAACTATTACTTATCACAACGACTATCAGTCCCATATGGGCATTCCAAGAAGAATATATGAGTCAAAGAACTCCAATAATAATAATAATGAACAAAATACTGACACTCCCAAAGATCCGGAGTCACAAGTCTAGAGCCTCTAACAAAACCCAACAGGAATAGAGAATACTGTATAGAAATACTCAAGACTGAATACAAAATAACAACTGGAAAGAGGAGGAGTAGCTAGGTTCTGCGAACGCCGGCAGCTACCTCAGCAACTTGAATAAACTCTGATATAGGCTGGAGTGTTTGTCTAATCCTCCTGTGTACCTGAATCTGCACACAAAGGTGCGAGGAGTAGGGGTGAGTACTAAGTACTCAGTGAGTAAAAATAATAGCTGAAAGCTGAAAATAAGAAATCCACAGAATACCACATAATGAAGCTAAACTACAGTTCGAATCTCCTACGAACTAGCATCAACAGTACAATATAGCTACCACAGAGTAATTCAACAAATAAAGATGCAATGCAATGCACATAACCGCTACGGCATGTAGCCCGATCCATTTAACATCAACGGCGCTCACTGGGGGTGTGTACAGACTCCGGAGGGGCTCCTACAGCCCAAGCGCAATACTGCTGCGGCGTGCAGCCCGATCCTCATATCTACTGCTGAGGCGTGCAGCCCGATCCATCCTCATTCCACATAAATCAGATAAGTCACAAAAACAGTTCATTTTCTAAATTCTAGTTTCCAGTTCATAATTTATGAAAATACTTTAACTTTATTAAATTTGCAAAAAGCCGGTGACATAGCATATCAATAATGTGGTTTCAATTTCCAGACTGAGATCAGTGATTTAAGCAAGTATAGCTATCACATAAATATTGTCCTCTAAGGACGCTACAGGTCGGCACAAGGCCCCAAACAAGGCTCACCGCCCACAAACATGTCAAATACAGTGTATTTCCAACACTAATAGCATATTGTTTACATCCGGGATGGACCAAGTCTCAATCCCCAGTCATAATCAATCCCGCACCTGCCACGGTGTGCGAGCCACGCCCTACTAACGTCACAATATGCAAAGCCGGGGTTTCGAATCCTCAGGCTACCATATACACAAAGTACTTATCTCTAGCCGGTCGTAGACTCGTCCGCGATGCCTTTCCTTTGAATTTAGCTCCCTCGTGCGTAGAATCTAATCAAACCAAAATAATTATATCAAATATGGGTCAAAGAATCATAACCCATTTCAATTTACATGAAATTCACATAAATACACTAAGTTGATAAAACCCGACCCCGGGCCCACTGCTCGGAAAATTCTGAAATTAGTACCAATGCGATCCTCGTCTCGCCATGAGTCTGTGCATATAAAATTTATCGAAATCGGAGTTCGAATGGCCTCCCAAAACTCAAAATCCCGTTTTCAATACCTAGGCCACATTTCTTCAAAATTCTACCCCAAATTCATGAAGATTGATGTTAATCCTACCATAAAATTATGTTTTTGAGTCAAGAATCTTACCTCCTATGAATAACCGATGATATCTCAGTGATTTCCTCGAGTTTTCTTCTCTCTAGGGCTCAAAATTGTGTTTTGGGGGTGTAAACCCGCGAGCTCTCTGTTCTGCAATTTAATTCACTGCCAGAACATTTAACCTTATGCGATCGCGACTCGCCTCACGCGATCGCGACTCGCCTCATGCGATCGCGATGTTCAAAAATCCGGACTCACGCAATCGCGTCTCTCCTCCTGCGATCGCGTATCACAAAAATCCCAGACTGTATTTTTCCTTCTGTGCGATCGCGTAGACCCTCATGCGATCGCGATGGGCAACTGATTACTCTACGCGATCGCGTCCGTGCCCCCTGCAATCGCGTTGCTTCTGCTCTTGACCTTTTGCGATCGCGTCCCCTGCTCTACGATCGCGAAGGGTAAAATTCTCCCCCCTCACCATTACTCTACGCGATCGCATACTAGTGTGATCGCAGGGAGTAAATTTCTGCTGCACTTATGACAGCAAACCAGCTCTTTTCCTTGGCCGAGAATGGTCCGTTTGGACCCCCGGATTCATCCCGAGACCCCCGGGACCCCAACGAAAACCAACAACATACTCTAAAACATGATACCGACTTGTTCCAATCACAAAAACACCATCCTAAACATCAAAATCACCATTTACACACGAATTCAAGCCTAAGTTTCTTCAAAACTTTCAAAACTAACATTCAATCCAAAACCCGATCAAACGATGTCCGAATGACCTGAAAATTTGCAGACATATCCAAAATCACATAACGAAGCTAAAGAAATTGTCGAAATTCCATTCCGACCCCCGGATCAAAATCTCACCTACCATCCGGTTTTCGCCAAAATTCAACCTTCGCCAATTCAAGCCTAAATCTACGCCAGACCTTCAAATTCAATTCCGATTGCTCTTCTAAGTCATAAATGATCCCCCAAAACTAGTCGAATCATCAGAATTCGATTCCGAGCACTCTAACTCAATAGTCAACTCTAGGTTGACTCCCCACATTCAAGCTTTCTTCAAACATACTATTTGCTTCATTTTCAATCCAAATCACTCCTAACTCACCCGATATACTCTAATACTGATATAAAAGCATAAGATATGTAAATGCAAGGTAACGGGGTGGTAATTCCTATAACGACAGGCCGGGTCGTTACACGAATATATCCTCATATTCTTTCAGGAACTCTGTATACTCTTTCTTTTCTGACAATGACAAGTGTACGCTGATACGTGTTTCCTTGACATTTCCTGCATCTCCCAAATTAATGATCTCAGTGTCATCTAAGTTGGACTTAGGCTTATTCTCAAAGTTCTCGATCTCCCTGACAACCTCTTCTAGTATTTCGTCCTCTTCTGAATCTATGTCCATTTGTTGCATAGCCTCATTGCAAGTTACAGTCGTTGGTTCATCATCAAGATATGTAATAGTAATGCTATGTAAAATGAAGTAAATGATAGAGAAAAGTAATAAGAGTGAGATAAAGATAAACTAAAATAATGCTTTTGATTAAATTCATAATTGTTCGAACCATCTGAGCTCTTTTCAAAAGTAAAGACAATGCAGGAAAGTAAAATTGACTAAAAAAATGCGATGCATAGTGCGTCGTTTAGCCTTGCTATCCCGAAGCTCTCCGGGCACTGTGGTCCTGACTGACCAATTTGTGAGGCATGCAGGCTGTATGGGTGGGTGGAGGGTCCCTGAATCTTGTGGAATATGATAATGTTGCCTGAATGCACAAACTAACCTTTTGGTGAGGGGAATAAGAATAAAAGAAAAACAAAAGGTAAAAAGTTAGTGCAGACCATGAGGAGAAAATCATTGCAATATTTAAACACTTTGTGCGAGAATATAAATCTTGTCCTAATTTGGGAGCCTCGTTGTGCCCGAGGTAGGCCTAGCAACAAATACTCTTGGAGAACTTATGACGCTAAATGCCGCATTTTATTGATATAAATAAGACAAATCCAAGATGACACTAGGATTGCAGAAAAATAAAATGTCACTAATGGCCATAGGCCTCATTACATTCATAACATGAAAGAGTAAATTCCTATCTAATTGGTCCCAGAAGGACCTTCCCCAGGTTGAATAATCTCGCTGATCAAATCTTCCAGCTTTTCGCTAGCTTTGGTGACCCTCTCTTTCCGTTCGTTGATTTGGTCACTTGATGGGAGATTTCTACACCACGTTAGCAAGAGTGATGGTATGTGGACCATACCGAAGCCAAAGACCTTATTCTCCATTTTCTACAAAACAAAAGGGTTAGACCCCACCCCCGCCAGACTCGACTTATTTAAATTAATAATTAGCATGACAAAGCACTAAATTCTCCAAATAAATGCACATAATGTGAAGGTGTCCGTTTAGGTCTCGAGGAAACCCGATGAGCTTTGGTTTAGGCTATCTTAAGGAGTCATTATGCGGACAGCATAACTGACTCGGCTAGGTTTGACCATGATGCATGAACAATTTAATGGAATAAGGTTTCTACTTTCGAAGTGCTAGACAAGGTACCCTTGAGCAAACAACTCAAAAGGGAAAGGCGCGGAACCGTCGACTACACCGTTGATCAACGGATTTAACCGCAAATATGCCTTTGCCATATTTAGGGGGTTTATAATATCGGAAGGGCGCAACCACTCATTATAAGCATTGCTATGGGATTTGTTTTGGCACGAGTAGAATATGATGTTGAGGAATGCAATTACAAAAATAAAGCAAATTGCATGTATTTTCACGTTCATAAAGATTAAAATAAATACTCGGAAATTACAACGGAAGTGATAATAAAGCAATAAAAGAAGAAATTAAAAGGAAAAAAACATGAAAAGCCAAGTTAGTAATTGTGATGAAATAATCAAGAACAAGAAATAAATGCATTTTAGTAAGCAATAAAGTCACAAAAACAAGTAATGGTAAAAGCCTAAAAGAAATCCCCAGCAGAGTCGCCATGCTGTCGACGCCCCCTTTTTCAAAGAAGGAGAAATCAGGTTCACGACATTATGGACAAAACAACTCTCATTCCCTTTTGAGGAATTTGGGTTATGGAATTTGAAGAGTCGCCACCTAATGATTATAGTGCATTAGGACATTTTAAAGAAAGGAATAAGATTTGAAAGAAAAACCAGAGTTCGGGAAAGGGCTTGAGATTATCTCGAGGGGAAGGTGTTAGGTCCCCTCAAGATCCACTAGTGTGGTTCCTGAACTTGATTAGTTGTGACTTTAAGAAGAATATGAGTAAACAAACAAGATTTGCACATAGGGAATACAAATAATTTGAAAGTTTTGAAAAGAGAGAGAAGACGTAAGTGCTTTTGGAAAGAAGACATAAAATTTTTTATAGGAAAAATAGCATGCCATATAAATAAGAGGGAGAGGGTCCTAGGTTAAAATATAATATGGATCACGGTGGTCCAATATTCAGCAAGTCACTCCCGCACGGGATATTAGCGCATCGTTATCATCATCTCCATATTCTACCCTTCCCACCCCGTTAAGGTATTTAAGGACGTTTAGTCTCGTTTACTTATTGCATGCTAATACCCGTCCCAACCTATCAATCCCGGGGTATTAGGACTCTAATCCTAAAAGTGGAAGAAAGGGATGGGGCTTTGCATGGAGTTTAAAGGTAAAAATGCTAAGGCGTCAATGAAAACAAATAGCACATAAGGGTAGTAAACAAACATACAAAAGCTACACCTAAAACCCTTTAAGCCATACAACAATTAGTTAGCATGACTTGCAGTTACTGTGTGGTCTTTAAAATTAAAATTAAACGACTGACAGACTAATTCAACACATAGAGTTGGATAAAAATTCAGCGTTTGAAAACCCGGATCTAATTGTCAAAAGTTGAGGTATTTTATACAGGTTATTGATTAAGAACCTAGATTGAAAATTACACAAGTTCAGAGATGGCTTTGAAAATTAGCGAAATTATTTAAGTAAAATACAGTAGAGTTGTAAAGAAGAGTTCAGAAAGTGAAAAGACTTTGACTTAAGAATGAGTTAAAGACTATTTTAAATAAAATTCAGACAGAAAGTTGAAAACTATTTCAAAAGATGCAAGTTTAGAAAATTTAAGACTGGTAAGAGTTTGAAATAAACAAATTTGGACGAGTTTTGCTGAAAACGCGAAAGCTAATTGCCATATTATTATTTATACAGATTTAGACGAATTTGATAACCTATAGGCAGGTTATCTACACATTGATTTTAAAACTTGTTGTGGTTATTAAACCGGTACAAAATGAGAATTCTATTATCCTACAGTTTGCCTAGCGTTTATGCATTTCCTATAGGCATGATTTTTATATGCTACTAATTATTTGGTTATTAGGTCCTATAGGCAGGATTTCTAATGATTGAGCATGATTGAACATTAAATCTTATAGACATGATTTATAAATGATTGGTTTAGGAAATATTAAAACCTATAGACATGGTATCTAGGTGATTTTAAAGCGTTGGACCTGTAGACATGGTATCTAGATGTCTGAATTATAACATTAGATCCTATAGCATGATATCTACCCTTAATTACGTGCAATAAAGTAAACCCCTCCCGCACCCTTTACTAATACTTTCCTCGAGTTTCTCTTTATAGGATTATTACTGATAATAAAATAAATAACAGAAAAATACATCACATCCTATAGCTAGAAACAATCAGCCTAATTCAATCTTGATATCTAATAACACGTGTTTCACTAAATCTGGATTCCCGGGCCTTCTCTCATCCAAAGAGTTTCAGAGTTCCAAGGAGTCTCAAGGACTCTAGGCAGTGCTTACACTTTGAATATTAATTAGAGCAGAATAGTGCACTGCGGAATTGCCATCCCTAAAGCATCCAAGTTCAGAGGGAACTCCAGGGTCCCCAAAGCATGGCTTACAAAAGGGGGCAGAAATTTAGACTAGGAGTAAGTGCAAAGTGAAAAAGGAAATAGGGAATCATAACAAATAGTGGTCATGCCCAGCCATGGGGTAGACTGTCACACCCCTGACCATTTGTTTGGTCAAACAATGTGGGAGCAGACTTTTGAGGGTCAAACCTGAGCCTAGATTGTTACAACCCATAACAACACACATTAGTTCATTCCATAAGTTAGATAACACAAATCAAAGAAGGAATTATCCTTGAGATGATAAGAAGTTAATCCGATTAATCTTAAGTGATACAAGGGTGCATAAGGGTGATTAACAAGTATTAGAAGTTAAACGAATCAAGGATGCTATAACTCGTACTTTTGGGTAAACCTATAGATGCTTAGTATACTTAGGAGGTCATGCTTTAAGGTATTTGAATCATATAATATCCGTATCATAAGTCTTGAAGTCAAACGAGTTATGAAACAAAAGTCGACAAAAGTTGTTGCAACTTAGGTTCATAGTTTTACCTAAACTTTAGGTCAAATGTTATTAAGTATTTCTCCAAATATACTTGGAATTACGGGGTGATCTACCCACCAAATTGAAGATCTATGAGTCTAGTTTCCAACGCATTAAACGGTTTAGAAATACGACATTGGAATAGAGAGATGTAGACATTTTCGTAAGACTGCACAAGCTGCTAGGTGCAAGTAGGTGAGTCACCTACTTAGTTAGATGTCGGCCCAAAAGAGGGAATTTCGGGTCAGATAAGCAGCCCATTAAAAAGCTTATCTTCTGCAATAAATACCTCTTTATATTTCACAAATAACCAGACCTAAGACTCTGCAAACTTCCTCCCAAAAATTATCCACAAACCCTAATTGATTTTCCCTCTCTTTCAAGTTCAAATTGGGGGTAAACACTAGAGTTTGAAGAACCAAGTTAAAGGCTGAGTTATCCAACAACAAAGGTGAGTTTACTGATATATTACATACATTTATTCTTCTGTAAATTCATGGTAATTCGTTATATACATGTAAGAACTCACGGGACGGTGATCGGAAGCCGTGAGTTCAAGTTATTCACTTGTAGCGGACTGTTTTGTGGACTGTTTTGTGTTGCTGTTGGGCTGCATTTTTATTACTGTTTTGTGGAGTTTTGGAGGAGGCAGGGTGTGGAGAAACACCATATATATGTTGGGTTGTGGTCTGCTCGTTCTTCGTAATATTTTTGGGTCATTTGGTACGACTATAGTGGCCGTCATATGTATGATGTGATTAGGTTTTGTGTGGACTGTTTTGGGAGGCTCAATATGTTTATTATTGATGATGTTTAGGCTGTTTGGTGATTGTTTTGAATGGTGTGAAGTCATATATATAGGGGAGGTGCTGTCCGTTTCATCACAAAATAGGTTGTGATTGGTACATAATAGTTGCGAACGCTTAAACGTTAACGATAGTGTCATTTCTCCTATTGTAGACTAAGGAGTCGTGACGTTTGCATAGCTTGAGGTTGTGGCAGTATATACAAGGTATGTGAGGCTATCCCTTTCCTTCTTTTGCACGACTCCGATTGTACGTAATGTAATGAACGAGCTTCCAAAGATACTCTATTCTTAGAAGCTAAGCAGTACTTACATTGTTTCCCCTCTTATGGAACGATTGATGTTGATGTTACTTCTCTTATTCTTATGTTATCAATCTTGTTGGTACTTCCTGATTCCTATAAGGTTCATAGTGAAGAGTTAGTCCTAATAAGTTGTACATAGGATACCGACCTTACGTCACTCCGAAAGGTCTGCAAGGTGTTTCCGGGAGTCGAACATGCATTATATATATGTATCTATTTTACTCTACCGAGCCGCGCTATAGTCGGCCGGGTACAGCACCTATTGTGCAACCACTGATCAGTTGGGTTTTACCGAGCTCCACGTGGCCGGGTACGATTTTACCGAGCCTTATAATGGCCGGGTATGTTTTTACCGAGCCTATTACGGTCGGGTACGATATGATGATGATGATGCCCACAGAGGCGTATGTTTTAAAAGATTATGTATTTATACATATGTATCATGTATTTCATGTCAGTAGCCCTCAGAGGTACTCAGATGTTACAGGTTGTATATTCTCTATCCCTGCTCACATTGCTGTTCATATTTATGGTTCTCTGCCTTACATACTCAGTACTTTATTCGTACTGACGTCCTTTTATTTGTGGACGCTACATGTCGTGCTGTAGGTCCTGATAGACAGGCAGGTGTAGCTCCCCCATCACAGTAGGTTGTCCAGTTCAGCGGTGATTGGCGAGATCCCTTCTCCGGACTTGCCTTGGTCTTGGTATGCATTTTTGATATAGACATTATGGGTATGTCGGGGCCCTGTTCCGGCTATGTTGTAGCACTTATGTTCCTTTAGAGGCTCATAGACAAGTGTCGACTCATGTATAGTTTGGTATGCCTTGTCGGCTGGTTTTTGTTGTATAGTCTTTCATTTTAGCGTGGTAGCTTGTACCATATGTATATAGTTTCTTGATTGTCCGGTCATCCCATGTTATGTAGGTTCATGCAATCATATTTTATTGTTGGTTGTTCATGATCCATGTCTACCATTTATATTGGTCTCGTCGGCCTAAAAGATAATAAAGAAGGTTAGACAAAATGTACGTTGGTGCTCGGCAAGTATGGTCGGGTGCTAGTCATGGTCCTCCAGTTTGGGTCGTGACAAACTTGGTATCAGAGCAAGTCTGTCCTAGGGATTGTCTATGAGCCATGTCTAGTAGAGTCTTGATTATGGATGTGTAGCACGCCACATTTATAATCAGGAGGCTATATGACATCTAGGGTTGTTACCTTCTTCCCGAATCTAGATCGTGCATAGAGTTGAGTCGTAAGTGTTCGTCTCTAATATTCACCTTGTTTTCTTTCAGCAATGCCTTCGACTAGGAAACAAACAATTAGTAGACGGCTTGATACAGCTGCGAGAGAGGGTACCAGTCAGGTGCCCCAAGCCAGAGCAGGCCAAAGTGAGGCTCAGAGTGAGATGCCGTCTCATACCTCATCTACTCCATCTCCTCCAGAGGATATTAGGTGGCACCCAGCACCTCCAGCTCCTCCGTCCGGCACTACAGACCAGGATATGCGGAGTGCTTTGCAGTTATTGACTAGCTTGGTAGCTGCTCAGGCTCAGAGGCAGAATACAGGTGCTGCTGATAAACCAGTTAGTACAAGAGTTCGTGATTTTATTAATTTAGACCCTCCAGTGTTTACCGGATCAGACCCCAAGGAGGATCCGCAGACTTTTATTGACCAGGTTCATCGTACACTACGGGTTATGCATGTTAGTGATACAGAGGTAGTAGAGTTGGCTTCTTATCGGCTACGGGATTTAACGGTTCTTTGGTATGATAGTTGGGAGAGATCCAGGGGTCCGAACGCTCCTCCAGCTATGTGGAAAGATTTTTCTGAGGCCTTTCTTCGTCACTATTTGCCAGTTGAAATACGACGAGCTAGAGCTGATAAGTTCTTGAACCTTAGACAAGGTAATATGAGTGTGCGAGAGTATAGTATGCAGTTTGATTCTTTAGCAAGGTATGCTCCCCATATGGTGGCCGAGATGAGTGATAGGGTGCATTTGTTCGTGAACGGGTTGGGACCCTATCTGATAAATGAGTGTATGACAGCCTCCTTGGTAGAAGGCATGGATATTTCCCGTATTAAAGCTTATGCTCAGACCCTAGAGGATCGTAAGCGCCAGTAGAGGGCAGATAGGGAGCAGGATAGGGGCCAGCATAAGAGGGCGAGATTTGCAAGGTATTCTGATGACTTAAGAGGCAGCGCCAGGCCCCAGTCTTCGAGGAATTCGGCACCATCTGTAGCTAGTGCTCCTCCACAGTTTCAGAGGCCTCGATATGATCGATCCTATTCTGGTCCAGGTCAGAGTTCGCAGGCATCTGGATCGCAACATCACAGGGATACTAGTCAGACGAAACCCCCAACACCACGTTGTGATCAGTGCGGCAAGGCCCACTTTGGACTGTGCCATCGAGGTTCTGATGCGTGTTATTCTTGCGGACAGCCTGGCCATATGATGAGGGATTGTCCTAACAGGGGAGGTGATGGTATGGCTCAGCCGACTAGATCTGTGTCTGGTTCTTCCTCATTAGTTCAACCTCCAGCACGGGGTTTTCAGCAGTCGACAGGTCGTGGTAGAGGTAGAGGTGCGGGGCCGAGTTCGAGTGGTGCTCAAAATCGAACATATGCTCTAGTAGGTCGACAGGCTCTCGAGTCGTCTCCAGATGTTGTTACAGGTATATTATCTGTGTTTTCTTATGATGTATATGCGTTGATTGATCCGGGATCTACATTATCATATGTTACACCCTTTGTGGCTAATAAGTTTGGCATTGAACCTGAATTGATAAGTTAACCCCTTGCGGTATCTACTCCAATAGGAGATTCTGTGATTGCTAGAAGGGTATATAGAGGTTGCACTGTGATGATTTGTAGTCGTCAAACCTCGGCAGATTTATTTGAGTTAGAAATGGTTGATTTTGATGTGATACTGGGAATGGACTGGTTGGCCTCATGCTATGCAAATGTTGACTATCGCATGAAGATGGTTAGGTTTCAATTTCCTGGTGAACCCGTCATTTAATGGAAGGGGAACATTGCTACATCGAAAGGTAGGTTTATTTCCTATCTTAAGGCAAGGAAAATGATCTCAAAAGGTTACATTTATCATCTTGTTCGCGTTAGGGATGCAGAGGCGAAGCTGCCTACTCTACAATCTATCCCCGTGGTCAATGAATTTCCGGATGTTTTCCCAAATGAACTCCCAGGTCTTCCTCCAGAAAGGGAGATTGAGTTTAGCATTGATGTGTTGCCTGACACTCAACCGATCTCTATCCCTCCATATAGAATTGCCCCGGCAGAGCTGCGAGAGTTGAAGGCGCAGTTAAAGGACTTGCTGGATAAGGGCTTCATTAGACCTAGCACTTCACCTTGGGGTGCTCCAGTCCTATTCGTGCGGAAGAAAGATGGGTCATTACGGATGTGTATCGACTATCGGCAGTTGAATAAGTTTACTATAAAGAACAAGTATCCACTTCCAAGAATTGACGACCTATTTGACCAACTCCAGGGTGCCAAGTATTTCTCCAAGATTGACTTACGTTCAGGATATCATCGGGTGAGGGTTAAGGAGAAGGATATTCCAAAGACGGCCTTTCGGACAAGATATGGGCACTTTGAGTTCTTGGTGATGTCGTTCGGGCTAACAAATGCCCCGGCAGCTTTTATGGATCTCATGAATACTCTATTCAGGCGCTATCTTGATGTGTTCGTGATTGTATTCATCGATGACATTCTGGTGTATTCTCGTTCGGAGGAGGAACATGCGAGCCACTTGCGGATAGTATTACGGATGCTTCAGGATCGTAAGTTATATGCTAAGCTCGCCAAATGTGAATTCTGGCTGAACTCAGTAGCATTCCTTGGCCATGTGATATCTGACGAGGGTATTAGTGTCGACACTCGGAAGATTGATGCAGTAAAGAATTGGCCGAGACCTACAACACCATCAGAAGTTCGTAGCTTCCTAGGGCTAAGAGGATATTATAGGCGGTTTGTAGAAGGGTTTTCCTCTATATCAGCACCATTGAATAAGTTAACACAGAAAGCTACCAAGTTCCAGTGGTCTAACACTTGTGAACGTAGTTTTGAGGAGCTGAAGGATCGATTGACATCCGCACCGGTGCTCACTCTCCCTGAAGGAACAGAAGGATATGTGGTATATTGTGATGCCTCGGGTATAGGTTTGGGGTGCGTGTTGATGCAGCATGGGAAGGTGATTTCATATGCATCAAGACAATTGAAGAAGCATGAAAAGAATTATCCAACCCATGATTTGGAATTGGCTGCGGTAATATATGCTTTGAAGATATGGCGGCACTACTTATACGGCGTCCATGTTGACATCTACACAGATCACAAGAGTCTACAATACATCTTCAAGCAGAAAGAGTTGAATTTGAGGCAGCGTAGGTGGCTTGAATTACTGAAGGACTACGACGTCGAGATATTGTATCATCCCGATAAAGCCAATGTTGTGGCAGATGCTCTCAGCCGTAAGTCGATGGGAAGCTTAGTACATATTGATGCAGGTAGATGGGGGTTGACTAAAAAGCTTCATCAGCTAGCCAATATGAGAATCAGATTGTTAGACTCTGATGACAGAAGTGTTACTATACAGAATACATCAGAATCATCTTTGGTAGCAGAGGTAAAAGCACGGCAAAATGAAGATCCTATCTTACTACGATTGAGAGAGAACATTCAGCAGTGTAAAATTACGGTTTTTGAGATCGGAGGAGATGGGGCACTGAGATACCAGGGCCGATTATGTGTGCCGAATGTAGTAGGGTTGCGAGAAAAGATTATGAATGAAATTCATCAATCCCGATATTCCATCCATCCTGGCTCAACAAAGATGTATCATGATGTCAAAGAGCAATATTGGTGGGATAACATGAAAAAGTCTATTGCAGAATTTGTAGCCCAGTGTCCCAATTGTCAACAAGTAAAGATAGAACATCAGAAACCCAGTGGATTGCTTCAGAATATAGAAATTCCGACCTGGAAATGGGAGGTGATTAATATGGACTTCGTTATTGGATTACCTCGATCTTATCATAAGTTTGACTCCATCTGGGTGATAGTTGATCGACTTACAAAATGTGCTCATTTTCTACCAGTTAAGACAACTTACTCGGCTAAAGATTATGCGAAGTTGTATATCAAGGAGATTGTTAGGCTTCATGGTGTGCCGGTATCTATTATATCGGATCGAGGAGCTCAATTTACGGCTAACTTTTGGAGGTCTTTTCAGAAAGGTTTAGGCACACAGGTGAATCTCAGCACTGCATTTCATCCGCAGACTGACGGACAGGCTGAACGTACCATTCGGACATTGGAAGATATGCTACGAGCATGTGTTCTAGATTTTAAGGGAAATTGGGATGACCATCTTCCACTCATAGAATTTGCCTACAATAATAGCTACCATTCCAATATTAAAATGGCCCCATATGAGGCACTATATGGGAGGAGATGTAGATCACCAGTTGGATGGTTCGAAGTCGGTGAAACAGAATTATATGGGCCAGATTTGATTCACCAAGCCATTGAGAAGGTGAAAGTGATACAGGAACGATTGAGGACGGCACAAAGCAGGCAAAAGTCTTATTTCGATGTCCGACGTCGTGATCTAGAGTTTGAGGTTGGTGATTGGGTTTTCTTGAGGATTTCACCAATGAAGGGTGTTATGCGTTTTGGGAAGAAAGGTAAGCTGAGTCCAAGGTATATCGGTCCGTATAAAATTCTTCAACGAATTGGACAAGTTGCTTATGAGTTAGAATTGCCATCCGAATTAGAATTTGTCCACCCGGTATTCCATGTATCTATGTTGAGGAAATGTATTGGAGACCCTTCTCGAGTTGTCCCTATCAAAGATGTTCAAGTTATAGAGGATCTATCATATGAAGAAGTGCCAGTGGCCATATTAGATCGACAAGTCCGCAAGCTGAGAACAAAAGATGTAGCTTCCGTCAAAGTATTATGGAGGAACAAGAATATGAAAGAAATGACATGGGAAGCGGAAGAAGAGATGAAGTCTAAATACCCTTACCTATTCCAGAATGATGATAACAAGGATGTTAGTGGAACGCAAGATACATTATAAAGGTGAAATGGCTTTATGAGGTAAGCAATAACTTGAGAACTCTCTTCCTTAATACAAAGTGGTGATATGTAAATAATGTCCATGTCCATAATGCTTTGTGTAGCCTTGTGTGGTCATACTTTGAGCTTCACTGCTTGCAAATCTTGCTAGTGACCATTTTATAGGGGAAAATTCACCAAATATTTCCGTTGGAATCCACGATGATTTGGACTCCCCATAAACCCTTACATTTGAGGATGAATGTTCCTAAGGGGGGGAGGGTGTTACAACCCATAACAACACACATTAGTTCATTCCATAAGTTAGATAACACAAATCAAAGAAGGAATTATCCTTGAGATGATAAGAAGTTAATCCGATTAATCTTAAGTGATACAAGGGTGCATAAGGGTGATTAACAAGTATTAGAAGTTAAACGAATCAAGGATGCTATAACTCGTACTTTTGGGTAAACCTATAGATGCTTAGTATACTTAGGAGGTCATGCTTTAAGGTATTTGAATCATATAATATCCGTATCATAAGTCTTGAAGTCAAACGAATTATGAAACAAAAGTCGACAAAAGTTGTTGCAACTTAGGTTCATAGTTTTACCTAAACTTTAGGTCAAATGTTATTAAGTATTTCTCCCAATATACTTGGAATTACGGGGTGATCTACCCACCAAATTGAAGATCTATGAGTCTAGTTTCCAACGCATTAAACGGTTTAGCAATACGACATTGGAATAGAGAGATGTAGACATTTTCATAAGACTGCACAAGCTGCTAGGTGCAAGTAGGTGAGTCACCTACTTGGTTAGATGTCGGCCCAAAAGAGGGAATTTCGGGTCAGATAAGCAGCCCATTAAAAAGCTTATCTTCTGCAATATATACCTCTTTATATTTCACAAATAACCAGACCTAAGACTCTGCAAACTTCCTCCCAAAAATTATCCACAAACCCTAATTGATTTTCCCTCTCTTTCAAGTTCAAATTGGGGGTAAACACTAGAGTTTGAAGAACCAAGTTAAAGGCTGAGTTATCCAACAACAAAGGTGAATTTACTGCTATATTTCATACATTTATTCTTCTGTAAATTCATGGTAATTCGTTATATACATGTAAGAACTCACGGGACGGTGATCGGAAGCCGTGAGTTCAAGTTATTCACTTGTAGCGGACTGTTTTGTGGACTGTTTTGTGTTGCTGTTGGGCTGCATTTTTATTACTGTTTTGTGGAGTTTTGGAGGAGGCAGGGTGTGGAGAAACACCATATATATGTTGGGTTGTGGTCTGCTAGTTCTTCGTAATATTTTTGGGTCATTTGGTATGACTATAGTGGCCGTCATATGTATGATGTGATTAGGTTGTGTGTGGACTGTTTTGGGAGGCTCAATATGTTTATTATTGATGATGTTTAGGCTGTTTGGTGATTGTTTTGAATGGTGTGAAGTCATATATATAGGGGAGGTGTTGTCCGTTTCATCACAAAATAGGTTGTGATTGGTACATAATAGTTGCGACGCTTAAACGTTAACGATAGTGTCATTTCTCCTATTGTAGACTAAGAAGTCGTGACATAGCTTGAGGTTGTGGCAGTATATACAAGGTATGTGAGGCTATCCCTTTCCTTCTTTTGCACGACTCCGATTGTACGTAATGTAATGAACGAGCTTCCAAAGATACACTATTCTTAGAAGCTAAGCAGTACTTACATTGTTTCCCCTCTTATGGAACGATTGATGTTGATGTTACTTCTCTTATTCTTATGTTATCAATCTTGTTGGTACTTCCTGATTCCTATAAGGTTCATAGTGAAGAGTTAGTCCTAATAAGTTGTACATAGGATACCGACCTTACGTCACTCCGAAAGCTCTGCAAAGTGTTTCCAGGAGTCGAACATGCATTATATATATGTATCTATTTTACTCTACCGAGCCGCGCAATAGTCGGCCGGGTATGGCACCTATTGTGCAACCACTGATCAGTTGGATTTTACCGAGCTCCACGTGGCCGGGTACGATTTTACCGAGCCTTATAATGGCCGGGTATGTTTTTACCGAGCCTATTACGGTCGGGTACGATATGATGATGATGATGCCCACAGAGGCGTATGTTTTAAAAGATTATGTATTTATACATATGTATCATGTATTTCATGTCAGTAGCCCTTAGAGGTACTCAGATGTTACAGGTTGTATATTCTCTACCCCTGCTCACATTGTTGTTCATATTTATGGTTCTCTGCCTTACATACTCAGTACTTTATTCGTACCGACGTCCTTTTATTTGTGGACGCTGCATGTCGTGCTGCAGGTCCTGATAGACAGGCAGGTGTAGCTCCCCCATCACAGTAGGTTGTCCAGTTCAGCGGTGATAGGCGAGATCCCTTCTCCGGACTTGCCTTGGTCTTGGTATGCATTTTTGTTATAGACATTATGGGTATGTCGGGGCCCTGTTCCGGCTATGTTGTAGCACTTATGTTCCTTTAGAGGCTCATAGACAAGTGTCGACTCATGTATAGTTTGGTATGCCTTGTCGGCTGGTTTTTGTTGTATAGTCTTTCATTTTAGCGTGGTAGCTTGTACCATATGTATATAGTTTCTTGATTGTCCGGTCATCCCATGTTAGGTAGGTTCATGCAATCATATTTTATTGTTGGTTGTTCATGATCCATGTCTACCATTTATATTGGTCTCGTCAGCCTAAAATATAATAAAAAAGGTTAGAAAAATGTACGTTGGTACTCGGCAAGTATGGTCGGGTGCTAGTCATGGTCCTCCAGTTTGGGTCGTGACATAGATGGTGATCGGGACACCACCAGACCAAGATTAAGCTCAGCACATAAAAGGGGAGATAGGGAATGGGGACTGATTGAGTTAAGGGGTTCAAAGAACCTAATTCAGGGTCATAGACATCAATATTGGGGTACTGCTATGCCCTGAACAATAAACTCTCATACAAAGGGGGTAACTGAGTTAGGGATTTTACAAAGCACGTAGACAATTTTAGACAGATTATTTAAATGCTAGGCAATAGAAGAAAAGGAAACATGTTATAATATTTCAAAGAAAAATATGGGCAGAACTAAACACATTGTTCTTGTGGCATATAAACTTAATTGAAATATACCAGTAGAAGTAAAGAATGCAGAAGAGGGTGAGCAACGTCCTCAGTAATGCAAGTATCAGAAAGAGAGATTTAAAGTGAGAGTTAATTATGAACTGAGATGGATTCTGTGTTCGTCTATGAAAGAGGGGGAAGAGGAGAGGTATTTTATAGCTTTTGAAAATGAGTAAATAGTAAGGCAAGCAATATAATTTTAACATAAATAAGAAAATAAGCACCAGTTAGAATCAACTAACCCAAGTGACTGCCCTTTAATTAGGGCATCACAGACTAACTGCTGTCAACATGTTTAATTAAGGAAAGAAAATCAATTCAAGGGACAAACTGATTGTTGTCGTACAAAGGGTAGTAAAAGCATGAAATAGGCAAACGAGTCCAAATACAAAACATGCTTACTTTTGGGAAACATTAAGTAAGGAAAAGAATCAATTGATTTTAAACATTAATTGAAATCAGGGCTTGTAAGAAAACTTTTGAAATCAGTCACAAAAATCAAGATTAATCATGATTCAGCACGTTAGCATATAAATATAGTGAATAGACACATTAGTCACGTCAGGCCAAACACATTGGCAAATCGAACACCATACAATAGTAGCAGAAGTAAGCACATGATTTTAGCAGGTAGTCAGGACTCACACATATAGTCAAAGTAAGAAGAGAGTCAGAACAAGTAAAGGTCTCACAATAACAAGTAAGGAGAACCCTTATGAGAGATAGTCGAGTTGAAAGATGGTAAAAAATCAAAATCAGATGAGTTACATAAACAAAAGAAAGCTTGAAGCAAGGAATCAATTTTAAACAGACAAGATGCACAAACGAATTCAAAGAACTCGAATAGTCCCCAAAATTCATGGCTTTTAAAGATCAAATAAACTTAGAGAAGATAGGCATGTAAATCAAATGAAATCATGACGAATCAGAATTAAACAAAATTATGAAAATTAGGGGTTTTAGTCATGCTTACATAGGCAAAGAATGTAACACAAGTAAAGCACATAAATATGCTGAGAATAAGAAAGAAAATTCGAAGATCATTTGACACAATACCCTAGTTAAAGGGACAGAGAGTTTTGAAAACAAAACAAAAAAATGGGGAAACTTCTAGAAACATGCTCAGAAAACTCAACACATTTTAGATCGTGGGAAGATCTAAAATAAAACGAAAATATCTCAAAGTTAGAGTTTTGAAGAACCCAAAGGAAGTGAGAAAGGCTCTGAAAATTCCCGATCTAAGCGGGATAGTCACATATCAGACTCGAATGGCCATGGCTGGCCAGAGAAAGGTCAAGGATGACTGGAGAAGAACCATCGAGCAAGGCCTGGTTAAGATCCCTTCAAAGTGTGGTCATGAGACCTTAAAGGTGAGTGCATACATGCCATATTATGCCGATATAGGGCTTAGATAAGGCTGGAAAGCCAAAGATTAGGGTTTCCAGTGAGGCGACAACTAGGGTTTGAGAGTTGAGTTGAGAGAGAACGGGGTAGATGAAGGATTTAGGAGCAGCGGGTGGTGAGAAATGAGATAGGGTTTTGGGGTAAGGGTGAGTTAAAAAGGGAAAGACTGGATCATGGCCATTGATCATTTAGATCAACGACCCAGATTAGATGGGAATCGGGCAGATCATGCAAATGGGTCGAGGGTTTGGGTTAAAATTGACATTGGGTCGTCTAATTGGGGTTGAAATTAGGCTAAAATTGAAATGGAAATGGGCCAGCTTTTAAATAGCCATTTTCCTCTTTTTAATTAAAAAAAGTAAATGATATTAAAAAATCAAATTAAAATGCTGATTCAATAAACGATATGTAAGTATTAATTTAAAACTATTAGGGATGATTTTTCGATTACAAATGTTATTAAATTGAGAAATAGGCTAAAATTGCAATTTTACGTATTTTTAATTTAAAAATACCAAACAGACTTGTAAAATCATGTAAATTATATTTTTGTGTAAATGCAAGAATAAAATAAATTATTCACCAAAATGAAAAGTTTTGGGAATAATTAATAGATTTTATAATGCATAATAGGTTATAAATTGGTTTTAAAAATTCTTGAAAAAATGTGGAAAAATACCAAAACCCTTGTGGGTGCATATGCGTTCTATTTTGAAAGTATTTTGAGTATGAAAAATATATAGAAACAAATTGGGTATCAACACTGGTTCCTTCTTCTTCGGGTTTTTGGATAAAGGAGGGACATGTGAAGCTTGTGACTTCAATCATATCTTGAGCAATCAGCATCTTTATCTGCTTCCACACCATAAGTTCACTTTTTTTTCTTTTTTTGTTCTTTTCTTTTTCTTTGTTTTGGATTGAGACTCCTTCTTTTCGTCGTCTTGAACCCTGTGTCTCGAGTTAAACCTGCTCAGACACTAATAACAAACAAACGAACTAAATTTTCTGCGCTAGTTTTCACTTGGAAAATTTCGTGAGTTATTGTAAAAAATTCTAAACTAATTCTTTATTGAAAGCAATAAACTTGAGATTGTATCTCTTTAGGAGAAAGAGATTAGGAAGTGGAGGCCTATATCTAAACTAATCTCAACTAGGGAATGATTACCCTATGTTGGCAAAAGGCAACTAGTGTATGGAAACCGTATGTCTTAAATCACAACTAAGGGTTGGAGACCCTATATTGGCAAAAAGCGACTAGGGGATGGGACCCTATGTCTAAAATCTCAACTAGGGATTGGAGACCCTATGTTGCCAAAAGGGCGACTAGGGGATGGAGACCCAATGTCTAAAAATCTCAACTAGGGGTTGGGGACCCTGTGTTGGCAAAAGACGACTAGGGGATGGAGACCCTATGTCTAAAAACCCAACTAGGTGTTGGACACCCTATGTTAGAAAAAGGCGGCTAGGAGATGGATACCTTGTGTCTAAAATCTAAAATAGGGGTTGGAAAACCTATGTTGGCAAAAGAAGACTAGGGGATGGAGACCCTATGTCTAAAAAATCTCAACTAGGGGTTAAAGACCCTATGTTTGCAAAAGGCGACTAGGTGATAGAGACCCTATGTCTAAAAAATCTCAACTAGGGGTTGGAGACCCTATGTTGGCAAAAGGCGATTAGAGGATTGTAACGACCCGACCGGTCGTTTTAGAAAATTACGTCCCAATTCCCAATTTAATTGTTCCCCTAAGTTCATTTCTGCTATTTTGGTTTGCCGAGAGAGTCGGTTCTGAAATTAGGAGCATTTTGGGACACTTAGTCCCTAAATGAGAACTTTAAAGCTAGAAAATGGCCCGTAGCCGGAACAGTGTTAAGACGATCTCGGAACGGAAATCCGATGGTTCCATTAGCTCCGTTAGGTGATTTCGGGGTTGGGAGCGCATTCGGAATGTATTTTGGAGGTCCGTAGCTCAATTAGGCTTGAAATGACGAAGGTTGAAATTCGGCGAATCCGAACGATAGGTGAGATTTTGATCCGGGGGTCGGAATGGAATTCCGACAATTTCTGTAGCTTCGTTATGTGATTTTGAATATGTCCGCAAATTTTCAGGTCATTTGGACGTCGTTTGGTTGGGTTTTGGATCGAATGTTAGTTTTAAAAGTTTTGAAGAAACTTAGGCTTGAATCCGTGTGTAATTGGTGATTTTGATGTTTAGGATGGTGTTTTTATGATTGGAACAAGTTCGTATCGTGTTTTGGAATATGTTGGTGGTTTTCGTTGGGGTCCCAGAAGCCTCGGGATGAATTCGGACCATCATCCGGCATTTTGGAACATGAAAAGTCTGCAGAAAAACTGCAGATCACTGGGCAAGATTTAAGCCATCGCGTTCGCGATGGCCTTGTTCGCGTTCGCGTAGGCTGGGTACTGCAGAGCATCGCGTTCGCGTCCAATCCGTCGGGTTCGCATAGTGGAAGAAGGGGAGGCACCGCGTTCGCGATCCCTGTGTCGCGTTCGCGAAGAGCAAGGCGGGTTGGATGAGAAATAAGGTCATCGCGAACGCGTGGACTAGCGCCGCGTTCGCGAAGGGTTAGCCGGCCTGTGCATCGCGGACGCGAGTGGCGTCACGCGAACGCGAAGGGTAAATGGGTTAGAGCATCGCGAACGCGTGACGGGCCACGCGAACGCGATGAAGGAAAATGTCTGGCAGTGAGCTTAAGTTCAGAACATAACACCCGCGACCCCCATACACAAAAATGCCATTTTTGAGCTCCAAGAGAGGTTTTTGAAGGGGAAACGCTGGGATATCATCGGGAAATCATCGGGGGTAAGTTTCTTGACCTTAATTCGTTGGTTTATCATGAAATCCGTGATTATTTCACTGAAATTGGAAGATTAAAGGTGGGTTTGAGCCCTAGGCCTAAATGCTAGAAAATCTCTGATTTGAGTGGGCAAATGGAGTCCGATTTTGGTAAATTTTATATGCCTAGACTCGTATTGAGATAAGGAACTCGAAAATATAATTTTCATGATTTTTCGATAAGCGTACCGAAAGTCGGGTATTGGCAACTTGTGGGTTTTGGTATATTTTGAGTTATTTTGATTGGGTAATGCCCAATTGGCCTATTTTGATGTGATTCTATTGATTTTTATCAGATACTACACTTGTGGAGGCCGACATTCATGGCAAGAGGTTTATTTCTTAGCGGTTTCGTATCGGAATTGAGGTAAGTGGCTTGTCTAACCTCGTGTGGGGGACTTTCACCCCTAGGATATTATTGTGATACTTTAAATGCCTTGTACGCGAGGTGACGGGCGTGTACATGCGCTGGTTGTTGAACACATACTTTACTCAAAATGTTCAATGAGTGATATTCCTGTTCTTAGTTGTTAAATTCGATATTCCTACCCGGTAGTAGTTAGAAAAGCATGATTAGATAGAATCTAACTGTCTAGTTGCTTAATTGACTTACTTGAGTTTTCTCGGTAATCGCTGGCGCTGTTCATCGGCGAAGTTATCATTAAGCATATTATACTTCTCTCTGTGTATTCCTTTACTTGCTGTGGTTATGGACTACGGGTTCGATTCCCAAGATCCTGAGCTTATTGAAATATGGACTACGGGTTCGATTCCCGAGATCCTGAGCTTATTGAAATATGGACTACGGGTTCGATTCCCGAGATCCTAAGATTATTGAAATATGGACTACGGGTTCGATTCCCGAGATCCCGAGCTTATTGAAATATGGACTACGGGTTCGATTCCCGAGATCCTGAGCTTATTGAAATATGGACTACGAGTTCGATTCCCGAGATCCTGAGATTATTGAAATGTGGACTACGGGTTCGATTCCCGAGATCCTGACTTATTGGTAGGGACTGCGGGTTCGATTCCCGGAGATCCTCTGAGTTATTGAGATATTATTGAGACATGGGCTGCGGGTTCGATTCCCGGAGACCCAGAGGTACTGAGAATGGGACTGTGGGTTCAATTCCCACAGATCCTGGATTTGTTTATTTGAGTTGGTTATTTGTTGTTAGTTTAATTGTAGACAGTTACAGTAATCATCATAATGTTGTTATTTCGGAAATTATTATCATTTAAACTGTTTATTTTGTTATCATCATTATATTATTGTTTTCTCAGTAGGGCCCTGACCTACCTCGTCACTACTCCATCGAGGTTAGGCTTGGCACTTACCGAGTACCGCCGTGGTGTACTCATGCTACTCTTCTGCACACTTTTGTTGTGCCGATCCAGGTACATCAGAGCAGGCTCGTACTAGGTGATTCCGCAGCTTTCTGGGAGACTTCGATGTATGATTTGCTACGTCCGCGGATCCGGAGGCTTCCCTTCTATTCTAGTAGTACTAGTTGACATTTTTCTTCATGTCGTTGTTAGATACTCTTTACACATAGAGCCATAGTTGTATTTCCCTTTTTGTCCTGTGTTACCGTGGGGTTCCGGATCTTGGTAGTGTTTTATTCATTGTGTGATGGATGTATGTGCCAAGCGGCACGGATTACATATCTTTTATGCTATTTTCCGTTGTTTCTTATTTAAGTATTTATAACTTGTATATTCCGCAACATGTTAGGCTTACCTAGTCGTGGGGACTGGGTGCCATCACGACATGTTCACAATTGGTGAACTAGGGTCGTGACAAGTTGGTATCAGAGCTCTAGGTTCATAGGAGTCACGAGACACAGGCCGGTTATTTAGAGTCTCGCTGATCGATACGGAGACGTCCGTATTTATCTACGAGGGGCTATGTAACTATTTAGGAAACTCTTCATTTCTTTTGAATTCCTTATCGTGCGATATTTCTTGGCATCAAAAATTTAAACTACTGCTTTCTATTCTCTCACAGATGGTGAGGACACGAGCTACTCGCGATGATCGGGTACCCGCGCCCCCTGTTGCCGCCGTCAGAGGCCGGGGCTGAGGTAGAGGACGAGGACGCGCCCGAGGTGCAGCCACAGCACCCGCGCGCGCTGCCGCTGGGGTGCCACAGGTAGACCAGGTTGGAGCGCAGGAACCTGGTACACCGACTACAGCTGCTACTACTCCAGCACTACAGGAGACCCTGGCTCAGTTCATGAGTATGTATACTACTTTAGCCCAGGCAGGACTGCTTCCTCTCGTCGCAGCTACATCTCAGGCCGGGGGAGGGGCCCAGACTCCCGCAGCCGTGACACCGGAGCAGCGTGTGCCAGTGGGACAGGTTCCAGATGTTTTGGTTATGCCTCCTGCCGCCCCAGCACAGGCCGGAGGTGGACCAGCTGCCTCCGAGGACGAGCAACGTAGATTGGAGAGGTTCAAGAAATATGACCCTCCAGTGTTTAGTGGTTTGGCTTTAGATGATGCATTGGGTTTCCTAGAGGAGTGTCATCGTATTCTTCGTACTATGGGGATTGTGGAGACCAGCGGGGTTTCCTTCACTGCTTTTCAATTTCGTGGAGTCGCTTATGATTGGTGGCGCACGTATGAGTTGGATAGTCCAGAGGAGTCTGCTTCATTGACTTGGACGCAGTTTTCAGATCTGTTTTTGAGGGAGTTTGTTCCACAGAGCCTTAGGGATTCTTGGCGCTCGGAGTTCGAGCGGTTGCAACAGGGCTCCATGTCAGTATCGGAGTATGCTATCAGTTTCACCCGTCTAGCCAGGCATGCACCGGCTTTTGTAGCCACGGTTCGGAAGAGAGTGCGGAGATTTATTGAGGGCCTTGTTCCGCCTATCCGATCCAGCATGGCCAGAGAGCTTGAGACAGATATATCTTATCAGCAGGCAGTTAGCATTGCCAAGAGGATCGAGAGTATGCTCCCTAGAGAGCGGAGAGAGAGAGAGAGGCCAAGAGGTCTCGTGAGTTGGGCCAATTCTCTGGTGCCCGCACTTCATCAGCCGGTCGTTTTGGCAGGGGTTATTCCGCCGACCAGTTCACTCAGCATTGCCCACAGCCGGTAGTACTCCAGGTCTTCCAGCACCTCAGGAGCCTTATTATGCTCCCCCAGTTTCCAGTGCACCTCCTGCGCGGGGTCCTTCCAGGGGTCAGACTAGTGGGGGTGAGGCCGGTCAGTCACAGCCACCGCGTCCTCCCAGAGCTTGTTTTGAGTGCGGGGATACTCGCCACCTGGTTAGGGAGTGCCCCAGGCGCAGGAGAGGAGCCCCTCATCAGTCATCACAGCATCCGCGTGGTTCTCAGGGCCAGCAGGCTATCATTCCAGCCCCAGCTGCCACTCCACCTGCCCAGCCAGCCAGGGGCGGGGGTCAGAGTTCCAGAGGCCGCCCTCGAGAGGGGGGACAGGCCAGATTCTATGCTATTCCTGATCGCGCTGCGGCTGTTGCATCCGACTCTGTTATCACAGGTATTATTATGGTTAGTCACAGGGAGGCATCGGTTCTATTCGACCCTGGTTCCACTTTTTCATATGTGTCTTCTTACTTTGCTTCTCATCTGGGTGTGCCTCGGGATTCTTTGAGTGCCCCCATTTATGTTTCCACTCCGGTGGGTGATTTTTTGGCTGTGGACCACGTATATCGGTCATGTTTGGTTATTATTTGTGATTTTGAGACCAGAGCGGATCTATTGCTGCTCGGGATGGTCGATTTTGATATTATTCTGGGCATGGACTGGTTGTCGCCCCATTATGCTATTCTTGATTGTCACGCCAAGACCGTGACGCTGGCTATGCCAGGCATTCCACGTATTGAGTGGAGTGGTACTCTAGATCACACCCCTAGCCGTGTTATTTCTTTTCTCAGAGCTCAGCGTATGGTTGAGAAGGGGTGTGCTGCTTATCTAGCCTATGTGCGGGACGTCGGTATTGACGCTCCCTTTATTGATTCTGTTCATGTGGTACGTGACTTTGCTGATGTATTTCCAGCTGATCTTCCGAGCATGCTGCCCGACAGAGATATTGACTTTGCTATTGACTTGTTGCCGGGCACTCAGCCCATTTCTATTCCACCGTACCGTATGGCTCCTCCTGAGCTGAAGGAGTTGAAGGATCAGTTACAGGAGTTATTGGGCAAGGGTTTTATTCGACCCAGTGTTTCGCCTTGGGGTGCTCCTGTATTGTTTGTGAAGAAAAAGGACGGTTCTATGCGTATGTGTATTGACTATCGTCAGCTGAATAAGGTTACAATGAAGAACCGGTATCCTTTGCCCCGTATTGATGATTTATTTGACCAGTTACAGGGCGCACATGTGTTTTCTAAGATTGATTTGCGCTCCGGGTATCACCAGCTGAAGATTCGGGAGCCAGATATCCCGAAGACTGCCTTCAGGACCCGGTATGGTCACTATGAGTTCCTCGTGATGTCTTTTGGGTCGACTAATGCCCCAGCAGCATTTATGCATTTGATGCACAGTGTGTTCAGGCCTTATCCTGGACTCGTTCGTGATTGTCTTCATTGATGATATTCTAGTATATTCTCGAAGCCGGGAAGAGCACGAGCAGCATTTGAGGATAGTGCTTCAGATTCTGAGGGAGAAGCAGCTTTATGCCAAGTTCTCTAAATGTGAATTTTGGTTGAGTTCGGTGGCATTTTTGGGCCACGTGGTGTCGAGTGATGGTATTCGAGTAGATCCGAGGAAGGTGGAGGCCGTGCAGAGTTGGCCTAGACCCTCCTCCGCTACTGAGATTCGCAGTTTCCTTGGTTTGGCGGGCTATTACCATCGTTTGGTAGAGGGGTTCTCTTCGATTGCAGCACCTATGACTAGATTGACCCAAAAGGGTGCCCCTTTCAGTGGACAGACGAGTGTGAGGCGAGCTTTCAGAAGCTCAAGACAGCTTTGACTTCGGCCTCTATATTGATGTTGCCTACAGGTACGGGGTCCTATACCGTATATTGTGATGCCTCACGAGTTGGACTCGGTGCGGTATTGATGCGGGACGGTAGGGTGATTGCCTACGCGTCGAGACAGCTGAAGGTGCATGAGAAGAATTACCCTGTTCATGATTTGGAGCTATCTGCCATTGTTCACGCCTTGAAAATTTGGCGTCATTATTTATATGGGGTTCCTTCTGAGATCTACACTGATCACCGGAGCTTGCAGCACTTGCTTAAGCAGAAGGACCTGAATATGCGTCAGAGGAGATGGTTGGAACTACCGAAGGACTATGATATTACTATTCTCTATCATCCGGGCAAGGCTAATGTGGTTGCTGATGCCTTGAGTCGTCGGGCAGAGAGTTTGGGGAGTTTAGCATATCTACCAGCTTCGGAGAGGCCTATGGCGATGGATGTTCAGGCTTTAGCCAGACAGTTTGTTAGATTGGATCTTTCGGAGCCCAGCCGATTCTGGCATGTGTGGTTTCTCGGTCTTCTCTATTTGACCGCATCAGGGAGCGTCAGTTCGACGACCCTCATTTGCTTGTCCTTCGGGATAGAGTTCGGCGTGGTGATGCTCGAGATGTTACCATCGGGGATGATGGAGTCATGAGGATGCAGGGGCGTATCTGTGTGCCCAATGTAGATGATCTTCGAGAGCCGATTCTAGCAGAGGCCCATAGTTCGCGGTATTCCATCCATCCGGGTGCCGCGAAGATGTATCAGGACTTGAAACAGCATTACTGGTGGAGGCGGATGAAGAGGGATATAGTTGATTATGTTTCTAGATGCCTCAACTGCCAGTAGGTGAAGTATGAGCATCAGCGTCCGGGTGGATTGATGCAACAGATTGAGATTCCCGAGTGGAAATGGGAGCGCATTACCATGGACTTTGTATCTGGACTTCCACGGATGGTTAGGAAGTTTGATTCCATTTGGGTCATTATGGATCGGCTGACCAAGTCCGCCCATTTTATACCGGTGAGCACTACATATTTATCGGAGCGACTGGCGGAGATCTATATCAGGGAGATAGTTCGGCTGCATGGTATTCCAGTTTCCATCATTTCAGACAGAGGCACTCAGTTTACTTCACGGTTCTGGAGAGCCGTGCAGTAGGAGTTAGGTACTCGGGTGGAGCCGAGCACGGCATTTCACCCCCAGATGAATGGACAATCTAACCGCACTATTCAGATTTTGGAGGATATGCTTTGTGCATGCGTGGTTGAGTTTGAAGGGTCATGGGATCACTTCTTGCCACTGGCGGAGTTTGCTTATAACAATAGCTACCAGTCTAGTATTCAGATGGCACCGTACGAGGCCCTATATGGTAGGAGGTGCAGGTCTCCCGTGGGTTGGTTTGAGCCGGGCGAGGCCAGGTTGCTAGGTACTGATATGGTTCGGGAGGCTATGGACAAGGTCAAGGTGATTCAGGACAGACTTCGTGCAGCCCAGTCTAGACAGAAGAGTTATGCGGACAAGAAGGTTCGCGATGTGACTTTTATGGTTGGTGAGCGGGTTCTGCTTCGAGTCTCGCCCATGAAGGGCGTTATGAGGTTTGGAAAGAAAGGAAAGCTGAGTCCTAGATTTATTGACCCTTTTGAGATTTTGAGGCGTGTTGGGGAGGTTGCTTATGAGTTGGCCTTACCTCCCAGCCTAGCCGGAGTTCACCCCGTATTTCATGTCTCCATGCTCCGGAGATACCATGGTGACCCGTCATATGTGTTGGATTTCACATCTGTTCAGCTAGATAAGGATCTGTCTTATGTTGAGGAGCCAGTAGCCATTCTAGACAGGCAGGTCAGAAAGCTAAGGTCAAAGAACATCACTTCGGTAAAGGTTCAGTGGTGGGGCCAGCCGGTCGAGGAGGCGACTTGGGAGACCGAGCAGGATATGCGCAGCCAGTACCCTCATCTTTTCACTACTCCGGGTATGTTTTCTATGCTCGTTCGAGGACGAACGAATCTTTAAGTGTGGGAAGATGTAACGACCCGACCGGTCGTTTTAGAAAATTACGCCCCAATCCCTAATTTAACTGTTCCCCTAAGTTCATTTCTGCTATTGTGGTTTGCCGAGAGAGTCGGTTCTGAAATTAGGAGCATTTTGGGACACTTAGTCCCTAAATGAGAACTTTAAAGCTAGAAAATGGCCCATAGCCGGAACAGTGTTAAGACGATCTCGGAACGGAAATCCGATGGTTCCATTAGCTCCGTTAGGTGATTTTGGGGTTGGGAGCGCGTTCGGAATGTATTTTGGAGGTCCGTAGCTCAATTAGGCTTGAAATGCCGAAGGTTGAAATTTGGCGAATCCGAACGATAGGTGAGATTTTGATCCGGGGGTCGGAATGGAATTCCGACAATTTCTGTAGCTTCGCTATGTGATTTTGAATATGTCCGCAAATTTTCAGGTCATTTGGACGTCGTTTGGTTGGGTTTTGGATTGAATGTTAGTTTTGAAAGTTTTGAAGAAACTTAGGCTTGAATCCGTGTGTAATTGGTGATTTTGATGTTTAGGATGGTGTTTTTATGATTGGAACAAGTTCGTATCGTGTTTTGGAATATGTTGGTGGTTTTCGTTGGGGTCCCGGAGGCCTCGGGATGAATTCGGACCATCATCCGGCATTTTGGAACATGAAAAGTCTGCAGAAAAACTGCAGATCACTGGGCAAGATTTAAGCCATCGCGTTCGCGAGGGCCTTGTTCGCGTTCGCGTAGGCTGGGTGCTACAGAGCATCGCGTTTGCGTCCAATCCATTGCGTTCACGTAGTGGAAGAAGGGGAGGCACCGCGTTCGCGATCCCTGTGTCGCGTTCGCGAAGAGCAAGGCGGGTTGGATGAGAAATAAGGTCATCGCGAACGCGTGGACTAGCGCCGCGTTCGCGAAGGGTTAGCCGGCTGTGCATCGCGGACGCGAGTGGCGTCACGCGAATGCGAAGGGTAAATGGGTTAGAGCATCACGAACGTGTGACAGGCCACGCAAACGCGATGAAGGAAAATGTCTGGCAGTGAGCTTAAGTTCAGAACATAACACCCGCGACCCCCATACACAAAAACGCCATTTTTGAGCTCCAAGAGAGGATTTTGAAGGGGAAACGCTGGGATATCATCGGGAAATCATCGGGGGTAAGTTTCTTGACCTTAATTCGTTGGTTTATCATGAAATCCGTGATTATTTCACTGAAATTGGAAGATTAAAGGTGGGTTTGAGCCCTAGGCCTAAATGTTAGAAAATCTCTTATTTGAGTGGGCAAATGGAGTCCGATTTTGGTAAATTTTATATGCCTAGACTCATATTGAGATAAGGAACCCGAAAATATAATTTTCGTGATTTTTCGATAAGCGTACCAAAAGTCGGGTTTTGGCAACTTGTGGGTTTTGGTATATTTTGAGTTATTTTGATTGGGTAATGCCCAATTGGCCTATTTTGATGTGATTCTATTGATTTTTATCGGATACTACACTTGTGGAGGCCGACATTCACGGCAAGAGGGTTATTTCTTAGCGGTTTCGTACCGGAATTGAGGTAAGTGGCTTGTCTAACCTCGTGTGGGGGACTTTCACCCCTAGGATATTATTGTGATACTTTAAATGCCTTGTACGCGAGGTGACGGGCGTGTACATGCGCTGGTTGTTGAACACATACTTTACTCAAAATGTTCAATGAGTGATATTCCTGTTCTTAGTTGTTAAATTCGATATTCCTACCCGGTAGTAGTTAGAAAAGCATGATTAGATAGAATCTAACTGTCTAGTTGCTTAATTGACTTACTTGAGTTTTCTTGGTAATCGCTGGCGCTGTTCATCGGCGAAGTTATCATTAAGCATATTATACTTCTCTTTGTGTATTCCTTTACTTGCTGTGGTTATGGACTACGGGTTCGATTCCCGAGATCCTGAGCTTATTGAAATATGGACTACGGGTTCGATTCCCGAGATCCTTAGCTTATTGAAATATGGACTACGAGTTTGATTCCCGAGATCCTGAGATTATTGAAATATGGACTACGGGTTCGATTCCCGAGATCCCGAGCTTATTGAAATATGGACTATGGGTTCGATTCCCGAGATCCTGAGATTATTGAAATGTGGACTACAGGTTCGATTCCCGAGATCCTGAGATTATTGAAATGTGGACTACGGGTTCGATTCCTGAGATCCTGACTTATTGGTAGGGACAGCGGGTTCGATTCCTGGAGATCCTGAGTTATTGAAATATTATTGAGACATGGGCTGCGGGTTCGATTCCCGGAGACCCAGAGGTACTGAGAATCGGACTGTGGGTTCAATTCCCACAGATCCTGGATTTGTTTATTTGAGTTGGTTATTTGTTGTTAGTTTAATTGTAGACAGTTGCAGTAATCATCATAATGTTGTTATTTCGGAAATTATTATCATTTAAACTGTTTATTTTGTTATCATCATTATATTATTGTTTTCTCAGTAGGGCCCTGACCTACCTCGTCACTACTCCATCGAGGTTAGGCTTGGCACTTACTGAGTACCGCCGTGGTGTACTCATGCTACTCTTCTGCACACTTTTGTTGTGCAGATCCAGGTACATCAGAGCAGGCTCGTACTAGGTGATTCCGCAGCTTTCTGGGAGACTTCGAGGTATGATCCGCTACGTCCGCGGATCCGGAGGCTTCCCTTCTATTCTAGTAGTACTAGTTGACATTTTTCTTCATGTCGTTGTTAGATACTCTTTACACATAGAGCCATAGTTGTATTTCCCTTTTTGTCTGTGTTACCGTGGGGTTCCGGATCTTGGTAGTGTTTTATTCATTGTGTGATGGATGTATGTGCCAAGCGGCACGGATTACATATCTTTTATGCTATTTTTCGTTGTTTCTTATTTAAGTATTTATAACTTGTATATTCCGCAACGTGTTAGGCTTACCTAGTCGTGGGGACTGGGTGCCATCACGACATGTTCACAATTGGTGAACTAGGGTCGTGACAAGGATGGAGACGCTATGTCTAAAAATCACAACTAGGGGTTAGGGACCCTATGTTGGCAAAGGCGACTAGGGGATGGACACCCTATGTCTAAAATCTCAACTAGGGGTCCGAGAACCTATGTTGGCAAAAGACGACTAAAGGATGGAGACCCTATTTCTAAAAAATCTCGACTAGGGGTTGGAGACCCTATGTTGAAAAAGTCAACTAGAGGATGGAGATCCTATGTCTAAAAATCTCAACTAGGGGTTGGCAAAAGGCGACTAGAGGATGGAGACCATATGTCTAAAAATCTCAACTAGAGGTTGGAGACCCTATGTTGGCAAAAGGCGACTAGAGGATGGAGACTGTATGTCTAAACATCTCAACTAGAGGTTGGATATCCTATGTTGGCAAAAGCGGACTAGGGGATAGAGACCCTATGCCTAAAAATCTCAACTAGGGATTGGAGACCCTATGTTGGCAAAAGAGCGACTAGGGGATGGAGACCCTATGTGTAAAAAATCTCAACTAGGGAGTGGAGATCCTATGTCGGCAAAAGGCGACAAGGGAATGGAGACCCTATGTATAAAATATCTCAACTATGGGTTGGAGACCCTATGTTGGACAAAGGCGACTAGGGGATGGAGACCCTATGCCAGAAATTTCAACTAGCTGTTGGAGACCCTATGTTGGCAAAAGGCGACTAGGGGATGGAGATCCTATGTCTAAAAATCTCAACTATGGATTGGAGACCCTATGTTTGCAAAAGGGAGACTACGGGATGGAGACCCTATGTCTTAAAAATCTCAACTAGGGAGTGGAGTCCCTATGTTGGAAAAAACGACTAGGAAATGAAGACCCTATGTCTAAAAAATCTCAACTAGGGGTTGGAGACCTTATGTTGGCAAAAGGCGACTAGGGGATGGAGACCCTATGTTGGAAAAAAGTGAGTAGGGGATGGAGACCCTATGTCTATAAATCTTAGCTAGGGGTTGGAGACCCTAAGTTGACAAAAGGAGACTAGGGGATGGAGACCCTGTGTCTAAAAAATCTGAACTATAGGTTGGAGACCCTATGTTGGCAAAAGGAGACTAGGGGATGGAGACCCTATATCTAAAATCTCAACTCGGGTTTGGAGACACGATGTTGGCAAAAGGTGACTAGGGCATGGAGACCTTATATCTAAAATTCTCAACTAGGGATTGGTGACCATATGTTGGAAAAGCGTAAAAATAGAGATTGGGGGTCCTAAGCTACCATTTTTTCTTTTGAATTTTTCTTTTTAACTCTTTTTTTTTCTCTTTTTATTTCATGGAATGAGTATATGAAAGAAAGCGTTTGGAGGGGACTTCCTTTATGAATCATTGCTGCAAAGATGTTTTTAGCCGTTGCACAGTTTCTTTTAGTGGCACCTGCTTCTTGCAAGGTTGCTTTGGATTGGGGCTCCTAAGCTACCATTTTTTCTTTTGAATTTTTCTTTTTAACTTTTTTTTTAATTTTTTCTCTTTTTATTTCATGGAATGAGTATATGCAAGAAAGATTTTGGAGGAGACTTCCTTTATGAATCATTGCTGCAAAGCTGTTTTTAGCCATTGCACAGTTTCTTTTAGTGGCACCTGGTTCTTGCAAGGTTGCTTTGGATTGCACCTCTTTGATGTTTTCAAACAAAGAATAATTGTTAATTTGAAACGGTGGTTGGTTTTGTGGCATTGATTGTTTTGATCACTTGATCTTGGCCCTTTCAACTGCAACTGGTTTCTTCTAGAATACCGATTTCATTTTTAACTCCAGAGAAAATCTGGATTTTCCAGACTTTGTCATGATGATTGGTCGGTGGAACTCAACCTTTTCGACTTTGTCTTGCCTTCGTAGGCCTTTCCCTTCCAATTTCTTTTTTTTTGACCAATATATGACTTTATTGATAGTGGGTCTGTATTTTAGTTCCGAAACCTGGTATAGGTCCAGTACTATATTTATGACTTGTTTGTTGAATTTAGTGAGAAACGGAGTTGGTTGGACGTGATTCAGACGTCCGATTGTGAAAATAAAAGTTTTAAAGTTTTCTTGGAAATTTCATTTGATTTGGTATTCACTTTAAAGTTCTAGGTGTTATTTTGGCAATTTAATCGTGTGAGAAAGTTTGTATGATGTTGTTGGACTTGTGTGCATGTTTAGTTTGGAGCCTTGAGGGCTTGGGTGTATTTCAAATAGGATACAAAGAGAATTGGACTTATAAAACATAGCTGATGCATCTTAGTTTCTAGCGTCTACTGTAGATCTCGCATTTGTGAGATTTGGCTCGCATTTGCGATCCTGGTGGCATGGAAAGGAGTACTCGCATTTGCGAGGTAAAAGTTCGCATTTCCGAACTTGTCATTTAACTTTTGCAAAGGTAGAGTCGCATTTGCGACTCAACACTGTTTTGAGTATCTTTATATTTGTGAGGGCAGCAACGTTCGCATTTGTGGCCATTTTATCGCATTTGCAATCACTAGGATTTGAGAAGAATTAACATTTGAGACCTCTTTTTTTCAATTGCGACATCTACAACTGAACCTATATGCATTAGACATGATTTTTGTTCATTCTTCCAATTTTCAAAGCAAGAAAATCGTATAAGCAATTTTCCCAAGCAATGTTCTTCCCCAAATCTTTGGTAAGTGATTCTAACCCCTTTTCCTTAAATGTTTCAATACATTTTCTAAGATTTCAACCTTAGATATATTGTTTTCATAGTTGAAATCGTGGATCTGGGTAGAATTAGAGATTATTGTGAAATTAGGAGAAGTGCAAGGCTGCGAACACCATGTAGCTATAGTGCCGTCTCCAAAAGACCCCCTGGAAAATAATCAGTGCTCGCTATCGCAACCCGCAGCTCCTCGATCCTCACACAATGTGCAGGGAGTAATATGATTGCTCTGGCTTAGTAAGTAATAAGAATAAATGGAAATTGAGCAGTAAGAAATAAGATAATTCCACGTCATAGTTCTATTGTAAGTACAATATGTTTCCAAAACTTTATATGACAGATTTCAAATACTCTTGCTTACATTTTGTTGATCTAACAAACTTTTTGATAAGAACAAGTAAGGGAACCTAACTTAATTTGGATTGTTCCAAACATCAACGAACTTTAGAAAAAGATGAACTATTACAGATTCAGAAGTTAGGAACCAAATAAGGACCTGATGCTCATGTATTTCCTATATAGCAATACAAAGTCATTTGGACACAGCTGGAACTGAAGTGACTGGAAGCACTATTTCTGTCGTACTGGACCACACTGTTAGCCCGCTCATTCTTTAACCAAACAAGTACTCACATAAATTCTTATGATGCAATCAAGATGTATCAAATTGGCTTTATACAAAAACATCACTGGAAGGTTTCTGTTTCTTATTCAAGCTTCTAGCAAAAATAGAAAAATCATTCTTTCAAGCTTGAAGAATAAGGTTGAACGCCACTACAAATCAGTTCCTAAAAGATTGATCATTGGTATCATAGTTGAGTTGTAAACTTGTTATTGTACTTACAATATCTCCTAAATCGCTTACTTAGAAGTTTACTGATTAAGAATCCTCTTGTAAATCCTCAGACTCGTTGAGTTTAGGTTGTGACTAGATTTAGTCAATAAGAAAAGTCTTTGTAATCGTAGAGTTTCAAAGTGCCTTGTGGTGACAGCACCACAAGTTAGAAAAAGCCTTTGTCACTAGGATAGCCACAAAGTGGCTTATGGTAAAGGTACAAAAAGTTTGTTTAAAGTCTTTGCAATTGGGAGTATTGTAAAGTGGCTTGTAATATTTAAGATTACAAGTTAGTGAAGTTAAAAGCCTACAAGGTAGGTCATGGTTTTTTGATCCCCTTGTGCGGAATTTTTCCACAGAAAAATCTTTGCCTCATTTTTGTACTGCTTTACCAAGTGCTCTCAGTAGAAACTTGTAGAGGACCACGTACTCTATGATTTTGTAGACCCATGCAAACTAATAATTGGTATCAGAGAGGGTTCTTCCTATAAAACTTACACCTAGGAATGATCCTCATGGCGGCTCCACAAAATCTTGAAGAACGTCAATCCATATATGACCTACCCAAGTTTGATGGAAAATTCTATTGGTGGTGGAAAGTTAGAATGCATTATTTTATCATGGCTAAGGATTGCAAGCTTTGGGATGTCATCTATGATGGTCTGTTTGTTCTAATCAAGGTACTTAATGAATTTCCATTTTCAATAAAAAAGACCAGCGAACAATACACTGAAGCACACAAATAAGCGATGGAGAAGAATTTTCGTGCCAAGAAAATCCTGGAAGATAGTTTGGAACCTAAAGAGTACGACAAAATCTCTACATGCGACACTGTCAAGGAAATATGGGAGGCTTTGCAAATATCTTATAAGGGAACTATACAAGTAAAACTAGAAAAATCTAATACTGATGATAGTTCTACGATGATAGTTGAAGGCGAGGAGATTGGATATGACTTAACACTTGCTTTGATGGCTCAATTAGACAATGATGAAGACAATGGCAACGAAGAGGTAACTTTTAGGGATGATCAGAGAAATCTGAAATCCTATTCTCCAAAAAAACTTAGTTTTGGGAGTGGTGGCCTTAGAGGCCACTTACACATTAGAGGGTCTTCATTGAGCAGGATCTACTTCCTCACAAACTAAATGTCAATAGTCAATTCAATGAAAGAGTAAGGTGGCGGTTCTTCACCAGCAACTTACCAAATGCCAATAAACATTTGGTCAATGAGTTTTACGCTAATGTCGCCCATATAAAAAAGAGAACATTTTTTACCAAAGTGTGAAAGAAAAAGATTAAGTTTGATGGAAAAAACTTGAATGATTATGATGGGCTCAATGATGAGGATGAGTCCTTGTATCTTGAGAAGGTGTCTATGGATGAGTTAGCCCACCCGTGGATTGCATGAGTGATTGCTCTTCTGCGGACTACTCCAGTTTGGTTGACACCTGGGGTCTCGATCTACAAGAATACTCTGAGCTTCGAGGCGAAGGGTTGGGAGACTTTAGTGTGCACCAGGTTAGACCCCACAACAAATACTAGTGATATGCCGGTCTCCTGGGCTATTATTGTGGGGGATGTCATGGCAAGGTGCCTGATCAGTATCGGGAATAGTATGGCCAGGGTGATCACCAGAGTGGTTAAAAAGAATTAGAGCTCATGCCCTTTCCCAAACATCCTCACCATGTACCTAGAGGATAAAGAAATAGAGGAAAAGGACTCTGACACTAAGGGGAAACCAAAGAGGCCATTTTCTTATTACATCCTTCAAGATTCAAAGAACCCCAAGTCTAAAGGCAAATCCACCCCTTCCACTAGCCATTCCATGCCCAGCCACATCCTCCTTCTGGACCATCTACTTCTATGCCTTTTTCGGTGCCTTGTTCATTAGCATACCCTCTAACTGCACTGAGGGTTAACCAGACTCTTTCTAGCATCAACAACTGGATGGAGGCAGCTACAATAAAGTTGTCTATCCTATCAAGCACAGTAAAATCCTAGTTAGCTCTGGCATAGCCTCAAGTGCATGCTTCAGTAGAGGAACCACTAAAAGAGCTTCTAGAAAATTAGAATAATCTCCTAGACAACCAGAAGCTGATCATGGCCACTTTGGAAGCACAAGGAAAATCTATCACGGACCTGTGCAAACAAACAAAGAAAATGAAGAAGACTCGAGCCTCAAAGCAGTCAGTCAAGATGGTGAGGAAGGAGGTTGAAAAGATAAGATCAACTGGAGACATCCCATTGGACCTACTCTTAGACGAACCAGTTCCAGCAGCTCAAGTAATGTATGCACTAGAGAAGGAGACTGATAGAGAGACCAAGAGGAGAGGGGTGATCCCCGAACCGATGAGTTGGAGATGGAGCTGGACGACCCCGAGGCAGGTGACTCAGGCTAGCCACAGGACCCGGCTAGGGATCCCATGCAGACAGAGGCATCATAGGGAGTTTCTTCTTAACTCTCTATCTTTCCCTTGTTCTACTTTTGTTGATATCATTGAGGATAATGCTAAATTTTATTTGGAGGGGGTGGCCTTATTTGGATTTTGATGATGATTTGGATGTTAATTTATAATAACCTTGATACTATTTCTTTTCTTTATTTTTTTACTTATCGTACTCTATTTTTGTACTTTTGGTATGTATATCAAGTTACCTTCCCGATACCTTTCCATGTATATTTTCATTCCCCTTTTAATGTATATTCATCTCAATCACCTATTGTACATATTCAGTTTACTTTCCGTGTTTTACTTTATAACTTCTTTTGTAATTTTCCTTAATAGCAAAGCTTCTTATTTCATTTAGTAGTTTCTTTTTTCAAATTTATAGTTTCTTACTTTTACAAATTTTTGTGATCAATAAGCCTTTGATTTTCTTAATGCCACGACTCTTTCCAAAGGTAGAGTTTATGTGAACCGGGTGGCTCTTTCCATTGATGGATGTCATGACAAATTTTTTAAGGGTTTGAGTCTGTATTCTTTATGTTTTTGTGTAAATAGTAGTAATGAATAAAAATGTCTCGGGCAAAGCTTCACTTGGTCCTAGCACATTTACTTATGACCTTATGATTAGAAATAAATTAATTTGCAAAGAATGGTGCTAGTTGTGACCTTTTGACTCTTGTGTTGACTAAATAATCATCATGTGATTTTAAGGAGCCATTTGTGTTGCTCAATCTTAGCTAGGGTTGTTGTGGGACCTCGACTCTATTCCCTTTAGCAATCCAACAACTTGTGAGATGAGGTATTGATTTGCAATCCCATCCCAATAAGTCTAGATATTGCCTAAATGTTTGTCTAGGCACAATTCCTAAGTGTAGATCGTCTTGAGATATGATCATAGGCTCTCCCTATTCCAAATTGAGACTTGAAAGCACCCATTACCCACCAAATATGATACCCCTAGTCAACCCCGTTGATATATAACCCTTGTTCTTTCAATAACCATGATATAAGCCTTTATCCATTCTAAAGTTATCCTCTCTTGGCACCCGATCTTTCCATAGAACAATTGGAAAAAACATAAGTTTGGGGGGAGAAAGAAGGAAATCAAAAGTGATAAAAGGTACAAAATGATGAAAAGGGAAGGCAGAAAGAAAAACAAAGAAAGCCAAAAAGTAAAAAAGAAAGTGTATAAGATAGAAAATGAAGTGATTCAATAAAATCAATGAGGAATGGCTTGAAATGATTATAAAGGAGAAATATTATTGTCATGAACAAGAGTGACAACGTGTCTCTCTAGTCCACTAAGGAAGAAGTAAATGACTCAACAAGTCAAAAAAGTGTGAGCCCAAATGAGAAAACGAAGTGCTTAAGGAAAGATGAAACCTTCATAGATCAATATATGCTACATTTAACCAAAAGCCTTCATCATTTGCTCAAAAGCCCTATATGATTTCGGTTTGAGTGAGCTTACATTAGTGGTAAATCACATTAAGTTCATGCTTATAGTACTTATAGCCGGACTTGTGACGTTCACTTGTGAGAGATGAGTGTGCTTTTTCACAATACTTGTTTTGTATGCTTCAATTGTTAAGTGAGATTTTGCTTATGTAGAGTGGAGGATAAAGAGTTTAGTTTCCACAATGACATACATAGTAGAGCGAGTTTCCTTGATCAGCTAAGTCAACTCTTGATGCTCTTGTGTCGCACTAGTGCCATGGTGCTAAAAATGTTGTGTATTGTTGATAATGCATTTGTGTTGAGGGAAATTGTTAGTCCCAATTGATGCTTGATGAAGTCACCTTATAACAATTAAAATTTTCCTTTATTTTATCTTGTGGAGGTGGGAATTACTTCATTTGCTTGAGAAAAAACAAAAGGTTATGTTTGGGGGAGTTGATAACTATAGATTCTAGCCTATATCATTCTCTCTCTTTTTCTTAGATTTTGGATAAAAAAGGTGTAAAAGTATTCTCATTAACAGACTTATTATACTTGGAGGTTTTGGTCCAAATGAGGAAAGAAAGCCATAACCAACTCATGAAGGAGTTAAAATTGCACAAATTTCAAGCTGAGATAAAAGAGCTGACCGCAAAGGAAAAGAGTGACCGTGGAAGGTCCACCACCGAAGCAGTCACAGTTACGCTAAGAGCGGAATTGAGGTTCAGTGAAGGAGTTTTGGATACAGACATGGATTGCTGACCGTGATGAAATAGCTCAGCCGCAGAATACCTAACGTGGTCGTGGTGAAAATTCTACTGAGAGCAAGATAAAGAATCAGAGACCTTGCAATATAAGCTCAAAGGAAGAGTGTGTTCCACGAACATTTAACGCGGCTGCGATTAAAGACAACACTAGTGCGGTAGAGTGTATGTTGTCTACGAAACTGTTAGAAACAAAGCGTCTACCAGACTATGTAGAGAACCGGCTTCTCAAGAAGTTTCCACTGAAAATACTGAGAAACCAAACTGTATAGCGATCTGGTCCTATATCAGTTGGTACAATGCTAACTGTGGAACCAGTATGTAGATGAGACACAGGATAAGTTCCCACTATATAGAGAACCAGATTCTCTAGCAGTTCCTAGTGTGAGCAACAGACTGTGCAACAAGTCACTACAGGGAATTAGATTCACCAATTGTTACAACAGTCTCGATAAAAAGTAAAAAATACAGAGGATTTTTACGTGGAAAAATCCCATATAAGGGGATAAAAAAACCATGACCTACACTTATAGGCGTTTAACTTCACTAACTTGTAATCTACCTATTACAAGTCACTCTACATTTATTCCTATCTCAAAGGATTTACTAACTTGTGGTACCTTTACCACAAGCCACTTTGTGACTATCCTAGTTACAAAGGCTTTTTTAACTTGTGATGCTATCACCACAAGCCACTTTGTAACATTACGATTACAAAGGCTTTGACTAACTTGTGATGTTTCCACAACAAGCCACTTTGCAACACTATGGTTACAAAGGCTTTTGTTTATGACTCAACCTAATAAACGCTTCTTAGAAAGATGGATAGGAGTTACAATGAAGAACAAATAAAGACTTAACAACCGAAGGACATAAAATATATTTGATCTTGGATCAGGTTCTTCAGGTTGAAGCATCTTTGTTCTTGAGAGAGGTTGTTCTTGCACTTGAGAGAGTATTATCATTTTTGATTTTGCAAGTCTTAGAGTGAGGGACCTTGTGTCGTTAACCAGGTTTATATTACCTAAGACATCACCTTAGTGATTTCAATTCTCAGTGGCTATGTCCAATCTTGGTTAGTGCATGCCCCTTCTCAATGGGAAGTGACTACTGCACTGTCTGTAGAACTGTTGCGTGTATAGTTGCAGCAGGCACTTTCTTCAGTTTTTTTCCAACTGTACCGTTGACTTTTCTTCTGTTAGGGGAACACCAAGGTATCAGGTCCCTAATCCGGTTCCTGTGATTCTGAAGGCACACTACCCAACTTATCACGAGTCATTCAACTTGAATGACTGTACCAGGTATGCTTCAGGTCCTTCATCTAGTTCTCTCATGAAGTAAAGTGTTTTTCCTTCCTTGATAGTATTACTGCATGTGTGACATTACCTAAAATGATATAAGAAAGGTAGGTAAAGAGCCTTGCACAGAACATTGACTGTTGTGCAGTAGCGTATGTAGGCAACAACTTTCTTGCTAGAGAATTGACTTCATACAGTCTCCTCGGGAACTAGTAGTGACCTGTTATCTGAGTTGTTCCTTCCGCTCTTTCTCACTTGAGTCATTGTTATCACCTTTGAGTGCTCGATTCTTTTCTTTCATTGGTTCTCTTATTCCACTATCTATCTTCCTCTACATATCGTAGGTCTTCAGATTCCAACCATTTCTTCTATGGTCAGCTCCTACAAGTCTCCTTGCTTTCCCAAGGGCTGTATCCCAGCCTAGAACATTGTGATCTCAAGGTCTTGTAAGTGTGAAACAGGTTCCTTATCTGGATAGTAAGTTTGTTAGATCATCAAAACACAAAGTAAAGTACATGTGCCCAAGGTATTCTAACCTATTAATTTCTCCCTTTTTGATAACGACAAACTTAAAATTGATATTCCCCCTGAGAACCAAATCTCCATATGGTTCCCCAAACAATCAGCCATATTCTCCATGAAAACCGAACCTAAGGAGCCGATCAAAACATGTTCCTCAAGACTATTTGGCAAATCATAAAAACTCAAAGTTCCATAACTTATCAATATTTCCACCTTTTGATGATGACAAACCCTGAATTAATATTCCTCTTGAGAACCAGATTACTCACATGTTTCCTATGGATCAGACCTATTATCAATATTTTATTAGCAGCGTTCCCCCCTTACGAAGTAGAGCGATCTCTTGAGAACCAGAGAACCAGATTCCTCTTATGTTTCCCTGCATTATACCATTGATACCACCCCCTGTGAAGCAGATCCATCTTTTATGCATGTTGACACCTATATAACTTCTCCCTTTTGGAATCATCGAAAAGAATAACAGAAGTACTACTAAAAATAAGTTCATCAACATTAACTCAGGCCACTTGGGCAACACAACATAAACAATAACAATAACAACAAGTGAATGTCAGTGCCCAAAATAGAGTGATTGCCCTTGGTGGATTAATTATGATAAAAGCACGGTAGTTTCAACAATACATAATATGATAATTTAAAAACTTAAGTAATAATGTCATCAAATATAGGAATCCAAAGAAGGTGAGAATTCAAGGGAATTTGGAAAGAGTGAAGGGCATAGATCACTGGGCGGGAAGAAAAGTAAGAGGCTAAGGATTTGATGAGCTTGTCCATTTGTTCATTTACTCTCCTTTGATCAATGATCATCTGTTATCTCAGTTCATTCACCTATTTCCTCAGTCATTCATTCTCACCCTTCAACTTATCATTCTATTCTGTTGAGGGTCCTCGAGGACCATGTTCTCAACCTATATGAGTATGTTGAGCCATCAATTAGCACACTAAGAATTCCCAAAGTATCGTCTCATAATGAATAGACTCAGTCCCATGCACATATAGCATCATAATATCACATAAAATATAAAAGTTTTTACTTTTTCAACAAAAGCATTAGGACTTGTAGGAACAAAGAGGTGATTTCATTTTTTAGAACTTAACAATGTGAAGAGGTTCATCCATTTTTCAGCATTATCAGAGTCAACATTCTGCCTTACAGCACCTTTTGAGACTTCAACTTCTTCTCCCTCCAAACCTAATGGCTCAACCGTTTGTTTTTGTAAGGAAGCAGGTTCATCACTTACACTACTCTTACTATCGCTGAGCACCATGTCTCCCTCTTCTTCTTCTCAATTTATTTTACCCTTATCATATGCTGTATCTTTCTCAACCAAAATTTTGTTCGTTTTTATTTTTTATATATTTTTTTAAAAATTCTTTCTGACAAATGGAGATTTTTTTCACTTATCCTCTGTTCCACAATCACCACATCAGCAAGTCACACCACTTCATAATCAATCAGCCTACAATTCTCAATCCTGTTTATTGGATTGGAAGTCCGTTTAAACACATAACTCAAGGAGAAAAAGATCATCGTTAAATTGACTTTATGAGAAGGACTTAAGGAATCATGCTCCTCATTCAGTCCTCATATTTTCCAATTTCTCCATACTTCAAAACTTCCACAAATCCGACCACAACTTCAGCCTCATGCTTTAGAATATTGGATCTACCATGTTCCCTTTCGGTTACACTTCCATCAAAATCTACCAAATACTTCTTGGGTTTCTGATTCTGATGGAGTTAGGTTTTTTTGGAAAGAGAGAGAGTTGGATTCAGCTCTGCCATATTCGTAAAGAAGGATTACTTTGAGACAAGGCTGCTTCTAGTTTTGAAGAAAAGAATCTATTTTATGTGGGTGTAAGATAGAGAAGTTCCTTTTTAGGGAAACATGTCAGTTCAGAAAAGGTTTTAACATTTTGGACTTCAAAAGTTAGGAGGAGAGTCAGGAGAAAGACAGAAACAAATTAATGACATGACACTTCAGTAGCTAAAAGGCATATAAATAATGAAGAGACTACTAAACTAGGACAGTAACCAGGTTCTTTGACAGTTTTTGAATATTTTGAGCTAAAACTCCTAAAACTGCAAAGTCAATCTTGTATTTATGCTGAAATTGCCCTATGTGTATACATGTAACAATATAGATTTGATTTATATGTTGTTGAAAAATACTTTTTAGCATTGTACCTTTCGTTCTTAACATAGACAATCATCGAGGGACCAAGTTCCTTCAGGCCATTTTGGAGATTCAATTGTATCTCCTTCATCCTTCTACTTAACTTGACTCATCATCAGAGCAGTCTTTCCATCTACAATATCTATTGCTTACCAGGAGCATTTGTGAATTCTCCATCTTCATCTGCTTAGTTTATTGACCTTTTTGTCCATCAGTTTTAGAACAAAACATTTGCATCCAAAGGCTCTCGGGTAGGTCAACTTGGCTTTGGCTTTTCTTTCATTGACAAGTTCATCGAGAGAGTTCTTGAGGAGAGACCTGATCATGCATTTGTTAATCAAGTAGCAAGCAATGTTGACTGCTTCAGCCCATGAACCAGGTCCTCCAAAACCAACTTGCTCAACAAGTAGAAACTCACATGCCCAGTCATCTTCATCATAATTTAGCATCATCATTAATGACACTTAGGCATGTTAGATCACCACCATGCTGGGACTTAAATTCAGCAGTTTAGACATTATTGTATCTTTTGACCACAAACACCACTTCAGTAGTCACAAAATTTGTGACTGCATATCTTGGACAATAATTCCACTTTATTTCCCTTTTCATATATGTGAGAAACACTTAAAAGACTTTATTGCAGGCCATTAATAGAGTACACATTTTCAGTTGAGTGAATGAGTGACATCCCAATCCTTTCTACTCCTATAGTGTAAACCTTTAGCTATTTCCAAAGGGAACACTCTCTCCTTGTAGGGCTATAAGTGAAAGGAGATCATTTATACTTCCAGTCATGCGCTCTGAGCAGCCGCTATCCATGTACCATTTTAGGATGCTCCTATTCGGTGTTCCCTTCACAAAAAAATCAGGGGTTAGACTTAGAAACCCAAATGAGTTTGGATCACTTGTTATAATAGAAAGGGTGGATCGAACTTTGTTTTGCCCATGCAGGAAGCACATATTTTGTTTTATGGGAACCAGGTTCCTCATTAACACGCCTCTTTTCAACAAAAACTTTATTTTTCTGCAATAATTGAATTTTTACTTTACATGAGTCTTTGTAAAGAGAAAAGGGGCGAATAAGGACTCTTTTGGTCCAAGCAGGCATTACACGATTTTTATGTGAAGGACCAGGTTCCGTAGCAGTAGTTACCTTTTCAGCAAAAACTTTATTTTTCTATTGGGACTGAATTCTCACCTTACAATTTTCTTTAAAGTGTTGGTGTTGCCACAGTGAATGCAAAGCCAATTGTCAGGTACAGTAACGTACTTTCTATGAGAGTTGTAGGGAGTCTTTTCCTGTTGGAACCCGATTCCCTGCCTATTTCCCATATTGTTTTTGTACAAGGCAGTGATAGCATTAGAGGACCAGGTCCACTTGAGCGATTATTCAAGATCGCTTTTCAGTCTACCTTGTTCTTCTTGAAGTTGTTTGTTTTTCTCAAGCTCCGCACAAAAACTATACTTTAGTGAATTTAAATCACTTTCAAGCTTAATGTATAATTTACTTGCAACTTCCTTTCCCTTTTGGGTGTTCCCAAGCATACTTTCCCTTTTTAGTTCCTCAATTGTTTTCTTTAAGTTTATACACATAATTGATAGGTCATTTCTCTCATGCTCAATCTTAACAACCTTCTCTATTAAAACCTCTTTCTACTTTCTAACACACTCAATGGTCTCCTTTTGATTGAACACAACAACCACTAGATTATCTCTCTCATGTCCTATATTTGCAATTTGTTCAGTTAAGGCAACTTTTTCTTTCTTCAGACTCTCAATAGTTTATTCTAAGTTTACAACCCAAACTTCTAGATCTTCTCTCGATTGTTCTACTTCTCCTAGTACCACAGTTAAGTCGTCTTTATCATTTATAAGACAATTATATGCATTAATTAAAATATTGGCCAAAGCCATAAGTTTTATTGACGAATAATACTTTAGATTTCTTTGAATATCAAAGAAGTTTACCTCATCATCAACTTCTTCTTCATCCTCATCAGATTTTGCCATCAATGCAAATATGGACTCATATATTACAGCTTTTCTTTCAATGACCATCATGGAGGTGTCTTCCTTTTCATTATCATCCTCAAATTCACTAGAGAAATCTCCCAGAAAGCTAGAGCTTGCTTTACAACAATGTCAGCGACATCTCTTCTCTTGAACTTTTTGTCGGGGACCATGTTCCCTTTACCCACCTTTTCACATTGTGTTCCTAATGGACCTGACTGTGGAGAGGAGAGTCTGTGATAAAATATCCTATTTTTCTACACTTGTGAAAACAATCGTATCCTTTATTGTTATGCTAGAGCTACGCTTCTTGTAAATGGATCGATTTCTACTAACTATTTTCTGAAATCATGGTGGCCTGTAGGTTGATCGACTTCCTCAAAGCCAGGTAGAGCATCCATATAGATCGTTTCTAGGTGTTAACCAAAGAACCTACAATGATACCAACTGTTAGAAACTTAGTGTCTACCCAACTGTATAGAGAAGCGGCTTCTCTATTAGTTTCCACTGAAAATACTGAGGAACCAAACTGTATAACGATCTGGTCCTATATTAGTTGGTACATTACTCACTGCGGAACCAGTATGTAGATGAGATACATGATAAGTTCCCACTGTATAGAGAACCAGATTCTCTAGCAGTTCTTACTATAAGCAACAGACTGTGCCACCCGTCAGTATGGGGAATTAGGTTCTCTAATTGTTATCATAGTGTCTCACCACAAAGTAAAGAACATAAGGATTTTTACGTAAAAAAATCTCGCACAAGGGGATAAAAAAAAACATGACCTACACCTGTAGGCTTTTAACTTTTCTAACTTGTAATCTGCCTATTACAAGCCACTTTACAATAATTCCTTTTGCAAAGGATTTACTAACTTATGTTACCTTTACTTGTGACTATCCTAGTTACAAAGGCTTTTTTAACTTGTGATGCTATCACCACAAGCAACATTGTAACTCTATGATACAAATGCTTTGACTAACTTGCGATGTTTCCACCACAAGCCACATTGTAACACAACGATTACAAAGGCTTTTTTAATGACTCAACCTAATCAATGCTTCTTAGAAAGCCAGATAGGAGTTACAATAAAGAACAAATAACAAAGACTCAACAACCTAAGGAGTTAAAATATCTTCGATCTTGGATCATGTCCTTGAGGTTGAAGCAACTTTGTTCTTGAGAGAGGTTTTTCTTGCACTTGAGAGAGTATTATCGTTTTTGATTTTGCAAGTCTTAGAGAGATATACCTTGTGTCTTTCACCGGGTTTAGATTACAAAAGACATCACCTTAGTGATGTCAATTAACAATGGTGATGTCCAATCTTTGTTAGTGCATGCCCCTTCTGTATGAGAAGTGACTGTTGCACTCTATGCAGAACTGTTGCGTGTATAGTTGCAGACAGTCACTTTCTACAGTTGCTTTCCAGTTGTACTGTTAACTTTTCTTAAGTTAAGGGAACACCAATGTATCAAGTCCCTAATCTTGTTCCTGTGATTCTTAAAGAATACTACCCAGATTATCTTGAGTTAATCAACTTGAACGATTGTATCAGGCATGCTTCAGGTCCTTCATCTAGTTCTCTCACTTGAAGTAAAGTATTTTACCTTCCTTGATTGTGTTTCTGCATGTGTGACAGTACTTACAATGATGTAATCAAGGTAGGTAAAGATCCTTCTTTGGAAAGTTGACTGTTGTGTAGTAGCGTGTGCAGGCAGCAACTTTCCTGCAAGAGAGTTGACTTCATACAATCTCCTCGAGAACTAGTAAGGACATACTATCTCAGTTGTTCCATCCGCTCTTCCTCACATGAGTCATTGCTATCAGCTTTGAGTAACAAATTCTTTTATTTTTTTGTTTCTCTTCTTCCACTGTCTATCTTCCCCTTCATCTCGCAGGTCTTCAGATTTCCAGCCAGCCCTTCTATGGTCAGCTCCTGCAAGTCTCCTTGCTTTCCCAAAGGCTGGATCACAACGTAGAACTTTGTGCTCTCAAGTTCTTGCAAGTGTGAAAAACGTTCCTTATGTGGTTCTGCATGGTAAATGTATTAGATCATCAAAACACAAAGTAAAGTACTTGTGCCCAAGGTACTTGTAACCTATCAATTTCCCCTTTTTTATGACGAAAAACTAAGAATTTATATTACCGCTAAGAGTTAGATCTCCATATGGTTCCCCCTACGTATCAACCATATTCTCAATAAAAATCGAACCAAAGAGCCGATCACAACTGGTTCCTCAAGACTGTTTGGAAAATTATCAAAACTCAAAGTTCCATATATTATCAATAGAAACCTAGCCTAGTGCCAATCTAAAATTGAAGAAATGTGGTCTACGCTTGCTTTTGCACGGCCGAAAGTTCACGCGCTAAGGCGCCCAGTATTCTATTGACAGTGATACCTCCGTAGGAGTATTTTTGTCCTATAATTTTAGCAGTGTATAAATAAATAGTTTTCAAATTTTTGGTCATCTTTTGTATCAGGGAGCTCGTGAACAGTCGTACTTTACTTTTTAAAGTAATTTTAGAGCATCTTTAGCTATTATTCTTAGATTTTATTCTTGCAATCAAATTTTATGGCTTATATTTCATCTCCATTTTGATTTCTACCTTGATTATGAGTTGCTAAACCCATTATCTAGAGTTGTTACCCAACCCTAGAGTGGGTGTTTATCGGGTCTTCTCTTTTAGCGCTTAATTATTTATGATTTAGTGATATCAAGTTTGATTCATACTTTAATTGTAGAATTGGTGGTTGCAAACATTAGTTCATGTCTTTATGACTTAGACTCTTCTTGAGAAAGAGGAACTATGTCTAGCAAAATTAGGCTAACACAGAATTAGGGTGCATTCAAGAGATTCATAGTCCCAATTAAAGGGTCTAACCTAGAGATAATAATACACGACTTGAGCCAATCTTACTTATATTATTTGAACGCCAAATTGGGCTTGAGAAATCCTATTAGGGAAAAGTCACTCAAACTACCAAGAGGTATAAAGTGAGTAGCTATGTGTAAAGGTTCTATCACAGGACCAAATATAAGAAGCTTGTCCTAAATTTTAGACCCCATTAGATACTCACCTAGGTGTAAGGCACTTCCCTAGTGCTTTTTATCGATTGAGAAAACTCTTACAAAAATATTGTACTTAGTTTATTTTTAGTAATCAATATCATTAAAAGTAGAATAAAAACAAATCCAAGCATGGTTAGAAGTGCAATTAAAAGCAACATGCATAGCTAGATTATATAAAACCCCAACTCTAAACCAATATTAACTCCTTGTGGAAATCGATCCCGACCCTTCAGGTAAATGCTGCATCGACCACTTCTTGCCATTATATAGTGGTGTAGGGGTTGGAGCCGATAAGTGATTTTCCATGTAAAAATCGCTATGTTTACTGTACTTCACGTTTAAGGAACACAACAAATAACCAAGTTTTCTGTAATTCATACGAGAGCTCAAACTAACAAAATAGTTATACTGGATAGTACTATATGTTTTGGTATAACTATATATATTATATTAATTTAAATCATTAATATATATGTTTACTTTATATTTTATATTTCAATTAAACAAAGTAAAAATAAAGCTTTTATTACTATACTTATCAGTCACTGTTTTAATAGTAAAAGTCCCTTATGATAAATATTTAAGTTTATTTTCTTCTTAAAATAATTAAAGACCTTGGTACTATCCTTTTTTGATAAATTCACACTCAAAAATAGTTCTTAGAAAGATTGGCCAAACACTATTTGTTCACTAAATATTGCAAAAGCACTTCTTAATGAATTGGCCAAACACAAACTATTTTGTCCAAAAGTACTCTTAGAGTGTGTTTGCTATGAAGGAAAAATATTTTTCAATTTTCTCATGTTTGGTTGGCTTAAATGTTTTGGAAAATATTTTCCTTATCAATATATTTTCCTCCAAATAGAGAAAAATATTTTCCTTATCAAAAGAAGGGAAAACATTTTCCAAAGCTATCAACATTTGTCACCCTCACCAACCCACCCCACCCCTTCTCCCAAAAAAGGTTTTTTTCTTTAAATTTTCTTTTTTCCGTTACCGTCCACCCTAGTACCCCTCCATCCTCCCTCCCCCCTCCCCTACAAAAAAACATTTACCTTAATTTTTTTTTTGTAATTTTAAATTTCTGTTTTTTTATTTTTCTGCATCACTCACCCCCGCACAATTTTTTTTTAATTTTTTTTATCATTTAAATTTTTACGTTTTTTCGTTTTACTCCCCCCAGCCTGCCCCCACACTTTTCCCACCCCCTCCCCCCCAAAAAATTTAAAATATATTTTTCTGTTTTTAATTTTATTATTTATCGATTTAAGGCTCCAAATTTTACAAGTTTCGAAATTGTGAGTTCGGAGGTTTATGTGTTTGAAAGTTTACGGGTTCAAAAATCCATTATTTTTTTCATTAAGTATAAAGCATCACATTAGTTCCTTTTGATTGTGTCAATTTTTAGAGACTCGGAAAATGGCGGGGGAGGGGTGGGGAAAGGTGGGAGGGGAGAGGAGAGTTGCATAAAAAGTGTTTTTCCTAAAAAATTATTTTTTACTCTCTAACTAAATAATATAAAATATTTTTCGGAAAATATTTGTTACTTGCCTACCAAACAAGAGAAAATAAGTTATAAAACCACTTATTTTCCATGAAAACATTTTCTAGGAAAATATTTTCCATGGAAAATATCTTCCTTCATACCGAACACACCCTTAGATAAGCACTTTTGAAAAAAGAACTTTACAAAATAAGCAGTTTTTGGCAGCTTTCCCAAACGAGCTCTTAGTGGTGGAAAAATGGATAAAATAAAGTTATCCATTTATATTATCCACTAAAAGTGAGTAGGATAATGAACCTTTTAAAAATAGGTTAAACATTGATAAGATCTGTATTATCTATTTAAAAATGGATAATCAATGTGTATAACTTTTATATTTGCAATGACTTAAATTGGGGATTTCTGAAGTTTGGGAGATTAGATATTCTCTAATGAAATAATTATATTCAAGAATTCATAGATATATATCCATATGATCCATCGATTAACGATTTTCTCTCCATCTTAAACATGGGTTAGATCAACTATTTTATCCATTTTACTATTAGCCCTTTTGGATATGTCTGTATCCTTGCATAAATGCTTTTTATTCACCATAATTTCCTTTTCTCTATAATTTCATCCTATTTAAATTTCATATGGTCAAATGAGAGAACCAGAGCGACCAATAAATACCTCAACAACAATGTCTCAACAATGTCAGGCTTGCCAATGAGAACCATTACTTCGATAAGACATTCACTTCCATAATTTCATGGGGATAAACTAATAATTGTGAACAATCACTTATCTATGGAAGCTTTTGAGTCTCAATATTGTATATCACATGCAGAACGAACTTTCTAGTAATGAAGCTGATGTAAATTCGTAGTTGTTGTTTTGTACTTTAATACCACACACAAGAGGGGGTGTGATTTATGTGCTCTCCAATTTTTGCTTAAACTGATTACGGAAGGACCTGGTTCTTCAAAGTATTCCTTAACCTACTATTGCAGAAATACTAAATGCAGAAAGTAAAGAATACAAGTACTTTACCCGGAAAACACCTAGGTTAAAAGGTGAATAAACCACGACCTAATTTCCAGTAGAATTTTTCCAAACTCTCCACTAAAATTACTAAGTCAAAAACTGCATTTACAACAACTCTTTTGTAAGCCTTGGACTAACTCTAATCCCGTTATATCACACAACCTCTAACTCTTGCGATAACTTCAAGTCTAACTCTAACTTGAATACTCTGAGTACCTATTACAATTTCCTCTAGATAAATCTGAAAGGTACAATATGAAAATGCCTAGTACAACAGAACTAGAATAAAAAAGATACTTGGAACTGGATCTTCTATCTGGTTCATGTGGCGTCAGGTTTGCACACTTGAATGACACATGACCTGCTTGCAAAAAGCCTTACTATTTCTCTAAACTCATGTTTAACTTTTGTTTTTATGTATTACCTGTGAAAGAGAACAACACTGATATTTATCGTGTTAGAAAGTAAAGATTAACTAGAATTCTGATGCTACTCTTCCTTGGTGATGAGTTCTTAATGATCTTAGCCTCTAACTCCTTCCCTTTCTGGAATAGTGTTATCGTTCAGTAAGGAGAATTTCTACTTATGAATTATGCAACATTTTTTATCAGAGGATATCAAATAACCAAGTTATGCTTATCAACTTCACGTGCATCCCACATGCTCCAATTTGCCCATTTTTTTTCACAGAAGGGATAGAACTGGTGTGACGACCCAAAGGGTCATCACTTGTTTTCTCAATCATTTCGAGCTTCTGAGGCCTTGAAAACCTCATTTATAGTTGCCTCGATTTGCGTGTGCAGTCCGGCGCGTGAGCCAAAAATTTTCTATGTTGAAATATATGAAATATGTGAAAAAATTAAAAAGTTTTGATATTAATATTGATATGGTTTACTTTGGTCAATATTTTTGGTAAACGGACCCGGACCAGTGATTCGACGGTCTCAGAAAATCTGTAGAAAAATATGGAACTCGGGCCTATGCCCGGAATCGAAATTCGAGGTCTAGAACACTAGTAAAAGAATTTTTCTGTTAAATTATTTTCTGAAAATGTTTAAGGAAATGAAACAGAAATTTGATAAAAAAGTAATGGTATTGGGCTCTGATTTTGGTTCCGACGCCCGGTACAAGTCATATATATTGGTTAAGCGCTTCTTGTAAAGTTTGGTTGAAAACGGACGTCGTTTGACGTGTTTTTAAATTGGAAATTTTGGAAGTTATGAAAATTTGAAAGAAATCTTGAGTTTTAAGTCACAATTCATTGATTTTGATGTTATTTTGGCGATTTGATCACGCGAGCAAGTTCGTATAATGTTTTTGAGTCAGTGTACATATTTGGATTGAATCCCCGAGGGCTCGGGTGAGTTTCAGATAGGTATCGGGATGGTTTTGGAATTGAAAATGCAGCAGAAATTCTGCAATTTTTGCACAAGGATTTTCTTCTATGCGACCGCATAGGTATAGCTGCGATCGCATAGAGAAAAGATCAGTGGTCCAAAAAACCTTCTATGCGATCGCAATAATACCCATGCGATCGCATAGCTTCAACTGTCCCTCCTATGCGTTCGCACAGTGACCTTCACAGTCGCATAGAGTAAATCTTGAGGACTAGAATTCCTTCTATACGATCGCATACCATTCCTTGCAATGGCATAGAGTAAGTTCAACCCCCCTGTAACGACCCGACCGGTCGTTTTAGAAAATTACGCCCCAATCCCTAATTTAACTGTTCCCCTAAGTTCATTTCTGCTATTGTGGGTTGCCGGGTGAGTTGGTTCCAAAAATTTGAGCATTTTGGGACACTTAGTCCCTAAATAAGAGCTTTGAAACTAGAAAACGGTCCGTAGCCGGAACGGTGTTAAGACGATCTCGGAACGGAAATCCGATGGTTCCATTAGCTTCGTTAGGTGATTTCGGGGTTAGGAGCGTGTTCGGAATGTATTTTGGAGGTCCGTAGCTCAATTAGGCTTGAAATGCCGAAGGTTGAAATTTTGGCGAATCCGATCGATAGGTGAGATTTTGATCCGGGGTCGGAATGGAATTCCGACAATTTCTGTAGCTTCGTTATGTGATTTTGGATATGTCCGCAAATTTTCAGGTCATTCGGACGTCGTTTGGACGGGTTTTTGATCGAATGTGCAATTCGGAAAGTTTTAAGAAATTTAGGCTTGAATTCGATGTGAATTATGGGTTTTGATGTTGTTAGACGTGTTTTGAGGATTTGAGCAAGTTCGAATGAGGTATTAAGATGTGTTGGTATGTTTGGATGAGGTCCCGGGGGCCTCGGGGTGTTTTCGGATGGTTAATCGGGAGAAACATGGAAAAATTGCAGAGCTGGTGCACTGCTTCTGTTGGTTCCGCTCCTGCGGACTTTTGGACGCAGGAGCGAGTCCGCAGAAGCGGACGAGGTGCGCAGGAGCGGGTGGTTCCGCAGAAGCGGAAGAATTTCCGCTGAAGCGGGGTCGCTGGTGCGAGTCTAGGATCGCAGAAGCGGACGAGAGAACCTGGGCATGGTCCGCAGAAGCGGACGTTTATCCGCTTGGGCGAGACCGCAGAAGCGGTCAGTTATGCGCAGGGGCGGAGTTGTCCGCAGAAGCGGATGCTTCTTCGCAGAAGCGGAGCCGCTTAAGCGGCCCTCTTGTTCGCAGAAGCGGAAATGGCCGGCCAGGCCTGGAAACCGCTGAAGCGACCCTTTGGTCGCGGATACGGGAGCGTAGAAGCGGAAAATGTTCCGCAGAAGCGAAAATCGCTGTAAGTAAGTGTATCAGAAGTTAGAAAATTTCAGAAACATTTTAACATTTGGGGGTCTCGGCTTAAGGGCGATTTTGGGCGATTTTGAGGAGGAAATCAAGGGAAAAACATCAGGTAATCATCTATGAACTCATATTATGATTAGTATTGATAATATCATGCAATTATATCATGAAAATGGAGGAATTTGGGGTAATTATGGAGGGTTTAGCCCTAGTCTTGGACTTTAGAAAATCAAGGTTTTGAATGGGCAAATGGAGTCCGATTTTGGAAAAATTGATATGCTTAGACTCGTATTGAAATGAGGGTTCCGAATATGTGACTTTCGTGATTTTTCGATAAGCGTACCGAAAGTCGGGTTTTGGCAACTTGTGGGTTTTGGTGAATTTTGAGTTAATTTGATTGGGTAATGCCCAATTGGCCTATTTTGACGTGATTCTATTGATTTTATCAGATTCTACACTTGTGGAGGCCGACATTCGTGGCAAGAGGGTTATTGCTTAACGGTTTTGTACCGGAATTGAGGTAAGTGGCTTGTCTAACCTCGTGTGGGGGAATTTTCACCCCTAGGATATTATGTGATAGTTGAAATGCCTTGTACGCGAGGTGACGGGCGTGTGCATGCGCTGGTTGATGAACACGTATTTTATTCAGAAATGTTCGATTAGCGATATCCCTGTCTTTGGTTGTTAATTTGATATTTTACCCGGTAGTGGTTAGAAGAGCATGATTAGGTAGCACTTAACTGTTTGGTTGCCTAACTGCCTTGTTTGAATTCCTTGTTAATTATTGGCACTATTTTTCGGTGAAGTTATAGTTGAGCATAATTATTTCTCTCTGTGGATTTCCTTAATTGGTTGTGTTTGTGGACTGCGGGTTCGATTCCCGGAGACCCAGGGCTGTGGGTTCGATTCCCAGAGACCCGACGTGATATTGGTAGGGACTACGGGTTCGATTCCCGAGATCCTGAGTTATTTATTGGTAGGGACTGCGGGTTCGATTCCCGAGATCCTGAGTTATTTATTGGTAGGGACTGCGGGTTCGATTCCCGAGATCCCGAGTTATTTATTGGTAGGGACTGCGGGTTCGATTCCCGAGATCCTGAGTTATTTATTGGTAGGGACTGCGGGTTCGATTCCCGAGATCCTGAGTTATTTATTGGTAGGGACTGCGGGTTCGATTCCCGGAGATCCCGAGTTATTGTGATATTATTGAGACATGGGCTGCGGGTTCGATTCCCGGAGACCCAGGGGTACTGAGAATGGGACTGGGGGTTCAATTCCCACAGATCCTGGATTTGTTTATTTGAGTTGGTTATTTGTTATTTGCCGGTTGCAGTAATCACTTTATTATTGCTATTTCGGATTTATTATTATTTGAGCTGCTTATTATTGTTATTGTCTTTTTGTTATTGTTCTCTCAGTAGGGCCACGACCTTCCTCGTCACTACTCCATCGAGGTTAGGCTTGGCACTTACCTGAGTACCACCGTGGTGTACTCATGCTACTCTTCTGCACACTTTTGTTGTGCAGATCCGGGTACATCAGAGGAGGCTCGTACTAGGTGATTCCGCAGCTTTCTGGGAGACTTCGAGGTATGATCTGCTACGTCCGCGGATCCGGAGGCTTCCCATCTATTCTAGTAGTACTAGTTGACATTTTTCTTCATTTCGTTGTTAGATACTCTTTACACATAGAGCCACAGTTGTATTTCCCTTTTAGTCCGTGTTACCGTGGGGTTCCGGATCTTGGTAGTGTTTATTTATTGTGTGACGGATGTATGTGCCAAGTGGCACGGATTACATATCTTTTATGATATTTTCCGCTGTTTCTTATTTAAGTAATTAAAACTTATAGATTTCGCAATGTGTTAGGCTTACCTAGTCGTGGGGATTGGGTGCCATCACGACAGGTTCACAATTGGTGAACTAGGGTCGTGACAAGTTGGTATCAGAGCTCTAGGTTCATAGGAGTCACGGGACACAGACCGGTTACTTAGAGTCTCGCTGATCGATACGGAGACGTCTGTATTTATCTACGAGGGGCTATGTAACCGTTTAGGAAACTCTTCATTTCTTTTGGATTCCTTGTCGTGCGACATTTTTGGCATCAAAAATCTAAACTACTGCTTTCTATTCTCTCACAGATGGTGAGGACACGAGCTAACCGCGATGATCAGGTACCCGCGCCCCCTGTTGCTGCCGTCAGAGGCCGGGGCCGAGGTAGAGGACGAGGACGCGCCCGAGGTGCGGCCACAGCACCATCGCGCGCTGCCGCTGAGGTGCCACCGGTAGACCAGGTTGGAGCGCCAGGCACCTGGTACACCGACTACAACTGCTACTACTCCAGCACTACAGGAGACCCTGGCTCAGTTCATGAGTATGTATACCACTTTAGCTCAGGCAGGATTGCTTCCTCTCGTCGCAGCTACATCTCAGGCCGGGGGAGGGGCCCAGACTCCCGCAGCCGTTACACCGGAGCAGCGTGTGCCGGTGGGACATGTTCCAGATGTTTTGGTTATGCCTCCTGCCGCCCCAGCACAACCCGGAGGTTGGCCAGCTGCCTCCGAGGACGAGCGGCGTAGATTGGAGAGGTTCAAGAAATATGATCCTCCAGTGTTTAGTGGTCTGGTTTCAGATGATGCATTGGGTTTTCTAGAAGAGTGTCATCGTATTCTTCGTACTATGGGGATTGTGGAGACCGGCGGGGTTTCCTTCACTCTGCTTTTCGGTTTCGCGGGGCCGCTTATGATTGGTGGCGCACGTATGAGTTGGATAGTCCGGAAGAGTCCGCTTCATTGACTTGGACGCGAGTTTTCGGATCTATTTTTGAGGGAGTTTGTTCCACGAGCCTTAGGGATTCTTGGCGCTCGGAGTTCGAGCGGTTGCGACGAGGCTCCATGTCGGTATCGGAGTATGCCATCAGTTTCACCCGTCTGGCCGGGCATGCACCGGCCTTGGTAGCCACGGTTCGGGAGAGAGTACGGAGATTTATCGAGGGCCTGATTCCGCCTATCCGATCCAGCATGGCCAGAGAGTTGGAGACAGATATATCTTATCAGCAGGCAGTTAGCATTGCCGGGAGGATCGAGAGTATGCTCCCTAGAGAGCGGGGAGATAGGAGAGGCCAAGAGGTCTCGTGAGTCGGGCCATTTCTCCGGTGCCCGCACTTCATCAGCCGGTCGTTTTGGCAGGGGTTATTCCGGTCGACCAGTTCACTCGGCATTGCCCGCAGCCGGTAGTACTCCAGGTCTTCCAGCACCTCAGGAGCCTTATTATGCTCCCCCAGTTTCCAGTGCACCTCCTGCGCGGGGTCCTTCCAGAGGTCAGGCTAGTGGGGGTGAGGCCGGTCAGTCACAGTCACCGTGTCCTCCTAGGGCTTGCTTTGGGTGCGGGGATACTCGCCACCTGGTGAGGGAGTGCCCCAGGCGTAGGAGGGGGGCACCTCACCAGTCTTCGCAGCATCAGCGTGGTTCTCAGGGTCAGCAGGCTATCATTCCAGCTCCAGCTGCTACTCCACCTGCCCAGCCAGCCAGGGGCGGGGGTCAGGGTTCCAGAGGCCGCCCTCGAGAGGGGGGACATGCTAGATTCTATGCTATTCCTGATCGCGCTGCGGCTGTTGCATCTGATTCTGTTATCACAGGTATTATTTCGGTTAGTCACAGGGAGGCATCGGTTCTATTCGACCCCGGTTCCACTTTTTCGTATGTGTCTTCTTACTTTGCTTCTCATCTGGGTGTGCCTCGGGATTCTTTGAGTGCCCCCATTTATGTTTCCACTCCGGTGGGTGATTCTTTGGTCGTGGACCGTGTATATCGGTCGTGTTTGGTTACCATTTGTGATTTTGAGACCAGAGCGGATCTATTGTTGCTCGGGATGGTCGATTTTGATATTATTCTGGGCATGGACTGGTTGTCGCCCCATTATGCTATTCTTGATTGTCACGCCAAGACCGTGACGCTGGCTATGCCAGGCATTCCACGTATTGAGTGGAGTGGTACTCTAGATCACACCCCTAGCCGTGTTATTTCTTTTCTCAGAGCTCAGCGTATGGTTGAGAAGGGGTGTGCTGCTTATCTCGCCTACGTGCGGGACGTCAGTGTTGATACTCCCTCCATTGATTCTGTTCATGTGGTACGTGACTTTGCTGATGTATTTCCAGCCGATCTTCCGGGCATGCCGCCCGACAGAGACATTGACTTTGCTATTGACTTGTTGCCGGGCACTCAGCCCATTTCTATTCCACCGTACCGTATGGCTCCTCCCGAATTAAAGGAGTTGAAGGATCAGTTACAGGAGTTATTGGGCAAGGGTTTTATTCGACCCAGTGTTTCGCCTTGGGGTGCTCCTGTATTATTTGTGAAGAAAAAGGACGGTTCTATGCGTATGTGTATTGACTATCGTCGGCTGAACAAGGTTACAGTGAAGAACCGGTATCCTTTGCCCCGTATTGATGATTTATTTGACCAGTTACAGGGCGCACATGTGTTTTCTAAGATTGATTTGCGCTCCGGGTATCACCAGCTGAAGATTCGGGAGCCAGATATCCCGAAGACTGCCTTCGGGACCCGGTATGGTCACTATGAGTTCCTCGTGATGTCTTTTGGGTTGACTAATGCTCCAGCAGCATTTATGCATTTGATGCACAGTGTGTTCAGGCCTTATCCGGACTCGTTCGTGATTGTCTTCATTGATGATATTCTAGTATATTCTCGGAGCCGGGAAGAGCACGAGCAGCATTTGAGGATAGTGCTTCAGATTCTGAGGGAGAAGCAGCTTTATGCCAAGTTCTCTAAATGTGAATTTTGGTTGAGTTCGGTGGCATTTTTGGGCCACGTGGTGTCGAGTGATGGTATTCGAGTAGATCCGAGGAAGGTGGAGGCCGTGCAGAGTTGGCCCAGACCCTCCTCCGCTACTGAGATTCGCAGTTTCCTTGGTTTGGCGGGCTACTACCGTCGTTTCGTAGAGGGGTTCTCTTCGATTGCAGCACCTATGACTAGATTGACCCAAAAGGGTGCCCCTTTTCGGTGGACAGACGAGTGTGAGGCGAGCTTTCAGAAGCTCAAGACAGCTTTGACTTCGGCCCCTATATTGATGTTGCCTACAGGTTCGGGGTCCTATACCGTATATTGTGATGCCTCACGAGTTGGACTCGGCGCGGTATTGATGCAGGACGGTAGGGTGATTGCCTACGCGTCGAGGCAGCTGAAGGTGCATGAGAAGAATTACCCTGTTCATGATTTGGAGCTAGCTGCCATTGTTCACGCCTTGAAAATTTGGCGTCATTATTTATATGGGGTTCCTTGTGAGATCTACACCTGATCACCGGAGCTTGCAGCACTTGCTTAAGCAGAAGGACCTGAATATGCGTCAGAGGAGATGGTTGGAACTACCGAAGGACTATGATATTACTATTCTCTATCATCCGGGCAAGGCTAATGTGGTTGCTGATGCCTTGAGTCGTCGGGCAGAGAGTTTGGGAAGCTTGGCATATCTACCAGCTTCGGAGAGGCCTATGGCGATGGATGTTCAGGCTTTAGCCAGGCAGTTGGTTAGACTGGATCTTTCGGAGCCCAGCCGGGTTCTAGCTTGTGTGGTTTCTCGGTCTTCTCTATTTGACCGCATCGGGGAGCGTCAGTTCGACGACCCTCATTTGCTTGTCCTTCAGGATAGAGTTCGGCGTGGTGATGCTCGAGATGTTATCATCGGGGATGATGGAGTTATGAGGATGCAGGGGCGTATCTGTGTGCCCAATGTAGATGATCTTCGAGAGCTGATTCTAGGCAGAGGCCCATAGTTCGCGGTATTCCATCCATCCGGGTGCCGCGAAGATGTATCAGGACTTGAAACAGCATTACTGATGGAGGCGGATGAAGAGGGATATAGTTGATTATGTTTCTAGATGCCTCAACTGCCAGCAGGTGAAGTATGAGCATCAGCGTCCGGGTGGATTGATGCAGCAGATTGAGATTTCCGAGTGGAAATGGGAGCGCATTACCATGGACTTTGTATCTGGGCTTCCACGGACTATTAGGAAGCTTGATTCTATTTGGGTTATTGTGGATCGGTTGACCAAGTCCGCCCATTTTATACCGGTGAGCACTACTTATTCATCGGAGCGACTGGCGGAGATCTATATCAAGGAGATAGTTCGGCTGCATGGTATTCCAGTTTCTATCATTTCAGATAGAGGCACTCAGTTCACTTCACGGTTCTGGAGAGCTGTACAGCAGGAGTTAGGTACTCGGGTGGAGCTGAGCACAGCATTTCACCCCCAGACTGATGGGCAGTCCGAGCGCACTATTCGGATTTTGGAGGATATGCTCCGTGCGTGCGTGATTGAGTTTGGAGGTTCATGGGATCACTTCTTGCCACTGGCGGAGTTTGCTTATAACAACAGCTACCAGTCTAGTATTCGGATGGCACCGTACGAGGCCCTATATGGTAGGAGGTGCAGGTCTCCAGTGGGTTGGTTCGAGCCGGGAGAGGCCAGGTTACTAGGTACTGATATGGTTCGGGAGGCTATGGACAAGGTCAAGGTGATTCAGGACAGACTTCGTGCGGCCCAGTCTAGACAGAAGAGTTATGCGGACAAGAAGGTTCGCGATGTGGCTTTTATGGTGGGTGAGCGGGTTCTGCCTCGAGTCTCGCCCATGAAGGGCGTTATGAGGTTTGGGAAGAAAGGGAAGCTGAGTCCTAGATTTATTGGCCCTTTTGAGATTTTGAGGCGTGTTGGGGAGGTTGCTTATGAGTTGGCCTTACCTCCCAGCCTTGCCGGAGTTCACCCCGTATTTCATGTCTCCATGCTCCGGAGATACCATGGCGACCCGTCGCACGTGTTGGATTTCACATCTGTTCAGCTAGACAAGGATCTGTCTTATGTTGAGGAGCCAGTAGCCATTCTAGACAGGCAAGTCAGAAAGCTAAGGTCAAAGAACATCGCTTCGGTAAAGGTTCAGTGGCGGGGCCGGCCGGTCGAGGAGGCGACTTGGGAGACCGAGCAGGATATGCGCAGCCAGTACCCTCATCTTTTCACTACTCCAGGTATGTTTTCTGTGCTCGTTCGAGGACGAACGAATCCTTAAGTGTGGGAAGATGTAACGACCCGACCGGTCGTTTTAGAAAATTACGCCCCAATCCCTAATTTAATTGTTCCCCTAAGTTCATTTCTGCTATTGTGGGTTGCCGGGAGAGTCGGTTCCGAAAATTTGAGCATTTTGGGACACTTAGTCCCTAAATAAGAGCTTTGAAACTAGAAAATGGTCCGTAGCTGGAACGGTGTTAAGACGATCTCGGAACGGAAATCCGATGGTTCCATTAGCTTCGTTAGGTGATTTCGGGGTTAGGAGCGTGTTCGGAATGTATTTTGGAGGTCCGTAGCTCAATTAGGCTTGAAATGCCGAAGGTTGAAATTTTGGCGAATCCGATCGATAGGTGAGATTTTGATCCGGGGGTCGGAATGGAATTCCGACAATTTTTGTAGCTTCGTTATGTGATTTTGGATATGTCCGCAAATTTTCAGGTCATTCGGACGTCGTTTGGACGGGTTTTTGATCGAATGTGCAATTCGGAAAGTTTTAAGAAATTTAGGCTTGAATTCGATGCGAATTATGGGTTTTGATGTTGTTAGACGTGTTTTGAGGATTTGAGCAAGTTCGAATGAGGTATTAAGATGTGTTGGTATGTTTGGATGAGGTCCCGGGGGCCTCGGGGTGTTTTCGGATGGTTAATCGGGAGAAACATGGAAAAATTGCAGAGCTGGTGCACTGCTTCTGTTGGTTCCGCTCCTGCGGACTTTTGGACGCAGGAGCGAGTCCGCAGAAGCGGACGAGGTGCGCAGGAGCGGGTGGTTCCGCAGAAGCGGAAGAATTTCCGCTGAAGCGGGGTCGCTGGTGCGAGTCTAGGATCGCAGAAGCGGACGAGAGAACCTGGGCATGGTCCGCAGAAGCGGACGTTTATCCGCTTGGGCGAGACCGCAGAAGCGGTCAGTTATGCGCAGGGGCGGAGTTGTCCGCAGAAGCGGATGCTTCTTCGCAGAAGCGGAGCCGCTTAAGCGGCCCTCTTGTTCGCAGAAGCGGAAATGGCCGGCCAGGCCTGGAACCGCTGAAGCGACCCTTTGGTCGCGGATACGGGAGCGTAGAAGCGGAAAATGTTCCGCAGAAGCGAAAATCGCTGTAAGTAAGTGTATCAGAAGTTAGAAAATTTCAGAAACATTTTAACATTTGGGGGTCTCGGCTTAAGGGCGATTTTGGGCGATTTTGAGGAGGAAATCAAGGGAAAAACATCAGGTAATCATCTATGAACTCATATTATGATTAGTATTGATAATATCATGCAATTATATCATGAAAATGGAGGAATTTGGGGTAATTATGGAGGGTTTAGCCCTAGTCTTGGACTTTAGAAAATCAAGGTTTTGAATGGGCAAATGGAGTCCGATTTTGGAAAAATTGATATGCTTAGACTCGTATTGAAATGAGGGTTCCGAATATGTGACTTTCGTGATTTTTCGATAAGCGTACCGAAAGTCGGGTTTTGGCAACTTGTGGGTTTTGGTGAATTTTGAGTTAATTTGATTGGGTAATGCCCAATTGGCCTATTTTGACGTGATTCTATTGATTTTATCAGATTCTACACTTGTGGAGGCCGACATTCGTGGCAAGAGGGTTATTGCTTAACGGTTTTGTACCGGAATTGAGGTAAGTGGCTTGTCTAACCTCGTGTGGGGGAATTTTCACCCCTAGGATATTATGTGATAGTTGAAATGCCTTGTACGCGAGGTGACGGGCGTGTGCATGCGCTGGTTGATGAACACGTATTTTATTCAGAAATGTTCGATTAGCGATATCCCTGTCTTTGGTTGTTAATTTGATATTTTACCCGGTAGTGGTTAGAAGAGCATGATTAGGTAGCACTTAACTGTTTGGTTGCCTAACTGCCTTGTTTGAATTCCTTGTTAATTATTGGCACTATTTTTCGGTGAAGTTATAGTTGAGCATAATTATTTCTCTCTGTGGATTTCCTTAATTGGCTGTGTTTGTGGACTGCGGGTTCGATTCCCGGAGACCCAGGGCTGTGGGTTCGATTCCCAGAGACCCGACGTGATATTGGTAGGGACTACGGGTTCGATTCCCGAGATCCTGAGTTATTTATTGGTAGGGACTGCGGGTTCGATTCCCGAGATCCCGAGTTATTTATTGGTAGGGACTGCGGGTTCGATTCCCGAGATCCCGAGTTATTTATTGGTAGGGACTGCGGGTTCGATTCCCGAGATCCCGAGTTATTTATTGGTAGGGACTGCGGGTTCGATTCCCGAGATCCTGAGTTATTTATTGGTAGGGACTGCGGGTTCGATTCCCGGAGATCCTGAGTTATTGTGATATTATTGAGACATGGGCTGCGGGTTCGATTCCCGGAGACCCAGGGGTACTGAGAATGGGACTGGGGGTTCAATTCCCACAGATCCTGGATTTGTTTATTTGAGTTGGTTATTTGTTATTAGCTTGGTTGTAGACAGTTTCAGTAAATGTTGTTATTTTGGAAAACTTATTCCTATTTTGTACTGTTAGGTGTTATTATCATTATTTTTATTATTTCTCGGTAGGGCCCCGACCTTCCTCGTCACTACTCCATCGAGGTTAGGCTTGGCACTTACTGAGTACCGCCGTGGTGTACTCATGCTACTCTTCTGCACACTTTCGTTGTGCAGATCCAGGTACATCAGAGCAGGCTCGTACTAGGTGATTCCGCAGCTTTCTGGGAGACTTCGAGGTATGATCTGCTACGTCCGCGGATCCGGAGGCTTCCCTTCTATTCTAGTATTACTAGTTGACATTTTTCTTCATTTCATTGTTAGATACTCTTTACACATAGAGCCACGGTTGTATTTCCATTTTAGTCTGTGTTACCGTGGGGTTCCGGATCTTGGTAGTGTTTATTTATTGTGTGACGGATGTATGTGCCAAGTGGCACGGGTTACATATCTTTATGTTATTTTCCGCTGTTTCTTATTTAAGTAATTAAAACTTATAGATTTCGCAATGTGTTAGGCTTACCTAGTCGTGGGGACTGGGTGCCATCACGACAGGTTCACAATTGGTGAACTAGGGTCGTGACACCCCCCCCCCCCCATTTTTTCTTCTATGCTATCGCATTGATTCTCTACGATCGCATAGAGCAGTTTTTCTGCCCCCTTTATTTTCGTCTATTGGATCGCGTCACAGGTCCTGCGATCGCATTGAGCAAATTTCAGCCCACCGATTTTAAGTTCTGAAATGGAACAGAAACGGGATAAAAATCCCATTTCTCAAACTCTCTCTTCTCCATAGCTTCTTGCGCGATTCTTGAGCAATTCTTCATCAAACTTCTTGGGTAAGTGATTCTTAACTCGTTTTCTTCGTTTCCCATCAATATTATTTGAATTCCTAGGCCTAAATATGTGTAAATGGGTAGAAAAATTAGAGAAATGGGTATAGTTAGGGTTTTCAACGAAATTTGCGATCTAGACCTCGTTTTGGGGTCGAACTTAAGAACAAATTGTATATTTAAACTCGTGAATTATTGGATGAATTTATTTTGGTTCGAACCTCGAATTTCGATCATGTGGGCCTGGGGTCGATTTTTACTATTCCGGGCAGAATGTTGTAAAAATTATATTTAGCCATATGAACTAGTTTGTTAAGTAGAATTGATGATATTAAATCAATTGTGTATAGATACGATTGGATTGGAGCCAAATTTAAAAGGAAAAGGCATTGCTACAAATTGAATTGTTCGTAAACTTTCGAGGTAAGTATTTGTTCTATCCTAGCTTGAGGGAATATGAATTGAGTTTATGTGTTAATTATTATATGTGGAGTCTGACGTATAGGCATAGTGACGAGTATCTATATATTGGGGGTCAAGCATGACCGTGGGTCTTAAATGGATTAAATTCCTATTAATCATAGGTGATTATGTGAAAGGAAATTATTATTGGGTTTCATACCGGTAATATATATAAATTGTTGATTAAAGGTTATTGGTGTCACACCGATAACAGACATATATTGTTGATTTCTTATTATTTATTAGTTTTACACAGGTAATATAAATATTGTTGAAATTGAAGATTATTGGTTCAATGTCGGTAATATACATTATTAAAGAATTGGGATCATGTGGCAGGCCGACCACTTATATACTAAATAATTAGGATCGTGTGGCATGCCGACCACTTATATAATAAGAAAATGGGATCGTGTGGCATGCCGACCACAAATTTATTTGAATCTTGGCATTGGCCATAGTTGCCGGTAGCCTATTATTAAATCTGGGAGCAAGTGGTACACCTACCACAAGATATGCAATGAAAATGAATTGAGACATGAAAGTAAGTTTTTTCCATTGTTCAGATTATTTCTGATATTATAAATTATTGGTTGCTATTTCAGAGCAGATTCTTTCCTTATAAGTGTCCGTTAATATTTTCCTGTTGTTGTATATGTATATATCCCAACTGTACAGGTTTATGTGGGTGTCTAGTCCTAACCTCGTCACTACTTCACCGGGATAGGCCAGGCACTTACCAGCACATGGGGTCGGTTGTGCTGATACTACAATCTGCGCTCTTTTTGCACAGATATAGGTTATGGACAGCAGCGGCGGCAGTAGCAAGATTGTAGATATTTCGACTACTGAGACTTCAAGGTAGCCTTGCAGGCATCCGCAGGACCCGTTGTCTCCTCTATCTTTATTTTTCATTATGTTATCTCACGTATTCGAGATAAACAGCTTATACTTCTTTCAGACGATTATGTGTATTATTCTTAGAAGTTCGTGAGTATTGTGGCACCAGTCTTGGGTAGTGTATCATGCTTGGGTTTTCTATATCGTATCTAGTATAATTTGCTAAGTCTTCTGCTAAATTTATTTATTTCACTGTAGTTACATAATTTTATTTACGGTCTTAAAAGAAGAGTTGTAACTAATGGAAATATATAGTAAGAATTGGCTTGCCTAGCTTCCACTAGTAGGCACCATCATGACTCCCGATAGTGGGAAATTCGGGTCGTGACAAGTTGGTATCAGAGCTTTAGGTTTCACAGGTCTCACAACTCACGAGAAACCTTAGTAGGGTCTGAGGAATCGGTACGGAGACGTCTGTATTTATCCCCCAGAGGCTATAGAGTTTGGAAAATCTTCCTTTTATTCTTTCCAGTCGTGCGACTTTGATCTTTCAAATGATAATTGAATTTCTGCTCTATTCTTCTGCAGATGGCAAGTCCTAGCAGTAGCAGCAGCAGCAGCTCCCTCTAGGGGTAGAGGCCGAGGTCGAGGTCGTCCTAGAGGTCGAGGTAGGGGCAGAGCTCAGCTCCGAGCAGCAGCACAAGTGGCAGAACCTCAGGTTCATATCGAAGAGGAGGTTCCATCCCCAGCAGTTCCAGTGGGCCCAGCTCAGGTCCCAGGATGGGTTATGTTTACACCGGATCTTCAGGATGCTCTAGTCCGGATAGCAGGTTTTATGGACAATATCACCAGAGCAGGTTTACTGCCAGTAGCACCAGCCTCTTCTCAGGTTGGAGGAGTTTACCAGACTCCTTCTACACACACTCTGGAGCCAGTAATTCCCCAGGCTCAGGTTCCTGTGATTCAGCCAGATGAGGCAGTTCAGCCTGTTATAGTGACTTAGGCTAGTGATGGTGCAGTTATGTCTGCTGACGCGTTATGGAGATTGGACATGTTTTCCAAGTTGTTCATTACCACATTCAGTGGCACTCCTTTAGAGGATCCACATGATTTCCTATATATCTGTCACGAGGTTCTCCGCACTATGGCCATTGTGGAGACTAATGGTGTTGATTTTGCTACTTTCCGATTATCTGGTTCTGCCAAAAATTGGTGGAGGTATTATTGTCTATCTAGGCCAGCAGGATCATTCAAGAATAAAGTTTTATCAATTTTACCTCTCTTGTAGCCATTTTCAAGCAGAAATTTTGATAATTATTCATTCTATGCTCTAGGTGCCTGCTTGATCCCATAGAGTGCCTAGTCATGTTTGTACGCATGATCAGGGCACTTCTTGCTTTCAATCCTTAGTGGTTTCCTGACAAATACTTCTTCCTTTAAATAGCCATCGAGGAAGGCACTCTTGACGTCCATCTGGAGAAGAGTAAATTCCGTGTAAGCAACAAAGTTTGTGAAGAGTCTTATTGCTTCCAACCTTGTAACTTAAGCATAGGTCCCATCATAGTCGATGCCTTCCTCTTGGCTATATATTTGAACCACCAATATTGCCTTGTTCCTTGTGACAATTCCTTCTTCATCAAGTTTGTTTCTGAAGACCTATTTTGTGGTAATTACTGATATGTCCTTGGGTGTTTGAACCAGGTGCTAAACTTAGCTCCATTCAAACTGGTTAGTTCATCTTGTATTGTATTTACCCAGTCTGTATCCTACAAAGCATCAACAACATTTTTAGGTTCAATAAGAGATAAGAAAGCATCAAAAGCACAAAAACTATTTAATGAGGATCTATTTTTAATTCCATAGGAAGGATCAGTAATTATGTTCTAAATAAGATGAGCACTTGGGTACTTGTAAGGTTTCACAACCAACTAGTTTCCTCTTAACATTTCTCCAATGTTTTGTTGCTGAGGAATAGGCTCATGGACAGCTTCCACTGAGTTATTAGATTTAGTTCCTCTTAGTGCAATTCCCCTTGTCAGGTTGCCCTGGATAGAAGAACCTGTTCCATCACCTGTTCTTTCTTCTGGTGCAGCTTCAACCTGATCTGTGATTTTATTTAAACTTCTTACTAGCCTAATTACTTCATCTTCATGTTCCTTTCTCTAAAAAGAATATTACTTTCATCAAAAACCATATGTACACTTTCTTCTACGCACATAGTTCTTTTGTTGTATACTTTATAAGCTTTACAGTGTGAAGAATATCCCAAAAATACTCCCTCATCGCTTCTGGATCAAACTTACCTAGGGAGTCTTTTCCATTATTGTTCACAAAGTACTTTATCAAAATTCCCTAAAATGGGATATATTTGGTTTTCTCCCTTTAAGTAACTCATATGGAGTATTCTCTCCAAGAGGTCTATTCATGTACCTATTGATGATGTAGCATGCAGTATTTACAGCTTCTGTCCAGAAACTATGGGTCAGTATATTAGAAAGAAGCATAGTCCTAGTCATATCTTCAAGTGTCCGATTCTTTCTTTCAAATACTTCATTTTATTGTGGAATCCTAGGGGCAAAAAAGTTATGATCTATACCTATGCACATCACAAAATTCAGCAAACTTAGCATTTTCAAATACAGTTATATGATAAGACCTAATTGATAAAATTTGATTACCTAGTTATTTCCGAGATTTTCTAACAAAAGAAGTGATGGGTTCACAATACTTTAGATTTATATTTTTATAATATAATAAACTTACTGTCAAAGAACTAGATAAGCGACATGATACACTTGGTACGCAGCTCAATCAATGCACTCAAGCAAAGTTGAGTTGATATGTCTTTAGAAGATAAGAAATTATCTCAAGGACCTGATCCCTTTAGGTTTCCTTAATTTTAGTACGAAGTCAACTATCTACAACGAAAACGTTTTTGCCTATTGTACTGTTTGCACTTTAAACGCAAATAGTGCAGCACAGTACAATAGTCACTCCCCTTTGACCAACCAAGTGATTACTCATTCTTGTGATGTCATCAAGTATTATTGACAAAGAGAATTACAATAAAACATCACTTGAACACTTTGAGAATTCATTCAAGCAATCAAACCATTCATTTGTTAAGTATTCAATTCTCAAGTGCATCAAGAACAAAGAGCAACACTACTACGGACTAGTTTCTACTGCAAGTCTCTTTTATGTCAGTAGTTGAGTTGTAACTTTGTAATTGTTCTTTATTGTAATTCCTACATTACTTATCTAGAAGCTTTATTTAGGAACCCCTTGTAAACCATAAACCATTAGTATTTTGTGTCGTGACTAGATTTAGTCATGAGTTGAAGTCTTTATAATAGACATATTGAAAAGTGGCTTGTAATAGGTGTATTACAAGTTAGGGAGGAATTAAGAGTTTAATTCCTAGATTTGATAGGTTTTAATCTAAAGATTGCTCATAGTCAAGTTCAAATCCTACCAGTGTAAGTTGTGGTTTTTTATCCCCTTGAGCAGGGATTTTTTCACGTAAAAGTTCACTGTTCCATTTACTTACTATTGCATTAGTGTTATCTATGGAAACCTATATAAGAACTGGTCTCTATATAGATTAGTAGACTCATATCCTCTATCAATTGGTATCAGAGAAGGTTCTTTCTATAAGGTTAATACCTAGAAAGGATTCTCATAGCTACTCCACCAAATTTTAAATAGGGCTAGTCTACATACAGACCACCCAGGTTTAATGGGAAATACTATGCGTAGTGGAAGATAAGAATGCATGATTTCATCATGGTAAAAAATTTTAAGTTGTGGGATGTTATTTGTGATGGTCCTTATGTGACAACAAAGAAGGCCGGAGACCCTCTAATGACAATGTCAAAAACTAGGAAAGAATACAACGATGCAGATAGAAAAGTTGTGGGGAAAAACGTTTATGCCAAGAAAAGTTTAGTGTATAGCACTGGACCTGATGAAGACAACAAGATCGCAGCATGTCAATCTACCAAGGAAATAGGGAAGCTTTACAAACATCACACGAGTGAACCACTCAAGTAAAGCATCTACGATTGATATGCTTACCACCGAGTATGAACTCTTCAGAATGAGAGACGGTGAATTCATTTAAGATATGCACATAAGATTCACGACTATCATAAATAAGCTACACTTTCTTGGTAAAATCATTCCTAGGAACAAGCTCATGAGAAAAATTCTCAGTGTTTTAACCAGTTCATAGAAGAGTAAAATGAATGTCATTACTGAAGCAAAGGATCTGTAAGGCCTAACTATAGATGAGCTAGTTGGAAATCTAACAACTATGAAATGAAGAAGAAGAAGAAGGACATTGAAAGGAGATAACAAAATAAGGAAAAGAACCTGATACTCAAAACTAAAAGTAATGACTCAAGTGAGGAGGATAGAGATATGGCTTACTTAACCAGAAGGTTTTAGAAGATGGTCTGAAGGAATGGATGCATACTAAAGAGAGGCACTTCCAGAAAACCAATGAATTATGACCTCTGTCATAAATGTGGTAAACTAGGGAACTTCACCTAGGATTTCACTCTTCTGAAGAAAGAACATTTCAAGTACAACTCGAAAAAAGCAGCCAAGAGGAACTCGGTTCCTAACAAACTCTTCATAAGAAAGAACAACGAGGACATTGTTGTGAAACAAGCTCTTGTAGTATGGGGAGATTCCTTCAGTGAGTCTGAAGAAGAAAATTATGCAGGTGACAGTTCTATGATGGCCATTGAAAGTGAATAAAATTAATATGCTTCAATATTTGCTTTGATGGCTCAGTCAGACAATGATGAAGATGATGACAATGATGAGGTAAATTTTAGGGATGTTCAGAGAAATCTGAAATCCTACTCCCCTAAAAATCTCATGTCATTAGAAAATATATTAATTAATGCCTATTATAGCCTTGTAGATGATAAGATTGACTTAACCATAGAGTTAGGAGAGGCTGAACAAACTAGAGATGACCTGGTAATTTATGTGGTTGATCTAAAAGAAAACATAAGTAACACGGAAAAAGAAAAGGGGGTTCTAACTGAAACAAGTTGCTAATGTATTAAAAAGACGATTTGATGGTAGTAGTTGTTGACTTAAAAAAACCATTGAAAATTTCAGTAAAGAAAAAAATGACTAACTGGAGAAAGTCCATACCTTAGAGAAAGAAAGAGATGACCTCTTAGTTGTGAATATAGAATCGAAGCAAACAATAAAGGAACTTAAAGCATAATATAGGCCTGGAAATTTTGAGAAAGGAAAAGAAGTTGCTAGTGAAGAACATATTAGGCTTGAAAATGATTAAATGCTGTAAAAATTAGTCTATGTGCTAAACTTAAGAAAAATATACAACTTCAAATAGAATTGGAAAGAGTGAAAATGATCTTGAGAAGCCTCGTAAGCAAAACTAGTCCTCAGATGCTATTACTACATGTATGTTAATAATTCTGGAAACAGGTAGGGTATATTATTTCAAAGGGAGATACCTCCTTAGAACTCTCATAGCATGTTACTGTACCTGACAATTGGTTGTGTACCTACTGTGGGAACAATGGGCATTTCAAAGAAAATTGCAAAGTCATGGTTCAGTCTCTTAAGAAAAACAATTTTTTTGCAGAGAGAGTAGCTACTGAAGAAGGAACAGGTACCACCCATAAAAAGTGCATGTTGCCTGTGTGGACTAGAAGAGCACTTATTCATCCTCTTGTTAAAAGGAACCAAACTCGCTTGGGTTCCTAAATCTAACCCGTGATTTCTTTGTGCATGGAACAGTGAAAGGAAGTAGTCAACAACGGTTCATGGATAGTGGATGATCAAAGCATATGACTGGAATACCAGAGACTTTCTTTCACTAAAAACACTGCAAGGTGGGAGTGTATCCTTTAGTAATGGGAATAAAGGGTACAATCTTGGAGTTGAAAAGATTGGGAAATCACTCAATCACTCAATTGAGAATGTGTACTATATCAATGGTCTTAAGTACAATCTCTTGAGTGTTTGCCAAATATGTGATACAGGAAACAAAGTTTTCTATCAATGATATATTTAGGTACAAATGAAGTAACGGGTGAAGTGGTACTAGTGGCCAAAAGATAATAGAATGTCTACGTTGTTGATTTTGATTCTGTACAAAGTGGTTATCTGAGTAGCTTGATAGCAGTTGATGATGTTGTTGAACTGTGGTACAGAAGACTTGGGCATGCAAGCTTCTCTATACTAAATAAGCTAGTTCAGAAAGACCAGGTGCATGGTGTGCCCAAGTCAAAGATCATGGAGCACAAATTTTGTGATGCCTGCTCCGTAGTGAAGCACGTGAAAGCCTCATTTTAGCCAAAGAAGGATGCCAACAACTCAAAACAACTTGATCTCCATCATATGGATATCTGTGGTCCTATGGGAGTGCAAAGTAGGGGTGAAAAAAGATACATTTTTGTGATAGTGGATGACTACTCCAGATTCACTTAGACATTGTTCCTTAGAACACAAGATGAGATTGTTGAAGTTTTTGTAGTCTTTGTCAAGAAAATTCAAGTGAAAATGGAATCAAAAGTAGCATGCATTAGATCAGATCATGGAAAAGAATTTGACAATGCTGAGTTTGATGATTTCTGCAACGGAAATGGCATTACTAATAAATTCTAAGCCCCTAGAACTCCACAACAAAATTGGGTTGTGAAAAGGAAGAACAGAACCATTAAAGAAATGGCAAGAACAATGTTGATCGATAGTGGGATTGCTAAGAACTTTTGGACTGAAGTTGTCAACACTGCCTGCTACGTGGTGAATAGGTGCATGATCAGGTCTCTTTTTAACAAAACTCCTTATGAGTTGTTGAATGTCCAAGCTGACTCACTTAAGAACATTTATGTACAAAGGTTATGTTCTTAACAATGGAAAGGATCAGCTTCGAAAATTCGATACTAAGAGTTATGAAGGAATCTTCTTGGGATATTCTTCTCAAAGAAAAGCTTAATTATACAATATGCAGACTCAGTATGTAGAGGAAAATGTACATGTAATCTTTGATGAGTCCCATCTCTTGTGAGAAAACAACTAGGGTGATCAATATGTAGATCTTCTACTAGTTCTAGGTGAGATCATTGATATAGCAAATGGAAAGGCAGATATGATGAGTCAAGTAAAGAAGACAAGTGAAGACAATGTTGTCTCTTCCTCATCATCCGGAGAAAAATGCAGTACCACTATCATAACTACTGAAGCTGAAGAAATAGTGGTTAATACAGTTCAAAGTACTCCATAGGTAGTCGAAAGAAGGATACAATGGAACAATTCAAATTTACCATTATCCTCCAGAAATGAAGCTAAAGTGCCAAACTGGAAGCACAAAAGCTCACATCATATTGACAACATAATTACCCCTTTGCATTCAGAAGTGCAAATCGGATCAAAAGCAAGAAATGCACTTGCCTTCTCAGTATTTCTTTCCCAAATGTAGCCTAAAAATATTAAAGAAGTCTCAAAAGATGCAGACTGGATCACAACCATACAAGATGAGATGCATCAATTCGAAAGGAACAAAGTGTAACACCTGGTAACTAGACCCTCTGATCATACCGTCATAGGAACTAAGTGGGTATTCAGGAACAAGCTTGATGAACATGGGAACACTGCAAAGAAAGGCAAGGTTAGTTATCCAGGGTTACATTCAGGAGGTAGGAATTGATTATGATGAGACTTTTTCCGGTTGCTCGCATGGAATCTATCAAAATACTCATTGCCTTTGTGTCACGTATAGAATTCAGTTTGTTCCAAATGGATCTCAAAACTGTATTTTTGAATTGTTTCCTTAAAGAAGAAGTTTATGAAAAGCATCCTCTAGGTTTTGAATGTCATGGAAAACCCGATCATGTGTTCAAATTGGATAAGGAATGTATGTGTAGAAGTAGGCTCCTCGAGCTTGGTATGAAACACTATTAAAGTTTCTCCTAGAAAAGGGCTTTATAAGAGAACAAATTGACATCACTTTGATTATGAATAAATTAGGGAGGGTCTGCTCATTATTCAGGTATACGTCGATGATATCATTTTGGGGCGACAACTGATTCACTATGTGAGGAATTTTCCAAACTCATGGGAAGTGAGTTTGAGATGAGCATGATGGGTAAGTTGAATTTCTTCTTAGGTCTTCAAGTGTAGCAGTCCACAAAAGTAACATTCATCAGTCAATAGAAATATATCAGGGATCTTCTGAAGAGCTTTTATATGAAAGCATCAAATGTGATTGTCACTCCCATTTCCACTACTACTCGACTAGACATGGATGAATTTGACTCTCCTGTAAATCGAACCATGTATAGAGGCTTTATTGGGTCTCTTCTTTTTCTCACTAAAAGTAGGCAAGATATTGTCTTTAGTGTGGGACTATGTGCAATGTTTCAACCAAATCCCAAGAAATCTCATTTGAAGGCTCCCAAGAGAATTTTGAGATATCTTAAGGGAACATAAGACTTGGTCTGTACTACCCTTCAGGTGACAATTTTAATTTGATTGGGTATGTTAATGCTGACAATGTAGGTTATCTTGTGGAAAAGAAAAGCACATCTAGAGTGGCTCACTTTCTAGGATCATGCCTCATTTCTTAAGGCACAAGGAAGCAGAATTCAATTGCTCTCTCCATAGCTAAAGCAGAATATGTTGATGCAACCTCCTACGGTGCTCAAATCCTATGGATCAAATAGCAATTGGAAGATTTTGGTGTGTACATTGATTGTGTGCCTCTTCTATGCGACAACACAAGTGCACTTAATATGGCCAAGAACACAGTTCAGCATAAAAGAACCAAGCACATTGATATGACACATCACTTTCTCAGAGATAATAAAGAGAATGTGTTTATATACATGAACTTCTATAGTACAGAAGACCAAATTGTAGATATCTTTGCCAAAGCACTGAAAAGAGAACATTTTGAGTGAAACGGGTGGGAACTGGGCTATTAAATCTTATTTGAGAACATGATTCCTACATTATGGCTATGAAAGTCATAATCAGGTATAATGAGCTAAAGTCTTTACAAGCCAAGTCTGACTCACTTCAACACAGTTGTAGGTAGACATGCATGATGATGATAGAAGATGCAAAAGCACTGCATAAGATGCAAAAGAGGGTGGACAATTTTTTAATGACTGATCAAGAACCTGGTGTTTGTACCACATGTTAGTAGTCTCGTGAGTTTTCTTGTACATATCTCAAAAAGAAACAAAATTTAAATGCCACATCATCAACCTTTTTAGACTCTGTATGTCACGTCTTTTCATTCAAATACCTTCACTTCCCCTTAAAATGTTGCATCTTCCCAAAACTTTACCTTTGTGTCCAATTCGTTTTCTCTCTCCTTCATAATTCTTCTTCCTTAAAACCCTCTAATCTCCAAACCTTGAACGATTATCTTTATTTCTGTCAGCCTCTCCAGAACATTCAAATCTGATCATCTGCCATGCTTTAAAATCAAACAACCTTTTCCTCATCTCTTGAGAACACCCTCGACTCCTCCGCTCCTAGTGAAACACCTCTCATCATTCCCATTTACGAAGCACCTAAACTTGATTCTCCTTCACCATATGTCTCTCTCACCACTCCCTCAAACTCTTCTATCCCTCTAAGTGTTAAGAACTCAAAAACCCCCAAACTCGATACTTTCTTATCTCTATCGCCTGAGATTCTCACATAACAAAACAAAGTTGGAGAACAAAGTGAAAATCTATACGCGGAAAATGGTTTTGTTGTTAGTGTTAATAAGCCTTCTAATACTTTTGTCTTGAAGTTTGTTGCACCCACGAAATCCCAAGTGAATAAGGTTGTAGAAAATATATTGACCATATCAGTTGAGGTGTAATGTAAGGGGTCACCTCAACTATGCATAAGTCTCAAGGGGAAGAAACTCAGTGTAACGACCCCGCCGGTCATTTTTGAAATTTATGTCCCGATCCCCAATTTAACTGTTCCCCTAAGTTCATTTTTACTATTGTGGTTTGCCGGGAGGGTCGGTTCTGGAATTTGGAGTGTTTTGGGACACTTATTCCCTAAATGGGAGCTTTATAGTTGGGAAATGACCTGTATTCAGAATAGTGTTAAGACGACCTCGGAACGGAAATCTGATGGTTCCATTAGCTCCGTTAGGTGATTTTAAGGTTGGGAGCGCGTTCGGAATGTATTTTTGGAGGTCTGTAGCTCAATTAGGCTTGAAATGCCTAAGTTTGAAATTTTGGCGAATCTGAACGATAGGTGAGATTTTGATCAGGGGGTCGGAATGAAGTTCCGACAATTTCTATAGCTTTGTCATGTGATTTTGGATATGCCTGCAAATATTCAGGTCATTCGGACGTCGTTTGGTCGGGTTTTTGATTGAATGCTGATTTCAGAAGTTTAGATGAAAACTTAGGCTTGAATCCACTATAACACGATGAGTTCTGTGTTTGAGGGCGTGTATTTATCAATGGAACAAGTTTGAATAAGGTATTAGGATGTATTGGTGTGTTTGGATGAGGTCCTGGGGTCCTCGGGGTGTTTTCGGATGGTTAAACGGGTGAAAAACATAGAAATTGCAGGTTGAGGTATTCTGGTTTTGTCATTTTCGCCCCTGCGGAGATTTGGGCACAGAGGCAAGTCCGTATGAGCGGACTGAGGAGGGCAGGAGCGCTTGTGTTCGCTGAAGCGGATCTTTGTCCACAGAGGCGGCATCGCTGGTGCGGAAGGGATGACCGCAGAAGCGGTATGGGTTCGTAGGTGAAGATCCACGGAAGTGGAAGGTTGTTCGCTTAAGCGAGTCCGCAGAAGCGGACTCTGATTCGTAGAAGCGGGAAGTCCCACAAGAGCGGATGTGGTTCCGCAGGAGCGGACGCACGGAAGCGGTCCTTGGCTCGCAGAAGCGCAAGTGGCCAGTTAGGCCTGGGGTTCGCAGAAGCGACCAAATAGTCGTGGAAGCGGTATCGAGAGGCGGAAATTATCCGCAGAAGCAAAAATCGTAGAGAGTTTATTTATATCAGAAGTTAGAAAATTTCAGAACATTTCAAAACATTTAGGGCTTGGCTTAAGAGGCGATTTGGGCGATTTTGAAGGAAAATTCAAGGGGATTCTTCAGGTAATCAACTATGGACTCAAATTATGGTTTTGTATCGATAAATTATGAAATGTTCTCATGCAATTGGAGGAATTTGGGGTATATCATGGGGGTTTTCACACTAGGCTTGAATTTTAGAAAATCAAGGGTTGAATGGGCAAATGGAGTCTCGAATTTGATAAATTTTATATGCTTAGACTCGTATTGAGACGAGGGTTCCGAATATATAACTTTTGTAATTTTTCGAGAAGCGTACCGAGAGTCGGGTTTTGGCAACTTGTGGTTTTTGGTGTATTTTGAATTGTTTTGATTGGGTAATGCCCAATTGGCCTATTTCGATTTAATTCTATTGAATTTTATCAGATACTACACCTGTGGAGGCCGACATTCACAGAAAGAGAGTTGTCTCTTAGCGGTTTTGTACCAGAGTCGAGGTAAGTGGCTTGTCTAACCTCGTGTGGGGGAACCTTCACCCCTAGGATATTATGTGATAGTTTAAATTCCTTGTACGCGAGGTGACGGGCGTGTACATGCGCTGGTTGTTGTAACTCACTTTACTTCAATTGTCCAATTCATGATTTTCCTATTCTTAGCTGATTAAATTGTGACATTTATCCGGTATTCGTTAGGAAAGTATGATTAGATAGAATTTATCTGTCTAATTGTCTTACCGGAACTTCTTGATAATTGTTGGTACTAGTTTTTGGTGAAGTTGTAGTTAAGCATATTGTATTTTCTCTGTGCGTTCCTTTATTTATTTTGTTGGTCGACTGCGGGTTCGATTTCCGGAGATTCCAAGGCTGTGGGTTCGATTCCCAAAGACCCGGAGAGGTATTGTTTGTGGACTGCGGGTTCGATTGTCAGAAATCCAAGGGCTGTGGGTTCGATTCCTGGAGACCTGGATTTTATTGCTATGTTATTGAGATATGGACTGCGGGTTCGATTCCCGGAGATCCTAAGATATTGAGACACATCCTGAGATATTGAGACACGTGCTGCGGGTTTGATTCCCGGAGACCCAGAGATACTGATATAGGGACTGCCGGTTAAATTCCTGTAGCTCCTGGGTTGTTGATTATTGAGTGGGACTGTGGGTTCAATTCCCACAGGTCCTGGACTTGTTGGTTTGAGTTTACGTTGTGTTGGTTACTCGTAGGTAGATTAATTGTAGACAGTTGTAGTAATTACTTATTTGTTGCCATTTCAGACTTTTTCTTACATAAAATTTGCTCATTATTATTATTATCATTATGTTATTATCTCTCGGTAGGGCCCTGACCTTCCTCGTCATTACTTCATCGAGGTTAGGCTTGGCACTTACTGAGTAACGCCGTGGTGTACTCATGCTACTCTTCTGCACACTTTTGTTGTGTAGATCCAGGTACATCAGGACAGGCTCATCCTAGGTGATTCAGCAGTACATTCAGAGACCTCGATGTATGATTTGCTACGTCCGCGGATCCGGAGGCCCTCTTTCTGTTCTGATAGTGATAGTGGATATTTTTCCTTATTTCGTTGTTTTTAGATACTCTTGATGTATAGAGCCACAATTGTACTTCCCTTTTTAGTCTGTGTTACCCGTGGGATTCCGGGTCTTGGTGGTATGTTATATAGTGTGGTTGACGAGTGTATGTGCCAAGCGGCACATATTACATTCTTTTTATATCGTTTTCCGCTATTTCTTATTTAATGTTCATAAACTCGTATATTCCGCATCGTGTTAGGCTTACCTAGTCGTGGAGACTGGGGGCCGTCATGACAGGTTCACAATTTGTGAATTAGGGTCGTGACAAGTTGGTATTAGAACTTTAGGTTCATAGGAGTCACGGGACACAGACCGGTTACTTAGGGTCTCGTTGATCGATACGGAGACGTCTGCATTTATCTACGGGAGGCTATGTAACTGTTTAGGAAAATCTTCATTTATTTTGGATTCCTTGTCGTGCGACATTTTTGGCACCAAATCTAAACTTCTGCTTTCTATTCTCTCACAGATGGTGAGGACATGTGATACTAACGAGATTCAGGCACTCGCGCCCCCTATTGCCGCCGTTAGAGGCCGGGGCCAAGGTAGAGGACGAGGACGCGCCCGAGGTCCAGCCACAACACTCGCGCGCTCTGCCGCTGAGGTGCCACCAGTGGATCAGGTTGGAGCGCAGGCACCTGGTACACCGACTACAGCTGCTACTACTCCAGCACTCCAAGAGACCCTGGCCCAGTTCATGAACATTTATACTACTTAGCTCAGGCAGGGTTACTTCCTCTCACTGCAGCTACATCTCGGGCCGGGGGAGGGGCCCAGACTCCCGCATCCGCCACACCTGAGCAGCGAGTGACCGTGGAGCAGGTTCCAGAGATTATTGTTATGCCTCCTGCCGCCCCAGCACAGCCCGGAGGTGGGCCAGCTGCCTCCGAGGACGAGCAACATAGATTGGAGAGGTTCAAGAAATATGATCCTCCAGTGTTCAATGGTTTGGCTACAGATCATGCATTGGGTTTTCTAGAGGAGTGTCATCGTATTCTTCGTTCCATGGGGATAGTGGAGACCTGCGGGGTTTCCTTCACTGCTTTTCAGCTTCGTGGGGCCGCTTATGATTGGTGGCACACGTATGAGTTGGATAGTCCAGAGGAGTTTGCTTCATTGACCTGGACGCAGTTTTCAGATCTGTTTTTGAGGGAGTTTGTTCCCCAGAGCCTTAGGGACTCTTGGCGATCAAAGTTTGAGCGGTTGCGATAGGGCTCCATGTCAGTATCGGAGTATGCTATTAGTTTCACCCATCTAGCCAGGCATGCACCGGCTTTGGTAGCCACGGTCCGAGAGAGAGTGCGGAGATTTATTGAGGGCTTTATTCCACCGATCCGGTCCAGTATGGCCAGAGAGTTGGATACGGATATACCTTATCAGCAGGCGGTGAGCATAGCCAGGAGGATCGAGAGTATTCTCCCTAGAGAGCGGGGGGAGAGGGAGGCCAAGAGGTCTCGTGAGTTGGGCCATTTCTCTAGTGCCCGCACTTCAGCAGCCGGTCGTTTTATATGAGTTTCCCCATTCATTCTTCTCTTCCAGCAGCCAGTGGTATTCCAACTCCTCCTAGACTTTGAGAGCCTTATTATGCACCTCCAGTATCTAGTGCGCCTCCTGTACGGGGTGCTTTCAGTGATTAGTCCAGCAGATTTGGCCCGAGCCAGTCACAACCACTGCGTCCTCCCAGAGCTTGTTTTGAGTGCGGGGATACTCGCCATCTGGTTAGGGAGTGCCCCAAGCGTAGGAGAGGAGCACCTCCACAGTCTTTGCAGCCTCAGCGTGGTTCACACGGTCACGAGGCCATCATTCCAGCCCCAGCTGCCACTCTACCTGCCCAGCCAGCCTGGGGCGGGGATCAGGGTACCAGGGGCCGTCCTCGAGAGAGGGGTCATGCTAGATTTTATGCTATTCGTGATCGCGTTGCAGCTGTTGCATCTGATTTTGTTATCACAGGTATTATTCTGGCTAGTCACAGGAAGGCATCGGTTCTATTCGATCCTGGTTCCAGTTTTTCATATGTGTCCTCTTATTTTGCTTCACATCTGGGTGTGCCTCGAGATTCTTTGAGTGCCCCCATTTATGTTTCCACTTCAGTGGGAGATTCTTTAGCTGTGGATCGTGTGTATCGGTCGTGCTTGGTTACTATCTGCGGTTTTGAGACTAGAGTGGATCTACTGTTGCTCGGGATGGTCTATTTTGATATTATTCTGGGCATGGACTGGTTGTCGCCCCATTATGCTATTCTTGATGGTCACGCCAAGACCGTGACGCTGGCAATGCCAGGCATTCCACGTATTGAGTGGAGTGGTACTCTAGATCACACCCCCAGCCGTGTTATTTCCTTTCTCAAAGCTCAGCGTGTGGTTGAGAAGGGGTGTGCTGCTTATCTAACTTATGTGCGGGATGTCGGTATTGACACTCCTTCTATTGATTCCGTTCCAGTGGTACGTGATTTCGCTGATGTATTTCCAGCTGATCTCCCGGGCATGCCGCCCGACAGAGATATTGATTTTGCTATTGATTTGTTGCGGGCACTCGGCCCATTTCTATTCCACCGTATCGTATGGCTCCTCCTGAGTTGAAGGATTTATTGGGCAAGGGTTTCATTCGACCCAGTGTTTTGCCTTGGGGTGCTCCTGTGTTGTTTGTGAAGAAAAAAGACGGTTCTATGCGTATGTGTATTGACTACCGTCAGTTGAATAAAGTCACAGTGAAGAACCGGTATCCTTTTACATGTATTGATGATTTATTTGACCAGCTACAGGGCGCACAGGTGTTCTCTAAGATTGATTTGCGCTCTGCTTATCATCAATTGAAGATTTGGGAGCCAGATATCCCGAAGACTGCCTTCAGGATTCGGCATGGTCACTACGAGTTCCTCGTGATGTCTTTTGGGCTGACTAATGCCCCAGCAGCCTTTATGAATTTGATGCACAGTGTGTTCAGACCATATCTAGACTCATTCGTGATTGTTTTCATTGATGATATTCTAGTATATTCCCGTAGTCGGGAAGAGCACGTGCATCATCTGAGGATAGTGCTTCAAACTCTGAGGGAGAAGCAACTATATGCCAAGTTCTCTAAATGTGAATTTTGGCTGAGTTCAGTGGCATTTCTAGGCCACGTGGTGTCGAGCGATGGTATTCGAGTGGATCCGAGGAAGGTGGAGGTCGTGTAGAGTTGGCCCAGACCATCCTCAGCTACTGAGATTCACAGTTTCCTTGGTTTGGCGGGTTATTACCATTGTTTCGTAGAGCGTTTCTCTTCGATCGCAGCACCTATGACCAGATTAACCCAAAAGGGTGCCCCTTTTCAGTAGACAGATGAGTGTGAGGCGAGCTTTCAAAAGCTCAAGACAGCTCTGACTTTGGCCCCTATCTTGATGTTACCTACAGGTTCGGGGTCCTATACAGTATATTGTGATGCCTCACGAGTTAGACTCGATGCAGTATTGATGCAGGACGGTAGGGTGATTGCCTACGCATCCAGACAACTAAAGGTACATGAGTAGAACTACCTTGTTCATGATTTGGAGTTAGCTGGCATTGTTCACGCCTTGAAGATTTGGCGTCATTACTTGTATGGGGTTCCTTGTGAGATCTACACTGATCACCGGAGCTTGCAGCACTTGCTTAAGCAGAAGGACCTAAATATGCGTCAGAGAAGATGGTTGGAGTTACTGAAGGACTATGATATTACTATTCTTTATCATCCGGGCAAGGCTAATGTGGTTGCCGATGCCTTGAGTCTCCGGGCAGAGAGTTTGGGGAGTTTGGCATATCTACTAGCTTCGGAGAGGCCTATGGCGATGGATGTTCAGGCCTTGGCCAGACAGTTTGTTAGACTGGATCTTTCGAAGCCCAGCCGGGTTCTGGCTTGTGTGGTTTCTCGGTCTTCTCTATTTGACCGCATTAGGGAGCGTGAGATCGACGACCCTCATTTGCTTGTCCTCCAAGATAGAGTTCGGCGTGGTGATGCTCGAGATGTTACCATTGGGGATAATGGAGTTATGAGGATGCAGAGGCGTATCTGTGTGCCCAATGTAGAAGATCTTCGAGAGCTGATTCTATCAGAGGCCCATAGCTCGCGGTATTCCATCCATCCGGGTGCCGTGAAGATGTATCAGGACTTGAGACAGCATTATTGCTAGAGGCGGATGAAGAGGGATATAGTTGAATATGTTTCTAGATGCCTTAACTACTAGCAGGTGAAGTATGAGCATCAGCGTCCGGGTGGGTTGATGCAGCAGATTGAGATTCTGGAGTGGAAATAGGAGCGCATCACCATGGACTTTGTATCTGGACTTCCACGGACTGTTAGGAAGTTTGATTCCATTTGGGTTATTGTGGATCGGCTGACCAAGTTCGCCCATTTTATACCGCTGAGCACCACATATTCATCGGAGCGACTGGCGGAGATCTACATCAGGGAGATAGTTCGGCTGCATGGTATTCCAGTTTCCATCATTTCAGATAGAGGCACTCAGTTCACTTCACGGTTCTGGAGAGCCGTACAGCAGGAGTTAGGCACTCGGGTGGAGCTGAGCACAACGTTTCACCCCGAAACTGATTGTCAATCCGAGCGCACTATTCAGATTTTGGAGGATATGCTCCGTGCATGCGCGATTGAGTTTGGAGGTTCATAGGATCATTTCTTGCCACTGGCGGAGTTTGCTTATAACAACAGCTACCAGTCCAGTATTCAGATGGCACCGTTTGAGGCTCTGTATGGTAGGAGGTGCAGGTCTCCCGTGAGCCGGGCGAGGCCAGACTGCTAGGTACTGATATGGTTCAGGATGCAATGGACAAGGTTAAGGTGATTCAGGACAGACTTCATGCAGCCCAGTCCAGACAGAAGAGTTATGTAGACAAGAAGGTCCGCGATGTAGCATTTATGGTTTGCGAGCGGGTTCTGCTTCGAGTCTCGCCCATGAAGGGCGTTATGAGGTTTGGAAAGAAAGGGAAAGCTGAGTCCTAGGTTTATTGGTCCTTTTGAGATCTTGAGGCGTGTTGGGGAGGTTGCTTATGAGTTGGCCTTACCTCCCAGCCTAGCCGGAATCCACCCCGTATTTCATGTCTCTATACTCTGGAGATACCATGGTGACCCGTCGCATATGTTGGATTTCACTTCTGTTCAGCTAGACGAGGATCTGTCTAATGTTGAGGAGCCAGTGGCCATTCTAGACAGGCAAATCAGGTAGCTAAGGTCAAAGAACATCGCTCCAGTGAAGGTCTAGTGGCAGGGTCAGTCGGTCGAGGAGGCGACTTGGGAGACCGAGCAGGATATGTGCAACCAGTACCCTCATCTCTTCACCACTCCAGGTATGTTTTCTATGCTCGTTCGAGGACGAATGAATCTTTTAAGTGTGGGAAGATGTAACGACCCGGCCGGTCGTTTTTGAAATTTATGCCCTGATCCCCAATTTAACTGTTCCTCTAAGTTCATTTCTGCTATTGTGGTTTGTCGGGAGGGTCGGTTCTAGAATTTGGAGTCTTTGGGGACACTAAGTCTTTAAATAGGAGCTTTATAGTTGGAAAATGACCTGTATTCGGAACAGTGTTAAGACGACCTCGGAACGGAAATCTGATGGTTCCATTAGCTCCGTTAGGTGATTTCGAGGTTGGGAGCGTGTTCGGAATGTATTTTTGGAGGTCTGTAGCTCCACTAGGCTTGAAATTCCAAAGTTTGAAATTTTGGCGTATCCGAACGATAGGTGAGATTTTGATTCGGGGGTCCGAATGGAATTCCGACAATTTCTGTAGCTTCGTCATGTGATTTTGGATATGCCTGAAAATTTTCAGGTCATTCGGATGTCGTTTGGTCGGGGTTTTGATTGAATGTTGATTTCGAAAGTTTAGATGAAAACTTAGGCTTGAATCCGCTATAACTCGATGAATTCTGTGTTTGAGAGTGTGTTTTTATCATTGGAACAAGTTCGAATAAGGTATTAGGATGTGTTGGTGTGTTTGGATGAGGTCCCGGGGGCCTCGGGGTGTTTTCGGATGGTTAAATGGGAGAAAAATATGGAAATTGCAGGTTGAGATATTCTGGTTCTGTCCTTTTCACCCCTGCGGAGATTTAGGTGCCGAGGCGAGTCCGCAGAAGCGGACTGAAGAGTGCAGGAGCGCTTGTGTTCGCTGAATTGGATCTTTGTCCGTAGAGGCGGCATCGCTGGTGCGGAAGGGATGACCGCAGAAGCAGTCTAGGTTCGTAGGTGAAGATCCGCGAAAGCGGAAGGTTGTTCGCTTAAGCGAGTCCGCAGAAGCGGACTCTGATTCGCAGAAGCGGGAAGTCCCGCAGGAGCGGATGTGGTTCCGCAGGAGCGGACGCGCAGAAGCGGTCCTTGGCTCGCAGAAGTCGAAGTGGCCAGTTAGGCCTGGGGTTCGCAGAAGCGACCAAAATGGTTGTGGAAGCGGTATCACAGAGGCGGAAATTGTCCGCAGAAGCGAAAATCGCAGAGGGTTTCATTATATCAGAAGTTAGAAAATTTCAGAACATTTCAAAACATTTAGGGCTCGGCTTAAGAGGTGATTTGGGCGATTTTGAATGGAAATTCAAGGGATTCTTCAGGTAATCAACTATGGGCTCAAATTATGGTTTTGTATCGATACATTATGCAATTGTCTCATGAAATTGGAGGAATTTGGGGTATATCATGGGGGTTTTCACCCAAGGCTTGAATTTTAGAAAATCAAGGGATGAATGGGAAAATGGAGTCCGAATTTGGTAAATTTTATATGCTTAGACTCATATTGAGACGAGGGTTCCGAATATATAACTTTCATAATTTTTCGAGAAGTGTACCGAGAGTCGGGTTTTGGCAACTTGTGGTTTTTGGTGTATTTTGAATTGTTTTGATTGGGTAATGCCGAATTGGCCTATTTTGATGTAATTCTATTGATTTTTATCAGATACTAAACCTGTCGAGGCCGACATTCGCGGCAAGAGAGTTGTCTCTTAGCGGTTTTGTACCGGAGTCGAGGCAAGAGGCTTGTCTAACCTCGTGTGGGGGAACCTTCACCCCTAGGATATTATGTGATAGATTAAATACCTTGTACGCGAGGTGATAGGCGTGTACATGTGCTGGTTGTTGTAACTCACTTTACTTGAATTGTCCAATTCATAATTTTCCTGTTCTTAGCTGATTAAATTGTGACATTTACCTGGTATTCGTTAGCAAAGCATGATTAGATAGGATTTATCTGTCTAATTATCTAATTGTCTTACCTGAACTTCTTGATAATTGTTGATACTTGTTTTTGGTGAAGTTGTAGTTAAGCATATTATATTTTCTCTGTGCGTTCCTTTATTTGTAGTATTTGTGGACTGCGGGTTCGATTCCCGGAGATCCCAGGGCTGTGGGTTCGATTCCCAGAGACCTGGAGAGGTATTGTTTGTGGACTGCGGGTTCGATTCCCCGAGATCCAAGGGATGCGGGTTCGATTTGCGGAGACCCGGAGTTTATTGCTATGTTATTGAGATATGGACTGCGGGTTCGATTCCCGGAGATCTTGAGATATTGAAACACATCCTGAGATATTGAGACACGGGCTGCGGGTTTGATTCCCGGAGACCCAGAGATACTGATATAGGGACTACGGGTTAAATTCTTGTAGCTCCTGGGTTGTTGTTATAGAGTGGGACTGTGGGTTCAATTCCCACAGGTCCTGGACTTGTTGGTTTGAGTTTACATTGTGTTGGTTACTCGTTGGTAGATTAAGTGTAGACAGTTGTAGTAATTACTTATTTGTTGCCATTTTAGACTCGTTCTTATTTAAAATTTGTTCATTATTGTTATTATCATTATGTTATTATCTCTCGGTAGGGCCCTAACCTTCCTCGTCATTACTCCATCGAGGTTAGGCTTGGCACTTACTGAGTACCGCCGTGGTGTACTCATGCTACTCTTCTGCACACTTTTATTGTGCAGATCCAGGTACATCAGGATATGCCCGTACTAGGTAATTCAGCAGTACATTTGGAGACCTCGAGGTATGATCCGCTACGTCCGCGGATCCGGAGGCCCTCCTTCTATTCAGATAGTGATAGTAGATATTTTCCCTTATTTTGTTGTTTTTAGATACTCTTGATGTATAGAGCCACAATTGTACTTCCCTTTTTAGTCTGTGTTAACCGTGGGATTCCGGGTCTTGGTGGTATGTTATATAGTGTGGTTGACGAGTGTATGTGCCAAGCGACACAGATTATATTTCTTTTTATATCGTTTTCCGCTATTTCTTATTTAATGTTCATAAACTTGTATATTCCGTATCGTGTTAGGCTTACCTAGTCGTGGAGACTAGGTGCCGTCATGATAGGTTCACAATTGGTGAAATAGGGTCGTGACACTCAGTCGTTGGTACGAGAATGAACTGTGGTGCTCTTTTAATATCCTGCACTAGAAGAAACTTCTAGGTCCCTTCTTGAAGGACCTGACCACTCTCCTAAGGAAATAGGTCAAGGATCTTCTTCCCAGGTCAGTTTCGGCATTGCCCCTTCTCCTCACTTTGATGTTGAGCATTTGGATGATTTGGTTCCTGCTATAAGGTCCACTGATGAAGAAGATCAGTATGATGTTGCTTTAGATGCGTTCATTCCATAAGGAGGACAGCAGCCACCCCTGAGCCCTATCATAATCGACCTACTAATAGATTGCAGACAAGTGAGGCTCTTGAGTGTGCGTTGCACAAGAATTAAAGGAATAGCAAAAAGATGAAGAAAAAGGCTAGTGAAAAATGAAGAGGTTGAGTTTGACAAGAACATTCTTGTAGTGGAAATGGCTGAGGTAGCTGTAAAGGGGCCAAGTTCCTTAGTCAAGAGGTCTCAGAAAAAGAAGCAACCCACTGAAAATGCTTTAGAGGAAGGTGTTGGAACTAGTAGAAATTCACTGAAAAGTAGTGACAAGTTGAAACAAGTGGTGGCTGAAGAGTCACTGTCTGATGAGGATATTCTATTAAAATCAAGTGGAAATGGTAAGTCCAATGTAAAGTCTGGTAAAAGAAATGTGGAACCAATGAAAAACCTAGTTCTGCGAAGAAAGTGAAACATGAAAATCTATCTGATAAAGAAAGGTTGAGATACCAAAAGGTTTTGTGGGGTCGCACATTTGACCTAGAAATATTTGAGATGACTCGTATGAGGAAAATCCATACAATGGTTGAATTTCAATAGTGGGGACATCTGTTAAAAGTGGATGTGCCCAAGGTTTATGAGGATGAGGTCCAAAGTTTTTATGCCGACCTATTTACTGTTAAATATGACCATATTTGTGCACTGGTCAATGGATTTGACATTGTTCTGGGCTCTCCTCTACTCGGAGACATATTTAAGGTTCTTACTGATGGTATGTCTTCTGTTAAGGATGTCTATGGCTTAAATTTTAGGCGTAAATGAGGGAGCATTCCAGCTGGGGGTCATGAGAAAGCTTTGCTTCCTTTTTATCAACTCCTATTTGAGTTGTTAAACAAGGTCCTTCTACCCCATGCTAAGAGGAGGATCATCACATCCAAGTCTGTTATGTATTTTATGGAAGCACATGATAGGTTCCGATCTGTTAATCTCTCAGCCATAATGATTAAGCATATGCAAAAGGTGTCAAACTTTGAATATTGAAATCATTGTCTTCCATATGAATTTTTCTACACATGTCTTCACGTTCTTTAATGTGCCCTTAGGACAGACCAAGATGGGGACCAAGAAGCAGACCTTCTCGCAAACTACTCTAGAATAATGTGAATGTGTTGAAAATGTGGAGAGGTAGAAAGTACTTCAGCAATATCACATCTTATCAATGCCCAAAACAATTCTACTAAAGAGATTAGGAAGTTGAAGGCAATGAACACCATTCTAGAGATTTAGCTTAGCTAGGCTCAGGCACCAGGGTCCTGCAGTTCTTCAAATGCAGATGTTGCACGTCTAACCAAAGAAAATGCTAATCTTAGGCAATAGGTTGAGAACCTGAAGGAGAAACTACTATAAAGCAAATGTCTACAAATGCTAGGATTGATCTCATTCTCAACACCATTGCTTATGTATTTTTAATTATGCCAAAATATGGAAAAAGAATATGATAAATTGAAGCGCGGGGGCTCTGATTAAGAGGGAAGCACAAAGTCAGCGGGAACTTGTGAAGTTCCTGGTACTTTATCTATCTTTTGTTGTTCTAAACATAATTGTCAATTTTTAAGTTTGCCATCATTAGAAAGGGAGAAATTAATGGGTTTATAGTACCTTACCTTCGAGTTTTGATGATCTAACAAACTTATTGTCAAAGAACTTGATAAGGGACCTGACATACTTGGTACATAGCTCAATCAATGAAGTCAAGCCAAGTTGAGTTGATATGACTTCAGAAGTACTATCAGGGACCAGATCCCTTTATGGTTTCCCTAAAAATAGTATGAAGTCTACTTTCTACAACTGGAAAGTGATTGCCTGCTATACTATTTGCACTGTACACATAAATAGTGCAACACAGTATAGCAGTCACTCCCCTTTGACAAACCAAGTGATTACATCATTCAAGTGATGTCATCCAAGTATTATCAAAAAAGGAAATTACTACAAAACATAACTTGACCACTTTGAGAATTAATTCAAGCCCTTTCAACCGTTCAACTGTCACGCATTCAATTCTCAAGTGCATCAAGAATAAAGAACAACACTACTACGGTCCAGTTCCTACAGAAAGTCTCTTGTATGTCCTTAGTTGAGTTGTAAATTTATAATAATTTCGACTTTTCTTATCTAGAAGCTTTATTTAGGAAACCCTTGTAAACCATAAACCATCTGTGTTTGTATCATGACAGGAGTTAGTCATGAGTTGAAGTCTTTGTAATAGGTGTAATGCAAAGTGGCTTGCAATATGTGTATTAGAAGTTATGTAGGGATTAAGAGATTAATTCCAAGATTGCATAGGTTTTAGTCAAAATATTTCTCATAGTGAAGTTGAAATCCTACCAGTGTAGGTCGTGGTTTTTATCACCTTGAGTAGGGAGTTTTCCACGTAAAATTTCCTTGTTACATTTACACTACTGCATTAGTGTTATCTGTGGAAACCTATATAGGACTTGGTCTCTATATAATTTGGTGGACTCATATAAAGAAGTAAACATGTCAAATGCTACATCTTTAGGTGTTAAAAATAATGTTCAGGTAAACCTAAATTAATCACCAACAAGCACCATCACATATCTTTTACTACATCTGCTTAACGTTCTCATTGGACCATAGAGATCCATATGGACCAGTTCCTTAAATCTGGTGGTGGTTATCGCTTTATTGCATATAAAAGAGGATCTTACATGCTTCCCAATTGCACAAGCCTTATAAACTTTATCTTTCTTAAACTTAATATAAGAGAGCCCTATCACCAGGTTCTTGGAGACTAACTTTTTTTGTTAAGTCAAACTTGCATGTCCCAGTCCCTTATTCCAAATGAGGGGATCATTGTCCAATACACTTAACAAGTAAGTTGATTTTCTAAAAGTGTGGACAGACTACAATATGTATATTACTTACTCTTTTTTCCTGCTAAACAATCTTGTCAGTGGTAAGATTTATCACAAAACATCTGGTAGAGGTAAATGCCCCCACGTTACCTTTGTCACACCGTTGTGATACACTAATTAGGTTGTATTTTAAGCCATCTATTATGTAGACATTCTCAAAAGAGTGAGAGTTTGTCTTACCTACCTTTCCAACCCCAATTATCTCACCTTTCTTTCTATTTCTAAAGTATACATTACCTCCTTCAAGTTCCTCAAATGAAAGAAACTGGTTCTCGCTTCCTGTCATGTGCTTTGAGCAGCCACTATCCATGAACTATATTGGGCTGCTTTCCTTCACATGGACCTGCAAAAGAAAATAAGAGGTTGGGTTCCTTTCTATTGGCAAAAAGGTGAATCAAATTCTTTTTGGCCTATCCTGGCAACATGTTTTTCCCTTAAATAAATATTTTATTATTTTCGCTAACCTTTTCTTTTGCATAACATTGATTTTTGTAATGATCAATATTACCATAGTGTGTGCAGATTTTATTCAGAAAGTATGATGTACTTGCTTTTGGGATCCCACTTAGATGCGATGGTCACGTATCTAAGTCCTCTCTTATTGCTACTATGGTGTTCTTGTAGCCATGAAAGTGCATCAGAGAACATATTCCATTTATGGGTTCTGTCTAGCTTGTGCGTAACCTTGCTTAGATTCTCCTTTAGGACTCTTATATGCTCATCTCTTTTGCACAATTCATCTTCTATCTTTCCAAGGTTTTGTTCTAATGTGAGTTGTGTGTTATCAGCTTTCTTTTTACCTGTACCATATTTCAGTTTTAAACTTTTAGATTTAAGCTCTAGGATAGTGGTGTCAAGTTCAAGAACCTGGTTCTTTAACTCAGCATTATTGATATCACTTTAACTAGCCCTAAGTTCCAGAATTTTGCACTTAGCTTTCAAGATCACACATTGCTTAGGCAGCTGGTCCTTTTCATTGTTTATAACCTCATATTCATCAATGAAATCTAGAAGTAACTCAGGTAGCCTTACTTTAGACAAAAAAACTTAATCTTGTATTTGAGATGAATTATACTTAGCTCAGATTCCTCATCAGATTCTCCAATTACCATAAGTGCTTGTTTATCTCCATCTTCATCCTCTGAATCCTCATATGAGCTTTCTCCATAGGTAGTAACCATAGTCTTTCTTAATCCTTTGTTCTTCTTAGGATGAACCTGTTCCTTCTTCTTGTTTCTTCATTCAACTCTTTCCTTCTTCCATTGAATTTCCCACTAAGGAAAACTTTGATGTGGTGCTCAGTTTCTCCGCACTTGTAGCAGCTCTCATTGGTCTATTTTTAAGGAACTCTTGGTTTGTTGTAGCTTGCATCTCTTGAGGAACTCTTTCGTCTCATTAGATACTTCTTGAAGTCCTTTGTGATCATAGCCATTTCATCCTCTTCTCGATCAGCACCTTCAGTGATTCTAAGTGCCAGGCTCCTTTCCGTCTTGGGTGCATCAATCTCTATGGTTTGCTTTCTAAGTTCATAGGTGGTGAGATTTTAAATTTGCTCATCCAACTTAAGAGAGGCAATGTTCTTTGGTTTATGAATTACAACGATTTTGCTTTCCTAAGTGACTGGTAGAACCCTCGTCAATTTCTCAGCTTTGTCTTCTTCAAGAATAACCTTTCCAAGAGACTTCAGTTTATTTGTTATATGGTGAACCTTGAATACATATCTTGGATGGTTTTGACTTCCTTCATGGTGAACTTTTAATCTTCAGAATACAACAGTGTTCCTCTGGACCTCTTCACTTGAGGTGTTCCTTCGTGGGCCACTTGCAAAGTGTCCTAGATTTTCTTAGCGGTTGTACAGCTTTGAATTCTACTGTACTCGTCTGGACCAAGTTCACACACAAGTAATTTGTTGGCCTTATCATTCTTTTCTCATTTCCTCAAGTCCTTAACACTAGAGTCTTGTTTTTGGCACGTCTACTCCTTCAGCATTCTTTTCATGGTAGCCAAGGGACAATCAATGACAATGTCCCATAACTCATATTCTTCTCCGATGATATGACATCTCATCGTCTTTTTCTACCAAGAGTAGTATTGTCCATTAAAGAGTGGACCCCTAACAGTGGATTGCCCTTCCCAGTTTCCAGGTGGTGCACTCATCTTGATCTATTCCGAAGGTGTTAGCCTCTTCAAGGATAACCCGCTCTTATACCAATTTGTGTTTTATACTTCAATGCCACACAAGAGGCGTGTAATTTGTGTAGCGTCCAATTTTTCACTTAAACTGGTTATCGAAGGGCCTGGTTTTTCTAAGTCTTCCATAACCTACTATTGCAGAAATAATAAATGCGGAAAGTAAAGAACACAAGTATTTTATGCGGAAAATACCTAGCTCAAAAGGTGAAAAACTCACAGCCTTTCTAGTATATTTTTCCCAAACTCTCCATTAAAATTACTAAGCCAAAAACTGCATTTACAAAAATTCTTTTGTAAACCTAGGACTAACTCTAATCTCGCTGTAAAACAGAGTCTCTAAATGTTGCGGCCACTTCAAGTTAACTCTAACTTGAATACTCTGAGTACCTATTACAATTTCTTCTAGATAAAGCTGAAAGGTACAATATAAAATACTTACTACTACTGAACTTGAATAAAGGATATACACTTGGAACTGGTTCTTCTATCTGGTCCATGTAGCTTCAGGTTTGCACACTTGAATCACACACGAACACGAACTGCTTGCAAAAAGCCTTACTATTTTGCTCTCAATTCACATTTAACTTCTATGTTTGTGCATTACCTGCAAAAGAGAACAACACTGATATTTATAGAGTTAGTAAGTAAAGATTAACTAGAATTCTGATGCTAGTCTTCCTTGGTGGACGAGTTCTAGTTGTTCTCTACCTCTAACTCCTTCCCTTTCTTGAACAGTGTTCTCTTTGAGTTAAGAGTCCTTCTCCTTATCAATTATTCAACATTTCCGATCAGGAGATATCAAATATACCAAACTAAGTTTATCTTCTTCACGTGTATCCACTTGTTCGGATCTACCCGTTTCTATGCACACAAAAGATGGATCTGGAGGGATAGATATGGTTCATTCCTGACCTTCCTTTGTCAATCTTCAAAATAAACCTTTACTTGGGCCAACAGTAGTTGTCAAAAGGCTGATTTTTCCTCCAATACTTTCATGAAATAAAATCTTTGTAAAAAAAAAAAGGAAAAAAAAAACCTTAACAAAAAGCAGACGATGATTATTGATTAAGAGAACACCATGTTGGTTCTCAGAGAGATTAGAGAATATGGTGTTGTGGTAACTGCAGAAGAAGACGAAGAGTATTCCTACTTCTCACAATTAACCCTCATTTCTAAAGGGTGGCCTCCTTTTAAAAGAAGAGCCAGCTCTCATTGTTTACAGTTCGATCTCGTCATGTTTCCATTAACGTTTCAGCTGCATATAATTTATGCCGTGTCTTCCCCGAAACATACACTTTCTAAGACAATTTAAACCATGTAATATGAAAAATCAATGTTAACGTGCGCTCACATTTGATATGAGCTTTAAATGATAAAACAAATTCTAGAAATTATCACAAAACTTGAGCAGGGAAATTGATGGAGTAAAGGTAGATGTTCAAGAGTAAAAAGTCTTCTGTTTCTCGCTGATATACGTCCACCATTAAATGAAGGGAAGAGGATTCAACAAAATCAATTTATTATACGATATATTTTAATATTAGCATGGGTTCTACTTTGGAGTATTTAATTAATAGTTAAAATATATATGGTATAGCCAGTTTTTATATTGGTCAATGAAAAATAGCCAGCATTTACCAAATCAATGAAAAATAGCCACTATTTTACTGCAACAGGAACCGGTGCAGTACAATATACGGGAGTTCTGGTGCATTTGTTTACGAACTCCAGCATATTATGCTAGACCGGTATACTTTGCTAACTCCTGTAAAATTTGCAGGAGACTGCAGCACCAGTACTCCAAACTACAGTATATTATAATGTACAATTACACTTGCTGGAACTCCCGTATAATTTGCGAGAGTTCCAGCATAATTATACTTGAACTCCCGTAAATTTTGCAGGCATATTTTTCCGGATTTTGAATAATGTTTTCGCTCAGATTTAAAGTGGCTAAATTTCGATGACTTTGAAACTTGGCTATTTTTCAATGACCAGTGGTAAATCTGGCTATTTTTAAATTTCTCCCTAATTAATACCATTAGGTTAACAAATTGTCTTGCATTTACTCTTTAACTCTTACAAATTGTAATTTTTACCAAAGCCAAAAATGAAGAGACAAATTTGAACATGTTATAAATATAATTTTATTTATGGTGAATGTCCATATTTAGGGAGATTCTAGGGTTTATTAGTTGGTGGCTAAGTCACCATCTCCCTATGAATAGAGGGTTATATTCCATTGTAATTCATCCCAAATTAAACAAGAATTCTCTCTCTCTACTTTTCTCTGCAATACTCTTCTTCTTCATTTATTATTTTATAACACGTTATCAACACAAGACTCTAACCAATTGAGTAGAAGCTTTGGGATTGAGCATAATGATTGTCAATTATTCCATGAACTTCCTTCATGATTAATTTCTGAATTTAAGGTAAGTCTTTTACTTTTCTCTTTCAAATTCTTGACATTCAATAATTTTATTTTAAATATAAACAAAGACGATATCTAATATTATAACCACCCAAAGTGGTAAATTATCTATGCCTTGCCATGATCAAATTCATGTATGATTGTGGGCAAAGAATTGAAAACTTATCCCACTGAATTTGCTCCATTCTCATCCCCTTTATAGAATGTGATAGCAGTATGTGATAAGTCTGAAAGAAGACAAAATTATTACTATGAAGGTATCAATGGATGTGGACGTGGCAATAGACGAAATTATAATCGTCATCATTGTGATGAGAATAATAAGGATTCTCAAAATAATCTTTCACTTTGTGAATGTAATATTTGTCGTTGATTTGACATGAGATTTTATAAAGAACATAGAGATGATTATGGTCCATTCATGATGTGAATGTGACAACATCTGATTTATGAATACATATTCATTCTTGGAAGAATATGAACGTGCTAGTGGTAGTGAATATACCACACTCACCTCTAGAAGGAGGTTATGATATAAAAAATAATATCATTATTATGACATGAATGTTCATTGGTCACATACCTATTTTACGCCAAAATATTTAGGCATTGTGATTAATAAAATATAACGGTAATGCAAGAAACAGATCTTTGCATATAATGTTGACCATACCCATAATGGTATAACTTTCTCTTTAATAGAGATATTCACCATATGGATGTTGATGAATATATGGTAGTATCAAATTAATTGGGAGCTACGGAAGAGCCAATTATTACTACTTTGGAGAACAATGCGGTATTGTGTTGTAGTAAGTCTCAAAGAAACTTATTCAGTTTCCAAAGTATACGCGAAAGCGGTTGATTATATTGAGACTATAAATAAAGGAAAGATTTAATATCTTCTATTACTACAACTTGTGTATGTGAAAAGCTACCCGCTTCATTCTCTAATTTGTACTACATAAATAAAAGAATACCACAATGGAGTGGATATTTATTGATATAAAAACTCATATCATAATAAACTTGGAGTTTATTCATAATTGCACACATTATGGTGTAAACCTAAAGTTTATCAATATTAATAATTTATTCAGTTGGCATAATTAATTTACCCATATTAATTTAAGGATGATGTGCAAAAATAATAGAGAATTCACATGGGTAAATATTAAAGAACTAGAAAGTTCTTTACGAATTCTCTTACATCGCGTGTTCTCATTATTTAATGAACCAACTAAAATTGAGATTGAATCCCATGAATGCTGAAAATATCAAAGGTGACTATGAGCCCATTCATCTGCCATGTATACCACATAAGATGCATCTATGAGATGGTTACATGTGCAATTATATTAACCCGCAACCTGGCCGGTGTGTGCGAGGTAACTTGCTCAATAATATAATTTAGAGCATAATTTTCAGATTTCTATTCAAGAAGTTCATCTTGATAAGTTGGTCTACATCACAGTTGGTTTAGCAAAATGATTTATTGAGTGCCTCCGCTTAATAGCTAAATTATTGCTTATGAGAATAAAGTTATCTATATCAGTGTGATATAAGTTATATATGAAAGTATATTACATTCTCTCCTCACAAGTGGTTCAGGGTCAGGAACCAAACAATTCCATCTTATTATTTTTTATGTGCAGTGTATATTTTGATTAATACCATAACGCACAAAGATGGGTTCTCAAAGTTGAGAAAACAAGTTAGTTTTTCTAACATGAGGGGGAGATATGATAAACAGTTGAGAAAACGTTACGTGAAATAAATTATTATGTGTACATCTAGATCTTCAAATAATATAATATGAACTTGATATTCACAAAAGGATAATTCATTTGTAATATATTGCAAAACATGCTTGCAGACGCATTTGCTGACCCAAATAAAGTAACTATATGTTCTCACTGCAAATGCTCATATTATATAAGTCCTAGAAGGACAAAGTCTATAGTACGCTTAAAGCATATAGATAAATCGGTTTCAAATAAACTTCTTGACAAAAAAATGAGCAAATGATCAAAAAGATCATAATAAAGGAGGCAAGTAATCTAGAAGATCGCGTGACATAACATTTCATAAAATCTCATGAGAGATTCAGGTACATGAATATATGAATGAAGAGATCTCTATGTTATGTCATTATGAAAATATATTGAAACTGATATAAAATCTTTGTCGACGTCAAACTTCAAGAAGCTAGTGCACAAGATTGGGATGTGAAGGCTCAAGGATGTGAATTGATGTTCTCATCGGGGGAAGTTAATACGCGTTGCACTCTTTTTCCCTTACAAGGTTTTGTCCCACTGAGTTTTCCTTGCAAGGTTTTTAACGAGGCAACCAAAAGACGTATTATTAGATATGTGTACTCTTTTTCTTTTTCTATAATTTTTTTCCCATTGGGTTTTACTTTAGTTAAGGTTTTAACGAGGCACATTATCTCTTCAATAGACATTCATGGGGAGTGTTATAAATATAATTCTATTTATGGTGAATGTCCATATTTAGAGAGATTCTAGGGTTTATTACTTGGTGGCTAAGTCACTATCTCCCTATAAATAGAGAATTTTATTCCATTATAATTCATTTCAAATTTAATAAGAATTCTCTCTCTACTTTCTTTGCAATACTCTTCTTGTTCATTTATTATTTTATAACAAGACCATTTCATTCTCGAGTATTTTTACATTCAGCCAAATTACCCCAGTTCATGCTATAGCTCCATTTACAAGAATGTCCGCGACAAGAGTATAAATGACCCCAAAAGTATAATCAAAGAATAATTTGAATATTTCGTGATAAAAATAACAAAATGATAAATTTGATATTTTTATTGAAGTTCAATATGGATCAGTTATTAGTAAGTATCATTCAAAATATATTCTTTTCGAAATTATTTTTCGTAGATTAATTACCAAACTGGTGAAAATATTCCTGTTACTTGCTTTTTATATATCTACATACAAACCAAAATACTACTTCTGCATAAAACAACAATGTCCAATACGCACTTCCCACTACTATTACGCCTCAGAATTCGAAAAGAAAACAGAGACAGAACAGAATCACTTTTGTTTCACTCACATATCTCGTTAGACTTAGACTGAATAGGAATTAAAGATCACATATCTCGTTGGACCGAATAGGATTTAAAGAGCTGTAACGATCATTCACAAAAACTTTTAGTGAACTATTGAAGCTATCAGTGTGATTGATTAGACAAGTACCGAGGGCTTTCGGTAGACTTCTTTCTGAATTAGGTTGCAACTCAACAACTGTGTATGACCAACTAAATATCCAAAAAAAAATTACAAAATATAATTTTAAACTATAACTCTCCTGTATAAAACATTTGGGTGTAAAATAGTTCTTCAGAAAAATATTACGCCGAACAATGACGATGTACTAGATAAGATCTGTAATGCATGCACGTCTTCTTTTTGTATATGTTTATAGTCAACTCGGACATTTTCTTTTTCTATAATATATATCTCCACCGCGAATCCTAATATTTTTAAATTTATAGTTTATTGTCAACAGAATTTGTACATGTTCGCACGTCTCGCTCGAGTTTCTGAACCCAAAGGAGGTGCTTCTCACGTATGCTACTACCTACAACTCAAAGTGATGATCATTTTCATTGGCTACTTCTGAAAATTATATATATAGATAGCTATACATTAACAAATCAAGCAATTCCACAATTTATTATTTCAATTGAAGCTCCTATTCCTCAAATTTCGAAGAATGAAGAGTTTTTCAAGTACCCCCACTTTGTTTTCCCTTACTGCCTTCTTTCTTGTGGCCGTCGTTTCTGCTTTTCCATTTGACGACATCGACCTTCCTTTTGATTACTATAGCCTTAGCTGTCCCAAACTTGAGGAAATTGTCCACAACAAAATGGATGAATGGGTTAAAAAAGATTATACTCTTGCTCCTGCCCTCATGAGGTTGCATTTCCACGACTGCGTTGTTAGGGTATGTAAGCATATTCGTTTTTATTTATTTTTAAATATGCTTTCATATATAGCCACAAAAATGTCATATATAGGTTGTTTAAATTGCAGGTTAATTTCACACGTCTTTCTTAAACTTTGACAACAATCAAACACCGTCATATAAATTGATATAAGTTCTAGTTTAAAGCTATATCTCCATTTTTATTTGAGTATACAAGATGCAATGACCTATATGAACATGTGCTCTAATTAATTAGGTTTGGTATATATTTTGTGGATGGTAGGGATGTGATGCTTCAATACTATTAGACCACGAAGGAAGTGAGAAGAGTGGCAAAGCAAGCAAGACATTAAGGGGATTTGAGGTAATAGAGGATATCAAAAGAGAAGTGGAGAGAGTGTGCCCAAGGACAGTGTCGTGTGCTGATATTTTAACAGTAGCTGCTAGAGACGCCACACTTGCTGTAGGTGGTCCATTTTGGATGGTTCCATATGGTAGGAAAGATGGTACAGTTTCATATGCTAAGGAAGCTGATCAATTAGTCCCTATGGGTCACGAAGTCGTCACTGATATGCTTGAGCTTTTCCAGTCTAAGGGCTTGAATGTTCTCGACTTAGTTGTCCTCTCTGGTGAGTTCAGCTAGTCATCTTTCATTTTCATGTCACACACTTTTCTTTTTAATCTGATTTAAAAAGAATAACATATTTTCTTGATTCTGAAAATACGAAAATCTTAGCATCCACATTTTGCGTTATATATGTAGGAGCACACACAATTGGAAGAACCACGTGTGAATCTATGCAATACCGATTATACAATTACAATGGAACTAGGAAATCAGATTCAAGGCTGGATCATCTCTACTTAAACTACTTGGAAAGAAAGTGCAGATGGGCATCTGAATATGTTGACCTTGATGCTGTTACTCCCAAGAAATTTGATGTTCAGTACTACAAGAATCTGCAAAAGGGAATGGGACTATTGTTAACAGACCAATTGCTCTACTCAGATCCAAGAACTGCACCTATTGTCACAGCTTTAGCTACTCAACCAGACGTCTTTGAAAACCTCTTTGCAGCCTCAATGGTAAAGCTTGGAAATATTCAAGATTATCTTAGCGTTGATGGTGAAGTCCGACTCAATTGCGCCACTGTCAATAGCCCGGGTTATTAATGTCTTCATGGACTTTTAAAGTTTTATATATATATTCATAGTATAAAGATAGTTTATACTATCAGTATGAGTACATTCCTTTTTCTTACTTATTATACGAAATTTGCAAATTAATCTCAAACCGGTATTGCAATTTTATTTACTTAATAGTCCTTGTTGAGATTTCTCTGTAATCCATCTCCACTTAAGGTTGAAAATTAAGACAAGTTGTCCGGGACTTTTTATTTCTATGATAGTTGATTTTATGGGTCATAATCCGATTCTGCAACAGTCGACAAGGTTAATTGTTCCTTGCGACTAACGCAAGAATAATAAGTGTCATGATCACTTTAATTAAGGATGCTTTCCGTATCCGTCTAAAATGGTTATTGAGGCCACGACTCATCTGATATGTCTGAAATTACCTCCTAACGTGGGCCCAACCAAAAAAGGTCAACTCATACAACAATATCTATAAATACCAGGAGAGGAGCCAGAGAAAGGGGTTCCACTCTATTCCTACGGGGACTCTAGAAATACAGAGTAACATACAGAGTGAGAACCCAAGAGAAAAAGCAGAAAGAGGGTAGATCGAACTGAACATGATTGTAAATTTCTGAACCACTCTATGGGGAGGCAAATTACTCTATTATCATGAATAGAGATCACCCATATTTTATGTTGCTAATACGAATATTTCCATTATCTTTTCCTTTGTTAGATTTTTGATTTGTTACGACTTGCTATGATTGACCCTCCATTTATATTGATTGTTTTGAATTCATAAATGATTAGTAACATTTTGAGTCAAACAATTCGGCACCTTCTGTGGGGATTTCCTAGTAATATCGCGTAGCTCTTCCTGAAATCAAAAACAAAGAAAAAACATCGATAAAAAGGAAAATAACCCAATTAGAGCAAGTCTGATTCATCTCATCCACACACAAGAACTCAGGCTACATGCCCTCGACTCAATTTAATCAACGAATGTTCAACGACAGTTGAACTGAGACTCAGGTCATAAGCCTTCACCGAATCAATTCAACCATAATTGAATAAGAACTCGGTCCATACGCCCTCGACTCAAATTAATCAATGAATGTTCAATGACAGTTGAACTGAGACTCAGGCCATGAGCCTTCACCGAATCAATTCAACCATAGTTGAATAAGAACTCGGGCTATACGCCCTCGACTCAAATTAATCAATGAATGTTCAACGACAGTTGTACTGGGACTCAGGACATGAGCCTTCGCCGAATCAATTCAACCATAGTTGAATAAGAACTCGGGCTATGCGCCCTTGACTCCAATTAATGAACGAATGTTCAACGATAGTTGAACTAGGACTCAGGCCATGAGCCTTCGCCGAATCAATTCAACCATAGTTGAATAAGAACTCGGACTATGAGCCCTCGACTCAAATTAATCAACGAATGTTCAACGACATTTGAACTGGGACTCAGGCCATGAGCATTTGCCGAATCAATTCAACCATAGTTAAATAAGAACTCGGGCTATGCGCCCTCGACTCAAACTAATCAACGAATGTTCAACGCTAGTTGAACTGGGACTGAGGCTTTGAGCCTTCGCCGAATCAATTCAACCATAGTTGAATAAGAACTCAAGCTATGCGCCCTCGACTCAAATTAATCAACGAATGTTCAACGACAGTTGAACTGGGACTCAGGCCTTGAGCCTTCACCGAATCAGTTCAAACATAGTTGAATAAGAACTCGAGTTATGCACCCTTGACTCAAATTAATCAATTAATATTCAATGACAGTTGAACTAGGACTCAGGTCATGAGCCTTCGCCGAATCAATTCAACCACAGTTGAATAAGAACTCGGGCTATGCGCCCTGGACTCAAAATAATCAACGAATGTTCAACGATAGTTGAAATAGGACTCAGGCCATGAGCCTTCATCGAATCAATTCAACCATAGTTAAATAAGAACTCGGTCTATACGCCCTCGATTCAAGTTAATCAACGAATGTTCAACGACAGTTGAACTAGGATTCAGGCCATGAGCCTTCACCGAATCAATTCAACCATAGTTGAATAAGAACTTGGGCTACGTGCCCTCGACTCAAATTAATTAACGAATGTTCAACGATAGTTGAACTGGGACTCACTTCATGCGCCTTCGCCAAATCAATCCGATCATAGGTGAAATTCGACTCAGTCCATGCGTCCTCAATTCGGACACACACCACTACGCTTAGAGACAGCTGAACCGAGATTCAAGCCATGAATATTTGCCGAATAAGCTCAACTACGCTCGAACTAATATCCAGGTCGCCTACCTCCACCGATAAATTGGCGAGTAAACTAAGTCCCAAGGCAGACACCCCTGCTATCCAGCAAAATGCCCGGTCGCACCTAGAACGGGATTATAATTGGTACAAATCGCCTTCGAGGAGACATATCGCCAGCCTTCCCCCCCCCCCCAATAAAATAAGGGGGAAGGGAAGCACAAGTGAAACAAGCAGTAATTGAGCAATGCGAAAAGGGGAGCTCCCCCTTGATTTAAAAAATAATCATGGGCCACGCCTATCTACACCTAACCGAATATTGTCCAAAAAGAAAACAAAACAACAAAAAAAACAACATACGGCAACACCCGCTAGAAAGGATAAAAGATCATTCTTTTTCACTCAGGACCATCTGCACAGTCGCCCGCTCCAGCCGCACCATCTCCTGCTCCGGCCGCTTTGCCACCCATTCCGCCTGCGCCACCACCCGCAATTTCCACACCATTGCCAGCCCATGCCAGACTCCCGCCAGCACCATCGTCAATACCAGGCGTTACAGCATCGAAACCGCATTCCACACACGCCTTCTGGCGTGCTCCCTCAAAAACCGCTTCGGAAATGATGTCGACCTTGAACATATGCTTATATATGTCCCGATGGGCCTCAGCATAAACTCAAACCTCGCGGGAACCACCCATAAAAGTGGACTGCTCTTGGATGCGCCTATTCTCTTCATTCAAAAGCGCAATTTGTCTCGCTACATCTTGAGCGTCTCGCTCTAGAACCCTGATCCGCTCTTCAAGGTTGCTCTCCCTGAAGGCAACAGCAGTTCTCACCAACAACAACTGGGAATCGTTAGCATGCATAACACCCTGCAATTCATCCGCCCGAGCAGAGGCCTCAGCCAACCTTCGCTTCAAAGAGGCCATTTCTCCTCCAGTGCAGCAACCTTCCCACTACTTTCCGAGGTAACCTCTGTCACCTTGGTTAAGCATAAACGCTCACACTTTATCGAAGCCCTCCGTCCAGCCTTGAGATCGTCATCCTTCCGATGCAACTGATCCTCCAAGGCTCTTATGCGACCAAGTGCTTGGTTCGCCTGCAACTCCCTCATCGCCCACTATTCAACTAACACCCGGTTACGGGGATCAATCCTTATACGCTCACTCAGCTCCCTACACTTGTTTCGGTAACGACGGCACTTGTCAAGCACACGTAAAAATACTCCGGACCGAACATTTTCCCGATGAAGACTCTCCACCTGCAACAAAAATGTCTGTAAAACGAGGAACGAGAGGTTAGACAGGGATACAGAAGCTTGTAAAAAGAGGGGAATAACTAACAAACAAACAAGCTGCCACCCCCGAATACGTACCCTCATCCCTATTACTGCTACCTTGTTCATCAAACCAACGTCTGGCACCCCCCTCAACAATTCGTTCTCAACCGCAGAACACAACTGACCGAGCTGTGACACCAAAGCAGAGTTGCAGCAACAAATTCTCATTCATAAGAATTTAATTCTCATTCACAGGAATTTCAGCAACATGCGGTCTCCCATCCGGATGGACCGCTACACTCGTGATCCCATCATGAAACATGCGGACGTCCTTAGAATCCAAGTCTGAGTTAGACGTAGATCCCTTTCCCACCGCCGCCAACTCCGTCGAAGGAGTACTTAAACTACCAATATCCAAAACCACCCGAGAAGGTTCCCCCAACTCGACCATATGGGTCGAAGACTGAGCAGTAGGGGCGGAACTTCCCTCTCGACCCTCGTGAGCCCGAGCCCCATTCTCTCCTGGACTGTCATTTAGAGTATGCGCCATGTTTGCATTGTCCCTCGCCCTAAATTAGGGGAATCCATATTTATCACAATAGGAGGAACGGGTCGAACCGCCACTGACGGAACCGGAGGGGAAATAATCCTGCGCCTGACCAAAGGTTTGTCTTCCTCATCGCACGAAGACAAACCGTCTCGATGACGAATGGTCCCCGATGGACCTTCGCCACAAAATAAAGGACGTGAAGGGGACGGCACTGCGGAAGACTCAACCGATGAGGCCCTGGGCACCCGTCATGCCACTGGTGCAGCAAAGAACCTAGCAATCGCACCAGGCTGCCAAAACACCAATTGAGGGGCTCTGTCTCGGTACACTCTCCCAGCAACAAAGACAATGTCAGCCGAGGATGTATTAGGTTCGAAACAAGCCACATACGGAGAGTATAAACCTCTTACCCATAGCTGGCCCCCGGCCATATTTCTCCTAAAAAGATGCCCATGAGCGGACCCTCTCGGTGTGCGAAACCACAACTTCGAGCCACCCGCACAGACCGGCAAACAAAGTTCGGGGCGACCTCTCAGCTACATAAACGATATCGAAAACAATGATAATCTAAACATAAGAAGAGGAAGGGAATCAAGTCTCCTACTTAAGAGGGGCAACTTACGTCTGTAAATCCATGTCTCCGGGAATCCTTGAGAACGTGCTACCAGATGCTCAGTCCGAATATAGAAAAATTGTTCGAACGGGCAAGGTTCAACCTCGCCGTCTAGAGTAGTCGTCAACCCCTTCGAACCACACAGGCTCATCCGAAGCATACTCCCACGCACTCGCTGAGGAGCGTATAGAGCAAGCACATGTTCGAGTGTGACAGTCCTTCCGGCCAACTCCACAAACTTTAAGAACATCGCCAGAAACTTGTATAAAGACGAGGTGAGCTGCCCCGGGCATACATTGTAATATCGACAGAAGTCAACCATAAAATTGGGGAGTGGGACCCTGAATCCCAACCTAAGAGGGTATGCATAAAAAACACAGTACCCGACATGGTCGGTATGGACCCTCACCTTAGGTCGGGCCAGCACAATGTCAGTATGAGAAGGAATGAACCTGTGTTCCCATAGCTGGGTCATACCCACCTACCCCATCAATGAGGCCTCATCCACCGGATCATCCCCACCGTCGATGGTGAAATCCACCGCCGGGCTTCCAATTGCGGGAAGTATTTCCTTTACCATTGGAACTCTCTCAGCTTCATTTTGCCCATCATCTCCTAGCACCAGAGAAAGACCTTCGATCACCGGAAGACTAGCCGATACCTCCGTCGGAAGAATTTCATGAGAAGAAGAACCAGCCATTGATCAGTTGCCTAGAGAATAGAGTAAAGTGTTGGATTCAACTAAGAACGGGAAGGAACTCTTTGCAAAGAAGAAAGAATTCTAAAGCTTACAGGAAATAAGAGTTGAAAAAATCTCACAAATGAACTAGAGAGTACCAAGAATCAAGTATCCCAAACCGTTTTATAGGCAACGCAATCGATTTTCGGGAAAACCGACGGGTGCCATTAAATTCATATCCAACCGTCAAAAACTGTTTGATTCTACCAAAATGGGCATCCCCACGATTGAAGTCACAAAGTACTCGCCCTGTCACGATCGCTATCTCACTCATTACAGAAAAACGGACGATCTACCACCTAGGGCAGGTCCAATCCTACACCATCGGAAATTCGTATGGACCGCGTGAATCATGTTCACATTACAACATTCCGACTATCCCTCTTCGCCAGTAATATTTGCATACGGAAGATTGGATCTTTGTTCCTTGCAACTGGAGGAGGGGAAGAGGTGCCACGATCTCGACACAAGCAGTCGTCGTTCCCCTCCCCCTCTCCCCCCATCTGAAAAAGGTCCAGTCCCAGATTGTTGAAATCCGCTCATCAGGTTCGACTTCGAGGCGACCATGATAGACGAAGGGACTAACTGTATGGGTCATAATCCGATTCTGTAATAGTCGAGAAGGTTAATCGTTCCTTTCGACTAATGCAAGAATAATAAGGGCCATGATCACCTTTAATTAAGGGTGCTTTCTGTATCTGTCTAAAATGGTTATTAAGGCCATGACTCATATGATATCTCTGAAATAACATCATAACGTGGGCCCAACCAAAAAAGGTCAACTCATACAACAACATCTATAAATACCAGGGGAGAAGCCAGAGAAAGGGGTTCCACTCTCTCCCTACGGGGACTCTAGAAATACAGAGTGAGAACCCAAGAGAAAAGGCAAAAAGAGTGTAGATCTAATTAAACATGATTGGAAAGTTCTGAACCTCTCCATGAGGAGGCAGACTACTCTATTATCATGAACAAAGATCACCGATATTTTCTGTTGCTAATACGAATATTTCCATTATCTTTTCCTTTGTTAGATTTTTGATTTATTATGACTTGCTATGATTGGCCCTCCATTTATATTGTTTTGAATTCATAAATAATTAGTAACATTTTGAGTCAAAGATTGATTATAAATTGAACATGATATTGAGAAAACTCAGCATAGGAGTTCATTCAATTTAGGGAATGATGCATTATGGGCGTATAGGACAACTTTTAAGACACCAATCGGCATGTCACCATACAAATTGGTGTTTGGGAAAGCTTGTCACATACCCGTTGAACTGGAGAATAAAGCAGGGTGGGCACTCAAGTAACTAAATCTCAACTGGGATGAAGCGGGCAAAACGAGAGTCACTGAATTACATGAGCTGCAAGAGTTCTGGTATCTGTCTTTTGGGGGCAAAAGATTATATAAGGAGAGGATGAAGCGGCTGCATGACCAAAAAAATCATAGAGTGCAACTTCAAAACCGGGGACAAGGTACTACTCTATAACTCAAGATTACGGTTGTTCCCGGGCAAATTGAAATCAAGATGGTCTGGCCCATTTCGGGTGCTTAAAGTGTTACAGTCTCGAGCTGGGGAAATACGGATTGAAGATGGCTCTCGCACTTTCAGAGCAATGGACAGTGGTTGAAATTGTACGTTGGCATAGATGAAGCCAAAGAGACGCTTGAATTACATTTGGATGAACCTCAAAGGTTGAGCGAGCCTTAAAATACGCTAAGTTGAGTCCTGTCGCGACTTAAATCAGATGCTACGTGGGAGGCAACCCACGAAATTGTTGTAATTGTAAACATTATAGTTAGTCTATACAAAAATAAAAAAAAATGTGTTGCTGCCAGGCTTAAGATTCAGAGGCAGCCTTCCACCGCGGTTCCACCGCGGTCGCGGTGAAACCGAGGTGAGAAGGATCCTCTGAACCTGACCCACCGTGATTGGACCACGATCGCGGTCAAACCGCGGTAGGTGACCCATTCTCTTCTTCCTCTCTCACCCTCCCCCAACATCTATTGCCACTACCCTCCTTCTTCCCCTTCTACTTGCAAAGTAAGTTTTTCTTTTTTATTTTTCTTCTTTCTTTAATTCTTGCTAGTTTCAAGTGGTGTAGTATAGTTAAATTGTAGTTTTCCTCAAAACCTACCTAGGCTTGGTGTAAAATATGTTAATATTCCCCATTAGTATAGCACCATTGTAATATAATTGAATTTTGGGATTTTTGATAATTAACTTGGTTGGGTCTCCACTATTATGTAATTGTGCTTTGGTATGGTGGTTTGGAGACCCAAAGTAGCTTGTTGATTGATTAGTATGGTTTTGGGCCATGGTGTGGCCAATTATATTGTAATGTATGGTGTTGCAAATTTTTAGGGGATGTTATGCTTAGGTTTGGTTGGTTGTTGTTGTAAAACAATTTTGAGATGGTGCACTTGTGTGTGGGGTGGTATTGGCATGATAAAAGAAGTAAGTATGGGGTGTTTTAGGTTAGAGTTAGTGAAATTGTTGGAAATATTTGGTCAAATTAGGGGTCATGGTATGATGGCACAAATAGAAGTAAGTTTGTAGTCAGCGGATGGTGAAGTCTGAGTAACCATTCGACGCACTAATGTAATGAAATTTTTTGTATGATGTTTATGTGCAGGATTATGGCACCAAAGCGATCAAGCATGCTGCGAGCTCGTCTAGGCATCCTGCCTACGATAAGTCTCATTTTGAGTGCGAAGAGGCGGAAAATGACTTTCACGCCAAGGCTACCAAGGCATGGCTGCAGGAGATCTATATTGACAGGATGGCTCTTCGGGCAGAGAAGCCCAACATGTATAAGGAAATTCGATGCAGGGACATGGAATTCTTATTCCAGGAACCTGCTCTCGTCAACAAAATGCTTGTCAGGGAGTTCTACGCAAATGCAACCCACGGCATGGCTAGGGAGGTCTTCGTGCGAGGTAAGCGTGTTTGGGCCAAGGTGCCTAGTGTTAGGCAAGCTATGAGAATGCCTGCTTACAGCAGTGACGTGGATTATTACCACGACAGGCCTGGTGTCACTTGGGATATCATGGTAGAGGCCTTATGCGTAGGTGGAGGTCTTTTTTGGATCAGGGACAAAATTACTCTTAATTCCACCTGTTTCACGCATCTTGCCAAATGTTGGTTTACGGTTGTCTGTAAGTGTTTTCTCCCCTCCAGCAACACCACTGATGTTAACTTTAATAGGGCAGTGTTGACTTGGTGCTTTGTCACCCAGCGGGAGTTTGACGTTGTCCGACTGATTTTTGATGAAATGATGCTGAGGGGACCCCTCAAGTCCAAGGGATTCTATTTCCCTTCTTTGGTCACTACTCTTTGCCTCTCTCACCACACACCCGTATTACCTACTGATGGTGAGCTTCCACAAAAAGCTACGTTTAAAGCTTCCGGTATTCGGGTTGGTAGAGGCAACGACCCAATTGATGTTGATGATGGTGACGACCCTATCTCGGTTGTCCAGTCCCGGAGGTCCACTGACTCCGCAGGTACATCTAGGCAATCTCACTATGGAGCTGGCCTATCCCGGTCCCAGTCCACCAGACCTATGCTTAGGTCTTTGGAGGAAGAAGTTGCGGATGTACGCACTTCTGTGGACGGCCTGCACACTTGTATGGATGCGATGTCACATCGGCATTCCAGGTCTAAGAGGCACTTCATGGTGTGGTTCAGAGAATTGAGTCGAGCATGTATCATCGACCCCGCCACTATCTCCGGCTCAGATTAAGTCCCATGTAAGTCTTCTAACCCTTCTGTGCTTTACATTGATTTTTATTACATGAGGACATGCCATGATTTTAAGTGTGGGGTGGGAGACTTACGCTGTAGTGTATTGTATGTTGTACATTGTAGATTTAGTTGTATAGTATATTAGCTGGCTTGGCCCGATGATGGACACTTGGCGACGGGTTTCTTAAGTGTCTAAGTCGGAAAATTAAAAATCCAAAAATATGAGTAGAGGACTCTTCCTGATGACGAACTACTTGGACAGTACTCTTGAGGGAAGTAGTCCATGTAGGAATTTTTGTTTCTTTTCTTTTCTTTTTCTTAGGTAGTGTATCACCTCCCCCTTGGTTTTTCTCTTGGCCACGGTTCTTTTCCAAGGGTTTTTATTGAACCGGGTTAGGTAAATTTTTTTCTTTCTAGGATTAGAGGGTGAAGGTTAATATGTAACCCCAAGTATGCACACTAGCAAAACTAAAATGAACTTGCGAGTGTATTATCTGAGCTTGACTGTAGATTCTAGGAGATGCCTTAAATTACATAATACAGCTTGCTTGAACATTGATATGACTTTGTAGATGAACCTGATTCAGAATGAGTTGCATGCTAAGTGTGTGTGAGTTTCTGCATTATGTGTTTATACATGATGCCTAGAACTTGCCATGTATGTGTGCAAAGCGAAATAGAAGTTGTTTAGTTATAGAGATGATAGAGGCATTTCTTTGTGTAACCCATAAATCAAAAACTCTGAATTCACCTATATATAATATCTTAGTTAACCCCTTTGAGCCTTAAGCATGTTCTTTGATAACCATATAATGTTCACAAAATCTATGTTATACATTGTTGTACCTTACATACTAGAAGCACTCGAATTGTAATGAATATGCAAAAGTGAAAGTGTGGGGTGAGGAGAAATTGAAAAAGGGAAATCAAAAATAAATGGTAGAAAATGGTGAACTGCCAATGTACAGTAAATACTTAGCAATGAAAAAAAAAGATGTATATATGTAAATAAGAAAGCCAGTTGCACCAGAAGAAAAAAGGGGATTAAAAGTGAATAAACGGTGAAAGAATGGTTAGGGTGAGCATAATAAAAAGTGTAAACAGAAGTTTGTATAAAAGAATAACTTAGGGAGGTTAGCCACTATAACCAAAAGTAATGTACCCGTCCCACAGCCTACATTAAAACCCTTTAAGACCTATTGATCTTTGATTAAATGACTCGATTAGTGGAGTATTACACTAGGGGTAAGCCTATGGTGTGTCTGTGTATATATAAATGCTCTTTGGTGAGAGTGAGTGATATTTTTCTATATATATAAGTTCCATGTTATAAATTGCATATGTGTGGGAACTTCTCTCAGTATGATTGTGTGAGGGGGTGTAACTCAGGAAGAAAAGGGTAAGTTTGCAAGTCTGTGAAAATAATTAGAGTAAGCAATGATGTATTGGCATTTGAGTTTACAGTTAAGTAAGGATTGTGCATTACTTAGGTTACTCATGAATGACAGCTTGTGTGACATATTTTGGGGGAGACATTGATAAGATAGGCCTAAAAGTGTGATTAAAGTTGCTCGAGCACGAGCAAAGGTTTAAGTGTGGGGTGTTGATAATAGGTGAATTTGACTATATTTATACCTTAAATAATCACACTAATTGCTCTTATTAGTGTTTTTAGTGTGTTATAGGTACACAAGAGTCGAGGAAGGCTAAAAGAGCAATTTTGGAGTCAAAAGAAGATGAAAAAGGTCATGTGTGAAACAAATCAAGAAAATGTGCTGTAAAAGCCCTGAAGAATCCGAGGCACTGTTTGACCGCGGTTCCACCACGATCGCGGTAGAACATGCCTACAGAAGATTTGATGTTTCAGAAGGCATCACCCACCGCGGTTCCACCGTGACCGCGGTGAAAATGTTGTGGAACGTGGAAAATTCAGGGCTGAAGTGTAAAAACAGAAATTATAATACCTAAACCCTATATATATTGTTAGGATTCGCCCAAAGGAGGCAAGTTTTGTACTACTAACTACTTTTGCAAGAAAACTAGTAAGAGAGAATTCTCTTAACATCTCTCTTTCTTTTACTTTGAATTCTTGATTATGAAATCCATTATATCATTTGCTTTCATAGTTATGAGTAGCTAAATTCTTATCTAAGGTTTTGATGGAACCTATTGATTGATGAACTTCTGGGTTATGTGAATACAAATTGTTAGTTAAATTTTTATTTGTTCAACTTCGTTCTTGTTGTAGTTAATTGATAGGATCCTCAATTAGTTGTGCCTATTTAGTGAGCATAACTTGGAAAGGAGTGCATATTTAGGTAATTGTTGAACAACACCACACTTAGATTATTGGAGGAATCTATAATTGCGGGTGTAAAGATGGGATTAGGAATAACAAAACCTTGGGTGCAATCAAAAGTGAATTGTGCTAATTAAAGCTAGCTAGGGTAGCTCGGAAGAGTGCAATAGTAAATTATTGTAATTGCTCGGGAGAGAATTATGGTAGAATTAGGATTCATGATTGATAGAGAAGTATTGACAATTTGTATGAGCATAAACAGAAGGGATTCCATCAATAGGGGAAATCATCACCTTAGTCTTTCTCATTATTCATTACAACACATTCAGTTATTTTCTTCAATTCTTTAGTTTATTGCAAAAGTAGTTAGTAGAAACCACTCACAAAGATATCTAAAAGTTTGGGAAGCTGATTCGGAGATTTTGTTCGGTTTTGATGATTGTAGTTGATAGGTTAACTCTCTGTGGGATTCAACTGCGGACTTATAAACCGGGTTATATTTGCAGCGACTGCATTGTGTTTTTCTTAGAAGGCATAGTTGGACGTGATCAACACGCCTAACTAATAGGGATAAAAAGAAGCTAAAATAGTACCAACACCGTTTATAACATAAAAATCGTGTCAACAAGCACATGCAACAAAACTACAGTAAGGGATCAAATGTATGCCACCAACACTCCAACTGTATAAAAAAAAATATATCATCACGGCTAATTCTATTTTCCATTAATTTTAACTTCATTCCCTTGAGCTTTAAATATGATCATTCCTTAAATGTGGTAGATGAAATAATAGGGTTAGGAACTTAGGGTAAAGGAAAGGGTATTATAAAATAAGGTCTTATCGGTTTATCGATAAACCGATAATCGAAGATGACAAAACCGAAATCAATAACTCGATAAGAAAAATTTCAATCGAAATCGAAATTAATAAACAAATAATCGATTCGATCTATCAATAGACCGATTCAAATGCACACACCTAACTCATGAGTGCGCGTATCTGTGCATCTGCATGTTGTGGTACATGTAACTTCAGTATTCGTGAATCCTATGCAATCTTTAATTTGTTGGAAAAGTAAAAGGGTTTTGTAACGTAAGTAAATATAATTCTCATCGCATGTAGGTAATTTGACACGTAACTAAAGGGGTAAAAAAGGAGCGTGTCAAGAAAGAATTCAAATACCACCAATTTATATGCAACAATTGTACGGGACAAAGTTATATTCTCTAAGATGTGGACATTTTTTTAAGAAGAGGTTTGAAAATGATCAAATTAAGAACCGTTTGAGTTCGTTGTTGTCTTTTTTCTTTTCTTCTCCCCCCCCCCCCCCCCAACACTCCCCACTTTCTTCTTATTTCTTTTCTCTTTTTCTCTTTTTCCGTTGATAATGGCTCGGGCGGATGTTTAATTTGAAAACGTCTCATCTTTCATTATAATTTCATTCAGAATCATAAATTAATTTCAACTCCATAGTTCTTAATGCAGTATAATAACCTTTGACTAATTATTTTTTTTCTTTTCTTTATTTTCCCGCTTGGCAGCTAATTATCGGAGAATGTCCACTCAGAAACTTTTCTCTTCAGTGTGACCATTTTATTTTGTGTCTTACCTGGCTGTTATGAACTATGGTAAGGAATGGGACTTGAGTTTCATATCGGTACTACAAAGTGTTGATGTGGGGTTTATATAGCCTTGGGCTCTCTCACCTTAATAGTTAGCTTTTGGGGTGTGGTTCTCCCTAAGTTGTATCAATGGTATCAGAGCCATCCACCACCCTCTGTGTCCACCATGCCTTGGGTGGTGACGCCGGTATTGCAGTGTTCACCCGGGGCTAGAAATGTCTAGCACACAGCCATCGAGGACGATGGGTGTGGAGCGTGGTGGTTTGTTATGAACTATTGTAAGGAATGGGCACAAAATGTTGATGTGGGGTTTATATAGCCTTGGGCTCACCCACCTTAATAGCTAGCTTTTAGGGTGTGGTTCTCCCTAGGTTGTATCACTGGCCCATTATTTTCTTTTTGGAATTGTCCATTTTCTTTGTGTCCAAAATCCCTAACAAATTGCGCCAATCATCCTAAATTCCAAAGGACGCACGAGTCAGTATTTGCATTTGCATGTCTCTCTTCTCACGTCTCTTACTCATCTCATTCACCTACACCTCTTTGGCTCCGCTTGATGTTCTACTGGAAACGAACTACTCCACCACTTAAAGATACGGTAGATAAATGCAACCTATTTATTCTTAATTACAAGTCTTTGGTTCAAACTTGAGAACAAAGAAATTTGTATTTGAAAGTGCTTTGTCCTTAAAATAAATCCTGCACTATATGAGTTTTTATTAATTGAGTCAATAAATTCTAGACAGAAGATGTTTAACCAAGAAAAAATTACCCCTCTCTCCTATCTTTATCTTTCTTATTCTTTCAAGGTCACCAGTAGGGGTGTTTATAGTGCGGGTTAGTTCGGATTTTTCAATTATCAAATCAAAACAATAGTGTCGAATTTTTATATCTATAAACCAAACCAAACCAAACCAACGAGATCGGAAATTTCAATCTCGGATTTTCTCGGGGTTTTCGGGTTTTCTCGGGTTCTCGATTTTTGTTTTCTAATAAGTTTTTAGCACAAATATATAACTTGTGCTCCACATACTTCTCTAATCCTACAATGATACAACCATATAATATGTTTTTCAAGAAAATAATACAATAATATGAGATGAGTCATAGATTGTACTAAAATATTCAATAACAAAAATACTAAAATCCATAAAGAAAATATTACTAAGTAATAAGCCATACTAAATACTAACATAATCTAAAAGTACTATATAAGTCATGCTTAATTAAGTACAACTAATATTATATTAGTTACACAACTAACTATTAAAGAAAAAGATAAACTAAGTTTTGCATTTTCAATATAAAGAATGCAAAACTAAAAAATAGATATCCACACTATTGTCATTTCTAGTGTTGAATTGAATTTTCTTAGTTAGCATTAATATTGATGTGAAGTTTATTTGAATTACTACCTTTATGAACTATAAAATTTATTGGATCATTCAAGAATGTTAATTTATCTAAACTTAAAACAATATGTTTAAAGAAAAAACTGTGAAAAAGTTCAAGAAAAAACTGTGAAAAAGTTCAAGAAATATTTATGAATTGTCTTAAAAATTAATATTTATATATATAAAATATTTATAAAAATTAAATAAATATAATATCGGGTTGGTTTGGTTTCGGTTTGACTTTTTTTAGTTAAAACCAAACCAAACCAATTATGGTCGGATTTTTTTTTCCAACACCAATACAACTCAAACCAACCCATGATCGGTTTTTTTTCCGGTTTGACTCGGATTACCGGTTTGGTGCGGTTTATCGGTTTTCTTTGTACACCCCTAGTCACTAGACATTGATAAAGTAATATAATTCAAAACTTCCTTTCCAACTTTATCTCTTTCAAGATTCTTTTTTTTTTTTCTTTTCTTTTATTTCCCCTCTTTCTTTCTCAATACATCTTATCTTTGAGCTACATCTCCTAAAATCACATCCCTAATTTTCAAACTAGTTTAATTAGCTACCTAGTGTTGGAGAGAATGGCTAAGCATAGACAAATATTGAGAAAGATTCTGTAGATATAGTAGTTATATTATGATATGGTTACTTTGTATTGTAGACAGAATTATGTATCCTGATAAGTGCAGGACTTTTCCTTTGTATCTATCCTAATCTCTTAGAGAGTCTTAGTTGTGCCTTAATCAGTATAAAAGGAAACCATTGTACGATTGATTTATTAACTGAATATAAAAGATTATCCATTTCTTCTCTAATTTCTACATGGCATCAGAGCATTAAGCTTTCTTGTTGCGCAGTACTTATTCAACAGTCTAATCCAAAATCCTTCTATATAAAAATGATGGCCTCTAAAACATCTCTATCTACTGCTTCTCTCCATCATCTCATTTCATCCTGTCCTATTAAGCTCAAACCGACAAACTATCTCATATGGAGAACTCAAATGCTTCAATTGATCCAAGCTATGGAGCTTTCTCATCTAATCAAAGGTGAAACTTCAGGAAAGGATACAAATAAAATTTCAGACTGTACATCCAAGAAGAGTACGGATAGTGATGATTTAGAGGAGAAGGATGTGTTATTAAGAAGCTGGATATCCGGTACAATGTCTGAGGAAAACATGTACCTTATCTAGGATGTTCATCTGCTAAAGAGATGTGGGACTGCCTGGAGGAGATATGCCTTCAAGCAACCAAAGATAAGGAGTTTCAACTTAAGCAACAACTCCAAAACATTAAGTTGGGCAACAGATCTATGGATGATTATCTCAAAGAATTCAAGGGCATTTGCGATGGTTTGGTAGCCATACACAAGTATGTGGATGAAAATAGTAAGGTAATCAACTTTGCTAGAGGACTAGGTCCTAAGTGTGGAACATTGAGGATAGTTATGCTAGGAAAGCCGCCATATCCCACCTTAAATCAATTGGTCAATGCACTAAGAGGATTCGATATAAGAGAGGATGGCGAAGATTATCAACTAAATCACAATATGGCTTTTCAAGATCAAAGGTTTTAGCGAGGCCATGGTGGATCTAATCAATGAAGAGGCAGCTTCTTTTCAAGAGGTAGAGGATTTCGTCCTACTGTTGGTCAAAACAATCAGATTACTCAAGTCATATATGCCAAAAAAGGTAAGGAAATCTCATCGTCCTGTCAAATTTGTGGTAGAAACAACTATACTGCACTTAAATGTTTCTACCGATGGGATTTCTCTTATCAAGGGTCTGATGATCTTCCTCAGGCTCTAGCTACAGTAAACTTACAGGACACAAAGAATGAGGACAACATAATGTATGTCGACTTCGGGGCTAGTACACATATGATAAATTCTCCAGGTAACTTGTCTAATCTTCAGCCTTATAAGGTTCTGATAAAACTGTTGTTGGTAATAGTTTGGAACTTCACGTAACACATGTTGGAAGTGCAGAAGTTTCTGGCTTAAAAATGCAAGAAGTACTTGTAGTTCCAGAACTTAAAAATAACTACTTTCAGTTAGTAAGTTAGCAAAGGATAATTTTTGCACAATTGAGTTTTCTGAATCATTTTTTGTTGTGAAGGACAAGGCAACAAGGAAATTATTGGCGATGGGGTCTTGCCACGACCCTAGTTCACCAATTGTAAATACGTCATGACGGCACCCTGTCTTTACGGCTATGTAAGCCTAACACGTTGCGGAAATAATAACAGTTTGCAGAAATTTATAATCAAGACTAATTAACACGAATAATGTATATAATTGCCGCCTGGCACATACACTTTAACACTTAGCATTCTAAAACTATCCCAAAAACTCTGAAACCCGTGAGCAACACAGGCTAAGAGAAAACATAAGGTACGACTCTAAAATCCGGAAATGTCTACAACAGCTGAATACATAAAGTGGAACTGCTAACTACAAGACAGAGTAGAAGGAGACTCTTCGGTCTGCAGACGTAGTAGAATATACCTCAAATCTCCGAATGTATCGCCTGGATCACTGATAGAATGCCCGACCATAAGTACCTAAATCTGCACATGAAAAATATGCGCAGAAGAGGCATGAGTATACCACAACGGTACTCAGTAAGTGCCAAGCCTAACCTCGGTTGAATAGTGACGAGGAAGGTCAGGACCCTACTGAGCATAAACATAATAACAATAATGAACAGAGTAAATCAGGGAATAATCTGAAATAACAATAAAAATAGGATAGAAGCTACAAGTGACGATTAAGCTAAGTAAGGAAAATAACACAACAAGTATTCCTCAACTTTCCATTGGATTTCTCGGGAATTGAACCCGTAGTCCATCTCATTTAAATATCTAGGATCTCGCGGGAATTGAACCCGTAGTCCATCATATCAGTAGCAAAGAATATCCCGGGAATCGAGTCCGTAGTCCATAATATCAATAGCAAAGGATCTCCCGGGAATTGAACCCGTAGTCCATCGTATTAGTAGCAAAGGATTCTGCGGGAATCGAACCCATAGTCCATAATATCAATAGCAAAGGATCTCCCGGGAATTGAACCCGTAGTCCATCGTATTAGTAGCAAAGGATCTCCCTGGAATCGAACACGTAGTCCATAATATCAATAGCAAAGGATCTCCCGGGAATTGAACCCGTAGTCCATCATATCAGTAGCAAAGGATCTCCTGGGAATCGAACATGTAGTCTATAATATCAATAGCAAAGGATCTCCCGGTAAATGAACCCGTAGTCCATCATATCAGTAGCAAAGGATCTCCCGGAAATCAAACCTGTAGACCAAAATATCAATAGCAGGGATCTCGCGGGAATTGAACCCGTAGTCCCAATGTAATAAAAAGCAACCAAATCGGGGAAATATTCAGAGAATAAAGTACACAAATACAAGTAACAGTTAAATTCTGGCCTAACGTGCTTCATGTAATTTCAATTAAGGTAATTAAGCAGTTAATTTTATCTAATCATACTTCTCTAACTAACACAGATTTAATCTTGCATTGATGTTGGTCAAATAATGGAGAAAATACAGTTTGAGCAATTCAAGTAAATTGAATTTTCAACAATTTGCACAAGTACACACTCGTCACCTCGCAAATAAGGAATTTAAATAAGCACATAAGAAGTCCTAAGGGAAGAGGTCCCCCATACAAGGATAGACAAGCCACTTACCTCGAACCGACACAAAAGTCAACTACGGAACGATGTCCTTGCCACGACTATCTGACTTCAAATTGCCTAAATCTATCCAATTCAATTACAATAGGTAAAATAACCAAAATGCCCCTCCAGCCAACATCTCGGAATCAAATAATATTTACATTTTCAGAACACTCGTACTCTCACGAGTTCAACCATATAAAAATCTCCCAAATCGGAGGTCAAATGCCCCTCAAATCCTCAAAATTAGGTCTAAGAAGTTTTACCCACTTCCCATTTAAATACACGAAATTAAAGGGTAAAATTAAGAGGAGATTTATGGAATATGGACTAAATCGAGTGGAAATCACTTACCCAAGTTGCCCAGGTGAAAATCTCTTTAAAAATTGCCAAGAACGCTCTAGAAGTCAAAATATTATAAAAATGGTGAACCATCGAAATGGGATTTTTAATTTGTCTGCCCGGGCATTTAAAGCATCGTGAGCGCGGAAGTCCTCACGCGTTCGCAAAGAAGAAACTAATAAGGGGTCAAAATTGACCTATGTGATCATGAAGGGAGAGATGTGAACGCAAAGGCATGGGTTCTATGGCCTACGCGAACGCGATAGCTAGGATGCGAACGCGATGAAGAATTAGGTGAAGCCACGCGATCGTGGGAAGGAAATCGCGAACGCGATGAAGAAAATTGACACCTTCAAGATACACTATGTGAACGCTTAGATGATGACGCAAACGCGATGAGAAAAGAAATTGAAGCTTTGCGAACACGATGTCTTCTACGCAAACGCGTAGAAGGACATCAGACCTGCAATTTTTCTGCAATGATTTCTAACTTCAAATTGCTCCTTTGAGCATCCGAAACACACCCGAGGCCCGTGGAACCTCAACCAAACCTACAGAAATAACCTGTAACCTTATTCAAACTTGTACCAATCTTTAAATAACTCAAAACAATGCCATAAATATGATTTAAACCAAGATTCAAGCCTATGAACTTCAAATTCTAACCAAACACACTTTCGATCAAAAACCTATCCAAACCTTGTCCGAATGACCTGAAATTTTGCACGCACATCCAAAATGACATGACAAAGATACAAAAACTTCTGGAATCACATACCGATCCTCGGATCAAAAATTCACTATCGGACCAAAACTTCAAAAATTCAAACTTCGCATTCCAAGCCTAAATGAGCTACGGACCTCCAAATGACATTCTGAACATGCTCCCAACCCTGAAATCACCTAATAGAGCTAACGGAACCATCGAATTTCCATTCCAAGATCGTCTTCACAGTGCTCCGAATATGGACCATTTTTCAACTCTTAAGCTCTCATTCGAGGACTAAGTGTCCCAAAACACTCCAAATCCTAATACTGAACGTCCCGACAAACCAAAATGGCAGAAATGAACTTAGGAAAAATAGTTAATGGGGGATCATGGCATAAATTCTAAAAACGATCGGCCAGGTCATTACAGGTCTAAAAGAGGAGGACTGTATGCTTTAGATAACAACAACCTTAAGGCCTTGATTGTGACACAGAGGAGTACATCTAGTATTTCGCATGCAAGATTAGGGCATGTGAATTCGAAACTTCTACATTTCTTGAGTAACAATATGTTTATTAGTATCATATGTTGATTTAAAACTCCTACTATATATGTTAGTTGTCAAATAGGCAAAAGTTGTAAGTTACCTTTTGAGCAAATAAATAAGATTGAAAATGAACCTTTGTTGAATATTCATTGCGATGTATCGGGACCTGCACCTATTGAATCATCGCAAAATATGAAATATTATGTAATTTTTGTTGATGATCATACTAGGTACACCTTGTTGTATTCTTTGAAAAAGAAATATGTAGTGTTTGCGGTATTTGTTAAGTTCCAAAAAATAGTTGAAACTCAATTTTCAAAGAAGATCATTAAAGCTTTTCAATGTGATGGAGGGGGTGAATTCTCCAAAGCTGAGTTTATTAAGCATCTTGAATATTGTGGAATTGTGAGGCATATTTTGTGCCCGAATACTCCTGAGCAGAATGGAGTTGCAGAGAGAAAATAAAGACACATTGTAGAGACCAGTTTAACATTATTGTTTCATGTTAAGTTGCCTCTTTTCTTAGGGATTGATGCATTCTAGATTGCTACCTTTCTTATAAATAGGATGCCTCATCGGTTCTCAAGATGGAATCTCCTATTTTTAAATTATATAGAACTCATCCTGATTATAATAGCTTGAAGGTGTTAGGATGTCGATATTATCCCTACTTGAAAGGAAAGAACAAGTTTTCTTCGAAGACTTATCCATGTGTATTCATTGGCTGTAGCAATCTGCATAAGGGTTACAGATGTTTCATCTAGTGAGTCGGACAATTTTTGTATATCAAGACATATGGTATTTGATGAACTAACTTTACCACATGTGAAGTCTCAAGAAAACCATCAGGATGTTGAAAGTTCCGTTCATTTGGCCACATTTCATGATTTTTCACTACATCATCAGATTATCATGCCTCGAAGTCTTATAACAACTTCAATGTGAGCTCTTCAAATTTTGAATGCAGAAATGCAGATGAGGAGCCTATTACTTTAAGGGAAGTGTTCACGGGAGGTGAAAAATACATCATTGAGCGATCTGATATTATTGTTGCACCAAGTGAGTCAAATCAGATCGTTGCACCAGATGAGTCGACCATGGTTGTTGCACCAAGCGAGACTGGAGCTGTTACATCAAATCAATTGACTAAAGTTGTTGTACCAAGTCAATTAATTACTAAAGTTGTCGTTGCACCAGATGAGTCGATTGAGGCTGCTGCACTAAGTGAGACACAAGCTGTTACACCAGCTCAGTTGACTGAAGCTGTTTATCAAGTCAATTCGCTGAAGACACACAACCCGAAGAAGTGCAATAAAGAAAAAATCAGAGAGAAACAAAAACCCCCCAAGATATCTTGGCGATTATATGTGCAATGCTGTGATTGAAAAAATATGAGGTGCACATGGTGAACCCAAATCAGTGAATGAAGCATTAACTATCTCACACTGGTACACATCAATTCATGAGGAGTTGGAAGCACTCGACAAAAATGAAACATGGAGTCTTGTTCCCAGGAAAGCAGGTATGAATGTTGTTGGCTCGAAATGGGTGTTTAAAGTCAAAAAGAATTTCTGATGAATCCACAGAAAGGTATAAAGCACGATTAGTAGCTAAAGCTTACTCAAAACTTGAAAGTATAGGTTATGAAGAAACGTTTAGTCCGGTGGTTAAGTCTTCAACAATAATCATAAATTTATCACTAGCTGTGAGTTTGTATTGGCCTATAAGACAACTTGATGTTAAAATTGCATTATTACATGAATTACTACATGAAAAAGTATATATGGAACAACCTCGTAGTTTCGTAAATTTTGAGTATCCAGATCATGTTTGTTTATTGAAAGAGGCATTATACAGATTAAAAAAAAGCCCCAATGGCCTGATTTGTAAGGTTTTGTCTTTACTTGCTTCATCTTGGTTTTAGATTTAGTAGAGCAGACCCTTCTCTGTTTATACTTCATTGTAAATAAGGAACAATTTTGCTTCTTCTCTATGTGGATGACATAATTATAACAGGAACTTCACTAGTCTTACGTTATAATTTCATCCACATTCACAAACTAATTAAGTAATTCCATTGATGTTATTGCCACGTTATAATAGGTGAATTTGACTGTATTTATAACCTAAATAATCACACTTTAATATTTTTTTGATAATATATATGATGACAAAATGCTCTTATTAGTATTTTTAGTGTGTTATAGGTACACAAGAGTCGAGGAAGGCTAAAAAAGCAATTTTGGAGTCAAAAGAAGGCGAAAAAGGCCATATGTGAAACAAATCAAGAAAATGTGCTGGAAAAGCTCTGAAGAATCCGAGACACTGTTTGACCGCGGTTCCACCGCGATCGCGGTAGAACCGCGTAGAACATGCCTGCAAAAGATTTGAAGTTTCAGAAGGCATCGCCGCGGCGGAACGCGCAAAAATTTAGGGGCTCAAGTGTAAAAACTAAAATTGTAATACCTAAACCCTATATATATTGTTAGGATTCGCCCAAAGGAGGCAAGTTTGTACTATTGACAACTTTTGCAAGAAAACTAGTAAGAGAGAATTCTCTTAACAACTCTCTTTCTTTTACTTTGAATTCTTGATTATGAAATTCACTATATCGTTTGCTTTCATAGTTATGAGTAGCTAAATTCTTATCTAAGGTTTTGATGGAACCTATTGATTGATCAACTTTTAGGTTATGTGAATACAAATTGTTAGTTAAATTTCTATTTGTTCAACTTCGTTCTTGTTGTAGTTATTTGAAAGGATCCTCAATTAGCTGTGCCTATTTAGTGTGAATAACTTGGAAAAGAGTGCATATCTAGGTCATTGTTGAACAACACCACACCTAGATTATTGGAGGAATCTATAATTGCGGGTGTAAAGGTGGGATTAGGAATAACGAAACCTTGGGTGCAATCTAAAGTGAACTGTGCTAATTAAAGCTAGCTAGGGTAGCTCGGAAGAGTGCAATAGTAAATTTTTGTAATATCTCGGGAGAGAATTACGGTAGAATTAGGGTTCATAATTGATAGAGAAGTATTGATAATTTGTATGAGCATAAACAGAAGGGATTCCATCAATAGGGGAAAGCATCACCTTAGTCTTTCTCATTAATATTCATTACAACACATTCAGTTATTTTCTTCAATTCTTTAGTTTATGCAAAAGTAGTTTGTAGAAACCACTCACAAAGATATTTGAAAGTTTGGGAAGCTGATTCGGAAGTTTTGTTGGGTTTTGAAGATTGTAGGTAATAGGTTAACTCTCTGTGGGATTCGACTCCAGACTTATAAACCATGTTATATTTGCAGCGACTGCAGTGTCTTTTTTAGAAGGCATAGTTGGGCGTGATCAAATTTTGGCGCCATTGACGGGGAGTTAACGAAATTATCAATTGCCATTGACAGAACTGCAAGATTCTTATGTAATCAGATTCTCTCTACACACTTTAAATTGAAAATTTTGATGATTTTTTGAATTGGGTGTTCAGGTGCATGCCTAGGAAATCTGCAAGGACTGGAGAACTACTTGAAGGACTCTCAGACCCAGAGCAAACATTCCAGGCACAAAACAGGGCAAACAGACAACTTCAACAATCACAACAACCGCTGAAATTAGACTTTGACATGGGAGACGGAAACGATCCAAACTAGCAAGCTGGGTTGAATTTACAGGAATAGGAGCAGGAGGGTGCTTTGTTTGATTGGGCACAACCAACTGCTAATAATTTGGCAACTGCCATTATTGTGCCAGCCATTCAAGCTAAATCATTCCAGATCACTAACAACATGCTTCACTTGTTGCAAAACAAGGGACTATTTTCTTGGACTCAAGTTGAAGATCCACAGCAACACCTGAAGAATTTTCTTTCTATATGCAATACGTAAAGGCAACCATATGTGACACCGGAAGCAATCACGCTATTGTTGTTTCCATTCTCAGTTACTAGGGTTGCACATGTATGGCTCAACTCACTTCTCATCAACTCTATAGCAACATTGGATGACTTAGTCAAACAATTCCACAACAAGTTTCATCCACCTAACAAAACAACTCAACAAATTGATGAGATTGTGAGCTTCAAGCAAAAACCGATGGAGACATTGCTTGAGACTTGGGGCAGATTTAAGGGTATGCTAGTCATGTGTCCTGGCCATGGGGTTCCCGAACATATGTTAGGTCAAAGGTTCTACTTGGGTCTCTCGGATATCATGAAGAATATAGTAAATGCCTCAGCAGGTGGGGCTTTTCTGAGCAAGACCCGGAGCGAAGGCCAGAATTTGCTTGACAAGATGGCTTAGAACTCCGGGTGGACGACCAGGAATGCTCCTATCACTCTGGTGGTACACTCTGTACCTCCGAATCCTTCCAACACTATGGAGGAGAACATGGCTACTTTATTGACACAAATGAGCATCCTGACGAAAAAGGTGGAAGAATCTGGGGTTAAGCAGCAGGTTCATATTGCAGATACTACCAATGGGGGTTTATGCACATCTTGCATTAGCCAACCCATAGGTAATCTATGGGCTGCAGAACAGGAACATCATCATCAGCATGAAGACATGAATTACGTGGCAAATTATGGAGGGCAGCGACAAGGAAACCAAAATTGGGGTCAGCAGGCTCCACAACAGTACAGGCCCCCTCAGTCACAATACAATGCAGGAGGTATGAAGCCACCCAACAATATGGATCCATATCCTAGACCTCAGGCCTTCAACAATCAGCAGTAGGGTTATCATGCACCTCCACCACAACATGGGGGTAGACATGACGATGGGTTCGCAAGGTTGGAAGCTATGATGCAGCAGGTGATTGGGTCACATGCCAAAACCAATGAAAGGATATATGCACATGATGCAGCTATTAAAAATATAGAGGTGCAAGTGGGCCAGATTGCTATGACACTGAACAATCGTCCTCAAGGGACATTACCTGCAGACACTCAAACAAACCCAAAAGATCAAGTCCCAAAGTAGCTGATGGCAGTAAGTCTGAGAAACAGTAGAGATCTTGATGCTGAGCAGGAGAGAACTAGAGGCAACTTGCAGGCTGAGACACTCATTCCAGTACCTATTGAACTAGATGAGTCCACAGGGTTGACATAAATTATAGTCCAGCCAACATCTGAAAATAATGATGTGCAGCAGGAAACGGAGAAAGCAGCTGAACCGATAGAACAACCGGTTGTGGAACAGGTAGTAGAGAAAGAAAAACCCCATATGATTGGGAAGAAGAGGCCTCCAGCCCCATTTCCTCAAAGGTTGGCCAAGCACCAGAAAGAGGAGCAATACAAGAAGTTCTTCGAAATGCTCAAGCAAATCCAGGTAAACATCCCCTTAATTGAAGCTTTAAAAGAGATGCCTAGGTATGCTAAAATGATGAAAGACTTGATGTCGCGGAAATTTGATTTCCAATACTTGGCCAACGTAACTCTTACTCAGACATGTAGTGCAGTGGTATCTAGACCCATAGCTGAGAAGTTATCTGAGCCAGGTAGCTTCACTATTCCGTGCACTATAGGAAACTTTGCCTTTACTAAGGCATTGTGTGATTTGAGGGCTAGCATAAATCTTATGCCCTTGGTGATCTATAATAGGTTAGGCATCAGGAGAGCCAGGCCTACTTCTATGTTATTACAGCTTGATGACAAGACGGTAAAGCATCCATTCGGGATATTAGATGATGTGCTTATTCAGGTGGGGAAGTTTGTGTTTCCCCCCGATTTTTTGATTCTAGACTACAAGGTGGATGAGGAGATTTCTATAATCTTAGGAAGACCATTCCTAGCCACGGGGAGAGCCTTGATCGATTATGAAATTGGGGAGCTCAAGATGAGGCTAAATGATGAGGAGATCATATTCAACGTACAAAAATCTATGAGGCGCCCTAGTGAGTTTGCAAATTGCTCTCTCATTGATGCAGTAGATGTGATAGTGGAGACAGACGATGTAGCTTTGACAGCTGAAGATCCACTTCAGGCACTCCTAATGAACTTAGAGAAAGTAAATGGTGAAAGTCTGGCGGAGTGGGTGTTAGCACTGGAAGGCAAGGATAGAGAGTTGGAGTTTAAACCTCTAGACTTAGAAAAGAGAGAGAACCCTCCAGCAAAAACATCTATTGAGGAACCACCAAAGCTGGAAATTAATCCATTACCAGCTCATCTCAGGTATGAATTTCTGGGCCCTACCTCCACTTTACCTATTATTATCTCATCTGGTTTGCTAGATGTGCAGGCTCAACAGCTTATACAGGTACACAATGAATGTAAAACTGCCATAGGTTGGACCATGGCAGACATAAAGGCGATCAGCCCCGCTTACTTTATGCATAAGATTCTCCTGGAAGAGGGACAAAAACCTTCCAGGGAACACCAAAGAAGGCTGAACCCGAATATGAAGGAAGTGGTGAAGAAGGAAATGAAAAAGTGGCTAGACACGGGAATTATTTTCCCAATCTCTGATACTAGCTGGGTTAGCCCAGTTCAATGTATGCCAAAGAAGGGTTGCATGACGGTTGTGCAAAATAAAAACAATGAATTAATCTCAACAAGAACCGTCACCGGCTGGAGGATCTGCATGGACTAGCGAAAACTGAATTTAGCCACCCGTAAGGACAACTTCCCACTTCCCTTCATTGACTAGATGCTCGACAGGTTGGCAGGGATGTCACATTTTTGCTTCTTAGATGGGTACTCAGGGTACAATTAGATCTCAATTGCCCCTGAGGATAGAGAGAAGACCTCCTTCACATGCCCATATGGCATTTTTGCCTTCAAGAGGATGCCATTCGGCCTATGCAATGCACCTGCCACATTCCAAAGGTGCATGATGGCCATATTCACCGACATGGTGGAAGATATCATGGAGGTGTTCATGGATGATTTCTCAGTGGTAGGGAATTCATTCGATGAATGCCTTGTCAATCTGACAAGAGTGCTGAAATGGTGCATTGAGACCAACTTGGTGCTAAATTTAAGCTCATGTGCGATGCAAGTGACTATGTAGTGGGGGCAAAGCTGGGCTAGCAGAAGGACAAGCTGATGCATCCAATCTACTATGCTAGTAGAACACTGAGTGGAGCACAGCTAAATTACACTGTGATGGAGAAGGAAATGCTAGCAGTAGTGTTTACGTTCGACAAGTTCAGGTCCTATCTCATAGGATCCAAGGTAATAGTATACACTGACCATGCAGCACTGAGGTATGTAATTGAAAAGAAGGACTCTAAGCCGCACCTAATTCTTTGGGTGCTGCTTCTGCAAGAGTTCGATCTTGAAATCTGTGACCGTAAGGGCATTGAGAATCAAGTCACTGATCACTTATCACGACTTGAAGGAGCTGAAATTGTTAAAGAAAGTGAAGAAATTCTGGAAACCTTTCGAGATGAGCAGTTTCTCGCTACCACTCTTCTTGAAGCGCCATGGTATGCAGACTATGCAAATTACCTGGCCAGTGGTATTGTTCCTCACGACTTGTCATCGGTCCATAGGAAAAGATTCTTTCGTGAAAGCCAACTGTACTATTGGTATGAGCCATATTTGTTTAGAATAAGCCTTGATAACATGATCTGGAGATGCGTCCCCAAGATCGAACAATCTTCTGTCTTGCAGGCTTGTGATGCTTCAGCATATGGTGGCCATTTCGGAGGAGTTCGAACAGCAGCCAAGATACTTGAGGCTGGATTCTACTGGCCAACGGTATTTAAAGATGCACATTTATGGGTGAAAGGGTGTAATGAATGTCAATGCACCGGGAATATCTCCCGGCGTCACGAGATGCCCATGAACCCAATCCAAGAGGTGGAAGTATTTGACGTCTGGGATAGATTTCATGGGACCCTTTGTTAGCTCCTATGGCAATAAGTACATTCTTGTTATTGTAGACTATGTGTCCAAATGGGTACAAGCTGTAGCATTACCCACCAATGATGCTATGGTGGTGGTAGGATTTCTCAAGAAAACCATTTTCACACGCTTTGGGACAACGAGGGCAATTATTAGCGACGGGGGCACTCACTTCTGTAATCGGGCATTTGAAAAATTATTGGCAAAATACGATGTGAAGCACAAGGTGGCTACTCCATATCACCCGCATACCAGTGGGCAAGCTGAGGTATCCAACAGGGAAATAAAGAGTGTATTGACAAAAATAGTGAACGCCACAAGGATCGACTGGTCAAGAAAGCTCGATGATGTATTATGGGCCTATAGGACAGCTTTTAAGACACCAATCGACATGTCACCATAAAAATTGGTGTTTGGGAAAGCTTGTCACCTACCCGTTGAACTGGAGCATAAAGCATGGTGGGCACTCAAGAAACTAAATCTCAACTGGGATGAAGTGGGCAAAACGAGAGTCACTAAATTACATGAGTTGGAAGAGTTCTGGTATCTGGCTTTTGAGAGCACAAGATTATATAAGGAGAGGATGAAGCGGCTGCATGGCAACTTCAAAACCGGGGACAAGGTACTACTCTATAACTCAAGATTACGATTGTACCCGAGCATATTAAAATCAAGATGGTCTGGGCCATTCCGGGTGGTTGAAATGTTATCGTCTGGAGCTATGGAAATACACACTGAATATCGCACTTTCAGAGTCAATGGACAGTGGTTGAAATTGTACGTTGGCGTGGATGAAGCCAAAGAGACGGTTGAATTGCATTTGGATGAACCTCAAAGGTTGAACGAACCTTAAAATGCGCTAAGTTGAGTAGTGCCGCGACGTTAAATCAGGCGCTACGTGGGAGGCAACCCACAAAATTGTTGTAATTGTAAATATCATAGTTAGTCTATATAAAAAAAAATGTGCTGCTGCCAGGCTTAAGATTCAGAGGCACCCTTCCACCGCGGTTCCACCACGGTCACGGTGAAACCGCGGTAAGAAGGCTCCTCTAAACCTGACCCACCACGGTTGGACTGCGATCGCGGTCAAACCATGGTGGGTGGCCCCTTCTGATTCTCAACACTCGCGGTTCCACCGTGACCGCGATGCGACAGCGGTGGACAGCGGGCAGCCCAGGTAAGACCAAAAATTTTTTTATTTTTTATTCCCCTCCCCCCTTTTAATATCCCTAACCTAAAAACCTTTCCCCATTATTCCCTCATACTAGCCGCCTCCCTAACTCCCCTCTCTCTCTAAATTCTAATCTTCTCCTCCTTCTCTCTACCACAAAATTCCCCCATTCTCTTCTTCTTCCTCCCTCACCCTCCCCCAACATCCATTGCCACTACCCTCATTCTTCCCCTTCTACTTGCAAGTAAGTTTTTCTTTTTTTCTTTTTCTTTAATTTTTGCTAGTTTCAAGTAGTGTAGTATAATTCAATTGTAGTTTTGCTCAAAACCTACCTAGGCTTGGTGTAAAATATGTTAATATGCCCCATTAGTATAGCACCATTGTAGTATAATTCATTTTTGGGATTTTTGATAATTAACTTGGTTGGGTCTCCACTATTATATAATTGTGCTTTCTTATAGTGGTTTGGAGACCCAAAGTAGCTTGTTGATTGATTAGTATGGTTTTGGGCCATGGTGTGGCCAATTATGTTGTAATGTATGGTGTTGCAAAATTTTAGGGGATGTTATGCTTAGGTTTGGTGGGTTGTTGTTGTAAAAAAAATTTGGAGATGGTGTACTTGTGTGTGGGGTGGTGTTGGCATGATAAAAGAAGTAAGTGTGGGGTGCTTTAGGTTAGAGTTAGTGAAATTTGTTGGAAATATATGGTCAAATTCGGGGTCATGGTATGATGGCACTAAAAGAAGTACGTTTGTAGTCAGCGGATGTTGAAGTCTGAGTAACCATTCGACGCATTAATGTAATGAAATTTTTTGTATGCTTCTTATGTGCAGAATTATGGCACCAAAGCGATCAAGGCATGCTGCGAGCTCGTCTAGGCTTCCTACCTACGATGTGTCTCGTTTTGAGTACGAAGAGGCGGAAAACAACTTTCACACCAAGGCTACCAAGGCATGGCTGCATGAGAGTTCTCTATTGTCAGGATTGCTCTTCGGGCAGAGAAGCCCGACATGTATGAGGAAATTCGATGCTAGGACATGGAATTCTTATTCCAGGAACCTGCTCTCGTCAACAAAATGCTTGTCATGGAGGTCTTCGTGCGAGGTAAGCGTGTTTGGGCCAAGGTGCCTAGTGTTAGGTAAGCTTTGAGACTGCCTGCTTACAGCAGTGACATGGATTATTACCACGACAGGCCTGGTGTCATTTGGGACATCATGATAGAGGCATTATACGTAGGTGGACGTCCTTTTTGGATCAAGGACCAAATTACTCTTAATTCCACCTGTTTCACGCATCTTGCCAAATGTTGGTTTACGGTTGTCTGTAACCGTTTTCTCCCCTCCAGCAACACCACTGATGTTAACTTTAATAGAATAGTATTGACTTGGTGCTTTGTCACCCAGCGGGAGTTTGACGCTGCCTGACTGATTTGTGATAAAATGATGCTGAGGGGACCCCTCAAGTCCAAGGGATTCTATTTCTATTCTTTGGTCACTACTCTTTGCCTATCTCACCACACAACCGTATTACCTACTGATGGTGAGCTTTCACAAAAAGCTTTGTTTAAAGCTTCTGGTATTCGGGTTGGTAGAGACAACGATCCAATTGACATTGATGATGATGACGACCTTATCCCGGTTTTTCAGTCCCGGAGGTCCACTAACTCGACAGGTACATCTAGGCAAGCTCAATATGGAGCTGGCCTATCCCGGTCCCAGTCCACCAGACCTATGCTTAGGTCCTTGGAGGAAGAAGTTGCAGATTTACGCACTTCTATGGACGCCCTGCACACGTGCATGGACGCGATGTCACAGCGGCATTCCAGGTTTGAGAGCCGCTTCATGGCGTGGTCTAGAGCATTGGGTAGAGCAGGTAACATCGAACCCGCCACCATCTCCGACTCCGATTGAGTCCCAGGTAAGTCTTCTAACCCTTCTGAGCTTTACATTGATTTTTATGACATGAGGACATGCCATGATTTTAAGTGTGGGGTGGGAGACTTACATTGTAGTGTATTGTATGTTGTACATTGTAGATTTAGTTGTATAGTATATTAGCTGGCTTGGCCCGATGATGGTGACTTAGCGACGAGTTTCTTAAGGGTCTAAGTCGGAACAAAAAAAATCCAAAAATATGAGTAGAGAACTCTTCCTGATGACGAACTACTTGGACAGTACTCTTCAGGGAAGTAGTCCATGTAGGAATTTTTGTTTCTTTTCTTTTCTTTTTCTTAGATAGTATATCACCTCCCCCTTCGTTTTTCTTTTGGCCACGGTTTTTTTCCAAGGGTTTTTATTGAACTGGGTTAGGTAGATTTTTTTTTTTTACGATTAGAGGGTGAAGGTTAATATGTAACCCCAAGTATGCACACTAGCAAAACTAAAATGAACTTGAGAGTGTTCTATCTGAGCTTGACTGTAGATTCTAGGAGATGCCTTAAATTACACAATACAGCTTGCTTGAACATTGATATGACTTTGTAGATGAACCTGATTCAGAATGAGTTGCATGCTAAGTATGTGTGAGTTTCTACCTGCATTATATGTTTATACATGATACCTAGAACTTGCCATGTATGTGTGCAATGCGAAATAGAAGTTGTTTAGTTAGAGAGATGATAGAGGCATTTCTTTGTGTCACCCATAAATCAAAAACTGTGAATTCACATGTATATAATATCTTAGTTAATCCCTTTGATCCTTAGGCATGTTCTTTGATAACCTTATAATGTTCACAAAATCTATGTTATACATTGTTGTACCTTACCTCCTAGAAGTACTCGAATTGTAATGAATATGCAAAAGTGAAAGTGTGGGGTGAAGGGAAATTGAAAAAAGGGAAATCAAAAATGAATGATAGAAAATGGTGAACTGGCAATGTACAGTAAATACTTACAAGCAATGAAAAAAAAAGATGTATATATGTAAATAAGAAAGCTAGTTGCACTAGTAGAAAAGGGGGATTAAAAGTGAATAAAAGGTGAAAGAATGGTTAGGGTGAGCATAATGAAAAGCTTAAAGGGAAGTTTGTGTAAAAGAAGTGCTTAGGGAGGTTAGCCACTATAACCAAAAGTATCCTACCCGTCCCATAGCCTACATTACAACCCTTAAAGACCTCTTGATCTTTAATTAAATGACTCGATTATTTGACACTAGGGGCAAGCCTATGGTGTGTCTTTGTACATATAAATTCTCTTTGCTAAGAGTGAGTGAAAATTTTCCATATATATAAGTTCCATGTTATAAATTGCATATGTGTGGAAATTTCTCTCAGTATGATTGTGTGAGGGCATGTAACTCAGGAAGAAAAGTGTAAGTTTGCAAGTGTGTGAAAATAATTAGGGTAAGCAATGATGCATTGGCATTTGAGTTTACAGTTGAGTAAGGATTGTGCATTACTTAGGTTACTCATGAATGATAGCTTGTGTGACATATTTTGGGGGAGACATTGATAAAAAGGCCTAAAAGTGTGATTAAAGTTGCTCGAGGACGAGCAAAGGTTTAAGTGTGGGGTGTTGATAATAGGTGAATTTGACTATATTTATACCCTAAATAATCACATTTTAATGTTATTTTGACAATATATATGATGACAAAATTCTCTTATTAGTATTTTTAGTGTGTTATAGGTACTCAAGAGTCGAGGAAGGCTACAAGAGCAATTTTGGAGTCAAAAGAAGGTGAAAAAGGCCATGTTGTGAAACAAATCAAGAAAATATGCTGGAAAAACCCTGAAGAATCCGAGGCACGGTTTGACCACGGTTCCACTGCGATCACGGTAGAACTGCGGTAGAACAGGCCTGCAGATGATTTAAAGTTTCAGAAGGCATCGCCCACCGCGGTTCCACCACGATCGCGGTGAAACCGCGATGGAACGCAAAAAATTTAGGGGCTGAAGTGTAAAAATGGAAATTGTAATACCTAAACCCTATATATATTGTTAGGATTTGCCCAAAGGAGGAAAGTTTTGTACTATTGACTACTTTTGCAAGACAACTAGTAAGAGAGAATTCTCTTGACATCTCTCTTTCTTTTACTTTGAATTCTTAATTATGAAATCCATTATATCTTTTGCTTTCATGGTTATGAGTAGCTAAATTCTTGTCTAAAGTTTTGATGGAACCTATTGATTGATGAACTTCTGGGTTATGTGAATACAAATTGTTAGTTAAGTTTCTATTTGTTCCACTTCGTTCTTGTTGTAGTTAATTGATAGCATCCTCAATTAGATGTGCCTATTTAGTGTGCATAACTTGGAAAAGAGTGCATATTTAGGTTATTGTTGAACAACACCACACCTAGATTGTTGGACGAATTATAATTGCGGGTGTAAAGGTGAGATTAGGAATAACGAAACCTTGGGTGCAATCTAAAGTGAACTGTACTAATTAAAGCTAGCTAGGGTAGCTCGGAAGAGTGCAATAGTAAATTATTGTAATTGCTCGGGAGAGAATTACGGTAGAATTAGGGTTCATGATTGATAGAGAAGTATTGACAATTAGTATGAGCATAAACAGAAGGGATTCCATCAACAGGGGAAATCATCACCTTAGTCTTTCTCATTATTCATTACAACACGTTCAGTTATTTTCTTCAAATCTTTAGTTTATTGCAAAAGTAGCTATAGCTAGTAGAAACCACTCACAAAGATATTTGAAAGTTTGGGAAGCTGATTCGGAAATTTTGTTGGGTTTTGAAGATTGTAGTTGATAGGTTAACTCTACGTGGGATTCGACTCCAGACTTATAAACCGGGTTATATTTGCAGCGACCGCATTATTTTTTTTAGAAGGCATAGTTGGGCGTGATTACCACGTTTGATTTATTCTTTGTTTTTCTCTTTTTTTCGCTTGGCAGCTAATTATCGGAGAATGTCCACTCAGAAACTTTTCTCTTCAAATGTGTGACCATTTTATTTTGTGTCTTACCTGGCCCATTTTTTTCTTTTTGGAATTGTCCATTTTCTTTGTGTCCAAAATCCCTAACAAATTGCGCCAATCATCCTAAATTCCAAAGGACGCACGAGTCAGTATTTGCATTTGCATGTCTCTTCTCACGTCTCTTACTCATCTCATTCACCTACACCTTTTGGCTCCACTTGATCTTTTTATATACTGGGAATTATAAATAGGAAATACTTTGTCCTTAAATAAATCTCGCATGGCACATTTCTAAAAGTACTTGGCTTAATAAATTCTAAAATGAGATGATTAAAAAAAAAATACCCGTTTGGCTCCACCTGATCTGTCTAATGGAGACGAACTACCCCGAGCCACCTAGGGATACGGTACAATAAATGCAATTAATTTATTCTTCATCTCTAGTTCGAACCTTAAAAATAAAAAAACTTTATTTGTAGATAAATCTTGCAACAACAACAACAACAACAACCCAGTATAATCCCACTTAGTGGGGTCTGGGGAGGGTAGTGTGTACGCAGACCTTACCCCTACCCTAGGGTAGAGAGGCTGTTTCCAAATAGACCCCCGGCATCTTTCCCTCCAAGAACTTCCCACCTTGCTCTTGGGGAGACTCGAACTCACAACCTCTCGGTTGGAAGTGAGGGTTGCTTACCATCAGAGCAACCCCTCTTGTCAAGATAAATCTTGCACAAACAATAAATTCTAGATAGAAAACTACCCCTCAGATCTCCTACCATCTCTCTTTCTGTAATCTTTCAAGGTGCCAGACATTGATAAAGTAATATACTGTAATTCATAACTATCTTTCCCTCTTTATCTCTTTCAAGATTCTCTCCTTTTTTTTTTTTCTCTTTTTTTTCCTCTCTTTCTTTCTCCATATATCTTATCTTTGAGCTACATCTCCTTAAGTTAAATCCCTAATTTTCAAACTAGTTTAAGCTAGTTCTGCTTTCTTTTTTAGGGTTTCCACTTAGTTAACCCCTCTAATTGTTATCATCACTAAAGCCCACACATGCAATATCTTTGTTCGTTGTTGAATAATTGATGTTCTTGTTTTTTGTACTTGTTTATGTCTAGGGATGGCTTTCTAGCTTCTCTCCTGTAAAATGACTACTTCTTCTTCTTTCATTTCTCTCAACAATATCGTCTCTCTACTTACTCTCTTCTTCTTTCTACTTCTCACTGTTATGGCCAAAGACATACCACTACAACCGAATTCCTTATTACAAGCAGATGGTGCTATCAAGAAGAACAGTTTCAAACCTTTGACAGAGAGAAGAAACTGCATAGAAGATCAAATTACTAGTATAAAAGTTCAATATTCTCCGATAATGGGTAGAAAAGGAAAATATGAGAACCCTAAAGTTCATCAATCGCCATCCTACTTATGGAGAGACAAATCATTCAATGCTAGTGCTCATGAAGTTCCTAGTGGTCCAAACCCAATTTCAAATAGGTAATTATCTAGTAATTAAACAACAAATGAGAAATGTTAATTTCTTATAAGCTTCTTCTCAGTCTGTACCTTTTATTTCAGTTTATGCAGGTTTCTAAAGGTATGTATACACTATTAAGTTAGTCTTCATCATATATATAGAATTAATCATGAATATTTGTCTTATATTATGCGCCTTTGGTGTCCATTATTTGTCATATCAATGTGATTTCACCACAACTTCTGTTATGATCATTATATGATAGTATTTAATCATTTGGTAATGAGAATGCAAATATATGTAAGTAATCTTTGATTTCTATTTTTTTAGTACATCAATGGCCACAACATTTTAATGCCAGTGTCCCTTACTATTTTTTATCACTTTTCGCTTTGATAAAGCTGAATATGTTTGCTGTTTCCACCACCATGCCCAAAAAGATAAGACAATCTTACTTACTTTCCCTGCACATATTAATCACTAAACCGTGTAATTAGCATTAATAGTATGTTAATTAGTGCCTACTAGATCACTATGGATTGTTCACCACATCTGAAACAGAAATTCCAATTATGCCTAAATATTCACGATAAGACAAATATTTGTGATTATAGTGGAAAATGAAAGAGACGTTTAGTTGATAAACCTAGAGCATTTACGAAAAAAGATAAAGCAGAACTATTCTATATATTTAATTAATTGAGATTTGCATGGGCTAATAGCAACCGAAAGAGTACCTGAGAAGGTTCAATATGCTAATATTGTAAATTAGACTACCACTCTGTTCAAATTAATGCATATATGGTTTGCTTTTTTTTCTTTATAGAAATAAGAAAAAATAAATATGGACACCAAAAATTAAAAAGGGCGAACAAACTAGTCAAATGAGCTAAAAGGTATGTCTGAGGAACACAATGATTAATATACGGGGAAGTAGGGATTGGTCTTCTTTGTGTAAAGATGAGACTGCATGCAAATTATGACAACTCAAGGAAGGACGACCATATATGTGAAACATTATCACTCATTTTACGTGACAATTTTTTTTAATTAATTTGTTTAAAAGATATTTTTAATATATCAAACATAATTTGATCTTAATTTATTTTATCTCTCTTAATATTATGCTATATTATGGCCAAAAATTATCATAACGAATTTAATTAAGATTACAAGTTCCAAATAGTGGCTGATCCACATGCCATGGGAATTATTTGATCACTGCCATGTCGAAAAGTTATAATATGTAAATAGGATAAAAATAATTATTTAAATACATATAAAATCTGAAATCCTTAACATAAGAGAAATACATGTTGAAATCTTAGGGTAGTATTTTTAGATTTTTTTTATTCCTCTTACCAGAATTTTTAGCTTAGCCATTGGTTTTAAAAAATTTATTTTTTCTTTAAACTACATATCGAGTCAAACATTGCTACATAAATTAGATGTTTTTTTTTTCGTCAGGAGTACTTTATAGACGCGTATACACAAATTTGTTTATTATCGAGACAGCATAGTGTTTAACCAAATATGAGATTTTGATTAAAACTAGAAAATAATAGAAAAAATTAGGTCGCTGATAATCAAGAGACTGAAGAATGTAATAGGCTTTCAACAATTAGAGTGCACAATAAAGAAAAATTGTATTTTTGTATGCTTTCAATAGTTGGTCGTGGCCACAAATGATATAACTTCTTCCTTTTATAGCTGCCCCTAGGTAAAAGAATAAAACATAGGCCTTAATGACATAATTATGAGTAATAAATGATATTGAATGAGTCGTTACACAATTATTCCTATTAAATGTCAATTCTTCAACGTATCAGGTCCTTAATGATTGAATTTGGACTTCTTTCTGTCTCCAGATCCATACTTTAAATGCTTTTTGATCTGTTGCCCTTGAATGTCCTGAAGTGATACGGAACTCGTATCTACTTGCTTTTTGTATCCTTTGTCTTTATACTTACATTCCAGCCCGTTCTAAACAGGTACGAGATTCGTAGTAGAATTACGTCCCGTATCTAATTTGTCTCCTCGTATCTTTTATTTATTTATTATCTTTCGGAATAATAACCTTTTGACCATTCCACGTCACTCTTGATAAAAATTCAATTTTTCCCAATACATATAGTATTCCAACGCTGGACTTCAGCCTTTTCCTTTTGTTTTGGGGTGGTGGTTGGGGGATCCTTTCCTTAGAACTGATTTTAATGAGCCTTAGCTTTCAGCTTCCCTCTGAGCAACAGCTGTTGCATGTGCTCTTCTTGGCTCTTTCTTTCAAACACTGAATCGCCAAGAGTGATATATCTTTACATCTCTTCAATTCAGCCTTTTTAATCTTCTTGTTTGTTACTCTTTCTTGTTTGCTTCTGAATGGAAGGGTTTGCTTACCGAAATCCCCAACTTGTTTTCATTGGAAACGACATGAAATTATTTCCGTTTTCATTTTCTTTTTTTCAGTTTCAAATTTCATTACCTAGAAGGGGTATTTGCGTAAAGTTACTGTCATGTAATCACGACGTCACAAGTTTCAAGTTTTGAAAATAACCTCTTGTAAAAATACAAGACAAAGCTGAGTACAATAGATCTTTGTGATCCAATCTTTTCCCGAACCCTATCGGAAGCTTAGTGCCTTTTAATTTTTACTTTCAAATTTAATTACTTCTGAACAACTTAAAACTATCCTCTTTGAATGATGAAATTAAAGACTAAAACCAAACAACTACTAGCATCTAGAGGTGGATCTAGGAATTCAAGAAGATAGGTGCACTACTATGAAAAAGTAAATCTAGAGTTTACATTTGACGGGTGTAATTTTAGACTCTTACTATAAAGCCATCACACTCTTAAAACATACGTTCAAAATTATATTCTTTTTAAAAAATTTAGTATTATATATATATATATATATATATATATATATATATATATATATATATATATATATATATATATATATATGGGTGTATGTATGTATGTATGTATATGTATGTATAGACTTTATGCTGGAACAAGATCGTTCAAAGTGCGATTTGAACCACCAATTTTATTTGTAGAGATGCGCCCAATAATTATTGCACTATACGAGTCTTTAAGCATGGGTGCCACACATATATTTAAGTAATTTTGAAAAATATAACATTATTATACATTGTTTAAGGAGAGGTAGGAATTCACGTGATCCCATATATCTTAAAGAAAAAGACTTTGTATATCACTTGTCAAAGCTGTTCAAGGAGTGATATACAAAAGCTTTTTCGTTCAACCAAAGACTCGTTAAACAGCGAACGAAAAAGCTTTTGTATATCACTTGTCAAGATATATCTCAAATACAATTAGGCTACTCTCTAATTGTCTTTCCTATCTTTTATTTACATCAAATCTATTCATTTCTCTATAAATATTTTCTATCCAATTTTTCTCACTACTCGTATGGCTTCTTCTAATTGCTTCCAATTCTCTTTGCTTGCAATCTTGCTTAATCTGTTTGTATATATGTCCATGTTGTACCACCATATGTTCCTATAATGCTGTATTCCTTGCTTTCCATATGTGATACACGAATGTTGCTAGTGCAGATAGCACCACAGCCCTGCATGCTTTCCTTTTGACATTCCTGGTCGTTCTTCTCTCCAGCCCCAATAGCGCCAGGTTTCTGATATCGATATTTAACCACCACAGTATGTCTTCTATGCATCTCCTCGCCAGTAGACATTCAAAGAACATGTGAGTAGTTGCTTCTTCTGCAGTTCCACATATCTTGCAAACACCGTCTTGGCTGATGCCCATTCTTTTCAACCTTTCCTTCGTCATAAGTCTGTTATGTGCCACCAACCAGCAAATTATATTGTATTTTGACCTGTTCAATTTATTTCATACCCATCCTCGTTAAGGCCAGTCCTCCTTTGTCCCGTTCTTCCAGTCATAACCTCTCTTAATTGTAAAGAAGAGTTGTCTATAGTGTAGTGTGATATACTAAATATATAATTAATCAGTGAAGTGAATATATGTACAGTTTAATTATTTATTGATGAATCATGAATTGTGTCACACCTCCTTTTTACCGCACCCGCGAGGGTGCAAGGGTAAAAGGGAGTTTTTTCCAATTAAAGGACAATCGAAACGGAATCAATTTATTTAATTCAGAGTCGCCACTTGGGAAAATAACGGTGTCCCAAGTCACCGGTTTGATCCCGAACCGAGGAAATTTATGACTCTGTAATATAGTCTGCGAAATTAGAAACCTGGATAAGGAATTCTGTTAATCCGGGAGAAGGTGTTAGGCACTCCCGGATTCTGTGGTTTTAGCACAGTCGCTCAACTGCAATTTTTGTTTCTACCTGATTTCTTTATATATTTTATTTTTGTGTGCTCTTATATTCCGCTTTAATTCTTAGAAGAATTGCGACGTCACGAAAACACATTTCGAGCTGCACCGCAACCAGTGCGCCTGCGACTCTAATGTATTTCAGTTTCGCCGAGAGTATGATTTGGGTCACATAAATGCACACCCGTATTTAGGAAAGTAATTTTATTTAATACGTGTCTAAAGCAACTATGCGTTTGCACTTTGCGCTTTGCGAGGGCCATGAAATTTTGCTAAATGACGCGCCTCGAATTCTAGGGATTTCCAAATCAATTAAACGAGGATCCTATTGTTATGGAAGAGCCACTGATATCTTTACTCCTATTCAGCTAGACCTTACTTAAGGAAGTTGTAAATAGAATAAACGAGTTAAAACAGGATACCAAATAATTGCAATAAAACTATCCAAAGGGACGGAACAACATCTGTGTAAATAACAAGGTCTTTGTCCATGTATTTTAGTAATGTGATGGTCAGGCATTAATTGGACTTGGCTAGCGAGGCAATTTAAATGGACTTCTCTTACACTGATTGGTTAAGTAGGTTTATTTTTGCACTCATTAGTTTAATAAGGCTTCTTTTGCATTAGTGTAAAAAAAAAAAAAGAATCCATCCTACATTGTAAACGATCTCAGAATCTAAGGCCTAATGAACCCAACATTGAACCCACGCTAATGTAGAACAATCATATTTAATAAGTGAACATGTATTGGAAAATCTCATCATTATCCAGTGACTAATGCATCCAAGAAGTTCTGAATATTATTAGCAATCTATGTCCAAAAGTGACTCATAAGGAAAACTGACCATGATCCGTACCCGATTTAATTAGCTATTTCTGAATATTATTAATACAACACACATATTCCGTGACCTTTTAGATGCATCCTACAACACAACGTAACTCTAATACGATCCCCTTTAGTGGATTATATAATGAAATATCCAATTATTGGCTCACTTAGCACATACTACATAAGGTTTAAAATGTTTCAAATAACAGAACCATATCCAAAATCCTAAAATGAACATACAGTATTGAAGAAGGAAATGAAATAGAAGAAATTCATGAAAGAGAAGATAAAGCTAAGTTATGAGTCAGTAAACTAATGATCAAACTTCAAAATTTCTATTTCCATTTTTTCAATCTTCAATTCACATTGTATGAGCTTCAGGAACGTATACCTGGAATCAAAGTGTAGAGAAAGATCAGTAGCAACTCAGGCTAACCAGTGGCAACAGTACACAACCAACAGCAATAAAACACAACCAACAGCAGTAGCAAAGACCACCACAGCAGTAGCAAAAACAACCACAGCAGACTCAGCAACTACCCAGCAGTGAAGGATGAATAGCAGAAAACAAATAAACCAGGGACAGGAGCAGAAAACCAGTGCAAATCCAAGTAAACCAACTTTAACTTCCAAACTACCTAACGATTACTTGAAGAACTTCAAAAGACCAATGTCATATCAAGATGTAACTTAAAGGATTCAAAGACTGATTGAACAGTAAGCCAACAGGAAGCAGAATGTTTCCTTTCTCTTTTCTCTCAAAATGTATGCCTATTCTCTGTTCTTCTCTCAGGTTTCAAAGTATTCTTTCTTTCTATGTGTTTTCAGTGTGTATCAGTGTCTTCTCCAGTGAGTTCCAGTGAGTCTCCCTCTCTCTAATGTTTCTGTTTTCCTGAATACTCTCTAGTGTTCTCTCTGTGTTTCTTGTTCTCTAGATACTCTCAAGTTTATCACTGTCTATGCCTCTTTAGTTACTCTCAGTGTGTTCCAATCACTCTCAGGTATTTCCGTCCCCCCTGTATGTCTATGTCAATCTCTATTTATAGCCAATTCCTTCTACTTTGGCTGGCCAGCAAGTTAAACTAAGGCCCTGCCCATCCCCCTTCTGTCCAACCCACTAAACCATGTCTAAGTATGGGGTTTTCACAATTAAAAACTGATAAGTGCAGGGCACTGGTGGGCTGCTCTGTTGTGACAGTGGACTCCACTGACTTGCCTCATGTGCAGGACACTAAATACTCTAAATGTTAACCCATGATTTCCTAGTCAACTAATTTGAACCATGATTTCAGTTTCAAACCAATCAAACAGTCCCATTCAATCCAGGAATGCTAATTACTGTGTGGTAATTCAAATAACTCAACCTAGGTAATTAGAAGATGGCATCTAATCCACTACAACACATAACAGATTAATTGGCTAACAATGATTCTGAAATTTCAGCAATAATGACAAACAACTATTCGACGACGCTACTTGACGCGAACACGTATTTGACAACATTCGATTAACCGATTACGATATGTGTAATCGACAACCAAAATCCGATAAAACAGTGACCAACAGATTCTCGGACAGCATTTCATAAATCGAATAACTTGACGATATTAACAACGAATTGAATTCGACTAACAACTACATGTTATCGACAAAGAACAACAACTAAACAGATCGACCAAATAAAAGGTCCCAAAGAGATGAGGAGAGAAATGAGAATGGCATCCGAATCTCAACGATATTGACAACAATTGAGAACTACTATAGGGCCGAGCATAATTAACAAAACAGAGAAGAAAACAAATACCTTGGAAGATAAGAGTGTTCGGCCGACTTGGGTTCGAAAAGAGTTGCGGTTGCATTTGAAGTCAAATAGACTTTAATTGGAATGTTTTCAAACGAAAACATTCCAATTAAAGTTTATTAACTTCAATTTCGTTCAATCTGCATGAAATCCCTAGTTTCTCAATTCTAGGGTTCTTGGGCTCGGATTTGGGGTTCGAACGTTTCTAGCCGGATTCGAACCAAACCAAGTGTGGTTCGGTTACGAGGAAAGTCCGGAGAGCAATTGGTATGAGTTTGGGATCAATCGGAGTTGGTTCGAGTTTAACTCGAATCTTCAAATGAAGATTCGAGAATTTCCTGATTGATTCGAGATTAGTGATTGCCGGATTCTTGTAGAAGGGGTTAAGGTTGTCGTGTGGTGTTATTTTGGTGGCCGGCGGCGTTGTTGCCGCCGGGTTTCCGTCGATGGGGTAGGGTGGCGGCTAGGGTTTTTTCTAGGGAGTAGAGGAGTGAAGGAGATGAGGGGTTTGGGGAGAGTGACCGGGTAGGCTGGGGTTTGGGGGGCCTTTGGTTGTGTCAAAATGCCCGGATTAATTTAGGCCATTGGATGATTGAAATCCAATGGCCATGATCAATTCGTTAATGGATGGGTCGGTGCGGGTCGGACCTGGGTGGTGGGTGGATTGGGATGGATTTCAAGAGTTGGGCTTAGGGATTTAATTAAAATTGGCCCAATCCGAATTTCTCCTTTCTTTATTTATTTCTAATCTATTTATATATTTTTTCTTTAATTTTCTCTAAAAATAAAAATTCAATCCTAAATTAATACTTGACCAAATTATCCTAAAGTACTAATTAACTCTAAATAACTATCACACATAATTAAATAACAATACAATCGCACAATTAGGACATCAAATGCTAAAAATGCAAAAATACATATTTTTGTGATTTTCCATTTTTGTCAAATAAACTGGATTAGTTTTAATTGTAAATTAAATTCTAAGGATGCAAACGCAATATATTTTGTATTTTTCGTAATTTAAACAAACAAACATGCTTAGACATATACAAACAATTATCCAAAATGCCACGAAAAAATCTAAAAATTGCACACAACGAAAAGATTATCTTAAATTGAATTTTTGGGAGTATTTCTCATGTAGGGCAAAAATCACGTGCTCACAGCTGCCCCTCTTTGCGCGGAAACATGAAGAGTTTTCGTGCAAAGATAAGTGAGCGGATACGAGCGATTTTTGTCCGTTTGAGCATTCCGTATGAAGCATTTTTTGGAAAAGTTTGACCGAACCTTTGCTTCAAAAGATCTCCTACATATCCCTGGCTAAAAGGGAATCAGGTCAATGTAGTTCGGGAAGTTCTGGTAGCTGGGACTACCATGCCTGTTGCGATCTCGCTGTTACTGCCGTTACTGCTGTTACTGCTGTTGCCACTGCTTAGCTGACCTCCTTATTACATCGTGCTAAACAAAATAAGAAGCTAGACTAAGTTACAGCATTGTGAAGTCTTATCTATCTCTTCATCTTGGCTTTCCGGTGTTCGTTGCTATTCTGTCGGACTTGATGTTCCTTCTGATGCTCTCTCTCTTCTGACAATTGTTATTTCGGCATATCTTGATTGCCGAACTCCGACCATTGGTCCCTTCCTTGTGATCTTCGAACTATTCTCCTTCGAGGTCTGAATCTATCTTTCTGATCCTTGTTGCCTTCCTTCTGCTTACAAACTTGGATTCATGCTGGGGATCTCTGTTATACTCTACTGCTTTCCTCAACCAAATTCAAAAATAAATCGCCACTCCATTCTTCAGGCGGGCTTCCTGACTTCAACTACAACTTTTAAAATAAAATCGCCACTCCATTCTTCAGGCGGGCTCCCTGACTTCAACTATTACTTCAAAATAAAATCACCACTCCATTCTACAGGCGGGCTCCTGACTTCAATCATCAACTCCGAAAATTAAACGCCATTCCTCTCTTCAGGCGGGCTCCCGACTTCAACAACATCTTTTGAAAATAAATCGCCATTCCTCTCTTCAGGCGGGCTCCTGACTTCAACAACATCTTTTGAAAATAAATCGCCATTCCTCTCTTCAGGCGGGCTCCTGACTTCAACCATCAACTCTGAAAATTAAACGCCATTCCTCTCTTCAGGCGGGCTCCTGACTTCAACAACATCTTTTGAAAATAAATTGCCATTCCTCTCTTCAGGCGGGCTCCTGACTTCAACAACATCTTTTGAACATAAATCGCCATTCCTCTCTTCAGGCGGGCTCCTGACTTCAACATCAACTTTTGAAAATAAATCGCCACTCCATTCTTCAGGCGGGCTCCTGACTTCAACATCAACTTTTGAAAATAAATCGCCACTCCATTCTTCAGGCGTGCTCCTGACTTCAACAACATCTTTTGAAAATAAATCGCCTTCCTTTACTTCTTGTACCATTTTATTCTTGCTGCATCGACTCTTGAACCATCATTTCTCCTAAATTTCCTTGTTTCGGAATTGCTTTCTTCCTGGGTCGTGTTGCTTTCCCTCCCGACTGCTGGGGATATCTTTAGAACTGTTTACTTGCCTGCTGAGGATAATGATGCTGGGAAAAATTTCCTTCATTCCCTCATTTCCTTTTCCTTCAAAACCTTTATTCTCTCCCGAGATCGATGGGGATTGAAATGTCATCGGCTGGGGATTGCCCCGTCGGGGGATCCCTTTTCCTTCTTCCTCTTTCCAAACCTCCTTCGGGGCTCGCGCTTCGCTCCCTTGAAAAACTTGTAGGATATAATGCTGCCGGTGAAATCCCGAAATCAATGTTTCATTTTTCCGAGAACTGCTGGGGGTGATACCGGCTTCTTGCCTAAGCTTCCTCGTCTTGTCCTGTCTGTTGGGGGTATAATTTCATCTATCACAGCTTGCTGTTTTCTTTCTTTCAAATCTGCTGGGATAACCGGGTTCAAAGATCATTTCCTCGCGTTATCTAGCTTCTTTCCCTAACCAAGTATTTGGTTTCGAGAAAATTTTCGCAACAGGAGAAAATTTTCTGCCCCAGTTTGAGAATCTTCTTCGTGGCATGCTTTGCTGCTGACAACCCCTTTTTTCCCTGTTTCAAATCAAAGAAAAATTGGTTAGTTTTAAAATGTGGTGGCTGGTTGTGGTGCTCCTGCTGGGGATTGTTCTCCTCCTCTTTCCCTGCTCTGTGTTTCATTATCGGAACTTGCTGGGGATGTTATTATTTGATGATACTCATGCTGGGGATGGGTTTTTCCATTTATCCCTTCCCCGTTCTGTGTTTCTCAACTTGCTGGGGGTTATTTGTTGAAGATGAGATTTCCTTTCTTCCTTTACCACTCTGTGTTGTCCGACCACCTCGGAACTTGCTAAAGATAACACTGCCGGTAGATTTTCATTTCCTCAAAATTGGTGTTTCACTCTTCTTGAAGGTTGTTGAGGATGACACTAGTTCGAAGACCATTTCCCTTAAGACTTTCCTTCTTCCCCAAGTGGGTATTGACTTCCAGAAAATTTTCAAACTGAAAAGAAAATTTTCTGCCCCAGTTTAATAATCTTCTTCGCACCCTACTTCTCTGCCGTCAATGGCATTTCCTTGCTTTGCATAGTAATTGGAAAGTTGGTGGCAAGTTTTGAAGTCATTTCTCACTAGATCTGACTAGACGGACCTTGATGGGGAACTTTTGATAAAAATGAGAAAGATAAAAAGAAACAAAATAGAAGACAAAGGAAAAAGAAAATGACTCTCTAGCAAGAAACATCTACAAAACTTATCAAACGCGAATACCAACTCCACTGGTCATGACATGCACATATGGTCTATCCTTCGTCTTTCACGATTTCTGTCTCGTGATTTCCATCTGATTATCACCTTTATTCGACTTGTAGTGCCCGAAGGGTTTTCACTTTCAAGCCTCTCTCATTTTGATTTTCTCTCAACTTTCGTCGTCTTATGGTGCCTGTGAAGGTTTTCACCGGTAAGACTCTCTCATTTGTATCACTTTTAGTTGGGGATTGGGGTGTCATTGCTAAGACTCTCTCGTGTTTCCTTTCTGCTGGGAATCAGAGTCTTTTCTGCCGTGAATCAGAGTGTTATATCCTGATAGGACTCTCTCACTCACTTGAAGTGGCATCTTTTGAAGACTGATCAGAAGGTCTTTCTTTGGACCGTAATGTGGGATTTGGATAGGGCTAGAAAGAAAGGGTATTGAAGGCTCAAAACAAAAATAATTTTGGGTTCAAAATTTACAACCTTCGGACCTAAATTTATTTAAAATCAACACAATTTTTCTCTGCCCCAGTTTTTTGCTTGGGGATTTTTTTTTTTTGATTTTTATTTACACTATGACCGAGCTGTGAAGCGCCTACGTATCCTCTTTGAGGAATCAGGTCAAACGTAGTTCCCAATTCCTCTTTTTCAAATTTCTTTTTTCACACATTTTTCTTTTTCTTTTCTTTTCTTTATCTCCTTTTGTTGTTTTCTTTTTTTTTTTTCTTTTTCTTTATCCCTTTTTCTCTTGTCTTTCAAACCTGTGTTTCTAGTCTTTGCAACTAATTCCGAAGGAGGGATCTGAAAGAATTTAAATTCAGGCTCAAAGGGTTGACGATGGATAAAGTGTTTGGATATCAGAACAAAATGCCTTCGTCATTCCAATCTTCAAAACATGCCAAGCGTAAACAACACAATTAATACTCACCATATCTTTAAAGCACAGTTGGACAACACTCTCATTTTCATTATTGTGAATGACCCCATGTCAATTTTGGCCAGCTTGCCTTTGACTGTTTCTTTTTACTTGCCCCGGTTTCGGATGACTCGGGATCCAAATAGTCTCAAGTTGTTTTTGTTTCCTTTAGATGACCCGATCATCTTCCAATTGCTTAATGATTAACTTTTAGAATTAAGCCATAATTATGTGTGCGCATGTCATGTCACTAGATTCGGCGTTTGAGCACAAGACAAATCTAAAGGGTAAAAGAACTAAACAAATAAAATGACCGGAAGTAACGAAAGGCCGAAAGCTTCATTAAATTAATGACGAAATGGTTCAATGACAAAACAAGCAAAACAGACTAGAGTACAGCCCTGAAACAAAACTGGGCAAGATCAAAGCCAACTGCTAGGACAAAAGGGTTTGACCACAAGAAAACCCTGAAAATAACTCGGACAACAAAAATGACGACAAAACGAACCACCAAAGCTCCATCTAGCTGACCAAAAGATGGAGTATCTTCCCAATTACCAAGCACAACATTTTAGCCACTAAGTTCCGCCTCAATATTGCCAAGGCTGCCATCTGCTCCAACATTTTTAGCTCCAGTCAATACACCCCCCAGAGGATTTGTGTGCCCCATGTCATCATCATTGACCACAATCAACCACCCTTTTTGAATCATTCTTTCTATTTCCTTTTTCAAGGTACGGCAACTCTCAATATCGTGCCCCCTGACATTGGAATGGTATGCACATCGTGCAGTAGGATCGAAGCTTCTTGCACGTGGATCGGGAGTGTATTCGGGGAGTGGCGTAATCAGGCCGACATGTTTTAACTTTTCAAACAGACTTGCATAGGACTCTCCGATAGGGGTGAGCGCCTTTTCTCGCTTCAGCAACCTTTCCTCCCTAAACGCCTTATTTGGCCTGAAACCTGACCCGGGGGGTTTCCGGTATGTTCGTGGGGGTTGGTAAGCCTTTTGTGGAGCTGGGTACCTGGAAGGTGAAGTACGATTTTGGTTGTCCCGGGGAGAGTAGTGATGTTGGGGACGGGAGTAGCGTTGTGAAAACATAGTTGGGGGACGAGTAATTGAGTTACTCGAATGGCTGGAGAAGTTGTGATAGGCGGGTATATATGGAGAGTGCGGGAGATCATCCGGCATCGGGTTCATGGTACGGGTAAGGACAGAGTCCAGGAAGCTAGGTGGTGGCGGAGGTGGTGCTTTTCCATCCATCCACGCCCGATACATATCAGCCACGTGTTGTCTCAATATCTTGACCTCCTCTACTAACCCGTGGTTCCGTTCAACCAGTTGTTGTCGGGTACCTGTACCAACCCACTCAGTCTTGAGATTATCTGCCATTGTCCTCCGACTTCGTCTTACGGGGAAGAGTTATTTCAGAACCACAACCAACCACCTTTCTGGAAATGGACACAACAAAACAAAGCCAGCATGTCAGCATTAAGGTGTCCCGCTTATTGACCATTCTTCTTTTTTTTTTTTTTTTTTTTTTTTTTTTTTTTGGAAATGGTCGAATCCTATATGGATTGCCTACGTATCATGACCCCGCATGAATCAGACCGAGCGTAGTTCTTGCAAATTAATGCAAGAAGTAAAGAGATGTTTATTTGATTTTGTTTGATTTTTTTTGATTTCTTTTTTTTTCTTTGAAGGAAAATTATAGAAGCCAACTCCAACTACAAACTTGTGTAGGAGATTTCTACAAGAAGAAGAATATTTTTTGGTGTCAATTATGACTATTTCTACAAAATTGGCCACATAATGGCTTATTTGACAAAATGACTATTTTTGCAAAATTTATTTAAGAAAGATAAACTTGAAATTTTTTTTTTTTTATCTTGTGGCTCATGGGGCATCGTCCGGCATCACCATAAACCAACACAAGAATATTTTCATAAATTGGCCATATAATGGCTTATTCAGACAAAGTGGCTCTTTTTGCAAAATTTTATAAAGAAGATATAAATTCAAAATTTAATCCTGGGGCCTATGGGGCATCATTCAGCACCGACACAGGCCAATACAAGCCTGAAGAAGTTCAAATGCCAAAAGTGGCTATTTACGCAAGGACCGGCCATGTAATGGCTTATTGGGTAAAGTGATTATTTTTGTAAAGTTGAGTGATGACTCAAAACTTTGATTTTTTTTTGTGAACCCGAACTTGATTTTGCGGCTATGGCCTTGCAACATTTCCACAAGGAGTATTTCAAGGCTGTGCCCGCAAATTATTAAAAATAATTCAAAGTGGCTATTTTTGCAAAAACAGCCTTCCGGCGTCCTTTCGGAACATTCGACTATTTTCAAAAACAACGTCACTTCGATTTATTGACAAAATTAAACACATACATTTTTTTTTGATTTTTTATATATTTTTTTTTATTTTTTGCAAACGGGGTGTGAATCCGAACTTGATTTTGCGGCTATGGCCTGGCAACATTTCCACAAGGAATATTTCAAGGATGTGCCCGCAAATTATTAAAAATGATTCAAAGTGGCTATTTTTGCAAAAACAGCCTTCCGGCGTCCTTTCGGAACATTCGGCTATTTTTCAAAATGGCATCACCTTGATTTTATTAAAAACTAAAATTTCGACATTTTTTTTTTTTTTTTTTTTTTATTTTTTAAAAGGGGTGGTAACCCAAACTTGATTTTGCGGCTACGACCTTTCAACATTTCCGCGAGGGAATATTTCAAGGTTGTGCCCAAAAATTATTTATAAAAATTCAAAATGGCTATTTTTGCAAAAACAGCCTTCCGGCGTCCTTTCGGAACATTCGGCTATTTGCAAAAACGGCATCACTTTGATTTTATTGACAAAATTAAACACATATTTTTTTTTATTTTTTAAAGGGGTGGTTGAACCCGATGAGGGTTGCCTACGTATCCCACCTAATGGGGAGAATCAAACCTGCGTAGTTCGGTCAGATTATTTTATGACCAATTATTTCAACAAAGTTGCTCTTCCTATTTTTCCAAAAAAAACATTTCGTCAATATTTTTGATATTTTTCTATTCCAAAATTCTATATTTTTTTTCAGGAATTTAACCAATCATCATAATAATACATGATAAATAAATGCAACATATAATATGCTCGGTCTTTGATTACCGGGTCGCCTGTCCTAGACGGACCCAACCCCTGTGTTGAGTCCCCTAAGTCAAATGCAACGTGATGAAAATAAGCGTTTCCTACTAGGGATCCGGCATGAAGTCATGTTATTCTAAGCTCAGAACCTCGGAATGTGATCTAGACTGTGTACCCAAGCGGACAACTCGGGCTGAGGAAGGAGCTCCTTTCCGGGAACCAAAAGGCCAACCGGCTTAGAAACTTTCCGAGCCTCTTTATTAATTCGGGATATGACACTAACAGAATAGGGAGTCTCAACCAGTGAGCACATCCCCATAGGTGAGAAGAGAAGGGTTTCGGCACAGTTTATATATACAGTTCAAGATAATATCAAAGCGGTAAACATATAGCAGTTTGTATATATAGTGCAACTAGTATCAAAGTGGTAGACATATAGCAGTTTGTATATACAGTGCAACTAGTATCAAAGCGGTAGACATATAGCACATTAATCAAAACATATAATGAAATCAGATATAAGCAAAAATAGCAATTTTACTGAGCTCGAATTCTTAAACCCCGAACCGAAGTTCCGGGTTACTTGTCCCCAGCAGAGTCGCCAGAGCTGTCACACCTCCCTTTTTCACCACACATAACGTATAAATGTAAATGTGCCACTGTTTAATACTACACCCCGAGAAGGAATATAATAATAATCAGTGAAGGAGTTTGGAAAATAACGGTCTCCCAAGTTACCAGTTTAATCCCGAACCGAGGAAATTTATGACTCTGTAATATAGTCTGCGAAACTAGAAACCTGGATAAGGAATTCTGTTAACCCGGGAGAAGGTGTTAGGCACTCCCGGATTACGTGGTTTTAGCACGGTCGCTCAACTGCAATTTTTGTTTCTATCTGATTTCTTTATATATTTTATTTGTCTGCTCTTATATTCCGCTTTAATTTTTAGAAGAATTGCGACGTCACGAAAACACATTTCGAGCTGCACCGCAACCAGTGCGCCTGCGACTCTAATGTATTTCAGTTTCGCCGAGAGTATGATTTGGGTCACATAAATGCACACCCGTATTTAGGAAAGTAATTTTATTTAATACGTGTCTAAAGCAACTATGCGTTTGCACTTTGCGCTTTGCGAGGGCCATGAAATTTTGCTAAATGACGCGCCTCGAATTCTAGGGATTTCCAAATCAATTAAACGAGGATCCTATTGTTATGGAAGAGCCACTGATATCTTTACTCCTATTCAGCTAGACCTTACTTAAGGAAGTTGTAAATAGAATAAACGAGTTAAAACAGGATACCAAATAATTGCAATAAAACTATCCAAAGGGACGGAACAACATCTGTGTAAATAACAAGGTCTTTGTCCATGTATTTTAGTAATGTGATGGTCAGGCATTAATTGGACTTGGCTAGCGAGGCAATTTAAATGGACTTCTCTTACACTGATTGGTTAAGTAGGTTTATTTTTGCACTCATTAGTTTAATAAGGCTTCTTTTGCATTAGTGTAAAAAAAAAAAAAGAATCCATCCTACATTGTAAACGATCTCAGAATCTAAGGCCTAATGAACCCAACATTGAACCCACGCTAATGTAGAACAATCATATTTAATAAGTGAACATGTATTGGAAAATCTCATCATTATCCAGTGACTAATGCATCCAAGAAGTTCTGAATATTATTAGCAATCTATGTCCAAAAGTGACTCATAAGGAAAACTGACCATGATCCGTACCCGATTTAATTAGCTATTTCTGAATATTATTAATACAACACACATATTCCGTGACCTTTTAGATGCATCCTACAACACAACGTAACTCTAATACGATCCCCTTTAGTGGATTATATAATGAAATATCCAATTATTGGCTCACTTAGCACATACTACATAAGGTTTAAAATGTTTCAAATAACAGAACCATATCCAAAATCCTAAAATGAACATACAGTATTGAAGAAGGAAATGAAATAGAAGAAATTCATGAAAGAGAAGATAAAGCTAAGTTATGAGTCAGTAAACTAATGATCAAACTTCAAAATTTCTATTTCCATTTTTTCAATCTTCAATTCACATTGTATGAGCTTCAGGAACGTATACCTGGAATCAAAGTGTAGAGAAAGATCAGTAGCAACTCAGGCTAACCAGTGGCAACAGTACACAACCAACAGCAATAAAACACAACCAACAGCAGTAGCAAAGACCACCACAGCAGTAGCAAAAACAACCACAGCAGACTCAGCAACTACCCAGCAGTGAAGGATGAATAGCAGAAAACAAATAAACCAGGGACAGGAGCAGAAAACCAGTGCAAATCCAAGTAAACCAACTTTAACTTCCAAACTACCTAACGATTACTTGAAGAACTTCAAAAGACCAATGTCATATCAAGATGTAACTTAAAGGATTCAAAGACTGATTGAACAGTAAGCCAACAGGAAGCAGAATGTTTCCTTTCTCTTTTCTCTCAAAATGTATGCCTATTCTCTGTTCTTCTCTCAGGTTTCAAAGTATTCTTTCTTTCTATGTGTTTTCAGTGTGTATCAGTGTCTTCTCCAGTGAGTTCCAGTGAGTCTCCCTCTCTCTAATGTTTCTGTTTTCCTGAATACTCTCTAGTGTTCTCTCTGTGTTTCTTGTTCTCTAGATACTCTCAAGTTTATCACTGTCTATGCCTCTTTAGTTACTCTCAGTGTGTTCCAATCACTCTCAGGTATTTCCGTCCCCCCTGTATGTCTATGTCAATCTCTATTTATAGCCAATTCCTTCTACTTTGGCTGGCCAGCAAGTTAAACTAAGGCCCTGCCCATCCCCCTTCTGTCCAACCCACTAAACCATGTCTAAGTATGGGGTTTTCACAATTAAAAACTGATAAGTGCAGGGCACTGGTGGGCTGCTCTGTTGTGACAGTGGACTCCACTGACTTGCCTCATGTGCAGGACACTAAATACTCTAAATGTTAACCCATGATTTCCTAGTCAACTAATTTGAACCATGATTTCAGTTTCAAACCAATCAAACAGTCCCATTCAATCCAGGAATGCTAATTACTGTGTGGTAATTCAAATAACTCAACCTAGGTAATTAGAAGATGGCATCTAATCCACTACAACACATAACAGATTAATTGGCTAACAATGATTCTGAAATTTCAGCAATAATGACAAACAACTATTCGACGACGCTACTTGACGCGAACACGTATTTGACAACATTCGATTAACCGATTACGATATGTGTAATCGACAACCAAAATCCGATAAAACAGTGACCAACAGATTCTCGGACAGCATTTCATAAATCGAATAACTTGACGATATTAACAACGAATTGAATTCGACTAACAACTACATGTTATCGACAAAGAACAACAACTAAACAGATCGACCAAATAAAAGGTCCCAAAGAGATGAGGAGAGAAATGAGAATGGCATCCGAATCTCAACGATATTGACAACAATTGAGAACTACTATAGGGCCGAGCATAATTAACAAAACAGAGAAGAAAACAAATACCTTGGAAGATAAGAGTGTTCGGCCGACTTGGGTTCGAAAAGAGTTGCGGTTGCATTTGAAGTCAAATAGACTTTAATTGGAATGTTTTCAAACGAAAACATTCCAATTAAAGTTTATTAACTTCAATTTCGTTCAATCTGCATGAAATCCCTAGTTTCTCAATTCTAGGGTTCTTGGGCTCGGATTTGGGGTTCGAACGTTTCTAGCCGGATTCGAACCAAACCAAGTGTGGTTCGGTTACGAGGAAAGTCCGGAGAGCAATTGGTATGAGTTTGGGATCAATCGGAGTTGGTTCGAGTTTAACTCGAATCTTCAAATGAAGATTCGAGAATTTCCTGATTGATTCGAGATTAGTGATTGCCGGATTCTTGTAGAAGGGGTTAAGGTTGTCGTGTGGTGTTATTTTGGTGGCCGGCGGCGTTGTTGCCGCCGGGTTTCCGTCGATGGGGTAGGGTGGCGGCTAGGGTTTTTTCTAGGGAGTAGAGGAGTGAAGGAGATGAGGGGTTTGGGGAGAGTGACCGGGTAGGCTGGGGTTTGGGGGGCCTTTGGTTGTGTCAAAATGCCCGGATTAATTTAGGCCATTGGATGATTGAAATCCAATGGCCATGATCAATTCGTTAATGGATGGGTCGGTGCGGGTCGGACCTGGGTGGTGGGTGGATTGGGATGGATTTCAAGAGTTGGGCTTAGGGATTTAATTAAAATTGGCCCAATCCGAATTTCTCCTTTCTTTATTTATTTCTAATCTATTTATATATTTTTTCTTTAATTTTCTCTAAAAATAAAAATTCAATCCTAAATTAATACTTGACCAAATTATCCTAAAGTACTAATTAACTCTAAATAACTATCACACATAATTAAATAACAATACAATCGCACAATTAGGACATCAAATGCTAAAAATGCAAAAATACATATTTTTGTGATTTTCCATTTTTGTCAAATAAACTGGATTAGTTTTAATTGTAAATTAAATTCTAAGGATGCAAACGCAATATATTTTGTATTTTTCGTAATTTAAACAAACAAACATGCTTAGACATATACAAACAATTATCCAAAATGCCACGAAAAAATCTAAAAATTGCACACAACGAAAAGATTATCTTAAATTGAATTTTTGGGAGTATTTCTCATGTAGGGCAAAAATCACGTGCTCACAAATTGGTTTCATACATTTGAGTGTACATCACCTTTTACACTAATCCCAAAGCCAAGTCTCAATCTTTTCTTTGAGTTGGTTCATTAAAAAGAACTAGTAGTCATACCCGCGCGATGCGCAGTCGATATTAAAAAATATGAATTAACGGAAATTATGATCGGGTTATTCGAATATATTAGATTGTATTGTTTTATAAATTTTAATTGTCATCATATTTGTCAATACGATATCTAATATCTCTATTAAATTAAATGTACTTATATACAACAACAACAACAACAACAACAACAATAATAATATACCTAGTATTATCCCACACCATGTGATTCGGGGAGGGTAGTCTGTAGAGGAAATGATCAAAATCATCCCTAATGTATGAATGTTGGATCCATTTGGTCCCTCATGTATAACACATAATGGAAAAGGTCCTTAATGTATATTAAAAGCTAATTAGTTTGGTCTTTAGCCCTAAAAAGTGACGACACTCTCTAAAAATCCGTCAAAATGAACGGAACGCACGTGAGAAACAAAAGTACAAACAAAAACCTCTCTCTTCTTCCATCATCCCCAAATCTGAACCCATCTCTTTTCTAACAAAAACCTAGTTTATCTCTCTTACGGGTTGAGTAAAATCAGTCGAGACAAGCAAGGTTTCTCCATTGTTGAACAATGTTAATCAAAAGAAATAATGTCCGATCAAACCCATGTTATGGTAAAAATTTACAATAGGTTGTTTTACTTTTTGCTTAGACAAGTAAAGTTTTTCCAACCTATTTTTTATCCAGAATATGATGGGTTGCTACTATTATATTTTAATCCTCTTATAAAATTCTACTCTTTCAATTTTTTTTTACAGTTTGTGTTATCTTGTTGTTATAACATAGTGAATTCAAGAATATTTAGAAGTTGGTGATGACTAAAAATAGACATACTTCATTTTGTAACATCTAGAATGTGGTCCTAACCTGTTAAAAATATATTCTTTTATCTGTAGATCCTGTATCTGAGGAGGCATTTTTCAGTATTAAAGTTTATCATAAAGGATCGATGAAATATCAACCAACGAAACAATATGTTGGTGGAATCGTTGACTACTTTGACTATGTCAAAATGAAGGATCTCAATCTTGCTGGTCTAAAGAAGATGGTCGAAATATGTAGTTATCTTACTGACTCGATAACATTTTGGCATAAATGCGGCAAGTTCGGTAACAGATGGCGATTAGTCTCCACCGAAGTTGAAGCTCACACAATAGAAAAATTCATCCCCAAAGATAGAGTAGTGGAGTTATTTTTTGAACATTTGGACTCTTATAATGGAATAGATCCAGTTGAGCTTGATTGCCGAACTAGTTGCATTCCAAATAATGAAGATGTTACTGGACTTGTTGACAAAGAGCTCGAAAGGGAGAATTTATTTGGCAAAGATGAGTTTGAGGATTCTGAAAATGAATTTTTGGATGAAGATGTAATGGCTGATAAACCTCGACAATTTAAACATTTCTTTGATGATGGTAGAGAGCTTGTTAGTGCTGAAATACAGAGGAAGATATCAAATGAAGACGGAGATTCTGATTGTGTAAACTCTGAAGATAACAAGAGTTTGGATAGTGATTCCGACAATGAGAGCTTTGATTTTCCAAAGCACAATCCAATGACTGATGGAAAAAATCCAGTGTTAGCTTTGGAATATACCTTTCAAAGTAAGAAGGAATTCAAAAATGCTGTAACAACTCATGAGGTAAATGAAGGGCGATATATCAAGTGGAAAAAGAATGATAATATACGGATTAGGGCAGTGTGCAAACACGATGATTGCGAATGGGAAATAATGGCGTCAAAAATGCACAGGGACAAGGCATTTCAAATAAAGACTTACAGGTCCTCACATAGTTGTAAAAATTGGCACCACCATAATAAGACAATAACTTCTTCATTTATTGCAAGGACATATCTTGATAGAATTAAAAACAATAGGGGATGGAAGTTGTCTGAATTTAGAGATACGGTTAGCGTCGAGCTTAAAGCGCAAGTGACTTCAACTCAAGCTAGAACGGCTATGAAAAAGGCAGCTGCATTACTGGATGGAAATATGAAAGATCAATTTGCCATTCTTTGGGATTATGTTAATGAGATTGACAGGACTAACCCGGGAACTTCAATTTATATGAAGTTTACTGACAATGAGATGCCTAATAAGCCATATAGATTTCAAAGGATCTATTTATGTTTTGCTGCTTGTAAAGAGGCATTTAAGGCTGGATGTCGCAAAATAGTAGGTGTGGATGGGTGTTGGTTGAAAGGCCCAATGTACGGAAATCAATTATTAACAGCAGTGGGTCTTGATGCTAACAACAACATATTTCCAATAGCATATGCTATTGTTGAAAGGGAAACAACAGATACATGGGCATGGTTTTTAAATCACTTGGTTGGTGACTTAGAGATTGATGATCAAGAAAGTTGGACCTTTATGTCCGACAAACAAAAGGGTCTTATTGAAGCATTTAATGAAGTTTTGCCATATGTCGGTCATAGATTTTGTGTGAGGCACCTCCATAACAATTTTAAGAGGGCTGGATTTATTGGAGAATCCCTCAAGCATGCACTTTGGGCTGCTGCCAAGGCTACAACTGTGAAATTCTTTGATATTTGCATCGAGAAGATAGATGACTTGGATGCCGAAGCTGCTACGTGGTTGAATGAAAAGGCACCTAGTGAATGGACTAAATTACATTTCTCTTCATGTGCTAAATGTGATGTTTTATTGAACAATATGTGTGAAAGTTTTAACAGTATGATTCTTGATGCTCGAGACAAATCAATTATTACATTGTTGGAGAAATTAAGGTATCTTCTTATGGCAAGATTCCAAGCTAATCGGGATAAAGCAGAAAGATGGAACTCGGGTGATATTTGCCCTCGGATCAAGAGCTTACTGCATAAGAATGAGTCTACGGCAGCTGCATGTATTCCAAGAAAACCGAATATGTGAAACTATGAAATTCTTGGATCTTTCACTGCCGATAATTGGGCTGTTGACCTCCAAAATAGAAAATGCAGTTGTAGGAAATGGACAATAACAGGAATTCCTTGCAAACATGCAATATCGGCTATCTGGGCTAAACATGATAATGTTATTGACTACGTTGATAATTGCTATAAAGTTGACACATACAGAAAAATTTATGAAAAAGCTATCTTTCCGATCAATGGGTCGCAATTGTGGGCTAAATCGAATAAAGTCCCTCATTTACCTCCGAGACTTGTAAGACAAAACAAGAGGGGAAGAAATCAAACTTTGAGGAAAAGAGAGTCTGATGAAGCAGGATCCAGTAGAACAAGAATGAAGAAAAAGCAAACATCTGTCAATTGTAGCTTATGTCACAAACCTGGCCATAATAAGAGAACATGCAAATTAAACTATGTGGAGTCGGAAATAGGTGTGCATGACTCAGCTTTTTGGATGCCTCCTACATCAACAGTTTCCGAGAAGTTGCCGGTAAAATCTTTGGCATAATATATGCATTGACTCTCCATTATAGGATTTATAATACAATAGTATTATTTTTTTAATCTTGTTTGCAGGTTAGAAGAGCAAATCATGGACCAGCTTAAGATACTGGACCGAATCACGATTCTTGGAATATTTAACATGATCTGCTGTTATTTTTTGTTATATGGGATAACGTGCTGCTGCTTTTTGCTATGATGAAACCTGAAGATGATGATTTTTTAATGAATCTGCTGTCTTAGATGAGTAGTTTTAGTTCATTGTTTAAGCCATTTCAACTATTATGGTGTAACTATCTTTTCTGGTGTTTCTCAAATTAGAGAAAGACTTTATTTTCTGTGTCCCATAGTTATGTAAGTTATTCTTGATTTTTAGCTCCTCATACAAAAATCTACATCTCCTGAATTTATTACTAAGTTATATATTACTATTGTATGCACTTGGATCATCTAATTAAGAGACAAAAATTTTTAATGGGATATCACTAGTAGCTAGTAAACTTTACAGTGGACCTGCAAAATATAGTAGCATATTCATGAAAAAAAGTACGATCAAACAAGACTTTTAATTGGTAAAAGAGATGAACGGGGTTTTTGTTGGAAAAGAGATGGGTTGACATTTGGGGATGATGGAAGAAGGCAAGGTTTTTGTTTGTACTATAATTTCTCACGTGGTTCTGTTTGTTTTAACGATTCGTAGTGGGCACCGTCACTTTTTAAGGCTAAAGACTAAATTAATTGACTTTTGGTATACATTAAGGACCTTTTCCATGAGGTGTTTTACATGAGGGACCAAATGGATCCAACGTCCATACATCAGGGGCGATTTTGATCATTTCCTCGTAGTCTGTACGCAAACCTTACATCTACCTTGTGAAGATATTATATTACCAATATTTAGTATTATTATATTGTTTATAGATATTTTTATTAGTATATTACATTGTTTAATATTTTTATCTGCTAATATCTTTTTGTAATATAATAGAAAATATATATTTTATTAATCAAGAAACATATTTTTATTTAAAATTTTATTCTTTTTTCTCAGCAATATTATTTGCATTTTAATGACTAAAATATCTATTAAATTAAAGGGACTAATAAAAAATATTTTTTGTTCTATATTATTCTTTATTATATATAATATTTAGTATTATTATATTGTTAATAAAAATTTATTAGCATATAAATTTGTATAATATTTTTTATTACTACTTTCTTTTTGTAATATAATAAAAGATATATTTTATAAGTAGAGAGGGTAGTGTGTACGCAGACCTTACCCCTATTCTCCATGAATTTTAATGGATAAAATCTCTATTAAATTAAAGGAACTAATATAGTCATCGAATAACTTTTTTGTTATGTAATTTTTTAATATATTATCCAATATTTAGTATTATTACATTGTTAATAAAAAAATATTAGCATGTTACTTTGTTTAATATTTATGTTTGCTGCTTTCTTTTGTATAATATTTTTCTTATATTCTTGATGAGTGAATCTTTATATAAATATAGATATATATAATTGAAATTAATCAAAAATAGTTTCGATTTTATTCTAAAAGTGCCAAATAACGTTTTCTCAACACTATCAAATTAGTACAACAATATTTTCTCTCTTTTAATAGAAAAAATAACGATTTGTCTTGGTATACATTTTCTAAAATCAATGCATCTAATAAATACTCTGAATTTTTAATTTTCAAGAGAAAAAGGAAGGTTCAATTTGTAAAGTGACGCTAATTCTAGAGCACTCTTTTCATTTATCCGATTATATCGGCACTTAATAATTTAGACTTGGAGTAGTTATATTTTTCGAATTTTTAGGTTTAACAAAGCATTTAAAAAATTGTCTGTGTTGTAGTAAATTGAATTGAAAGATTAAAGATTTTTTAAATTTTTTATTTATTTTAAATTATTTTTGAATATCCAAATATTTTGGAGGTTTGTACCTATATTTTGACACTTGTTGAATTTTGGTGAAACTTGCCATTCTTTGGACTTTTTTGCTATTCCTATTCTCTATAATAATATAATATAATATAATAACAATAATATATATATATATATATATATATATATATATATATATATATATATATATATATATATATATATATATATATATATATATATATATTAGGAATAACTACTCCTCAATTTGAATTGATAATTTTTTTTCTTATTTTCATATTTTATAGATATTTAAATTCAGAAAAAATAACTAACTATTAACCAAATAACTAATTATGCCAAGTGGCTTTTTTCAAGGCTACTACTTGGCTTAAGGTGAAGGCATTGTCTTTGGCTTTTAAGTATATATAGATGTAAACTATGCTATGTTTCCAACAAATCTCAAAACTATTAAAAAATTATTTCGTGCCTATATAAGTTTATCTGATGTAGCATTTCAAATTCTGGACAAAATACCCAGCTCACCAAAAGAGGAAAAGACTCAAGAAGTAAAAAGTAAAAGAAGAGGATATTTGTTAACCTTGGTATTCATTCTTTTACCAAAGTACAGCAACACGTCACTTCTTTAACTTTGGGTTAAAGAAGACGTACAATCAGTCCATGCATATATATTCTTTTTACAATCTCAATGTTGTCTAATCTACTGCACATCTATATTTTTCCAACAAAAAATTAAAGTTATTTGGCTTAAAAGTAGATTAAACTCAAACCCCAAGACGATGGGCAAAATCATGCCTTTGTTTGCCAAAAGTTTCTCTTTGACTGCACTTGACCGTTTACATTTACATTCATCCCTGCCCCCTAGTGGAAAAAAGATGTTACCAATTTTTGTTCTCGACACAAAACACCCTTTTAGTCAAAATTCCACTTGTCACCATCTATGAAAATACTGAAACCAAGCACTGATGGAAATTTTAATAGGTCTGCATTACCTAAAATGTTTTTGTTCCATATTACATGAAAATCCTTAAAACTTGAGTGTGATAATCAAATATTGGGTTGCATGCTTATAAATGTGATTGGTGGTTTAATGAGGGCCAATGAGGCTCGAACGAGAGGACCCATTATGGTATCAATATATTCCCGTTCAAGTTCTTTTTTTGGTTGAAAAGATAAGCATATTGTAGATACTTAAACAAGTACATAAGAGTTTGTGGGATAAATAGCTTGCATCAGATTGGAACAACTAGAGTTGACTACATTTGTAACTACATCGTTATCACTACTACTAACATTCCTACTACTGTAACGACCCGACCGGTCGTTTTAGAAAATTACGCCCCAATCCCTAATTTAACTGTTCCCCTAAGTTCATTTCTGCTATTGTGGGTTGCCGGGAGAGTCAGTTCCAAAAATTTGAGCATTTTGGGACACTTAGTCCCTAAATAAGAGCTTTGAAACTAGAAAACGGTCCGTAGCCGGAAGAGTGTTAAGACGATCTCGGAACGGAAATCCGATGGTTCCATTAGCTCCGTTAGGTGATTTCGGGGTTAGGAGCGCGTTCGGAATGTATTTTGGAGGTCCGTAGCTCAATTAGGCTTGAAATGCCGAAGGTTGAAATTTTGGCGAATCCGATCGATAGGTGAGATTTTGATCCGGGGGTCGGAATGGAATTCCGACAATTTCTGTAGCTTCGTTATGTGATTTTGGATATGTCCGCAATTTTTCAGGTCATTCGGACGTCGTTTGGACGGGTTTTTGATCGAATGTGCAATTCGGAAAGTTTTAAGAAATTTAGGCTTGAATTCGATGTGAATTATGGGAATTGATGTTGTTAGACGTGTTTTGAGGATTTGAGCAAGTTCGAATAAGGTATTAAGATGTGTTGGTATGTTTGGATGAGGTCCCGGGGCCTCGGGGTGATTTCGGATGGTTAAACGGGAGAAATTGTGGAAGAATTGCAGGTTGGGATCCTCCTTCTGTTGTTTCCGCTCCTGCGAAATTTTGGGCGCAGGAGCGTGTCCGCAGAAGCGGACGAGATGCGCAGGAGCGGCTATTTCCGCAGAAGCGGAATCCAATCCGCTGAAGCGGGGTCGCTGGTGCGATGCCAGTGATCGCAGAAGCGGACGGGGAGAAATGGACATGGTCCGCAGAAGCGGACATCTTACCGTTTGGGCGAGACCGCGGAAGCGGTCAATTATGCGCAGAGGCGGACGTTCCGCAGAAGCGGATGCTTCTTCGCAGAAGCGGATCCGCTTAAGCGGCCCTCTTGTTCGCAGAAGCGGAAATGGCCAGCCAGGCCTGGAATCGCTGAAGCGACCCTTTGGTCGCGGATACGGACGCGTAGAAGCGGAAAATATTCCGCAGAAGCGAAAATCGCTGTAAGTAAGTGTATCAGAAGTTAGAAAATTTCAGAAAACATTTTAACATTTGGGGGTCTCGGCTTAAGGGCGATTTTGGGCGATTTTGAGGAGGAAATCAAGGGAAATCATCAGGTAATCAACTATGAACTCATATTATGATTAGTATTGATAAATCATGCAATTATATCATGAAAATGGAGGAATTTGGGGTAATTATGGAGGGTTTAGCCCTAGTCTTGGACTTTAGAAAATCAAGGTTTTGAATGGGCAAATGGAGTCCGATTTTGGTAAAATTGATATGCTTAGACTCGTATTGAAATGAGGGTTCCGAATATGTGACTTTCGTGATTTTTCGATAAGCGTACCGAAAGTCGGGTTTTGGCAACTTGTGGGTTTTGGTGAATTTGAGTTATTTTGATTGGGTAATGCCCAATTGGCCTATTTTGATGTGATTCTATTGATTTTTATCAGATTCTACTCTTGTGGAGGCCGACATTCGTGGCAAGAGGGTTATTACTTAGCGGTTTTGTACCGGAATTGAGGTAAGTGGCTTGTCTAACCTCGTGTGGGGGAACTTTCACCCTAGGATATTATGTGATAGTTTAAATGCCTTGTACGCGAGGTGACGGGCGTGTACATGCGCTGGTTGTTGTAACACACACTTTACTTGAATTGTCCGATTAGTGATATTCCTGCTCTTAGCTGATAAAAGCGTTACCATTACCCGGTAGTACTTAGAAAAGCATGATTAACTAGGATTCAACATGTTTAATTGCCTAGTTGATTTACTTGAATTCTTGATAAATTGTTGGCACTAATTTCGGTGAAATTGTAATTTAACATTATATTCTCTCTGTGTGTTTTCTTATTTGATGTGTTGGTGGACTGCGGGTTCAATTCCCGGAGATCCCAGGGCTGTGGGTTCGATTCCCAGAGACCCGGAGTGATATTGTTTGTGGACTGCGGGTTCGATTCCCGGAGACCCAGGGTTGTGGGTTCGATTCCCAGAGACCCGGAGTGATATTGGTAGGGACTACGGGTTCGATTCCCGAGATCCCGAGTTATTGGTAGGGACTACGGGTTCGATTCCCGAGATCCTGAGTTATCGGTAGGGACTACGGGTTCGATTCCCGGAGACCCAGAGGTACTGAGAATGGGACTGTGGGTTCAATTCCCACAGATCCTGGATTTATTTATTTGAGTTGGTTATTTGTTGTTAGCTTAATCGTAGACAGTTGCAGTAATTATCATAATGTTGTTATTTCGGAAATTATTATCATATAAACTGTTTATTTTGTTTTCATCATTACATTATTGTTTTCTCAGTAGGGCCCTGACCTACCTCATCACTACTCCATCGAGGTTAGGCTTGGCACTTACCGAGTACCGCCGTGGTGTACTCATGCTACTCTTCTGCACACTTTTGTTGTGCAGATCCAGGTACATCAGAGCAGGCTCGTATTAGGTGATTCTGCAGCTTTCTGGGAGACTTCGAGGTATGATCTGCTACGTCCGCGGATCCGGAGGCTTCCCTTCTATTCTAGTATTACTAGTTGACATTTTCTTCATTTCGTTGTTAGATACTCTTTACATATAGAGCCACAGTTGTATTTCTCTTTTAGTCTGTATTACCGTGGGGTTCCGGATCTTGGTAGTGTTTATTTATTGTGTGACGGATGTATGTGCCAAGTGGCACGGATTACATATCTTCTATGTTATTTTCCGCTGTTTCTTATTTAAGTAATTATAATTTATAGATTCCGCAACGTGTTAGGCTTACCTAGTCGTGGGGACTGGGTGCCATCACGACATGTTCACAATTGGTGAACTAGGGTCGTGACAACTACTGATACTACGGTTAGCAAACATAGAACTAAATTTGCATAGACATCTTCTTAGCATTCTTGCATGACCCTATTGGAAAAACACTGAGACAAAAGGAGGAGGACTTGAAAAAAGGACAACACATGCCTCAACATTTGCTGCTACATGCTTAGCTAGACAATTTGCAACAAAATTTTGCTCCCTGAAGATGCATTGTATTTTTGGATCATCCAGATGATGGAGTAATAACCTACAATCATTTAATAAGTTAGTATATGTGATATTTGGATTAGTAAGCATATTGAGTACGACAGTAGCATCTATTTCAATAATCAGTGATTGGTGCTAAACAGCTAGTTTTAGCCTCATTAAAAAGGCTAGCTAGCAATTATGTCTGGATACTTGATCCGTGTTGTGCACGTCCTGCAAAACCTAAAATTCAATTGCTCTATTGATTCCTAAAGCATCCTCCTATACCATATGTATTCAGAGGGATATATATTGACCCGTCTATTTAATTTGAAACCCTAGCCATCCGGGGGATGCCATTTAATATAAAAAGATCTTAGTGAAGTATTACTATTCGTAGGATTTGTGAGGTAATAATATTCAGCGACCTGGTTGTAAAGCAAAAAAACACTTGATTTAAGAAGTTTATGATCAAAGTGAATTTTATTTCTTATAGACCATAATTGCCACAAAGCAAAGGGTAAAATAATGGAAAAGGAATGCACTTATAAGTTACCAAATTTTGCTTATGTATGAAGTTGTACCACCAAGTAGTATGATGAATAGTTGTTGGCCCTACCCTATGAGTAGTATTTACCTTAAGAGCAGCTCAGTGCAGTAGCATTAGAACATTCCATAGAAATATGGTGTATAGTCTCAGGTGCCAATTGGCATTGTGGACACAAAGGTAAATTGATAATTTGTAACTTGTGCAAATATGCAGCTATTGGAATCCTGTCATGACACAATAACCATACAAAGAAGGAAATCTTGGGTGGAATTCTGAGTTTCCAAATCCAGTTATAGTGTACGTCCTCATTTATAGTAGAAATATTAGAGACATGTGCAAGAATATTATACATAGATCTAACAAAGAACAACTCATCCTATGTAAGTACCCAATAAATTTGATCATAACGGACGGGCACTATTGACATATAAACATCAGCAGTTGAGTCTGCTAATTGAGAAGGTAACACAAAAGGCAAAAGGTGAATATCCACCTATGATTAAAATAGAATGCAAACACATTTTTCCTATCTTCACCTTTCTGTAGGGGCAATAGATATCGTTATAGACCAGAGTATTATGACATATCCAAGGTTCAATCCAGAAATTTACATTTTTACCATCAGTCAAATTTTATTGGTAACCTAATTGACAATTGGACCAACCCTTAATAATGTTTGACCAAGTTCTTGAACCAATAATTCTACTTATTTTAGAAGGCTTAAGATAACTATGAATTAAAACTTGTGCCCATATTGAGTATGAATTTTAAACAGGCTCCAAGCAAGACTAGAATATAAGGCTTGATTTTTAATACTGAGGTTTTGGATGCCCAATCACCCTTTATCTAAGGTTTGAGTAACCACTGGCCAATTTATAAGATGTAATTTTTTGTTCTAAGGGGTAGTGCCCTAAAGAAAATTCTGTTGATATCTATTAAGGGAGGAAATGACATGCGAAGGCAGGGAATATATTATATTAAATGTTTTGGAAGGTTATTCAAAGTAGATTTTATTAGAGTAAGTCTTCCATCTTTGGATAAAAATGAGTTTTCCATCCAGCTAACTTGGATGTAAAATTAACTATTAAGAATGATAATCTCTTTTAGTTGGTCTAGAAGAAAATATTGGAAATCCTAATTAAATACTTACCAAACTGTGTGCCCTCAGCTATTTGAAAATTATTTTGTATGAAAACTTTCATATTATCAGGACAATTCTTAGAGAAGAAAATCCTTGATTTGCTAAAGATTTTAATTTGCCTCGTGTGATAAGTAAATTTTGCGATGGTATTAACTATGGATTGACATGATTCAGTAACTTTTGAGATTAAAATATTGTCATCTGTAGAGAAAAAATGAGATAATTGAGGTCATATGTTGCCTATTGAAATAAGATGCCAAATATGATAGTTAACTTCGGAATCTATTTTTTGTGGCAGCATATCTAAACATAAGATAAAAATATACGGTGATAGAAATCGCCTTGTCTAATACCATGTCCGTTCAAGCTCTTATATAAGGGCTAAGGCACACTTTTGTCTCCTCCAATATACAATCATAGAATTGTGCGATTAATTTAGATAGTGGCACGTTAAGTGTTGATAGTTGTCCCATTTTAAGCAGCTATTTTGAGGAAGGGTATCATAGAGGAAGACTACTATATCTATAGTTTACAGATATGGTTCAAAACCAAACAAGTTTTCTTTCGTCCTTACTCCTCACTAATCTGTATTCATTTTGTATCCTATTGTCATATATACTACACTCTTTTAGTATATTAAATAATAATCAATACACTATAGCAGATGACAAGTAATAAAGAATCACATAAGATATAACAGTGAAAGACACCAAGAAGATCCTGGAAATTCACTGCAAGAAATATATGATATGACGATATTATATAAATGTCGCTATAAGCCACGTAAAAGTCATAAAATTACTTTCCGATATTTATTTTATGTTTATAGTAAATGTCAAAAATTTTAATGTCATTAATTCTGTGATATTTAAATAAATGTCGGTATATAACTAACGACATTTATTATGGCCCATCTATCAAATATGAATAATTTAAGCTCTTGAATTATCTTGTTTCCGACATATATAGAAATGTCAAAAAATCTTTGAGATATTATTTGAATATTAAAATTATTATTGATATATATGGTAAATATTAGAAATCGAGAAACTATCATAAATGTCAAAAATTAGTCCCTTTTTGTTTAGATATGTATTATAGAAGGCAATTTATTAATTGTGATTGACTTTATAATAAAATAAATATTTTTGTTCATTGTAAAACTTTCAAGATTCATACACTATATACAATTTAAATAATCAAGCATCGACCCCCAAAAAATCATAATGATATTGTTCCCTTGAGATTTACAAAAACGCCAATGCACTTCAAAGCTACTTTTTGTTTTTGCAAAGGAAATTTTTTTTATTTCATCACCACATAACAGTTATAATTTTTCCTCAGTACTTTCCTTTTCTCCTATTTCTTAACATATATATATATATATATATATATATATATATATATATATATATATATATATATATATATATATATATACCTTCCAAAAATATTTCTTCCTATCTATCTATTCGACTGTATCTGCATGATCTTCTCAATCCATCCCCTTTCATGAATACTTGTCTTGCTCATCAAATAGGTGATCTTCCTCAATATGCATTATTGCTTTATTTATCTTACAATGTATATAGGCGTAGGGAGTTTGGACTCACATACCACAATGTTTCTTGCTTTTCATATCCAATACACCAAAGCAGCTAATATGGTAGCGGCAACTCCCCTGCATCTTCTCCCTTTAAGTAGTCTGGATATTTATCATCTTGACTAATACCCATACCAAATAATCTTGATTTTGTCAGCAACCGTTGATGCATAGTGATCTAGAAAATAAAACTGTGCTTTGGTAGATTCATGTTATTCCATACCCATCTTCACCATGTCCAGCTCTCTTTGTTCCCTCATTCTCCATGTGTTTCCCCCTTTGATTGTGTACTTTCTATGGCATTGCTCCATAAGTTCTAATTATAACCTGTAGCAAATATTTCTTTATTTCTGCAAATTTTCTTCATCAGTGAGGCATCTATACTGCCACCAATCCTTCTCCTTTAAGCAGACATTATTGATCCATTTTACCCATATGTTGTCATCTTTTTGAGCTATATTCCATACATATTTTGCTATGGTATCTTCATTCCATTTGATTATATCTGTTACCCCCAAGTCTTCTTCATGTTTTACCCTGCATACTATATCACATGCCACTAGGGTGGTTTATTTGTGCCAGGTTTCCCATCCCAGATGAAATTTCTACACATAACATATTCCTTTCAACACCTACTTTGGGAACAGAAATATGGTTGCCCAATAGCCGTGGATGTGAAGAAGTACTGAATTCACAACCTGTACCCATCCTGCATAAGACAAATGTCTTGTTCCCCATCCTTTGATTCTGGCTGCTAGCTTATCCATAAGTATTTCACAGTTCATTTTAGATAGACTCTTAGCTGATATGGGCACACCAAGGTACCTGAATGGCAGATTGCATCTGGTATCTTGTCATCTCCATCAAATCTTTCTGGTGCTGGTTTGGCATATTTACACTGAAGATGTTTGACTTGTTTGCATTTGTAGTTAAGCCTGAACTTTCTGAGAATGTTTTCAAGCCCCTTAAAAGTAGTAGCACTTATTGAAAGGTCCTTTTACTGAATAGGAGTACATCATCTGCAAAACACAAATGATTCAACTTCAAGTATTTGTATTTAGTGTGATATTCAAATCCCACATGCTATGCAACGACATTCATTATCCTTGTGAAGTACTTTGTGCATATGACAATGATCAGAGGAGATATAGGAGCCCCTTATCTAAGTCCTCTTTCCCCTTTTATGTTCCCAAACAGACTTCCATTGATTGTAATTTCATATTGTACTGTTGTTATACATGTCGTAGTCCATTTGATAAATTGTTGAGGGAATTTCAGTGTATGCATCATCTCAGCTACAAACTCCCACTACACTGTGCCATAAGCGTTTCTCAAATCATTTTGATTAGGAAGCTACTCGTAGTTTGTTTCCTATTATACACTCTTACAAAGTCTTGGCATATTAGAATGTTCTGAGCAATGGTCCTACCAGCCACAAAAGCACTTTGGTTGGGGGATATAATGTGTGGCAGTACTGACTTCAACCTGTTTGTTAACATCTTGTATATTACCTTATAAATTGTATTACAACAAGATATAGGTCTGTAGTCTACTACTCTGTCTATATGATCTGATTTTGGGACTAGGGTCAGCACGGTACTATTCCATGCCATCAATAATTTTCCTGTTTTGAAGAATTCCATTACTCCTGCTTTAGGATCCTCTTTTTCTATTTCCCAGCAATCCTTGAAGAAATGACTTCCATAGCCATCTGGTCCTGGTGATTTATCTCCTGCTATCTCCCACAAAGCTTGCTTCATTTCAGCTGTTGTGAACTCTTCAACCAGCATACCCCTTTGTTCCTTTGAGACTACAAGTTCTTTTTTAATAGTAGCACTGCATACCCTTCTTCTACTCTCAGCTTTACTACCTAGTAGATTAGAGTAATATTTCACAAATACATTGGTAATCCCCTTTATATCATTGCTTGTTCTCCCTTCGGTATACTTTATAGTGAATATTATGTTAGCATTTCTTCTAGCTTTTAGCATGCTATGGAAAAAAATGCATATCCCTTGAGTTCAGCCAATGCATTTCACATTTATGCTTAAGATACTGGTTCCTTGCCAGGTTCCAGCATGAATACTCTTTAGCTAACCTTGCCTCTTCTTCAATCACTCTTATATTTAAAGGATCCTGCTATAATTTCTTTTGGCTCTCCTCTAACATTATTTTTGCATGCTCAGCTTTCCCTCCTACATCCCCAAATTGAGTCTCCTTATTCCTTTTAAAGTAGCTTTAAGTTTATTCAGTTTTCCCAACAATCTATACTACTTTGTAATTGTTATCCTCTTATTCCAGCTTGATTCGACTTGGTGTTTGAAGTCAGTGGCTTGACTCCAAATGTTGTAATATCTAAATCTGTGTTGGCCACTTTGATGTCCTTTATCCCAGTTAATCAGTGCTGGACAGTGGTCCATGAGTCCTTCATTTCTAAAGTGAACTTGTGAGGTTGGTAATTTCATCACTCAATCTCCATTAACTAGCACTCTATCAATCCTTCTATACACTTTACTAGTGTCTCCATGTTTATTGTTCCATGTGAAAAAGGATACAGATGATTTAAGTTCCTGCAATGAGCATCTCCCTACACACCCCTTAAATTCCTTTATTTCAGAAACTGTGATAGGACTCCCCACCCTTTCATCTTTGTTCAATACACAATTGAAGTCTCCCATTACTGCCCATGATTTGTTAGTAATCCCATGGAGTTTCTCCAACTCTTTCCATAATTGTCTTCTTAAAGCTTGGTCATTAAAACTATATACAAATGTTATCTGGAACTTATGTTGAGTCCCTCTATATTCTACCTCATAATGCACCATTTGAACTGATACATCAATAATGTTTATATTGACAATTTTTGGTTTCCAAAGCACCCATATTCTTCCACCTGGATGATGAGCCAAGTTGTGACTAAAGGACCAACCACTACAAAGATTAAGAGAAGCTAGTGATGTTTTCTGCCTCTTAATCTTTGGCTCCAAGAATCCAAATAGGCTTACCTAGTATTATGTAAGAAAAAGTTCATTTATTTATGTTTTTCTGGCCTGTTTATACCCCTCACATACCAAAATTCCCATTTATCCATTTTGAAGGGGGATTGCACCTCCCCTCCCTATTCCTGGACCCATTTCTATTTTCCTTTGTACTACCCTCAGGTAATTTGTTGTTAAGTTGTCTTTCCCTTGTTGAGTACCTTCTCCTTATGTAAATCCTTTAGCTTTGTTTCTCCTGTCTATCATTGTTTGCTCTCTATTACTCTCCCCTCCAGTCTGCTCCTCTTTGTGATCCTCTAGTGTTGAGAAAGAGTTACTTATGGGCATAATAATCTGCTTCTGTAGAGCTTTTCGTTGTACACCATTTGATTGATGTTCCATGCCTTCCTCTGCTATAGTTGGCTTTTCCTTTTGTTCTTTCTTCTCCACAGGCTTTCATTCTTTCCTTATTTGTTCTGCTTGTATTTTTTGTTGTACTCTTCTATATTGCTGGTATGTATGGCCAAATAATTTGCATTGTTAACACATTATAGGTTTCCATTTATACTTTATTTCCTGTTCAATTATTTATCCTAATTTATTTTAAACATCACTGAATCTGGATATGCTTTGTTCAAAGGTACCTCCACTATTACCCTTGCATACATGACTTTCTCCTTTCTAGTTGTTGTTGTATCAGCTTTCACAAGTTTCCCCACCTGCCCCCTAATTTTTGTTAGAGCTGCTTGCCCCTAGTACTTTAAATCTAGGCCCACTAATCGAATCCATATAGGTACCTGCTCCACTGTTATATTCGTTATCTCCATTTCTACTTTCCATGGATTTTAATTATCACTGGTTTTCGATCAAATATATGCACTCCCCCTTCAATTGCCTTTGTGCGCCCTTCATTGCTGTAGAATCTGACCATGTATACTCATTTTTTAATTTGAGCTACCTTATCAATTCCCAGATCCTTGCATATGCGATTGAAGTACCCCTTCCACCACTGTTAATGGTGGATTTGACCCCAACATAAATCATACAACCGATGTTTGCCAGTATTCTATTTCCTCTTTTATATATTCCATCATTATTTTGACATTAGCATTATAATTCAATTCTTCTTGGTCAAATCCCTCAGTTACTGGTGTATGTCCAACTATTTTACTCCTGGATTTCCAATTTGTAGCTAGGTCTTGAGATTTACCTGTCGGTACCTCCTCTATTTCCACTTTGTCTACCCATGATTATTTACCACTAGACTGTAATTGATTGTCATTATCATGTTGCTTAATTGTTTGTGTTTCTATCGGAGTTGCCATTGGTGTCTACTTTGATGTTCCCACCATAGGTGTCTGCTTCAGCTCCAACAGAATCACTCATTGTAACACATTAATGCTTCTAATTTTCTTTGCATCTTAGTTCGCGAAATTGTTCTCATGCCAAGATTTCTCTGTTGATTTACCATTCCTAATTGCACTCTCCCTTTAGTTCATTGCTTTATCACCATTTTCATCCCTAGCTGAGAGAAGCTCTCATTCTAGAAAGAGAAAATCTTTTCGTGATGAGTTTACTTCAAAGCTTCCTTATCCATGTGTCTTTTTTGGTCCATGCCTTTGCTAAGTCAAGATTCCTTCAAATTCATTGATCTCACGACATTCACAAATACTTATAACCAAGATCTGAAATTGAATAAAAAAAAACTATCACTAACTGATTAAGGGAAAGGGTAAGTAGCAAAACAGCATTAAGGCCAGTTTACCTCATATGTAATAACTGTCACCATATTTGCAAGAAACTAACCTATACAAAGAAAATTGAAATAAACAATAAAGACAGAAAATCAATTATTTTGATCTGAATATCACAAATCTCATTTATCTCGAAAAGAAAAGGAAAAACTTATAGAAAATGAGTTAGAGTTGATGAACTTGATTAGAAATCACGACTCAAACAATAGTTATGGCAAAAAATTCATGTAACGACCCGACCGGTTATTTTAAACTTTTGCAGTTTGCTCGCTAGTTCTCGGGCATGACTTGCCCCGTGTATTATATTATGACTGATGTAGATCATTGGTTTTGTCTTCAGGAAAATTTGGAATGAGTTTGAAAGAAAAGTCTCAGTTGAAAGCTTTCAAATTGAAATGTTTGACTAAGAGTTGACTTATCTGTATATGAGATCGGAAAGGAAATTTTATTATTTGGTTAGCTTCATCGGGTGATTTATGACTTAGGAGCACAACCAGAATGCATTTTGGAAGTCCGTGGAAGGATTTGGCTTGAATTGGCAAGGTTAGTATTTTGGCGAATTCCGGTTGATAGGTGAGATTTTGATCTGAGGGTCGGATTGGAATTCCGAGAGTTGCAATAGCTTTGCTATGTGATTTAGGATGTTTGTGCAAAATTTCATATCATTTGGAGGTAATTTGGTTGGGTTTTTTATCGAATGAGTGTTTCGAATGTTTTAGAAGAACTTAGGCTTGAATTCGATGTGCATTGATGGTTTTAGTATTGTTTGGGGCATTTTTATGGTTGGAACAAGTTTGGATGATGTTTTAGGATGTGTTGGATCTTTGGTTGAGGTCACTGGGGCCTCGGGATGATTTCGGATGGCTAACATGGAGTTTAGAGTTAGAAAATATTGCAGAAAATACAGCAGCAAGTGCAGGCAAGATTTGGCCTTCGCGTTCGTGAAGGTAGGTCCGCGTTCGTATAAGGGAAAGTCCTAGAGCATCGCATTCGTGGTGAGGAGCACGCATTCGTATAGGTTGGGTCACTGAGTCTTTGTGCTTTGCATTCGCGTATAGAGCATTGCATTCACGAAGGGCCCTAGGAGTATGCATCGCGTTCGCGTGACGTGTGTCGAGTTCGCATAAGAGTACTTAAGGTTCCGTAATATCTATTCTTTGTGTACGCGGCATAAGGCTCACGTTCTCATAGTGGTAGAAGCTAAAGCATCGCGTTTAGGGGTAAGTCACCGCATTCGCGAAGGGTAAAATTGGCCAGAGGAATTTTTTTGCATCGCAAACACGAGAGGGCCCTCACGTTCGCATTGAAGAAATGTCAGCTGGGCAGAAGGGTTTTTAATAACATTTTATTCCGCGAGCCTAAGTTATTTTCCTCCATTGTTGAGCACCTTAAGAACTATTTGGGAGGAATTGAAGAGTGATTTGACTGGGATCGATTGGAGGTGAGTCCTATGAACAAAAAACACGATTATATTGTGAAATTAACCTTGAAATTCATGGAAACTTGGCTTAAATTGGAAGAACTAGGTCTTGGATTTCTAACTTTTAAATTGGGATTTGATGGGTTATTTGAGCTCGGATTTAAGAGTTCTTAGTATGTATTGACTCCTTGTGAGATAAGGAACCCGTTGGTGTGAAAATTTCTAAGATTCGAGAAGTGTGCCCGGGGCTTGGGTTTTTCCTAATTTCGAGATTTTGATATTTTTCAATTGTTTTCGCTTGGGCTTTGTTTCCTTAGCATATTGTTATGTATTTGCTCTATTTTTTGATAGATTCGATGTGTGTAGAGGCCAATTTTAGTGGGAAAAGGCGTCGCTAGCTAGTAATTTCATAGGTTCAAGGTGAGTAATAAGTATAAATGATATTCCGAGGGTTTGAAACCCCGGATTCGCACATTGTAGTGCTAAATTGAGGTGGCTTACACGCCCGGTGGCGATTGTAGGGTAGAGCACCATTGGGGATTATGGCTTGGTCCGTCCGGATTGATGAATTTACTGCTTATTTGACTAAAATTTACTTGTCATCGTCATAATCTGGGCTGATTGCCATATTTGGGCTTCGTGCCAACTATTTGAACCCTTCAGGGATTGTTGTTAATATTTCCTCAGTGTTACGATTTTATACTTGAACTCAGTCATGTATTTTCCACTATTTTTAAGACTAAGCGTATATTTTACTTTAACACTTAAAATGAAATTTCTAACAATATTTGGACTGAGCATCATGTTTACTGTATCCCTAGTGGCTTATATGATTTTGACTGAGTAAGGTCGAGGGCCTGTATTGTGAGGATACTTTTGGATCGGGTTTTACACCGCAACAGTGAGATAATGATTTGATAAGAGGCGAGGGCCTAGATTTGATGCCACGAGATGGCTTGATATTGCACTTGGGTCGTAAGGGGCCCCTCCCAGAGTCTGCACATCCCCAGTGAGCAATCATTGATGATAAATGGATCGGGTTGTACGCCGCAACGATATGTGGATTGGGCTGCATGCCGCAACGATATTGGTACTATTTGATGTGTTTATCTTATTTCGTTTGTCTGCCATTATATGTTGTTTGTGCTTCTTCTTGGAATATTTGCTTGTTGTTCTGGTTTTATCTGATAATTGAGTGTTGTGCCCGAGGGGTGGAATTCTGTGCTTATCTACGCTATTTGTTTTGCATTCATTTGCATAACTGCTAGAAAAGTCATTTTCAAAAGAGGTTTAAACTCAGCTAAGATGTTTCTCTAAATATTTCACAGCTTCACTATTTTCTAAAAAGGGTTTATGCTGCTTCTAAACAGCACGATGATTTGCCATACGTGCTTTCTTACCGCTCAGTTGTTAGTTACCTTGAGATATTTAATGTGAGTCTATTTCGCGACGTTCATTCTTTTACACCCCCATCAGGGAGCTACGTTCAAGGATGTGGCCATAGGGGAGCTAATTTTGCTGACACAGGATCCACAACACGTCGATGAATCTTCTCAGGGCGAGGAGCAGCCGGAAAGGAAAAGGAGAAGACTAGAGACGGGAAAAGGGGTGGTTGTTGAAGCTGATGACGGTGGAACGTCTCGGGTAGCCTTGGCACCTTCTTTATGGCCGACATTATTCAGTCGGGGAGGTCGGTAAGTGAGGAGAGAGCCAGCCCAAGGGTTAGCTCAGTGCGTCCCACCGAGGAGGGTTTGTCGAATAACATTGGTGAGCCTAACATGGAAGCCAATGAATCAGGTTTCGATGTAGCCCTTAAGGATGTAAACGAGTTTTTGTGTTGTCATACCCAAGTGGAGGCGGCGACGGATGGACCTACCCGTCATATAACGATCCCTAGGGATTGCAACCTGTTGCTGATAGAGAGCAGGTCACACTGTTGCTCACCCTATTGTGCACCGCCCATGAGAGCGGGATGCTTAGGATAATAAACGATATGGAGTTATCTCGGAAGGTTGCCGTTATGGCTTTCCAGGTATGTTTCACCACCTTGCTGCTTTTTTCTTTGCTTATTGTAGGATGGGTTCGGACATATGCTTACTTTTGTTTCTCTCTTTTTTGTTAGACCCTTGTCCTAGAATTGGTGAGTGACCATTGTGAGCAAAAGAGGACGGGCCTCTACAAGAAGGTGTTGAGAAAGTACCGAAGATGTCGTGCTAAGCACCAGGCGGTGGATGACCTCTATCGATAGGGTCCTGAGTTCCTAGTGTTCTGCGAGGGGCTTAAGGAGAGGGAGGCCCAGTTGGAACGCAGGGGGGCGGAGCTGGAGGAGACGGATAGGGAGATAGTGAAAGTTGTTGCTCGTAATAGCGAGATGGGAGCTCTCCTTAGGGTGAGGGATGACGAACTCGAATTGAATCGATGGGTGGCTGCGGAGAATGGAGACTTGCAGCAGAGGGTATCGGGCCTGACCACTGAGCCTTATGTTAAAAAGGTAGAGATTGACAAACTTTAGGGCGAACTAAGTTCTAATACTGACAAATTGATCGTGTTGCAGAGGCAAGTCATCTCGCTGATGTCTGAGCAAGCGAGATGCCAGTCCTGGCCCTCCTCGTCCCATCCTCAATATGGTGGAGGCCCGCATCATAGCACCCATGAAATATGGATATACGTAAAGGCTTGGCTTGATATATATAGAGTTTTATATGCATAGGGTCGAGCGACAGAGGTGGAGGTTTAGGTGGTGTGAAAAGAAGCGCACACAGCTCGTGAATCATGAGGGTATTACCCCGACTCTCCTGATGAGGAGGGTGCTACTTCTGAGGATGTCGATCGCCTCGACTCGGATGCATGGTATGAGGACATCTATACCACAGGGGGTGGTAGTTAGTTTGAACTTGTGTATTTTTGCTTCCGCCTCTGATTTGTCTATGTGGTATATTAAAATCCATTTGTGTGGATGAATGTATATAATTGTAGTTGTAATATAAACGTTTTTTTGCCACTTCGTCTGTTTGTTGCTTCTCCCTTTTGTTATTTTTGTTTTATACTTAGCCCTTAGGATGCTGCTTCGACTATCGTCGAGGTAACATCCGTTGTGGTTCGAACGAACTCAAACAATGTGGATGGCTTTAGCCGTTAGGATGTTGCTTTGACTTTCATCGAGGTAACATCCGTTGTTTTTTAAACGAAGTTGAACAATGTTGATGGCCTTAGCCGTTAGGATGTTGCTATGACTATTATCGAGGTAACATCTGTCGTGGTTCGGACGAGGTTGAACAATATGTCATCGAGGTAAAATACATTGTGACTCGAATGACGTCAAACAATATCGATGGCCTTAGCTATTAGGATGTCGTATCGACTTTCATCAAAGTAACATCTGTCATTGTCTGAACGTAATCCAACAATGTTGATGGCCTTAGCCATTAGGATTTCCTATCGACTATCGTCGAAGTAACATCCATCATGGTTCGAACGACGTTGAACAATGTGGATGGCCTTAGCCATTAGGATGTTGTACCGACTGTCATCGAAGTAACATCTGTCGTGGTTCTAGCAAGGTCGAACAAGGTTGATGACGTTAGCCGTTAGGATTTCGTGTCGACTATCCCCGAAGTAACATCCATCATGGTTCGAACGAAGTTAAACAATGTGGATGGCCTTAGCCATTAGGATGTCATATCGACTGTCATCGAAGTAACATCTGTCATGGTTCCAATGAGGTCGAACAATGTTGATGGCCTTAGCCGTTAGGGTGTTGCTATGACTATCTTCAAAATAACATCCATCGTGGTTCGAACAAGGTCAAACAATATCGATGGCCTTAGCCGTTAGGATGTCGTATCGACTGTCATCGAAGTAACATCTATCGTGGCCCGAGCGAAGTTGAACAATACTGATGGCCTTAGTCGTTAGGATGTCGTATCAACTATCGTCGAAGTAACATCCATTGTTGTTCGAACAAAATCAAACAATATCAATGGCCTTAGCCGTTAGGATGTCGTATCGACTATTGTCAAAGTAACATTAGTCATGGTTCGAACGAGGTTGAACAAAGTTGATGGCCATAGCTATTAGGATGTCATATCGATTGTCATCGAAGTAACATCTGTCGTGGTTCAAACGAGGTAGAAATGTTGATGGCCTTAGCCATTAGGATGTCGTATCGACTGTCGTCGAAGTAACATCCGTTGTGGTTCGAATGAGGTCGAAAAATGTTGATGTCCTTAGCCGTTAGTATGTCGACTTGATAGAGGTTCAACTTCTATTCGTATCGTGTAGATTTCCATTTACGTAATGGAGATCGGCATTTTTGTTCATATAATGGAGATTTGTGTTTATACGATGGAGATTGACTTCTATTAATACAATGGAGATCGACACTTTTGTTCATATAATGGAGATTTGTGTTTATACGATGGAGATTGACTTCTATTAATACAATGGAGATCACTGTTTATACAATGGAGATTGACTCCTATTATATGATGGATATTGATTTATATTCATACAATGGAGATATCCGTTTATACAATGGAGATTGACTTATGTTCATACAATAGAGAGTGACTTCTGCGTATATAATGGAGATTGACTGGAGTAGTCCATTCATTACTTCTATCCAGAGACCGTGTTGATAGACCGAGGTGATGAATATGCTTCTGATCCACGGGGAATCCCTTTTGCCGCCTCGTTCAAAATCTCCCAGAGAAAACCCAATTGGGACAAAACTCATGTGAGTGAAAGAGAGTACGACTTAGGAGATTCCTATTAGAAGTGGAAGTACTTTAGGTGAGCGACGTTCCAATTGTTTTGGAGTGATTTTCCTTCCAATGTTTTCGGTTGAAACGCTCCCTTGTTTTCGGCTGCTATGATTTTATATGGTCCGTCCTAGTTGGTTCCCAACTTTCCCTCGTTTGGGTCTTTTAATGCCAGTGTCTTGGCCTTGAGGATGTAATCGCCAACTTTGAGTGATCTTACTTTGGCTTTTTTGTTGTAGTATCTCTCTACCTGTTGTTATTGGGCTATCATTCGTATAAGGTCCATGTCTCTCCGTTCTTCAACTTCGTCTAGGTCTTGTAACCTATTTTCATCGTTACATGCTTCGCTGTAATGGGTGTATCTCAGGCTTGGCTCCCTGATCTCAACCGGTATGACTGCATCGGTCCCATAGTCCAGTTAATATTGCGTTTCTCCCGTCGTGGACTTTGGCATTGTTCGGTATGCCTATAGTACTTTTGGTAGTAATTTGGGCCATAGCCATTTAGCTTTTTCCAACTTCTTTTTCAATATGTTCAATATTACTTTGTTCGAGGACTCGGCTTGACCATAGGTGACTGGTGGTATGGAGTGGAGAGTATCCTCTTAATGTGCCAGTTTTCGGAGAACTCAGTCATTTTCTTTCTGATAAACTGAGGTCCATTGTGGCAGCTGATTTCTTTGGGGTGCCAAAATGACATATGACATTTTTCCATATAAAGGCGATGACTTTCTATTCGTGTATTTGGGCGTACGCACTTGCTTCCACCCATTTAGAGAAATAGTAAGTTAAATCTAAAAGGAAATGCATCTATCCTCGCCTGGCTGGCAAAGGGCCGATTATGTCTATCCCCCATTTTATGAAGGGCCATGGTGATGTCACTTAATAGAGGGGTTCTCATGCTTGATGTATCATGGGGGAGTATTTTGGCATTGTTTGCATCTCTGGACGTAGTCTGCTGCTTCTTTTTTCATGGTAGGCTAGTAATAGCCGGTGTGTATGAGACATCGGACGAGGGTGCGGTTCCCAGTATGGGCGCCATATTGGCCCTCGTGCACTTCCTCCAATACTTTCCTTGTTTGGTGGGGGCCGAGGCATTTTCCATGGGGGCCGCCGAACGTTCTTTTGTAGAGGTCAGGATTTACCAAGCTTTACCAGGTAGCTTGCACTCGAAGTTTCTTGGCTTCTTTCTTGTCTTGCGGGAGTGTTCCATCCTGTAGATAGGATACAAAGCGGTTACGCCAGTCCCAATTTAAGTTCAAGGAAAATACCTCGACGTGACCAATGGCTGAATGGAGGAGAGTGACCATGTTTCCTTTGTTGATGTTTTTGGTGGCTGCGACTAGCTTGGCTAGGCCATCTGCTTCAATGTTTTGTGCCCTAGGTATTTGCTCGAAGCGGTATTTGTCAAATTTTGCATCAGCTTGTGGATCTTTGATTTATACTTTCGTAGTCTTTGTTCATTAATTTGGTAAGTCCCGGTGACTTGATTTATGACGAGTTAAGAATCGCAGTGGAGGATGTATCGTCGGGCTCCATTTTTAAGTGCTAACTTCATACCTGCAATCACAACCTCGTATTCGAATTCGTTGTTTCTCGGGACATCATATGGACTGGCAAATTACTTTTCTTGTAGGGACTTTGAGGACGAGTCTCAGTCCCGATACCGAGGCATTTAGGCTCCGTCAGTATAGATGGTCCAAATATTGGTAAGAGTGGAGACATGAAGGGCCTCTTGTTCTGCTTCTGGCAAGCTTTTTGCACTAAAATCGACGACGAAATCTGCGAGTTCCTGCGATATAATGGCAGTTCATGGGTGATATGTGATATTGTGCTCATAGAGCTCTATGGCCCACCTAGCGAGTCTGCCTGAAAGCTCGGGTTTTTGCAAGATGCCCCTTAATGGAAATGTTATTATTACTTTTATAGGGTGACATTAAAAGTAGGGTCTAAGCTTTCATGAAGCTACGACTAGTGCTAGAGCCAGTTTTTCAAGGTGTGGGTACCTTGTTTTGGCATCGATTAAGGTTTTGCTGATATAGTAAGTGGGGAATAGTGTACCTTTATTTTTGTGGATAAGGACTGCACTGACGGCAACCTCAGATACTGATAGGTATACGAGCAGACTTTTGCATGGGTCTGCCTTGACGAGTTGTGGTGGAGAGGACAACTATGTTTTCAAATTCCTCAAGCATCGATGAACTCTTCGTTCCATTGTAGTCTATGATCCTTTCTTTGTATATTGAAGAACATGCGGAACCTATCCGAAGATCGTGAAATGAACCTTGATAGGGTGGCTATTCGCACCGTTAGCTTCTATACCTGTTTCTTACTTTTCAGTACCTCAGGTATCGTGTCTAAGGCCTTGATCTGATTCGGGTTGACCTCGATACCTCGTTCTGACACAAGGAAAACCAAAAATATTCTTAAGGCCACATCAAAGGTTCATTTTTTCTGATTCAGTTTCATCGTGTATTGCTTCTATATCTCGAAGGCTTCTTTCAAATACTCCATCCATTTCATATTGTTTGAGGTAGTTTGACTCGGCACGGAGTTTAAGAAAAAAATAAAACTTTTAAAAGTTGTGGTCTTAAAAGCTTAAGGGGTAAAATGTTTGTGTGGTCATGCCATTTGTGTGGCTATAAAAGCTTTTCATTAAGGGCATAAGAGATAAAATGAAGAGTTTAAAGTTGAATTATTTCCAAATAGAGAAATGCGTCATTTATTTTGGAACATACTAAAAAGGAAAGTACCTCATTTAATATGAAACGGAGGGAGTAACCGATATGGTCTACCTCATTTAATATGAAACGGAGGGAGTAACCGATATGGTCTTCTTTCTTTGCCGATTTCACCAGTATGTCATCGATATAAAAGATGTTCCTTGAATGTCTTGGTAACTAACCTCTGATATATGGCTTTCGCATTCTTGAGTTCAAATGGCATCACTTTATAACAGTAAGTCCCTTGGTGGCTGATGAAAGTTGTTTTCTATTGATCCTCCTCGGTCATTAATATTTGGTTGTAGCCGGAGTATGAGTCCAAGAAACTCAGTAGTTCGTGTCTTGTTGTTGTGTCAATCGTTTGATCGATATAGGGCAATAGAAAGGAATCTTTTGGACATGCCTTGTTCAGATCGGTGAAGTCCATGCACATTCTCCACTTGCCGTTTTTCATTTTGACCATGACCAAATTAGTGACCCATTGGGGTATTTTTATTCTCTGATGGAGCCGTTAGCTAGTAATTTGTCCACTTATTCACTGACTGCATTGTCAATTGGAGCATTGAATTTCCTCCTCGTCTGCCGCACGGGCAGATAGAGCAGATCGACATTCAGCCTATGAGTGGCGATGTCTTTTGGAATCCCCGGCATATCTAAGTGTAAAAAGGAAAATAGATCAGTTGTCAGTCAAAATTCACGATACTTACCTAGATCAGAGAGGATGTGTTCGATATAAGCCTTTTTTGTATCGTCGGCATCATCCAGGTGTACCATGTTGAGATCTTTAATAGTTGCTTTGCAAGCTTCTACAACGTCGGGCTCTATGATGACTTTTGTTGGTCGGTCGGTTCTAGTTCCCAACATGGATGTTTGTTGTGCCTCTGCGCTTTCCCCTTTTAACTGTTTGGTATTTGTGCAATCTTGGGTGATCCGATAGTATTCCTGGACAGTACGTGGTTTGCCTCGAATGCTAAAAATTCCCTACGGGGTGGGAAATTTGATTACCTAATAAAAGCTTGAGGGACGGCTTGCATGGCATGTATCCATGGGTGTCCTATGATGGCAATGCAGGTAGTTTCCTGATCTATGACTCCCCCAGCCAGGACTGGTAGTGCTATTTCTCCAGATGTCCGCTCTACTGCATTATTAAAAATTGTTTGTGTTATGTAATGTGGTATTATCTTATCCTTGAGCTTCATTCACATGAGAACTCTCGGATGGATAATACACGTGCCGCTTCCATCGTCTACCATAATTCTCTTCACATCTGTATCAGAGATGTGTAATTTTATGACTAAAGCATCATAATAAGGGAAAGACAAACCGTCGGTAACTAACGTTTTGGAGATGATACTGTCTTTGAAGCCATCATATCATTCGTGAGTGATGGTACGTTTCAGCTTATGCATGGTGGCGAACTTTCCGTGGTTGATCACCAAGTCATCGCCACCATCGATAATCATTTGTATGGTACGTGCCAGCGACGGTGGCCTTGGTGGTCTTTGAGATGGGGTGCACCATCTGGCGAAGTTGGCATTTCCCTGTTCTTTCAAGTATTCCTGGTTTAGCATTCTGACCACCTCCTATCATAAACATATGCGGTCTTCAGTCTTGTGTCCTTTTTCCTAATGTAATTCGCATAGGAGATTTGACCTTCTTGCATTAGGGTCTGATTTCATCTTTTGTGGCCACTGCACCTTCGTGCCCAGCTTCTCTAGTGCGTACACTATTTCTGAAGGGGAAACACAAAAGTAATAAGCAGATAATAATGGTGGCATACCTTTTTCATTTTGAATGGGCGTGACATTTCGCGACACGGAATCTAGATGCCCTGGGGGAGGCGTATTAGGATTTCTGACATAGGGCTGAGGCTTTTCTCTATTTAAGGGCGGGAGCTGATCCTTTCGTCCTCCCTACATCGATCCATCCTTACCTCAGACTGTTCTATGTTAGTCGCTGGGTTGGACCATTGAGATCGTCTTCATCTGCTCTTTCTTCGGCGCACTAGGCATTATGGATCTCCTCCCATGTGGTGGGAGGGTACTTCATGAGTCTGTTGAGTAACTTCTTGGTTACCTTCGACCCGCTTCTGCTTAATCTGTTTTGGAAGGCTGCAACCGCCATCCCTTCAGACATATTTGGCAGTCCCATTCTTTCCCTATTGACCCGGACTAAAAAGTCTCAGAGCCCTTCGCCTGGCATTTATGTGATGGAAAATGTGTCATTGACCCAGGCTTCAGCCTTCTTTGCTCCTGCGTGAGCGTAGCGAATTTATCCGCCATTTACCCGAATATTGATATTGACCATGCTTGTAGCTAAGAATACCAGGTTAACGCTCATCATGCCAAAGTCTCACCGAACTTTTTCAATAGCTTATATGGTACTTGTTCTTTTTACAAGTCGTTGCCTTTTACCGTAGTGATGTAATGAATCAGGTGATCTTCTGGATCCGTGGTCCCATCGTATATTTTCAAGTATTGTGGCATTTTGAAGGTTTACGAGATGGGGTGGGGAGCAGCTTCCTCACTATACGGTTACGCGATGAGCCTTCCCACATCGCATTTCGGCAACAACTTAGGGGCGTCGGGTATTTTGTCAACCCTTTCGTGGTGTTCTTTTATTTGGTCGTGAAGCATTTTATTCTTGCTTTCCATTTCTTCCACTTTCGTCAGGATGATTGCGAGTGTACCATCACTTGCATCGGTGGTAGTGCGGGTGTTGATTGTTTGTATGGGGCTTGGTTCACCAGTGGCAGCATCGACTTACGCCGTCGATGAATCTCCGATATTACCTAGAGAGGATTTTTAGATCATGGTGTTTAGAGCCTTTTTCAATCACTACACTAACAGATTTTTGACTGTTAGTGGTGTCTCTTTCACCATGGATGTTATAGTTCCTCTTTCGCGCAAGATTGTCAGTCCCTCGAGTGTAGAGGGTGAGATCTCTCCCTCCGGTGTACCTCTTGGTGTTATATTCTCAGTATCTTCTCTACCGGCTTCATTGAGGGAATCCAAAAGGTTGTTTCAGACATTTTCTATAGCTTTCAACTTCTTTCTCTGCCATCATTGGCTTTTATAGAGTGCGAAGGGTAGAGATCGTTGCTTTCGATATCCCAGGTGAGAACTATAATTTCTACTATAGAAATTCTGACAGACGGAGCAAAATTATTTGACTGGAAAGATGTTAATTTTTTGAAGCAAATCAATCAAAGAGATGAAGGGGTAAATCGTAGTCGAAGATAACAATCCCGAGGCTTGTTGCAATAATCAGAATAATAACAACAGGATATGAATAAGAGTAAAAGAGGGAGAGAGAGAGAGAGAGAGAGATAATCATTATACTTTATAACGGAGCCAATAATCAGGTCGATGTCGTCCATACTCTCATCCCAGGGTTGTCCTCTCGTGTCGTCTCGTAAGCATTTGGTAGTCGGTCATGTTGGCGTTAGAATGTGGTTGGTCAAATTCGACCCTATACACTGATGACATCATATTTCTCCATGTTAATCACACCTTAGATATAGCTATCCACTTTCGGGTTGCTCCTTGGAAAACAATGATGGAAAACCAAACTTTTTTTTTCTCCTAGGAAAACCTCGACGACTTCACCTACCTTAATTAGGATTTCACTTTTATCTATATTTCTTTATTAAAACTAAGTTGATGTGGTATTTCATTTATTTTCTCGATCACGTTCATTATCAGTTGGCGAGGATCATGTGTACATTGATAATTAGAGTTTCTTTAATAGCAAATGAAAAAGCGAAAAATTAAACAAATATTGTCACTTTCAACTTCTAAAAATTCCAAATTTACAAAATGTTACGTGTTAAACTTGGGATTGAATTTGTTCAAGAAAGACTTGATGATAGGGAAAATGTATCCGAGAAACTGTTTCTAGATTGACATAAATATTATGCTCATAGCTAGATAGCTAAATTAATTAGGAAAAGATATTATATATATTCAAAATATTTCTTAGCCGGTATTCTTAAGGGTACTAAATGTAAGGAAGATGTAGAAGTTGATTTTGTTAAATAACAAAGTCTCATTTAAACAGGGATGAAGGATGAAAAGATATGTAATATTCTTTTGAAGGAGTTGTAAATGGTTAATAACTAGTTGAAAGTGCCTCCAAATAAAAAAGAAACTGAAAATCAAAAACACTCTGTGTTATTAACACATCATCAATTGGTTCACCTCATGTTCTAATCAATTAGATTAATTTGTAGACGTAATGTCTAGTGTTGCTTTATTTCATAGGAAAATAGCATGGGGAAATAACAACAAAAACTGTAATAATATTATTTGTAAGAAGTTAATTCCAGTATTGCCAATAATAATTAATCATGAAATAATTCCAAAAATATTCTCTTATTACACTTGTTTATGTGACTAAAGGGCTATCTTACGTAATTACTCCACTTATTTTTGGTAAAAAAAAGGATGTTCTTCAACTGTACTTTAGGCAAAGCAAAATTGATTATTCGAAGGTTTATCTGAGTATAAAATGAAAACGATCATAGCTTCAAACCATATCCCGTGATATTTCATTAATTATTCTTAGTTTCAAAATTTAACACTAGATTATAAGTATCCGAAGGATGTGAAATCAAGCTGATGCAACCAACAATCTGATCATATCAGAGTGCGAAAGGCTCAAACTAGAATAATTTAAATTGTTAAAAAGGAAAACATCACAAAATATTAATTAATTACTGATATCAACTATTCCATTATTACAAGTGTAGCAATTACACACAAGTTATATTTCCTTCTGCGGCTAGAACCAGGAGTTTCAGTAACATCAAGATCCTCGGGCTTCATCTCATTAAGCAGCTTCCAATTGAAATAATAAAGAAGTTGAGCTAAAGTCAGCTCAATGTTGGCTAAACCAAATGAAATTTCAGGGCACATTCTTCTTCCTCCTCCAAATGGTAAATACTCAAACTCTTGTCCTATAAATTCCATATTATTTATACTACCTCTCTAGTACAAAGCTCTCAGCATCTTCCCAAAATTAAACTCAACATGTCTATTAATCGCCCATGCATTTATAATTACCTTTATTTTTATGGGAATATCATATCCATTAATTACATATTGCTCCCCTTAACAAAGGAAGTGGTGGATGTAATCTCAGAGTTGTTTTATCAAAAAATTATTAAATCTTTTCTTAAAATAAATTAATAAGAAAATAGGGGATAAATCCTAGCCAACGATAATTAACTCTAGATCAAAGAATATTAAGTAGGAAAATAGGATGTGGTTAAATTCCTGAACTATTTAAGATTATGAAAGATATCAAATGTATATGACGAGCTTACATTCTTGACGATACTACTCCCTAATGTAAAGTAACGAAGAAAAAGAAGGTCCATCATTAACGGCTACGAGATTTATCTTTATTGATTCCATAATGATGATTACAAATATTAGCAGCCAAGTTCTAAACCTTCTCTTACTTTTCTTGAGAAAGATTCTCCCGCTCTTATGTGTTAAGAGAGGAAGAAATCCCCCCCCCCCTCTTCACATTCTCCTTTACCTAACGGTCCTTAGCCAGGATACCCTTCTGCCAATTGCACCTTAGGTCAACCTCCCTAAGTGCCGTGGTGTGTACTTTACCATACAGTCTTTCTAATGGTTCGACCTCGATTGTGGGCGAGATGCTCTTCATTATGGTGTCTTGATACAAACGGTTTAACTCCTCACCATTCCTTTTGTGTCAATTCTCATGTGGTCAGATTTTGACATATACAATTAGTCCTTCCGTCTATTGAGGTCGTCTTTGTGCGAGCTCGATGGCAGACCTTGTCAATAAGAAAACATTTTGCGAAATCTGAGCGTTTTGGGCAATGGCAAGCACCCTTAGCGAGATAAAGATGTGACATTTCAAGTGCTTTGTCAGACCAGTGTGTCAGTTTGAAATGAAATTAAATTCTTTAGGCATCATTATGGCACACGTTCTCTATGTGTTGAATCGTTTCCCGTTCCCCTTCCATTATTTTTAGAGGGGAAAGGCAGCACTTATTTTCTCAAAGCAGCATATTCATATCTTTATAAATAGGGAAAAGTTACTCATTCGAATGTAGTGTTTCCCAACCGTTGACAAGACAATCTTAAGACAATCTTTCTTTTTATTTTTCTTCTTCTTCTTCTTCTTCAGTTTTTCATATTTCTTTTTCTACCAACAATCCTCGTGGTTGTTACCTTACACTCCCGACCTGTACATTCATACAAAGCGGTGTCTAGTGCTTCTTATAACCCTGATCAAGTCATTGGCGCTCAGGTGCTCAAAAACAATATACCCCTACTCAAAGATGGAGTAGGTCTGGCGGAGGATGAGAGTTTTCAGATGGTATGAGGTGGTTCCCTGCCTAGGGAAGGCAAGGACTAACTTCAATAGCTCTACTAGGGATGATCTGAAACTTGTTCTTTCTACGATGGATGTCACGACGCTCGTGGAATTTAAAGATAAATGGAGAATCTCTAAGCAAATCTAACTCGTTCCAGCGGGTTCTGACATTGTGCACATACACTACCTAGGATATTGTGCGTTCTGTGCATACTCTTTTGTCATCGTATACACACTTCTCTTCCCGTATCTAGCAATAAATTCTTGCCGCTTCTATAAGGTGTGTTCGGCCCAGCTCTTCCTATATATATAAAAACTCTTCTTAATGCTCATCAAGTACGCGGAGCTGGCTGTTGAGGGGTATCTTAGATACCTGCTTCACCTCTTCGTCCTCGGCTTGCATAAGAGCACTATGTTGTATCTTCTTCATCGAGGCATTAAGGGGCTGGTGGGGAATATGGACAATAAGACCAACTGCCACTTCTGGGAGAACTACTTCTATATTCGCACGGAGCATGTGGTGTCAAACCCCGTTGGGTTCCCTGAGGCGTGGATTTCGCCCTCATAGGCCTTTCTTTTCATCTTGTTTTTACAAAAAAAAAATGACTATTAGTTGTTTTCCTCTAGTAATCTCGTTGACTATTTTTGTTTTCACAACCGAGAGACTTTCCCCTCTGCAAGTTGCTGATATTCGCAGGTGAATGAGCTCGGTTCTACCCCATACGATGGGGATTCGCAAATGCGCACACTTCCATTAGATGTTTATGCACAATCCTTCCGTCGGTAAATTGCCTCGTCTCGGACTTAGTTATCTTGTTCTTTGCTCTGTATTTTTCCTTGCCTTGGCATTTTCACTTGGTCGAATCTGTTATCGTAAAGTCAGAGAGGGACAAAAAGGGTGAGGGCTCTCGACCTTGCAGTCCATCGACCTCTTCAGCAGGCCTGTACCCTCTCTTCGGCTAATGTGAGGTTGAAGGGCGTGGTGGTAGATGATTATGAATCAGACTCTGACAATGATCTTGAGGATGTTCGAGGAATGCTTTACCAGGGTCGATATAAGGGCGGGAGTTCCTTCCTATGTGCTCTAAATCTCATCGAACTTTAACCTGTTGGAGGACACGGTGGACTTGGTGCCCCAATTTGACATTCTATGCTCCACCGTCGAAAGCAGCTCTCTCTGAGAGAATAATTACGCTGATTTGTCACACGGTGGGGCCAAATATCATTGAGGGTTAGTTTCCTTTTGCTATTTTCTTTCTTTTTTGCCCTTTGCTTTTGCTTATCCCCCCCCCCCCCTCCCTCCCCTTTTTTGAACTTACATGCTAGAGATCGAAAAATCTTTTCAGGCTGATACGCGCACCAATGTCTTTCAGAAGATGGTCACGATGTATCTCCGGTATCGCAACAAGTGACGTGAGATGCACACATAGCTTAGGGCGAGTGGTACTACTCGATCCCTTGGGGAGGATTGGAGAAGAAGGATGAGGATCTGCAGTCTATTAGCAGATGTAGAGAGCTCGAGGGGTTGCTCATGGTTAAAGATGAGGAGCTCGAGGTGAGGAAAGGGGTTGATGCAGAATATCAAGACATTTAGGTGAACATGTTGCCTTTGCGAGCTGATCTTGAGCGGAATTCCATAAGAGTTTCCCATCTAAGTGTAGAGTGGACAGAGATGGTGGCTTAGAAAAGAAGGTGGACGGATAAGAAAAGGCCGAGGGATCTTGGGTGGCGGCTTTGGCAAGGACATCTGTGCTAGAAGACGCTCTCTGCATCCTCAGGTCTGAGCGGGAATCCAAGAGGGCGACATCTATATGAGGGAGGTTCGGCTCGAGTAGCGGATTGATGAGCTTGATCGGGATGCCTCGAGCTTGGGAGACCAAGTTGTGGCTTTTGAAGACGAGAAGGCGCAGCTATTGGCTTAAGCCCCCCTCAATAATTTGCCTATGTTGCTTTCCCCCACCATTTGTACAAGATATGTGTCGATGCTAAGGCTCGACGAGATATATATAAGGGTTTGTGGGAGGCGGGGAGTGTTCTTGAGGCCGTTTTTGAAGATGTTTGAGTTAAGGCACACGAGGCTTGTTTTGCCTGCAGTTATGACCTTGCGAAACTGGAGATAGGTGGGGGTGTTGATATTGAAGATTGGCTTTCTTCTGATGATGACAACGCTGTAGAGGACTGTTGACGCCCCCTTTTTCCTAAAGAGAAATCGGGTTTACGACATTTGGGAAGAAAACTATATTCCCGTGTGGGAATTGCGTTTTTGGAATTGAAAAGTCCCCACCTAATGATTAAGTTTATTAGGACACCAAAGGTTTTGAATTTGAAAACCAGAGTTTGGGTAAGGGCTAGAAATTATCTCGAGGGGAAGGTGTTAGGCACCCCTCAAGATCCGCTAGCGTGGTTCCCGACCATGCGATGTTGTAACTTTACAAATAAACAATCAAGGCTCAAATACGGACGTGCAATTAAATTGAAACTATGTGAAAGTAAGTAGAACGAGAGCAGAGATTTGAAAGGTCTAAACAATTCTAAATAAATCAAACAAAGACAAACAAAGGAAAAGGGGTCCTAGGTTTATGATTATTATGGATCACTTCAATGCAACACCCAGCAATCACTCCTCAAAGAGGGGTCGCACGTGGTATTAGCGTATCGGTCATCATCTACATATTCTATCCTTCCCACCCCATAAGGTTATTTAAACGCGTGGATTGGTCACGAATGCTTATTGTTTGCTATTACATGTCCCGTCCTGTAAGTCCTATAGGGTATTTAGCACCACTATTCCTATAAGATAAGGACTAGGCTGAACCCTTTTGATTTAAAGGACAAAATATTAGGCGACATACATAACAAATAGGACTTTACATATGTCCTACTTGTTTTACCCATTCAAAAATGTACATGAGAGAACAGAGGAACTACTAACCTATGTCAGGAGAATTAGGTTCCCTAACTAATCTTGCATTTGTAAGTTTTGCCCTTTTTTACCAACGCGTACTGCATCAGCTGCTTATTTGCTATGTAATTATAATTGGTGCCTACCTGTAATGGTATAGAGAAACAAAACACTTTCTAACTAATTTTACCTTAACATTTCTTTAATAGCTAATCTTTAAGGGACAGGTGCTCAGTTGGACTTTATCAACCCCAATACCAGGCGATTTTCTCAAAGTGCTCTCTGCTCAGGGATTTGGTAAATATATATGCAATTTGATCTTCAGTGCTACTGAACTTCATGCATATAAGCCCCTTTTCAATATTGTCTCTAAGAAAATCATGACGTATATCAATGTGTTTGGTCCTCTTATGTTGAACTGGATTTGTTGCCTTGTTGAGTGCACTTGTGTTATCACATAAGAGAGGCACATAATTTGAGAACACTCCAAAGTCTTCAGATATCTTCTTAATCTGTAGTAGTTGAGCACAAAAAGAGGCAGATGCTACATATTCTGCTTCTGCAGTTGAGAGTTCCATTGAGTTCTACTTCCTTGTACCCCATGAGATTAGGCAAGAACCCAGGAAATATGCCATTCTAGTTATGCTTTTCCTGTCCACCGGATATCCTGCATAATCAACGTCAACATACCCAATAAGATCAAAGTTTTCACCTGAGGGATAGTAGAAAACAAGGTCCTACATTCCTTTGAGGTATCTCAATATTCCCTTGATAGCCTTTAGATAAGATTCTTTTGGATTGGATTGAAACCTTGCATAGTGACCCACACTGGAAACAATGTCTGGTCAACTTGTAGTGAGATACAGGATTGACCCTATATACATAGTATGATTTACATGGGAACTAGATTCATCCAATGCTAGATGGGTAGCTGTGGAAATAGGAGTGTCAATGACTTTTGATTCTTCTGTGTCAACCCTTGTCAGTCGCTTCTTCTTGTAATTCTGCTGACTTATAAATATACCTTACTGATATTGCTTCACTTAAAGTCCTAGGAATAAATTTAATTCTCCCATCATACTCATCTTAAACTTACTCCCCATGAGTTTTGCGAATTCTTCACAAAGAGAGTCAGCTATGGCTCCAAAAAGAGTATCATCAATATATACCTGAACAATGAGCAGGTTCCTCTCTCGTTTCTTCAGAAAAAGGGTGTTGTCAATTTTCCCTCTTGTAAAGCCATTTTGTATAAGGAATTTTGACAACCATTGATACTAAGGGAGCCTACTTTAGTCGGTAAAATGCCTTGTCTAGTTTGAACACATGCTTAGGATGCTCATGACACTCAAATCTAGGAGGTTGCTTGGCATAGACTTCTTCTTTCAGATAGCCATTTAGAAATTCACTTTTGACATCCATTTGGAATAGGGTTAACTCCATATGATATGTAAAGGTGATAAGAATTCTAATGGCTTCCATTCGAGCTACTGGAGAAAATGTTTCATCATAATCGATTCTTCTTTCTGATTGTAGATTTGAACTACAAGCCTTGCCTTATTTCTTGTTGTATTTCCGAACTCATAAAATTTGTTCCTGAATACCCACATGGTTCCTATGATAGTTCGATATGCAGATCGAGGAACTAGGTGTTATACCTTGTTTCTTTCAAATTGATGCAGCTCCTCTTGCATGGTTATGATCCAGTCTGCATCTTTCAACGCTTCTTTGATATTTTGGGGCTACATTTGGGAAAGAAAGGTTGAAAAGGCAAGTGAGTTTCTTGCTTTTCATATGGTTTGAACTCTTGAGTCAAGATGGGTAATTATGTTATCAAGAGGATGTGAGATTTTGTGTTACCAATTTGGTACCTGAATCTCATTGGTAGAGAACACAAGTATGTCTGACTGAGGTCTTGGGCGCTTCTTACTTCACCAAGTGGAGTACCTTGGACTGCATCAACAACTCTATTTTTGGCTTTAGTTGGTATGATCATAGGGCCAGGTTCCTCTCCAACAGATGGAGGTGCACTCACATCAACTTTACTGGATTCTTTTACATGACTCATCATGTCTGCTATTCCATTTCCTATGTCAATAATGTCTCTTGGAATAGATAAAGGTTCTCCATCTTTATACAACATGTCTGTCTTTCTCACATGAGAGTTGAGATTCATCAAAGATCCAATGTTTACTTTCCTCAACGCATTGAGTCTTATTGTTGCACACTTTGCAAGCTTTGCTTTGAGATGAGTATCCCAGAAAGATTCCTTCATCACTTTTGGCAACGAATTTTCCAAGAGCTTCCTTTCCATTGTTGAGAACAAATCATTTACACCCAAAAGTCCTTAGATGTGTCAGCTTGAGATTCCTTCCATTCAGCAATTCATATGGAGTTTTGTATAGAGAAATTCATCCTTCGTTCTATCTTTTTTTTTTCTGAAAGGCGGGTCTTCCTAGTGGGCTCGTCGCCACTAGTCAGTCATCTTTGATCCTGATCGGCCGACCTTTCCGATCCCAAAACAAAGAGAGTTCGGCTCTCTTTTTTTGCTCATTCAGATGAATAAATTCAAGGAACCTGATCATGCACCTGTTCACCAAGTAGCAAGCGGTATTGACTGCTTCTGCCTAGAAATTGTTTTGCAATCTCACTATCAATAAACATTATTCTTGCCATGTCTTCAAGAGTTCTATTCTTACTATCCATAACACCATTTTTTGAGGTGTTCTTGGAGCTGACAAATTGTTTGTGATACCATTTTCAGTATAGAACTTATCAAATTTGACATTATCAAACTTTGCCCCATGATCAAAACTGATGCAGGCTACCTTATTACCCATCTTCACTTGGATTTTCTTGACAAAAGTAATAAACACTTCAAAGGTTTCATCCTTGATTCTGAGAAACAGGGTTCATATGAATATGGAGTTGTCATCAATTTTCACAAAGATGTACTTTTTTCCTCCTCTGATTTGCATCAAATGGCCTTGAGGTACTGACTTCCTTTTTGGGCTTAAATGAGGATCTAACGTGCTTGCCTTTTACACATGAATCACACACTTTGTGATCCTTGAAGCTTGAATTGGGTAGACCATTAACCAGGTCCTTCCTAACCAATTTGTTCAACAATGTGAAGCTTGAGTGACCCAGCCTCTTATGTCATAGTTCAGCATCATCATCTACAACACTTAGCTAACTGAAATCACCATTATGTAGAGATTCAAAATGAACAACATAGATATTTATGTTTTGCTACTACCACCACTTTACCACTCACTAGGTTTATGACTGTACAAATTTTTGACACAAATTCCACCTTGTTACACTTGTCACAGATCTGGGAAACACTTAGCAAGTTGTACTTTAGGTCGTTCACATTGTACACATTTTTGCTTGAGTGTGAGAAAGACTTTCTAATCTTTCCAACTCTTAGAATGTATCATTTCTTTCCATTTCCAAAGGATACACTCCCTCATTGTAGGGCCTTAAGTGAAAAGAAATCATTTGTAGTTCCAGTCATTTGCTTTGAGTAGTCACTATCCATATACCAATGTAGGCTGCTTCCATTCACTATTCCCTACACACAAAAAACATTTAGGAGTTAGACTTAGGAACCAAACTAGTTTGGGTCCCTAGTCATGAAGAAAAGGGTAAATGAGGGATCTTCCGTGTAGGCATCATGCATTTTTTATATGAGGGACCAGGTTCTCTACCAGTAGTTTCTTTTTCAGCAAAAGATGAGTTTTTTTATTGTTACTGAAATCTGGCCATATAGTTTTCTTTAAAGTGCCCATTGTGACTATTATGAATGCAAAGCCAATTGTCTGGTACAGTAAAGTACTTGCTGTCACACCTTCCTTTTTACTACCTCTATTTCTCGAAATAAGAAATAAGGTATACCTCAATAATTACTAATACACCCGGGAAACGATATAATAATAGCAACAAGAAAGGAGTTTTTTCACTTTAAGGACAATTGGAACGGGATTTTATTTAGAGTTTCAGAGTCGCCACTTGGGAAGATAATAGTGTCCCAAGTCACCGGTTAATCCCGAATCTGAGGAAATTGACTCTGTTTAAACAGTCCAAGCAACTAGAAATCTGGATAAGGAATTCTGTTAATCCGAGAGAAAGTGTTAGGCACTTCCGGATTACGTGGTTTTAGCACGGTCGCTCAACTGTCGTTTTTGACTTTATTTGATTTCATTCTATGCTTTTGCAACATGTGATTGTTTCGTTTTTGATATTTTAACGACTTGAGACGTCGCGAAAACGCATTTCAAGTCACACCGCAACCAGTACGCCTGTGACTTTAACATGTTTCAGCTTCGTCGGGATTTAAGATTTGAGTCACATTAGATGTGCACTCGTATTAAGGAATATATATTTAAAATCGTGCCTATAACGACTAACGGCTTATTATACTTTAGGAAAGACCGTGAAATTTGCTAAACGGTCTTCCCGAGTCTATCACTTATTAACATTCATATGGGGGCCCCGCGTATTTTGTTCTTGTACGAGGCTCGTCCCGTTATGTTTTAGAAGTCCAATCCTAATAAATGCTACATTCTCTATTTTTTGTTTTTCCCTAGTTATTTTACTTGTTTTGTATTTTCAGAACTATGTCCAGGCCCATTATTCTATTTCCAGGCCTGGACATTTGTAGACTGAATTTAATAGTCCAGCTTACACAACTGGGTTTGAGAAACCCAGTATATGTTAAAGTTATTCAAAGACCCAAAGACGAATCCGGTTGGATCTGGGCCTATATTATCAATTGAGCCCAAATCAGATAAAAAAGATACAAAACAAAATTGAAATTTCATAATCAATACACAAACATCTATTAAACGGTAAGGTAAATTAACCAATGACATTTATTTCATAAGAAAGAGAAGTACAAGTGTATCAACATTAATTCTGAATTCTAATTATCAATTACTAACAGAACCTAACAGTAAACAACCTTTTCAGCTGTTTTGAACAATGATACTATACTTAACTATGCAAATTGTATTGTTATTAATTACTGATTGTAACTCATGCTATTCTAGATTCGTTATTAAGCTAAACTAAATGACAAAGGATGCTGTATACTTGATTTACTTATTTCGAATTATCATTATCTAATTAAGCGAATTGAGTTAATATGGTTATTATCCAGATTATGAAGATATTTTAGTTAGATGAGTTATGATTACGAGTTAACCTGTTTTTTAAACTAAATTTTAGGGTGATTATGACTACGTGTACTCTACTCTACACTATCTATTATATTATTCCAGTCTCATACATATTTAACTATTACAGTTATTCGTATCAAATTACAGAAGATATAGTAGACAATAAACATAAAATCCTCAAAATACAGCAGAAGATTCCATCCGAACAACTCATGGCATTTTATTTCCTCAATTAGCAGACAGTTACATATCTGGATAGAAAATGTGTGCCTGATTCAGCAAAGGGAAACTTATAAGTCTAAGAAACAAATGAGATGAAGGATAGTCAGCAATCACAGCAGCAGAACATTAGAGAGCAAATCACAGCAGAACAGCAATAACAACCAAGTATGATCTTCAAAACCAAGCAAATAAGCAAACCAATTAACATAATTAAGAAATCCAATTGAGTCCAGTAATATAGAACATCAAAAGACTCTAGTTGAACTCCAAAATTTGTACTCGACTTCACTCAAAAAATTTTACTCTCTATCTATGGTGTATAACTCTTAATTTGTACTTCAGAATGTTTTTCTCTGAATTTCTAGAATCCAGCCCTTTTCAGGCTAATTGACAGCCTATTTATAGGTGATTTGGGTTAAATTTTGAGGAGAAAATTCAAAATTCTTATTTTTAGTTCCCTCCCCTTAATTCTCTTATTAATTACAGTTTGGTTCCTCTATTTTAGACTCGAAATGCCTTCTAGCCCTTGCTGGAAGGTTCTAGGGAATTCCTTTTGCTTCTTTTAAGGGCATATAAGCTGCCCTCACTTGCTAAGGGTTATTACAGTTATACCTTTTTACTAGGCCTGTTTTACCCTTTTTTTTATATCTAATTACAGAAATACTAAGCATGAAAGTCTGTTTTGTCCCTATAGGCTCTATTAAATTCACAATTATACCATTTCTTATTCCCTTTGTACCTTTATTATTTCTTGTTATTTACCCGACCTGCTAATGGTCCGGGTATCTTAGGTTTATTACCTATTTAAGTACTAGCCAAAATCTTCTAACTTTTTTAAGATTTGGCCAGATTTTAACTCATCAACTTTTCAGTTTTAATCTCTTTTAACTGGCTTAAACTAATTTAAAATATAACCCTTTTATTATCCCTTAGCCAATCAGAATTAGATTGCACAACTAGCCTATTTTATTAGCTTTAACTAACCAGACTTAGATTGCAGAACTAACCACTCTAATATTTCAGGAATGGCCTGACTATGTCATTTTCAATAATAGCCAAATTACTACACTTGTCTTTACAGCTATAACCAATACCAAAAAGTACAATAGAATTTAGCATAGTCTAACATATGAACCAATTACAAATATAGCCAATTTATGTCATTTTTGCACACATAGCCCTAATCATTAATCATTCTTCAATTAACCAGAACTCATAGGGAAATTTAATAATGGCTGAATCCCAATTAATTAAATTGTAATTTCAGACTTACGCATAGTGAACAAATCACACATTTAGAAACATATTCAAATCAGATTCATGTGTTGACTTAAAGAAAACCCTAAGGAGCTAAAACATATCAGTTACGTATAAAGATCAAGATATATGAGATTATAATAAGCTAATGATAGAAATCCTCAAAAACTAACAGTAAAGAATATGCAAAAGATCGTATTTAGAAGATTTAAAAGATGAACAGTCAAAAACATACTAGAATTATATACAGAAGTCTTTTGAAGACAAATAAACAGAAAATATGCAGGAGATTCAATACAGAGAAATTAGAAGATGAAATAAGCAGAAAACATGCCGGAGATCAAATACAGAGAAATTAGAAGATGAAATAAGCAGAAAACATGCCAGAGATCAAATACAGAAAACAAAGAAGGCAAATAAACAGAAAACATGCAAAAAGAAAAACTTAAGATGAAAGCACAGAAGGCAAGGAACTTAGCTTGCAGGATTTGTCTCATGTTCTCTCTTTATTCTTCTTAATTTTTCTTCTTTCTTTCTTTTCTTTTTCTTTTCTTTTTTCGGGTTTCAAGATTTCAGAGACTTGAAGTCTGATTTTTTTTCAAATCTTTTTTGAATGGGTTTTTGTTAGTAGAGGGGTGTTTCAGGTGTTAAGGGGTGTATTTGGGGGTGGGTTGTGTTTGGGTGTTCGCCGGATGTAGGGTTCCGGCGAACTTCTTTGGAAGATTTGAATATTTTTAGAGTTATTCGAGATAAACTAACTACATAGGGTGAAAAATCCCCTTATAGTGGTCCTAGGGTGTTAATATAGGAGACAGAGTCATAAGTTGAGGGTCACCGGCAAAGGCTCCGGTGACCGGACTTTCAAGAAGGTAGGGTTTTTCTGGTTTCCTAGGTTTTTAGGGTGGTTTTGGTGAGAAAGAGAGAAAGGAAAGAGGTTTGACGTTGTTTGTGGCCGGAGACGGCCATGGATTCTGGCCAGTCTCCATTGGAGATGATGAAGAAGATGAGGGAGAAGATGAGACCGGCGGCTAGGGTTTGTGTGTGTGTGTATAGGTTTGGTCTTTAAATGTAGAGATGGGACTTATATACTCCCTTGGGCCTGGGCGATCATGGCCTTTGGATCATTTTTTATCAACGTCCAGGATTAATTATTCTTAGACGTCGTCTTTTGATTAAATGAGAGATTCTCTGGCCTCCGTTGGATCTTCAAATATGGACGGCCAGGATTTGTTCTCAAAGCTACGTCGTTTAATTTCTTAAGAGACTCATCAGTGTCCGTTTGATCAACTTATTTGGACGGCCAAGATTAAAGCTTTTAAACGATGTCGTTTCTTTTTTATTCAAACCGCCTCACGTGGTCCGTTAGATCAGTATCTCAACGGTTGAGATTTGATTCTTCCATACACCGTCGTTTCGATTCAGTCTTTGGATTGGACGACCAATTCGTTGGGCTGTTATACTTTGGGCCTGAATTTGGCCCAATTTTATTGTATTTCATTGTGTATTTAATTATTTCTTTGGTATTTTATTTTATATTTTATTTTCTCTTTTTGTATTCATTTTCAATTATTGCTTCTCTTTTATTTTTCTATTTTTTCCTAATTTTTCTGGTATTTTTATGACATTTTTTGTTATTTTCTTTAATTTTTCGGTATTTTTTGTATTTTTGTTAATTTCTTTAATTTTCTTATTTTTTGTGACATTTTCTAATTAACTCTTTTTGTAGTTTTTAATTTCAAATTATTTCAATCACAATCACACTATTTATTTCAATTAAACACATAATTACACATCAAAATCTTATTTATTTTTAATATTGGAATTTGTTTGCTTAAGGCAAAAATCACATGCTCACACTTGCTATGAGGTTTATAGGGAATATTTTCCCTTTTAAACCCAATCCTATGCCTATTTACCCCATTATTAGTGTGCATGGCAGTGATAGCATTAGAGGACCATGTCCATTTGAGTGACTTTTCAAGATCACCCTTCACTTTGCCTAGTTCTTCCTAAAGTTGTTTGTTATTCTCAAGCTCAACACACAGACTAGACTTTACTGAATTTAACTCACTTTCAAGCTTAATGTGTGCCTCGCTTGCAACTTCCTTACGTTTTTGAGAATTTTCAGGCCTACTCTTCATTTTAAGTTCCCCAATTATTTCCTTCAAGTCCACTACCACCACTAATAGGTCATATGTCTCATGCTCAAGGTTAGTAATTTTCTCAACTAAGACTTCTTTTTCCCTTTGTACACACTCAATGGTCTCTTTTAGGTCTACCACAACAACCATTAGATTATCTCTTTCATGTTCTATATTTACATTTTTTTCGTCTATAGCACTCTTCTCTTTCTTCAGGTTATCAATTGTTACCTTTAAATCAAGTATAAAGACTACTAGATCACTTCTGGTATGTTCTTATTCTTCTAACTCCACAGTTAAAGCATCTTTATTATTTATAAGACTGTGATAAGCATCAATTAACATATTTGCCAATGACATGAGTTTTTTAGGAGAATAAAATATTAGATTTCTCTAAACATCCAGAAAATTTACCTCATCATCGTCGTCATCTTCATCATCAACAGACTAAGCCATCAAGGCAAAGATTGAATCATACTGAGTTGCTTCACTTTCCACTGCCATCATTAAACTATCACCATAATCACTTTCTTCTTTAGATTCGCTGGAAGAGTTTGCCCATGCAGCAAGAGCTTGTTTTACAACATTGTTAGTGGTATTCTATCTCTTGAAGCGTTTATCAGGAACCGGGTTCCTCTTGGATTCTTTGTCAAAGTTGTTTTTGTACTCATCTTGCTTTAGGAGAGTGCAATCCTTGATGAAAGTGTTCTGGCTTTCCACATTTATGACAGAGGTCATAATATTTTGGCTTGCTAGAACTTCCCCTTTTTGGAATGCCTCCGATCCTACAAACCATCTTCTAGAATTTTCAAGTCAAGTAAGCCATATCACTATCTTCACCACTTGAATCATTGTTGTCCGTCTTGAGGACCAGGTTCTTATCCCTCTTGGGCTCTCTTCTTTCATTGTATTTCTTCTCCTTCATTTCATATATTTTCAGATTGCTGACAATCTTATCAATGGTTAGCTCCTGTAAGTGCTTCACCTCTATAATAGCGTTCACTTTGCTTTCCCAAGAACTGGGTGGCACACTAAGGATTTATCTGACAACTTTTTCTTGGAATGATTTCACTAAGCGAGTGAAGCTAATTAATGATAGAGGTGAACCGAGTATGCATATCTTGGATGTATTCATCATCTTTCATACTGAAGATCTCGTATTCAGTTGTGAGCATGTCGATCTTGGATTGTTTCACCTGTGTTGTTCCTTTATGAGCTGTCTGAAGGGCTTCCCAAGTTTCCTTGGCTGATTGACATGCGGATATCCTATTGTATATGTCAGGACAAAATGCCACAAATAAGAATTTTCTTTGCACGTAAACTCTTTTCTTTGCCTTTTGATCAGCGTCATTGAGTTCTTTTCTTGTCTTGGGAACGGCTATATCTGGGTCGTCAAGATTCATGGTAGGAACAAAAGGTCCATCACAGATAATATCACATAGCGTTGAATATAAAGCCATGATAAGGTCGTGTATTCTAGTCTTCCACCATCCATAATATTGTCTGTTGAACCTTGGTGGACTGTAAATAGACTGTCATTCTTCAAAGTTTGGTGGAGCAACCATAAAGATCCTTTCTAGGTGTAAACCTGACAGAAACAACTCGCTCAGATACCAAATGAAAGAATTTAAAGGTCCACCAAATTCTATAGAGAACTAGGTTCCCTATCACTTTCAATAGAACACACACACACTGCAGTAAGTAAATAACAAAAGGGATTTTACGTGGAAAATTGTCAGCTCAACGGGATTAAAATCCACGACCTACCCTTGTAGGATTTCAATTTCACTACTAAACAACATTTAGATTACAACCTATGCAACCTAGGAATTAATCTCTTAATCCCTCATTAACTTATAATACTCTATTACAATTCACTTTGTAATAACTCTATTACAAAGACTTTACAACTCGGCTAACTCTAGCCAAGACTCAAACATAAAGGTTTAAGACTTACATAGGTTTCCTACATAATACTTTTAAACAAGCTAAGTAGGAATTACAATTGAATAATTATTATAAAGTTACAACTCAACCAAGGATATAAAATGATTTGTTGTAGGGAATTGGTCTGTAGTACTGTTTTTCTTTGTTCTTGATGCACTTGAGAATTGTTTTCTGATGAAAAATGACTATGAACTTGCCTGAGCAAATTTTCCAAGTGTTCAAGTGATTTGTTTTACCTTCCTTGATGTTAATAATACATTTGTGACATCACTTGGAATGATATAAGCAAGGTACATAAAAACACTCACCATAAAGTTGGTTGTTGCACTGTTTTCGTATTATAGTGTGTGCAGGCAGCAACTTTACAGCTGGAGCAGTTGACTTGTGTCGTTTTCTCGGGAAACGGTAGTTATTTGTTTCCTCTATTGCTCCTCGGACTTAACATATCCCAAGCTAAAATCTTTTGGTATTAAGTTCTTGAGAATATGTAACAGGTTCCTTATCTGGTTCTTAACAGTAAATTTGTTAAATTATTAAAACATAAAATAAGGTACTTATAACCTATCAACAAAGTATAAACATTAGCTCCTTTGGTATTACTTGGCCCCACTTCCAAGTATAGGACTAAAATGAGAAACGATTTACATGAATTTTGTGAAAGGGCAAGAAAATTATTGTTGGGACCCATGTATACCACATAATTATTCATAGTCAAACAACGAGAAAAACGGAAAGTCCTTTCAAACTAAAGGTGCGTTTGGTAGGGAAGAAAATATTTTTCAATTTTTTCATATTTGGTTGGGTTAAATATTTTACAGACCCTCGAGTCAAAGAGTTTCAGACTAAGCAGGTCTAAGACTGAATACTTGGAGTGCACGTTTAGCTCTGAGCCGAGCGAAGAAGGAGCTGGTAGGGACGTGAAGCTTGGTTCTCAGGTCATGCCCCAAGGAGAGTTTCAGATATCTTGGGTCGGTGATCCTCGACGGGGATGTCACTCACCGAATAGGGGTCGGGTGGTCGAAATGGAGGCTTGCGCCGGGAGTCTTGTGTGACAAGAAAGTGTCACAGTATCTCAAGGGGGAGTTTTATAGCGCTGTGGTTAGACCAGCAATGCTGTACGGGGCGGAGTGCTGGCCGGTGAAGAACTCTCATATCCAGAGAATGAAGGTAGCGGAGATGAGGATGCTCAGGTGGATGTGCGGGCACACCAGATTGGATAGGGTCAGGAATGAAGTTATTCGGGAAATGGTAGGGCCGTAGGGGTAGCCCCAATAGATGAGAAGCTGCGAGAAGCGAGACTCGGGTGGTTCGGGTATGTGCGGAGGAGAAGCCCCGATGCACCGGTGAGGAGTTGCGAGCGGCTGTCGGTAGTTGACGCGAGTCGTGGCAGAGGGAGGCCCAAGAGGTATTGGGAGGAGGTGATTAGGCGGAACATGACTATTATGCGGATTTCCGAGGACATGGCTCTTGATAGGAAAGTCTGGAGGCCTAGTATCAAGGTTGTAGTTTAGGGGCTTCTATTATTGCGCGGGATAGGGATGGGTTGGGGGGGAGGGTTCCCGATAGGTTAAATTCTTTGTGAGTACTCCTAGAATTACTAATGCCTTTTGTTCATGTTGTTGCTTTGTTTACTTTGCCCTTTTATATGTCAGTTTTTGTGGTTTATTCTGGAGTTACTAATGTTTTTCCTTTTGTTTTCTTTTTGTTTTTGTGCTTTTTTCCTTTTCTCGATCTTTAGCCGAGGGTCGATTGGAAACAGCCTCTTTGCCCTATCGGGTAGGGGTAAGGCCTGCGTACATATTACCCTCCCCAGACCCCACCCTGTGGGACTATACTGGGTAGTTGTTGTTGTTGTTGTTGGGTTAAATATTTTGAATAATATTTTCCTTATCAATTCATTTTCCTCCGGTTGGAGGAAATATTTTCCTTATCAAGAGAAGGAAAAATAATATTTTTCAAAACGCCTTCTCAACCTTCCCCACCCCACCCTCCCCTCACCAACTCACCCCACTATTCCCACACCCACCACCCCACCCCACCTCCTCTGTCCAAAAAAGGTTTAATTTTTCAAATTTTAGTTTTTTTTAACATTTTTTTTGGAATTTCAAATTTTTATTTTTATTTTATTTGTACACCACCACCCTATATATATTTTCAGTTTTAGTTTTTTCATCTTTTGGTTTCGGATGTTTATGTGTTTGGATGTTTACGCATTTAGAAATTATGAAGTTTACAGGTTCGAAAGTTCATGGTTTTGAAAGTTTAGCAGTTCGAAAGTTTATGAAATTTATAGGCTCGGAAGGTTGTTGGTTCGAAAGTTTATGATTTCATGTTTATTGTATCTAAATTATTTATGATGCTCATGAGAAATTATTTTTCTTAATTTGTATACTAAGTACCGAAAAATAAATAAAATTACTATTTATTTTCTAAAACTTATTTTCTTAAAAATATTTTCTTAGAAAATATTTTCCGTTACAGCAAATACATGCGGGAGAAAAAACATGAGCCCTAAAGAGCAAATCAGGATTGCTATAGTGAGACTAGTTACAACACTCGAGTATCAAAAAGGCGCCAATTCAGAGAGAATGTATACTTGTCAAGTTGTCATTAAGCCGGGGCCGGTTTGGGCCAGATCAGGAAAACTGCATACTTGTCATTGGTCCGGGCCGGTCTGGGCCAATTAAGAGAAAATTTATGTTTGTCACTGGAACGGGCCGGTTCAAGCCGGATCAGAGGAAAAATGTATGCCTGTCACCAGACCATGCGGATCCGACTCATATCAGGTTGGGCCTCTCCAGGTTTTTTATTTTTATTTTTAAATTTAATGTTAATATGTACTCCATATAGAACAATATAATTTTTATTTTAATGTTTGTGGACTTGTAACTTATAAATAAATAATTTAAAGTCCAAAATTGAAATAGTTTGTTAAAGCGTCAATGGAAACATGGTGTGAAATGACTTTCAACTGAAAAGGAAAGAAATTCAAGCTAGCATACCACCTTCAACTAGCATTCACTTTATCTTAATTATCATAATACAGTAATACAAAGTGACGAGAGAAATAGTATTCCAGCCACATTAAAAAAGAAAGCAAAAACAAAACAAAGGACGAGGAGTAGAAACAAAGAGGAGATTCTTCTAAAACTAAATCTGACACAATTACACACAAACATTATTTACATAGAGCAAAACAAAAACGAACACACACACAAACAGGCCCCAAAAAAAAACAAAAAAAAAAAAGGTAAGAGTAATTTACAATCAAAGGCCACTCAAACAGTTTCTATTTATCTCCCAACAAGGAAATTCTGTTTCCTAGTGCAAACTCAGGCATGCATGGGCACGCGCTTGTCGTCCGCGGTGTGAATAACAGTACTAGGCTCCTCATCTTTGCGGACAACAGTAGTATTCTCGTCTTCAACATCGGACTTGTCATCATCTTTGTGGATAACAGGTTCATCATCTTCATCTGGCTCTTCAACTATTTGGATTGCAGGAGCCTCTTCAATGGCTTTGATTTCAGGCAGCTGGTGGTTGACATGTTCATCATCATCTTCATTTTGTATAACAGGAGCTGAAACTGTGAAGTTTTCAGTGAAATAGTTGATGTTGATTATATTAAATTCACAAGGGGTAGCTTTTACTGATTTAGTACTACTGGATTTACTCTTAGAGCCACTCCCGAAAGCGAAATTGATAGGACTCCATACACGTTTTAATGCTTCATCTTTAGCTTTAAGCAGAGTACCTGCTGCATCCTTTGCAGCATCTGCTATGTTAGTAACCCTGTTAACCCAACCGGGGAGCTTAGGGACACCAAGTCTTTCTAACAACTCATTGCTGAAATGCTTCGAGTTTCTTGACACGAAGTTGTACTTGTTGCCAGGCCACGAGTCGATGAGCTCCTTTAAAATTTTGTTTACTTTTGAAGGGGAACACTCTGTTCTACCAAGTATAATTTTATCACGAAGGGTGTAGCTAGGGTTTTTACCAGCGGGGCAACTGAAAACGCCGCTGCCTTTGTTGGTGTGGCCGTAAGCCCATTCGTCGTTGCCGTAAATTTGGACGGCGGTGTGGAAGAGGCCGCCGAAATTGATGCCATCTTTGAGGAGATTGTTCATTTGGACTACGGCGAAGTTGTGAGCGTCGTGCCCACCACTTTTGTTCATGTCATAAACATAGAGGATTACTTCAGCCATGATATAGCTATAACAGTATTGACTATTGTCTTTTTTTTTTCTCGTAATTTCTTTAGTCTTTGCTACTCTCTTTCGTGGTGAATGCAAATAAATGAAAAGATGTCTAGGCTATTATATAAGGACTGCTTTCGCTTAGGAGATTTTTTGAGTTAATGTGGCACACCGGGCCCACTCAAGAATTAAATTCCCAAGGAATTTCTAGCCTGTATGGCGTTTATGAAAATACATAGTAACTCGGTTTCAATTTAAATGAGTTAGTTTGATTCGATACGAACTTTAAAAACTAATAAAATTTGTGATCTTAAGAACTCAAGAGGTAAAAGCTTTGTGAGGTCATGATATTATTATAATTATAAAAAAGTTTCATTAATGGTCAAAAAATAGATTTTAAAGTTATTATTATTTTTAGATTTAAAAATGTGTAATTTAATGTGAAACATAATAAAAGAAAAGTAACTCGAATAATTTGAAATGAACTACCTCTTACGTCTATTTTCGGTATAAGTCTGAACAATTATCTTCAAAACTATATTCTTTGATTAATAAGTCTTGTCTATCTCTATTTTTGTGCTCACTCAAGTTCTCTCACCATCTCCATTAACTTTAGTACTTGTCAAGGTTACTTTAAACTGAATACTGCATTATCAATGTCGAAAGCAGAAATTACATGGGATCTATACCTTTCATCATGACTTGTATCGATCGTTTTCTCACCAAACTTGCTTTGCAATTATTACCATATTTAGTTTGTTTTTTTAACTTCTAAAGGTTGCTAAATATTATGTTTCTGATGAACGGTGTTTCTATCCAGTGCTCTCCAATATGTCAAGCGTGAGTCATCTTTCCGTCTAGGGGCAATCTTGTAAAGATGGACAATATAATACAGTCAAACATTTTTATAATAGCATCATTATATAACAGCACATTATTATAAAAGTCAAACTTTTCTGAAACCAAATTTCATATTCTATGATAATATATGTTTTCTATAATAGCAATTCATTATAACATTCTAAAATGTCTAGAACAAATAAGGTTGTTACAGAAAGGTTTTATTGTATATGCATAGAGGGATATTACAAGTTAAAATATGAGGCGATTCAAAGTATTTTTAAGGTGAAATACATAAACGGCCCATTGAAGTTGTCCTCAACGATCAAACAGACACCTCAACTGACTCATTTACCATTGAGACACTTCTATTGGCTATTAAGGGTGTGTTTGGTATGAAGGAAAATGTTTTCCATGGAAAATGTTTTCCTAGAAAATGTTTTCATGGAAAATGAGTGATTTTATCACTTATTTTCTCTTGTTTGGTTGGTAAGTGGAAAACATTTTCCGGAAAATATTTTCTATGTTTGGTTAGAGAGTAAAAAATAGTTTTTTTAGAAAAATATTTTTTTTGCAACTCTCCTACCCCTCCCCCTCCCACCTCCCCCACCCCCTCTTCCCGAAGTCTCTAAAAATTGACACAATCTAAAGGAACTAATGTGATGCTTTACTTTTTAACGCAAAAATCGTGTATTTTCAAATCGGTAAATTTATAATTTCTAAACCCGTAAACTTCCGAACTCATAATTTTGGAACTTGTAAAATATTGAGTCTTTAAATGATAAATAATAAAATTAAAAATTGAAAAATATATTTTAAATTTTTTTCGGGGTGGGGGGGTGGGGGTGGGGCTGGGGCGGGGGGGGAGCAGTAAATCGAAAAAAAAATAAAAAATTTAAATTACAAAAAAAAAGTAATTTTTTTTTGTGCGGGAGGTGGGGGTGGGGGTGGGGGTGGGTGGTGCAAAATAATAAGAAAACAGAAATAAAATTATAGAAAAAAAAATTAAGGTAAAAGAATTTTGTTTTGCGGGGTGGGGTGGAGGGGTAGTAGGGTGGATGGTAACGGAAAAACTGAAAATTTTTCTTAAAAAAATTATTTTTTGGAGAGGGGGTGGGGTGGATTGGTGAAGGTGAGAATGGTTGAGAAGGAGCTTTAGAAAATGTTTTCCCTTCTTTTGATAAGGAAAACATTTTCCTCCAATTGGAGGAAAATGAATTGATAAAGAAAATGTTTTCCAAAACATTTAAGCCAACCAAACATGGGAAAATTGGAAAATATTTTCCAGAAAATGTTTTCCTTCATACCAAACACACCCTAAGTATATTAAGACACATCACATTGACATGGCAAGTTACGTGTATTTTAATTGCATTTGGGCGCGTGAGGTTTTTGTTTAGACTTTTTCTTTCTTATTTTAGAATTAAATTAAATTAAATCTTGAAAGTGGGTCCCATGTTAAATTATTTTTCTTACTAAATAATTCCCCTCAACAATAATATTATCCTTTTTCACCCAAAATTTCAACAGCTTCACCTTTTAAGCTAACACCAGAACAATTGGCCGGAAGTTTGGCCGGAGCCTTCGTTGGTCAATTATTTTCCTCAATATTCCGACTTTCATTTTGATTATTTTGGTCTGATATTATCAAAGGTTAGAAAAGAAGACAAAGATCAAGGCAGAAAATTAAGGAAGTGATCGTTTTCGCCCCACTGTGTTTGTGGTTACCCTGTTCTGTTGTAATCTCCTATAAAAATTAAGGGAATGATCGTTACCCTGTTCTGCTGTAACCCAAACTCGACCCGACCCGTTTGATTCATATGAAACTTGTATCCATTTGTTCTATTATCAAGTCATTAACCGGCTGATCTGTTCCCACTATCTTCGCCGATTTATTCCACTGCTCATTTAAGTTCTGGTTTTATGACGATTAAGTTGAGGGCTCTCTTATTTGGGAAAATCGAAGGAAGAAGATGGATTAAGGGTTTTGGTTTTCGGAAGACATAAAATGAAAGGAAGAAAGAAGAGTAAATTGGTGGGGTGGGGACCGAGCGCTAGTTTAATTGAAATTATGGAAGAAGCCTTCCAAAGTCTTTTTTGTTGTTAATTATACGTGTAATTTTTTTATTATAAATTATACGTATTATTTTTTGATTGATTCGTTTGACACTTCATTAGCGAGTATAACTCACGTCTATGGTCTGATGCACTCGGGTATTTATTTGATACACTTAATAGCCACTAAAGGGGTCTGTCAATGAGATATGGTTTACAAATGTTAATTTTTTTCTCGTTAATACTGACGTATGGTAAGTAAATTATCATGTCCCCTCCTATCTGTTTTCGCTTATTGATGGTGATATATGTGAAAGAACTATACTATGTTATTGTTTTGTAGAGACTAATTAAGAATTTAAGTTCTGAAACATCAACCTTTTATAGTTTTATCATTTGAACCTATTATATTTTTAAATTATGCTATTTATAATTTTGCATTTCGCGTCAAAAGTACTAAGTTCAAATGAACCCGATAACATATCTACATCCTCTTTGAAGGTTTGATATGCTTGTATATGGGTGAAACAGGGGCTAACGCATACCATGATCTCCCAAAGGATCAAGCGAAGCAAGGATATGATTGCATGGGATCGGAGTCGGAGCATGGAACTTCTTGTACCGAGATCCGAATGGTGCTAGCAATTGGGCCTAATAAGACAACATTCCAATATGCAACTGAAAAATCAAATGGTGTGATATCGTGCTGGTGTGGTTGGCCTCCCAGAAATAACAATAGAAAGATACTACAACTAAATTACTACAACTAAATAACCAACCTACGACACTTCTGGAACAGGTACTTGGTGTTAAAGAAAGTAAGATTACACACCTGAAACCTGAATGAGGGAAAGCTGGGGTTGAATTTGGAAGGACCATATCGAGTCGTTTGAATTATTGGCAAAGGCTCATAGTAACTCAAAGCAGGAAATGGTGTGCAACTACTGAACAAATGAAACATGATACACTTAAAACGGTACTACTGCTAAGGTGTGACCTCAATTACTCATTAATCATGTTATGAATTGGACTAATACTTGCAGGTAACGACGAAGTATGGATATAGCTATTAGGTCTGAAAGCATGTGTTGCACTCTTTTTTCCTTGAACCAGTTTTGTCCCAAAATAGGGTTTTCGGTAAGGCTTTTAACGAGGCAACAGTAACACATGCTAACTTGGATTCGAAGACCGATCTCAAACTGGAGTCAATGATCGTTTACTTCATGTTAACAATATTCGAACCATTTCAAGCTCGACCTCTAATATTGGGGGACATTACCCTTGGATTAAGGTTTTTAGTAAGGAGAAAAGAAAAAACTTGTATGTTATAAGCTAAGGCTTAGTGGTTAGGATTCACTGTAAAGGCCAAAAGGGAGTATAAACCGTGCTCACATAGTCCACTCTACCCATGACACCGAGAAATGAAAGAAAGTTTCGCTTTGCTATTACACATTTTCTTACCTCTTAAATTTCGGATCCTAAGAGCCCACGGGATACCCTTACTCAGAGACTATCAAGCCCAAGGACTACACCTACTTGGGGACTTTCTTTTGAAGAAATTTCGGACTACCCAGGCTACCAAATCCCGGAGGCACCAAACCTATTAGGTGGTGCCCAAATACAAAAGGCTACTACCACCCTAAAAATGGCTCGGAGACGTCTGAAGCTTGTAATAAAACATTAAGGCCTTCAAAGAACTTGAAACCTACTAAAAGGTTACCCTCGACAAAAGCATTGTCTAAAATAACCCTTTCTCATCTTGAAAAATCTTTTGATCACACCGAGTTTTTAAAGCCTCCAGCAAACAAAGTTATATCGAGGTAGGGCTCAACTCGGACCTCCAAAAAATGAACGCCCCATAACTACACTTGACTTTATGCTAAGGCATCAAAAATATTATATAAATATAAATTAAGAAAAGATGTTGAAAAGTAAAGGTGTGAGATTTCCATAAAGGGAAAGTTTCATATATATTCCATAATATATTTACGAAGACCTAATAAAAATGACCACACACACACACACACACACACACACACACATATATATATATATATATATATATATATATATATATATATATATATATATATATATATATATATATATATATATACATACATACATACATACATACATACATACATACATACATACATACATACATACATACATAAGACAAAATCTAAAAAAGTATTAAGGCATATACCTCGTCTTCACCGGGGCCAGACTCGTCGCCAGAACCGTTGGATCTTTCAGATCACACAGAACCCTCGGAGCGTTCAACACCTTCAGGCACATAAAGTTCCTTCAATTCATTCTTGAGCTTTCTGTCTTCCTTAATTTTAACTGATAGGTTGAAACCTCGAGTGCGGATCTCTTCCTAGGTCTCTCTTTAGGACAACCATTTTATATATTCGACCTTTGTCTTCAGACGGGTCTTGGCTGCCTCGATATCGACCTTATATTGGGCCACCATTTATTCTGCATCGGCAGAGGTTGTGTCAAATTTGGACTTCACTGCCTCATATTCTCTACCAAGGGCGTCCCACTACACGACGGGCGAGCTCAGCTGTGCTCGGAGATCATCATTGAGCTAAGGCCATTTGTCATCTTTTTCCTTTACCATCGAAGTTGGTTCTAAACCGATGCCAGCTTTGCCTTAGTTGTTTTCTTCTTCGAAGCCAGTAGGTCCATTTTGCTTTTCCACCCATCGGCCATGGGCTGGACCTCGTTCATCTCGGCTCGGAGCTAGTCGATCAGGTCAATCTTCTATTGTATTTGGACCTACGAGGTTGTGTTATAAGTCAACACGACTAGCTCCTCATTTTTAGCTTCAAAAACCTTTAATTTTTCAACCAGGTCGGCATGCTCCCTCTTCAGAGGAAGCTTTCTTATGAACCCTGTCCAGATTAGCTAAGAGGTCCTTGATGGCTGGGTTATGTTACTCACTGAGAAACATGTACATTTCTTTCTTCCAGACCTACTCTTTAAGCTCAAACTCAAGCTAGCTGGTTTCCAAGGGGTATCGTGGAAAGCTCTCATGGTGAAGCAACAAGGACAGCAAAATAACAAAGTATTAAGAGACATCAAAACTTGAGTGGAAGTTAGAAAGGGGTGTAAAAATGTTGATGTTTTACCCAGTTCAGCACCTGTTGCACCTCATTGAAATGACTTGAAGCGCCCACCTCGTTCATCTTTGCATGGTCTTCCTCGGTCAATAGGAATCGAAGGTAGCTGGCCATACCAACTAGATCGGATAGAACTCGAGCATCCTTTGGGACTATAAGAATAACTATTCTCATGTGGCGATGGTCTATGCTCGGTGCGGGAGACTACTTCACCAGTTTTGGGCTCCAGCTCGGCCCTCTAGCTCCTAAGGGCATATCCTTCTTCAGGATCTCCAGATTGCCCAGATTGGAAGAATCTTCTAAAGAGGGTGTGTCCATGCCATCAAATAAAGAGTAAAGATGGTGGTTTCCCCTGAATTCCATCATTTGACTTTTCCTTGCCCGCTTGAGCCTCTTTAAGGATAGACTCGGTATAGGATCTCATAGCATTCGCCTCCATGTCGGCCTCTTGAAAGAGGATCAGTCTCGTGGACACTTACATTGGCTATTGCCTACTCCTCGACAGAGGTCGACCCATGGGCGACAAAGATGTTGTCTTTTTATAGCTCATCAATGTAGCCAGTGAAGGAAGTCAGGGTCCGGTACCCTAGACTTTGTATTCTTCTTGGGCTTACGAGCCTAGGAAGCTGCTTTTTTTTGTCTCCCGAGGACTTTCTTTTCCTCTTTTTCTCTCCCACGGCAGCCTCATGTTGTCCTATAATGGAGGGGTCAATGGATAAAGATACATCCTCGTCCCCTTCCAGCGGCCTAAGTTCAGTGGTCTTCGGAAAACCTATGAAGGATAGGGAAAAAAGTCTATATTATGTAAGTTTATGGCATAGTAATCACGAGAACGAGCCTCTTATCGCCCTTCGAAAGTTTATGTCACGTGCGCTAGAAGTATGACATATGCTTGAAGAGTGCTTCGATCCATTCCTTGAGTCGGGGGACCACATTGGACCCTAGCAACAATTGTACGACTATAAATACATGTGATAAGAAAGGAAATAAAGGAAAATTGACACTTAAGGAAAGCTTATATTTACGAGATGCATTCAATTTTTCAGAGAGGAACTGATGAGGGATCAGATCTTCAGTTCTTACCCGAATAAAATGCCTTTTCCAACCTTGATTTCTATCATTGTCGATGCTTGAAAGGGTGCCTTGCTGGCCCAGCGAACAAGCTTGATTAGCCCTCCCCCCCAAAAAAAACTCTAGAATTGTATAGACGGAGTAGGTGGTCGAGGGTGAACCCAGGAGATTCGTTTTTGTTCACAAGATGACATAGGAGGATCAAGATCCTCCAAAGATACGGGTGGATTTCGCAGAGGCATACTTCGTACCTCTTGCAAAAGGCCAGGAATGTTCAGTCTACCAGCCCAGCATGAAAAGGTAATTGTAACTACTTAAATACCCCTCCATGTGGGCAGCTACGTCGTCCTTGGACCCGGGGACAACCACGTCTTTGTCTTCTCATTTACGGTCTTCTCGAACTATGGGAAGGGGATATTTGTTAATGGAGCATATGTATCTCTATTCTCCTTCACCTCGGTCTTGTTTGGCGGAGGCCTTCTCGACCTTTGAAGTCATCCTGGATTGAATAATCCCCGAGTATAAGCTTTTCAGAGGGGATCTAGGGCCCCCTTAGGAATAGTCATATCGGGAGCAGCCTGATAGGTTCAAACCCTACACAACTATAGTGTGGCAACAGCAGTCATCCTTTACCCGAAAAGGTCGGGATCAAATCGACAAGGAGCTAAGATAAGGTTTGGAGTTGGATTCCTATCTAATCTAGCAATGAGCGATGTTATTTTTTGCACTTCCAACCATTTTTGTTTGTTTGTTACTTCTAATTTAATACTAATGATGCACTACATTAAGCTAAGTAGATATTTTTGTAGGGTTTCCTAAATGGGTAAAAAGGCACTAGGGAAGTTACTTACTCATAGGTGAGTGTGTAACGGGATCAAAAACTTAGGAAAATAATATTATAGTTGGGATCATGATATAACTAGTGCACTGAGATACTCAAAAAGGCACAAATCAATATTTGCAACCACCAATTTAACACTTAAAGCATAAATCAGACCAAACATCAATCACCCATAAACATTTAAGCCCTAAAATAGAAGACTCATTAAATACCCACCCTAGGATTGAGCCACAACCCTAGATAATGGGCTTAGCTACTCATAATTCAAGAAGAAATCATAGGTTGAGATGAAATAGAAGCCATAAAATATAATTACAAGTTAAGAATCTAAGACTAATTGCTAAAGAAGCTCTAAAATTACTCAAAAAGGTAAAAGTAGGTTGTTGACATGCTCAGCTAAACAAAAAATGACCTAAAATTTTGAAAAATAATCATTTATACATAGCTAAAATTTTGAACAAAAATGCCCCTACGGAGGTATCGCTGATAGTGGAAAATGGACCGCTGCAGTGGTGAGGCTACCACGATCGCATAAAATCAAGCACAGACCATGGTTTTCAACTTTCAGCTCAACTTCAAACTCTCTGAATCTCTCCTCCAATGACCACGATAAAAGGATCGATGTCGCGGTAGAGGCACTGCTGCCGCACAAAAGAACAGCGGCCAGTGGTGACTTGAAAAGCCTCAAATTTTATCTCTCTGAATCTTTGGCACCACGAACTGCAAGATCAAGACCGCCTCAACGATAGATCCTTCGCATTTGCGGTTGATTTTCTATTGTAGCTCTCAGTTGACTCAGCTTTTGACTTGTGCAGGTTTCATTCCTTTTTGAGCTGGTTTTGACTTTCTTGTCTTTTTTGACCAAACACTGCAAGCAAGCATAATAAGTTAGTTTTTGGGAATACTTGTACACATTTTAAATCCAAAACTTAAGCAAAAATGAGCATAGACTAGAATCCCTAGTTATCACAACTACCTCGGGAACATCCACATTAGGAGCAGCCACCTCGGGAGCATCCACCTCGGAATGGGAAGATGAAGAGGTAGCTTTCCGAGGAACTGTTTTGGAAGTCTTAATCATCGTATGAAGGTTTGAAGGAATAAATATAAAGGTTGAAGAAAAGAGTATGAAGGTTTGAAGGAAGGATGAACATCTAGGTAGAAACCTAAGAACAATTATGAAGATTTGAAGATCAATGAAGATTTAAAAAAGTTGAGAACCGCTAGAAAATTCGAAAGGTAAAATCTAAGATCGAAAAGTGAAAATGTATAAAAGGTCTAAGCTTTTATAGGGAAAAATATAACCAATACGCAACGTTTCACGTTCGAAGGCAACCAACCGATGATCGACACATGTTCAAAGTCAGAACAACGCGATTGATGGGATGTTTCGACTTATCCATCATTTCGGTTGTAATGTACGAAGGAAGAAGCTGGGGCTCATCTATCATTTTCCATCATTTCGGCAAACCTACTCCCTAGGAAACGAGGGGATGATCTGTATATGCGTGAAACACAGGCTAACGCATTCCCCGACCTCCTGAGGGTTCAAGCGAAACAAGGATATGATTACATGAGATCGGAGTCGGAGCTCGGAACTTCTTCTACCTAGGTCGAAATGGAGTGCTAGCCACCGAGCCTAATAAGATAACGTTCCCCGCTCCTAGAACGAGCTTCGAGACCTCGGAAAGCATGGCCACAGTTGCACACGACTAACGGGGGGCCGTGATATCCGTACCCCACCGGATATCATGACGCATATCTTGCTCGATGTCGGTAGCATATCAGTAATTGAAGAGAAAGGATGATTTTTACCTTTTTTTTAAAATTTTACTATTGATGAAACTCTCCTACTATATAAAGTAGAATCTTTTTATTCAATATACACACTGTAACACGCATATCAAGGCAATGCAACTTATTTCTTTCTGCTTTCTAGCTATTGAAAAGCTCTTATTTTAATCGTAGTTCTTCATACATTTGGCTTTGAATCGAGGGTCTGGTCGAGGATAAAACTATTGTTCAGCTTAAATCCGAGTCTGGCCTTGACATCACAATTTGTTTCATTTTATCTTTAATTTGTTTATCTAATATTCTTGATTACTTATGCTGAATTAATCCACATATAATTAAAATAATGTACAAATTTAATTAATAAAGATTTTAAGGGTAGACAATCCTTTATAACAAATAATGCATATTATTAGGTGTCCCATGGACAGTACCATATAATATGATACTAACTACGAGAAGTATGCTAAAAGTTAAGTAGTATTAGTTTTTTAGTGTTCACTGAGAAATATGCTCAAAGTTAAGTAGTATTAGTTTTTTAGTGTTCACTGATGTTACGGAGATAGTGAGTGACGTCTCCCTCTTTCATCGTACTTAAATAATGGCTATTGATATTAGTTTGGGTTTACCTAATCATCCACACCCAATACAATGTCCAAATATATATACATACCATTAAACTTGGCTTAATTTTGTATTTTAGCATTTTAATTCACTCTTGTTTTATTTTGACCCTCCACTCTCATTTCTTTTATTCCACTTCAGTAAAAAATTTCTCTAGGTAAAAATACAGCGCGTGTAAATACTCAACTGCTATCCCTATTCCGCTGCCCTCCGCCTCTCCCTGCATAGAAAAAAATTACTTCTTTTTTGTAATTTTAAATTTTTTTTTTATTTTTTCTGCCCACATCCCGCAGAAAAAAAAAAAATATATATATATATATATATATATATATATATATATATATATATATATATATATATATATATTAATTTTTTACTTTTCACTAATAACTACATGTTCAATTGAACCCATAACTTTCGACGCTATGTAAAAAATTTATTAAAATTGTAAAAAAAAAAAGATATAAAATAACATTTAAAAATATAATGGGTTCTTTTGTTCCACTTTGGCACAAAAACTTTTATCCCAGGTAAAATGCAGTGCAAACAACTGCTACCTCACTCCCACCCCACCAAAAAAAATTGTAATTTTAAATTATTATTATTTTGGTTTTTTCTACCCCTCCCCCCCTCCCGTGAAAAAAATATTTTTTTATATATAATTTCAGTAAGAATTACGGGTTCAACTGAATCAATAACTTTCGATGCCGAGTAAAAATTTATTAAAATTGTAAAAACAAAATAGATATAAGCCCATAACTTTAAAAATATAATAAATTCAATGTTAAAAACATTAAAATTGAATCCATTGGATTTAATTTTTGGATCCGCCTCTACGTTGGGAGTATGAAATTTAGCTTAAATAATGTCTCTCACATGCCTGCAAGGGTGAGGAAAATCACACATGGAATCTAGTCAGCTTTTGTGTCAACGTGGAACAAAACAAATGGGTTGGAGGGCCAAAATATAACAAGACTAAGTTAAAGTGCCAAAATTAAAAATTTGGACCAAGTTTAATGGGTTGTCTATGTATTTGGCCCAAAATAATACATATTTGTTTTACGAAAAATTACCAGCTATGTCCATTTATAAGTAGTTCATTACAAAAATTAGCCAATTGATAAAATATTGCTAATATTAGCCAAATTAGCTAATTAGCTATTTGTAGCAAAAAAATATCAAATTTTTGCTTTATTTTGAGTGGATGTTATTAGAATAGATTGGGCACAATTTAAGGAGCATTAATCTTAGTTTTGGGATGATATGGTGAAGTTTTGAGGTAGTTTGAATTGATTTTCGAAGTAAAAGCTGAACATGAAGAAAAAAATGATATGTGTATCACACTGTGATCATTTGTGTATCACATATGAATTATATTTGTATCAATTATGTAGCACATATATATCCATGTATACCTGTGTGTGAGATACATGTTTGGTATATGTCTCGAAAAAACTTTTTTGAACTCGATTTAATTACAAATTTTGATACAAAACCAATCCAAATCACCTTCAATCTTCCTCAAATTTTATATCTTGACTTATCTATATATTTTCAATGAATTTCAACTATACCCATTGAAAAAGTTTCTTTTTTGTTTAGATTTTTGGATTATTGTATAGATTTTTGTATTTCATCACCTTATTTGCTACCCGTCCACGAAATTTCTTTTTCGTCTTTTATCTAATGTTGTCAATCACTCTTAAAAATATGGAATGTGATTTTTGCATGTGAGTTTTTGATAGAAAGAACCCTATTGTTTGATTTTTTTTTTTTTAATTTTTGTTGGCTAGTTATGGTGAGTTTATGATTAATGGCTAGAGGTTTGTAAATTGAGATTTATTTGGGACATTTATGTAAGTTTCCCATATTTTACTCCCTAAAGAGAGTGTGAGTCTTATGAGAGCCATGAGATTGCTTAAAGGGAGTGGATTAAACTAGGGGTGTACATTCAAATCGGTTTATCGACAAATCGAATCGATTATTTATTATCGGTTTATCGATTTCAATTTCAAAATTTTTCTTATCGAGTTATCGATTTCGATTTTGTCCTTTTCGGTTATCGGTTTATCGATACACCGATAAGATATAGTAAAAAGACAAAAAAAAATTGATCTTTTTTTAATTTTTTTAACCCTTGTTCTATAATATCTTTCTTTCTAACTCCCTAACCCTATTATTTCCTCTACCACATTTAAGGAATAATCATATTTAAAGCTCAAGGGAACGAAGTTCAAATTAATGAAAAACATAATTAGATGTGATGATGTATTTTTATTTTATTTTTTTAATACCGTTGGAGTGTTGGTCATACATTTGATATCTTACTTTAGTTTCGTTGCATGTACTTGTTGACACAATTTTTATGTTATAAATGGTGCTCGTCTTATTTTAGCTTCTCTTTGTCCACATTAGTTAGGCGTATTTATAGAGATATACTTTTCCTGAAATGCCGCAAATTTTCTTATTAGTATAATCGATAACCGAATCGATAAGCCCCAAAATCGATAAATCGAAATCGAAAAAATTGAAACCTTATTGAAACGATAACAACAAGCATATGTACAAATCGATAATCGATAAGTAATTATCGATAAGAGTTAAAATCGAATCGATAAATCGAATGCATATCCCTAAATTAAACTCAGATTAAAAGGACAGATATTCACTTTATCGTATAGAGGATACGTAGTTTATGGATGGGAACCAACCGAACTTCATCCAAAAGACAAAAAGAAAAAGAAAAAGAAAAAAAAAAAAAAGAGAAGAAAAATGGATAAAAATCAAGTACGTACTCTACATAAGTTTCACGAGTCCGAAACCTTTTTAATGATTTTTTGGACAAAAATTACATTTTAAATGCTAAAAAGAAAATTATAAAAATAGCTATTTCGCAGTATAATACTGTGAATTACCTTAACGGAAATTTAGCCGTTAAAGCAATTCGCAGTATAATACTACGAATTATAATTTTTTTTAATTCGCAGTATTATACTGCGAATTACAATTTTTTTTTAATTCGCATTATTACTACGTATTATTAAAAAAGTAATTAGCAGTACACATAACAATAATTCAAGCACATAAAACATAGTACTATATTGTGAAATAATTATTAAATATTTCTACAAGAAAATAACTTTTTTCACATGGGTTTCATCGTTTTCACAATTAACAAATTTTATTTTTGTTGTATTATTGGTTGCTAAAGTCTGAGTTTATTTTCATTTGCAAAATCTTGTACTTTTATCATAATTAAAATATGTCGAAATCTGAGTTATTTTAAAAAAAATTATCTAGTAAATTATTGCTAGGAAAATTGTTTATCTTCTCAAGTGTTTTAATGCAAAACTACTTGTAGAATTAACCTTTTCATGTTTGCTAAGAAAAAATTTCTATTGTGTTTTGCTAAAATATCTCAGGTCGGACCACGTACTTCTAACACAATAGAGATTTTTTTACGAATAATGAGGTAAAGCTCTTTTCGGAGTATTATTGGTTAGTTGTTGATTGGAGAGGTTGAAATCTTAAATTGCAAGACCATTATTATGGTTTTTAGGAATTTTTATGCATTATGTAAACATGATTTTATACAATCAGATCAATTAAGAAATAATTATAAAATTACTCTATTTAATAACATTAATTGATAATATGATAGCTAAAAATAAGCGTTAAATAAGATATTATAACAGATTAAATTATACTTTCATTACATTATGAAGATATATAATTTAAATCCATTACTTATTTACACAGAATAACTTCTTGCTGAAGTTTTTTGATGGTCCACTATTTTTGGTTACTTTTAGACTACTTTCTAACTGACTAGTATTAATTTAAAGCAATATAAACGGCATGCATAAAATTATGAGTCACAAGAAAAATTCAATAATTATTTCACAATATAGTACTATGTTTTATATGTTTGAATTATTGTTATGTGTACTGCTAATTAATTATTTTTTTAATAATACGCAGTAATAATGTGAATTAAAAAAAAATTGTAATTTGCAGTATTATACTGCGAATTACTAAAAAAAAAATTATAATTCACAGTATTATACTGCGAATTGCTTTAACGGCTAAATTTCCGTTAAGGTAATTCGCAGTATTATATTGCGACATAGCTATTTATGTAACTTTTTTTAGCATTCAAAATATAACTTTTATCCAAAAAAAATTATTAAAAAGGTTTTGGACTCTAAATTTCACCAGCCTTTTTAAATATTCGTCCATTCAGTCTGTAAGGTTACTGTGAACGTTTGGAAGTTATGTCGTTTCCCTTAAATTAATGTTACGAATAGTAAAAAGATACTATGTATAGCACTAGTTTTCACAACACAAAACTAGATAGAGAAGAGAGAAAAAGAAAAGGGTAATATGTAAAAAATATTTACCGTATTTTTCTAGAAATTTTTAGTATGACCTACGTATAAGGTAATAAATTATTTACCTTATCTGCTAGAAGAAATAATATTATGTAGTTATGCATATATGATAGTTTCTTTAATAGAAAGAAATTATCATATATTAGTAGTACTTAGGGTAATTATAATTTAGGCAGAAGTCCTTATGCTAATGTTTTTACCTAAGAGTCTTTAACCTACTTATAAATACGCATGTGACCCCATCAGTCTGGCATCCTATGATAGACACATGCTAGAAGGCTCCATAAGTTTTCTGTCAAAGTTTAACAAGCAATTCTACAACACTTGAACAACTATAGCTGAAGGTACATTCTTTGTTTATTTCCGTTGTGTTTGCTATGTGTTTGTATTCGAATTTCTAACATAATACACAACATACAGAAATGTCGTCAAGATATATATGTGTATAATTTTTATAAATAAAATTTTGGAGGAAAGATATTCATGTGACCGTCCTTCACTTTATGTGGCTATGCCAAGTAAATTATGGGCCAAATCATATAAAGCCCTTTAAAATTGCCCCTATTTTTCACTTAAACATCTTATGAATTGCAGCAGTGACCTATTAGATACTCAGAACTATATGTGAACTGTTCCTATTCAGCACCTCAGGGGTTTCCCAGTTTCTTCTTGCTACTCTTTTTCGCTATTCATTTATTCACCAACGAAAAAGCAAAACAAAATGGTAGGACCAAGACTCCACTTTCCATGATATGGTAGAATAACGTTTTCTAATTGAAAAGAATAATTTTTGTTGCGGGATATAATCTCTTTATCTTTTTTCTTTTCTCGGCATCTTTTCTTTAATAAAAAGGGAAAAAGTTGGTGCCTAATTTCCAAAAGCCAGTGACCTGCTTTTTGACCAAGACTGGCTTTTGATATATATATATATTACCTTATGAAATGTATTAATGGATGGAACTAGTACATCTAGTACCAATTTAGTCTAACTCAATCGCTTTGGTCTAATTTATATTTTTCTTAAGTTTTTTATTAATTATATATAAATTATTAATTTAGAATACAATAATTTAAAAGTACTACAACACCGAACCTATAATATTTAAAGCTTAGCTCCGTCTCTGGATATATTAGGGGTTTACTTCAAGCATATTTCTTGAAATTTCATTTTTCGTATTTATCCTTTGGAAAATATATGATCAAATCAAACTAAACAATGTGTATTTGGGCTCACATTGCTTTTGTTTTGCTTAGATAGAGAAATGAAAAGGAAAATTCATGACAAAAAGGGAGCGAGTTACTTAAATTCACGGTTGAGAACTTAATAAGTTTCATATAATTGAACCAAAGCAACTAAATTAGGAGTATAAAAAAGTCACCCAACGTTGCTAAGTATCACTGATAGTAATAAGCGGAGACAAAAAATATTAGGTTACTTCTTTTCATTTGTCCAAGCTTTGGTTTAGTCGAGGTACGCTAAATTGGACAAAATTAGTCGAGAGGCGTGAAATTAGTCGAGGTAGTCCCTCCGTCTCATATTATGTGTCATGATTCTCTTATGCACGCCACTTAAACAAAAATAATTAGGATTAAATTTTGACTATTTTACCCTTATTCATTACTTAATATTTAATCTTTCTTCATCGAATATTTACTTAATTTATGTGTCATCTCCATCAATGATATTATTATTTTTTACTAAATGTGAATGCATTTAATTTGCTTTATAGAAAATATGAAGAGACACCTAGGATAAGATTAACAAATCAGTAAAATTAACTCTTCCAACAGATATTGCATGAAATGGAATTCATTTTTCCTTCAAAATATTTTCAAACGAGTGATTTAAATTTATTTTTTTCATTATGTGTACTCTATCAGAATTTTAGTTTGAATAGAATTTATAAAGAATTTCAGTATTTACAGTATTGCTTGCATTAGTGAAAACATGATTAAAATATTTAAGATAACAAGGTTGGCTTCTTGATATTTGAATAAAATTATTCATAATTAAGGTGTTTGTAGTATTCTATGATAATTATTTCTAAGGATAAAAAGAAAAAATATAATTAATTTTGTCTTAAATTTCTAAAATAATAAATAATTTAAAATAATTATTTTTAGTAACCAATACTGTTATGAAGTAAAAAACTCTTATAACCAAAAAGTCATTCAATTTTGCTGAGTGCTAAAAAAGGTTGAGTGATCACTTTAATTTTTTTTTTTTTTTTTTTTGCTAAAAGATAACATGTTGAAAACTGAAAAACCCCCTTTCACTATTATTTTTTTGTTAGTGTAATTTGGGGAAAACAAAGATGCTAATTCATTTCCGATTGAGATTAAAGATACGTTCCATCTTTTAAAGAGCATATATTCTTAGTTTGTTAGGAATTTTAGAAAGAAAAAAAAAGGAAAGCAACGTCTCTTTCAAGAAAAGATTCACGTAGGGTTGATTAAAATGGACAAAAATGTCTCCTTGGTTCTCCAACAAATGACAGATTAATGTAGAGGTTAAATTCTATACCTAATCAAATTATTTAAAAGATAAATATAATAAGTTTATTTAATATCATTGATGGATGAACTATAATATTTATATATATAAAAAATCTGCCATGTCAAATTAATTAAGTTAAAAGTTAAAGAATCGTTACACTAGCACATATACTTGAATTCACAAATTTAATACGAGAAATTTTAACAACGAAAAAATACTAAGAAGTGATTTCTTCACATATGTTACAAATAACTACGATTATATATATATATATATATATATATATATATATATATGATGAGGATAAAGATCAAGTGTCCATCACAAATCGTGATAAGATTTTCTTTTTCTCATCATCTTTTAGAAAAGTAAGGCAATGATTCATCTCTTTCATCTTAAGAGAGAAAAATGGGATTATGATATCATCCTGATTATATTAAACAGACGTCATGTCTCATCGTCATAATAATTGCCGAATCACTATAGTGATAAAATAAAGTGGAAAGAATAAAGAAACATGGATTAAGACTTTTCGTGGTAGCTAGTTTACAATAATTGTTTTTAAAGATGCTTTAATAAAGCTTCTTTTTAAATTAAAAACAAAAAAGTTGTGGTTTGATTTCAAAAGCATGGCCAACTTGTTTCCTGATCCAACTACCTCGTGATTCATGCACAGGGTGTAAAACATTAAACTTAATAGCCCCTCCTGTCCAAAATAAGTGATTTTTTAGCTTTTCTTTTGTTCAAAATAAGTGATTTTTTCGAATTTTAAGAATGACTTAATGATATTTTTTCCTACATTGTCCTTGGAGTAAATAGTATTGGAATATATGTTAAGAGTATTTATATGAGATAGTAAGGTTAAAATGATCAATTCTATTGCTAATTAATGTTAAAAGGTAACTTTCTTAATATGTGTAAAAACATCCAAAAAAATCACTTATTTTGGATTGGAAGAAATACTGTAAATCCCCACTAAATGTTTTACTCTAAGTAAAAAAAAAAAAAAAAAGGATTTTTGAGAAAGAAAACACCTTTCACTCAGTGCTCTCTCCGACCCGAAGCTCAAATGCAGTTGAAGCTGCCGTCAAAACTAAGCAAACAAGAATATGTCCTTTAGGCGATGAGACCGAAAAAAAAAAAACGCTATGCTACAAGTGAGACTCTACTTTATGTGCCATGTGGGCAAATTGTGCTCAATATGCACATTATGAAGCGAGTTTGGATAAGTTATACTCCACCCACTTCAATTTATGTAACATATTTGAGTGGGCGCGATATTTTGAGAAAAAAAGAAAATTTGAATTTGTGGTAAAATAAGGTATATATATTTTTTGGGGCTATAAATCAGTGTATAAGAATAGATTATTTTTAAATATAAAAATGTGTCATTCTTTTTTACACAGACTAAAAAGAAAATAAATTCACATAAATTAAAACGTATGGAGTACTATCTATGTAAGTTTTACCAATTTGAGGGGCTATTTTTATATACTCTTTTATTCCGTCTCAATTTATGTGACACATTTTATTTTGTAAGCATTTATGAATTAGAAATAATTAATGAAAATTGAGTGTTAATCATAACAAGTCGTAACATATCTGAAATTTAATAAAGGAAAATATAATGGGAACATTTGTGGACAACAGAAGATATTAGTGATCATTATTCATGATAATGGATTAATCTGCCTCTCCATGGAGAGGTTCAGATCCTTACAATCATGTTTTCATAGATCTATCGTTATTCTGTCTTTTTGGTATTGAGTTCTCACTCTGTGTTGTACTCTGTATTTCTTAGAGCCCCCATGGAGAGTGAGTGGAACCCCTTTTCTGATATCTGCCCATGTATTTATAGACAATTGTTGTATGAGTTGACTTTCTTGAGGATCGGGCCCACATCAGGGAATTACTTCGGGCGTACCGGAAAGTGTCGACCCCGGCCTAAGCTCCAGGCGAATGCAAGTAATACTCTTGGTCGGGGCGGTCTCGCCGCTTGTTATATTTATATTAGTCGAGAGGAATGATTAAACTAATTGATTATCGTAGGATCAAATTATGACCCATACACTATACAAAAACACGATGATTATGGTGGTTGGAATGAAATGTTGCTTTTCTTCAATGTGGTCCTTCGAAAGGAAGGGGAAAACTATATGTCCATGTTTATCGGGTCTCTAACTTGGCGAGGGAGTTCAGCAAATTCATGAAATTTTTTAGAATGAGTGAGAATATGGCTAAAATTTCGTATAGTTTTAAATATCCAAATTTTGACTTTAAAATATTAAGTTTTTCTAATTTAATTTAACTTTTAATATTAGTCAAATTAACTTTTGAAAAGTTAAAAGTATTACATAAATTGGACCAAAGATGTCACGACCCAAAATCCATATTAGGATGTGATAATGTCCAACACCGTTGTTAGGCAAGTCAACACTAATTAACTAGTAAATCCTCGTTTAAATAATTAATACATGATAACTTTTCCTTATTGATAATGAAATTAGGAGTTTAAATTTAAGCATAATTAGATGGAAGTATTAAATACGAATTGAAATCATAAAAGTCAACAAAAAATTACAAGTCTATTAATGTGTGTGTCAAGAACTAGTGTCACAAGTGCGTGGGAAATCTAGAAGGATATACAAAATCATAATATCATATTGTATGAAAAAGCAATAGACATGAGAAATAAAGACATAAGAGAGACTCTAGCTGATGGCCAAATACACCCGCATCAAAGCATGTACAATCAAGTACAGACATATAGCGTGAGTATATTAAAATATATACATAGTAAGTATCTCGCATAACCTCGAAAAAATAGTGACGAGAAGTTGACTTCGACACTTACTAGGGCCAACAATATAATAATATAAAGTTCAATATTTTAAATCACAATGTATGTAGATAACAACAAGCTCAAACAAGAATGGTACTAAAATCCTTTCATCTAATTTAAGAAATCAAGGCACTTTCTTCATTTAAAACAAGTGACCTTTCAAGCAACAAATCATATGAATTATAAAGAGTTTCGATTCTATTATCACACACAAATACTACCGATGATGTTCAGTCAGATCCAACATAAAAGTAAATTGTGTACTACCGAGGGTCGAACTGCCCGAACTATAGATACATATATTAACTTGTCGAGGCGAACGGCCCGCTTCCATGAGAGTAGTGGAAATAATCACCCCACTCGCAAAATTTACTTGTGACGCGGTTAAATATAAATATAACATAATATTTCATCAATTCTTTCAAAACAATAATTTACTTGAAGCCTTTGAAATCATGATATCCTCAACTTAGTTCCGTTCAATTCAATTCAACAAAAATATTCATTCAACGTTACCCACAAAGCATGGTGTAATCCTAGAACTACCCGAACATAACAAGAATAATAGCTGCATACGGACTCTAGTCACTTCGTGCGTACGTAGCCAATCATAATTAATCATATATTAATTAAGTTTACCTATGAAAAAATTTCCCTCTTACAAGGTTAGAAAAGAGACTTGCCTCGTTTCGAGCCTACTTCGAACTCAAGAATGCGCCCAAACCCTCAATCTGGAGCTGAACAATCCGAGTCTACTTAAATAGTGTAAAAACAATCATAATAGGTTCACAAGTTCATATTCTAGCTATTAAAGTGATTACCGAAACCCAAAGGCAAGATTCATAAAATTCACCCCAATCCACATGCCCGAATTCCGAATATTTTTGAAAAACGTTGTTAACCTAAGTAATATAAATAGTTTCATGGTCAATTTCGTGGTAAGAATCTCATTCTTTCCAAACCATTTTCCTCTAATCCCATGATTTTACTAATCTTTATATGTTAATCTACCCAAAATTTAATTATTTAACTCACATATAGTAGGAATTACTTACCTCCAAAAGCTTGGTGAAAACCCCTTCTCAAGAAGTTCTAAAATCGCCCAACAATGGAGTGAAATGGGTCAAAAATGACTAACTCCCATATTAAACGAAGGCCATTGGCTTCAACAATTTATGCACCTGCGGTGCATTAACCGCATTGGTAGTCCTACTTTTGCATACAATTCTCCACTTTTGTGGAAATGGGTTGGGCTAGCTAGGGCCACACCTGCGTACAGGTGACCGCTCTTGCGGAACCTCCTGGATCCTCTCCTTGGCCCGCATTTACGATGCTCCAATCGCACATGCAAGCTTGCACTTGCGGCTAGCCAACCGCAGGTGCGGTTGTGACAGCAATTGGAGCTTCTGCCCTTCCTCACTTAGTTCGAGCCTCGTCCGCTTGATACTCGGGGACCCCGTGCCCCCCTCCCCCGAATATACCGACAACTTTAGAAATATAAAATAGACTCGCTCGATCCTTTGGAACGATCGAAATGACATTAAAACTAAGACTCACAACCTAAAACTAATTGAATCAACCTTATGAATTTCAAGTTCTTCCATATGCTTCCAATGTGCCGAAACGTACTTATACTACTCGGAATGATACCAAATTTTGCGTGCAATTATTAAATGACATTACGGATCTATTTACTATCTTGGAATCCCGTTCGGTCCTTGATATCATTAAAACCCTTTCTAAACCAAATTTAAAGAACTTCTAAAAACCTTCAAGAACTAACTTTCACTATTATGCGCTAACATGCTCTCGGGTCATCCAAAACCTAATCCGAACATACATTCAAGTTCAAAATAATCATACGAACCTATTGGAGCCATCAAATTCCAATTCCAAGGTTGTTTACTCAAAATGTTGACCGAATTTAAACTTATCCTTTTAGGCCAACCTTAAGGAATCAAGTATTCTAATTTCAACCCAAAATCTTCCTAATCCCAAACCAACCATCTCTGAAAGTCATAAATTAGTAAAAGCAAGTACGAAAAGTTTTATTTACGGGAAAGGGGTTCTAGAAAGCAAAACAATCAGTCGGGTTATTACATTCTCTACCTCTTAAATAAACGTTTGTCCTCGAACGAGTTTAGATTTATATCTAAAGTTCTAAATAAGTGTGGATATCTGTTCTGCATGTCCTCTTAGGACTCCCAGGTTGCCTCTTTGACATGTTGTCCCCTCCACTGTACCTTTATCGCAGAAATCCTCTTGGATCTCAACTGGTGATCATGTTTATCAACAATAGCAACTGTCTCCTCCTCATAACCTAAGCTCTCATCTGGCTAAATATTACTGAAGTATAACACACGAGACAAGTCGGTGTGGTACCTACCGAGCATAGAAACGGGAAAAACTAGATGAACTCTTGATAGGCTAGGAGGTAAAGCAAGCTCATAAGCAACCTCCCCAACTCGCCTTAACACCTCAAATAGGCCTATAAACCTTGGGCTCAACGTCCCCTTCTTCCCGAATCTCATTACACCATTCATGGATGACACTTTCATGAGCACCTTCTCGCTAACCATAAATGATACATCACGCACCTTCCGGTTCGCGTAACTCTTCTATCTGGACTGTGCTGTACAAAGTCTATCCTGAATTAACCTTACCTTTTCCATGACATCCTTTACCAAATCAGTACTGTATATGTCATGACCTGGATTTACCACCATCGGAGGTCGTGATGTCGCCTACTATTGGAGCTTGGCAAGCCAAGCATTTAAACTTTTTCTGATAGCATCCCAATAATAATAATAATAATAATAATAATACGAGTCATTTAAACAAAAGCGGAAGTCTTTAAAACATAGATAATTGAAAACCCAAAATGTGGAAGTTTAATATTTCTCTACCCAAGACTGGTGTCTCTAACTCACGAACTACTAAAGAGTGCTAAAAATAAGTCTGGATAGAAATACATCAATGTTTGTCTCGGTACAAGGAAAACAAACTATAACATGGAAGGGACTCCGACGTGCGAACGTCAGCTATGATACCTCGAAAGACCCTGGACTGAAGTCAGCTCCCGATCAATATCCTACTGTTGTGGCCCAAAAGCTGTTCTGATACTGTGATTTGTGAAAAAGAGCACAGAAGTGTAGCATCATTACAACCAACCACATGTGCTGGTAAGTGCCTGGATTAACCCCGACGAAATAGTGACGATGCTAGACAGGACTACCACTTCAACCTGTGCAGTTCAATATATATATATATATATATATATATTCAATAAAAGGAAAGAATACAGAAATTAAATGGTTAAGAGGGAGCGGAGCATACTATGGGGGAGGTACAATCCGGATATAAGGTCAATAATTTAAGTAAGAAACAGAGCAATAATAATAATTAACGAGAGCAGGAAAATTAACAGTAGCACGACATCAACCTTCGTGCTTTTACTCTCGTTCTCACCAAAAACAATCAAATAAAGTGCATGACATCAATTTCGTGCTTTCCCTGACATAACTCTCATATCATGGCACAGAATGATCCTTCGTGCAATTATAATCAAAACGTGGCACGGAATGACCCTTCATGCAAATATAATCAAAACATGACACATAATGACCCTTCGTGCAAATATAATCAAAACATGACACGGAATGACCCTTCGTGCAAATATAATCAAAATATGGCACGGAATGACCCTTCGTGCAAATATAATCAAAACATGGCACAGAATGACCCTTCGTGCAAATATAATCAAAATATGGCATAGAATGACCCTTTGTGCATTATCATTCTTCCTCACCCAAATAGTAATCACAACCAAACGGGACAAGGGGATAACCAAATAATAAGAAATGTCCCGGCAAGGGATAACACAAGTAAACAGCTAAATCCCGGCAAGGGTGCAACAATAATAACCTTCACATCTCGACAAGGGAGATAATCAATATACTCAAACCATCCCGGCAAGGGATTAATCATACCACTTTCCATTTCTTCCATTTCTTACTCCATAGTCTTTTTACTGTTCGAGCCAACGCTCCAAGAATTTACAATTCATAATTAGTCCTCATACTCTTCACATTACATAGAATTCATCAATTAACATGGAGGAGTCATATCAATATCAGAATAAGTACAAAAAAGGACCCACGGTCATGCTAGACACCGATATATAGATACTCGTCAACATGCCTATACACCGTACTCAATATTTAGCAATTAGCAAAGAACACTCTAATCCTATTCCCTCAAGCCAAAGTTAGATCAAACATTTACCTCAACTTCCACGGCTAAATCAATCCACCACGACCGCTTTTCCTCTCGAATTTGGCTCCAACTCAATCAAATCTATGCAATAACGACTTTAAAGTATCAATAATAGCTAAACAAATTAAACCCAATGCCTAAATATGGATTCCCAAACTATCTTCCAAAAATTCAAAACCGCCATTGGGCCCACTTGGCAAAACTCGAGGTTCGAACCAATTTCATATCACCTATTCCTGTACGAGCCTGAATATACATTTTATTTTCAAATTTAACCCCAAAATGAGGTCTAAATCAAAGAAACTTAAAAAATATAACTCTACCCTTTCCCCCAATTCTTACCATAAAATATATGATTTAGGTCTAGAAATTTGATAAATGATGAAAGAAAATGAAGAAAACGAGTTAGAAAATACTTACCCAAGAAGCTTTGGGGAAGAATCGCTCTAAAAGTCACCTAAGGGTTGTGGAGAAGAAAGCTCGTGTGAAATTAGAGAATAATCCCGTCACTGGCCTATTTTTGAGCTTTAAAAATCACTTGGCAAAAACTTCCTTCGCGTTTGCGGGAAGGGGGCCGCATTCGTGAAGGGTAGATGAGTCAAAGCATCGCGAACGCGAGATGCTAGTCGCAAACACATAGAAGCATGGGCCTGGGTCCGGGATTTGCTTTTACGCGAACGCGAGAGGGGGATCGTGAACGCGGTGAAGGTGAAACCAACGCTACGCGAACGTGAAGAAGGGAAAACCCACTAGTACGCGAACGCGAGCTGAGTGTTGCGAACGTGAAGAAGCAATTATTTGAGCAAAAATTGCAGAATAATCTTCTATATCTCCTAAGTCCAAAACTACCCCGAACACCACTGAAAACACTCCCGAGCCCTCGGGACTCCTCCCCAATCACACACACTAACTCAACAATATCCTAAGAACTTAACCGTATGATCAAATTGCCAAAATAACATCATAAACGAGGAATCAGACCTCAGAATCATCACTTTTTCACTAAACTTCATAAACTTCAACTTTTAGATATTTAGGTCCAAAACACGTCAAATGACGTCCAATTTTTACCAAATTTCATAGAAAGGGCTTAAACTATATATAAGACTTGTACCGGGCGTCAGAACCAAAATATGAGCCCGATACCACAGTCTTTTAATCAATATTCATTTTCATTTTCCTTAATAATTGAAGAAAAACAATTTCACAAAAAAATTCTTTTCTCGGGCTCTAGACCTCGGATTTTGACTTCGGGCACATGCCCGAGTCCCATATTTTTCTACCGAACCTTCCGGGACCGTCAAATCATGGGTTCGGGTTCGTTTACTAAAAATATTGACTGAAGTCAACTTTAATCATTTTAAAACCATATTTTAAAATTTTTCATAGAATTTAACATATAATCTTTCAGGCTACACGCCCGAACTGTGCATGCTAATCAAGGCAAGTAAAAATGAGGTTTTTAAGACCTCTGAAGCGCGGAATGAAAGAGAAACAGGTGATGACCCTTTGGGTCATCACATTTCCCACCTCTAAAACAACCGTTCATCCTCGAACAGACAAAAGAAAGAAGTACCTGAGTCGGGAAATAGATGAGGATAACGACTCCGCATATCGGACACGGACTCCCAGGTTGATGCCTCAAGAGGCACACCTCTCTACTGGACACGTACTGAAGGGAAACTCTTCGACCTCAACTATCGAACATGCCGGTCTAGAATAGCAACCAGCTCCTCCTCGTAAGACAGATAATTGTCCAACTGTACAATGCTGAAATCTAACACGTGGGCTGGATCGCCGTGATACCTCCGAAGCATGTACATATGGAACATTAGATGCACGACTGACAAGTTTTGCGGCAAGGGAAATCTGTAAGCCACCTCTCCCACACGACCGAGAATCTCAAATGGGCCAATAAATCTAGGGCTAAGCTTGCCTTTCTTCCCAAATCTCATCACACCCTTCATGCGAGACACTCGGAGTAAGACCCGCTTACCAACCATGAAAGCTATATCTCGAACCTTATGATCCGCATAACTCTTTTGCCGCGACTGAGCCGAATGAAGCCTGTCCTGAATGATCTTGACCTTATCCAAAGCCTCATAAACTAAATCTATACCTAATAACCGAGCCTCTCCCAGCTCAAACCATCCGACTGGAGACCGACATCGCCTACTATACAACACCTCATATGGAGCTATCTGAATGCTGGACTCGTAGCTATTGTTGTAGGCGAACTCTGGTAATGGCAAAAACTGGTCCCACGAGCCTCCAAAATCAATAACACAGGCTCAGAGCATATCGTCAAATATCTGAATAGTCCTCTCAGAATGGCCGTCCGTCTGAGGATGGAACGCTATGCTGAACTGTACCTGGCTGCCCACCTCCTGCTAAAGTGCTCTCCATAAGTATGAGGTAAACTGCGTACCCTAGTCCGAAATGATAGATGCCGGCACCCCATGAAGGCGAACAATCTCTCGGATGTAGATCTCAGCTAACCTCTTTGATGAATAAGTGGTTAAAACAGGAATAAAATGTACTGACTTGGTCAGCCTATCAACAATGACCCAAACAGCATCAAACTTCTTCCGAGTCATCGGAAGTCCAGTAATGAAATCCGTGGTAATCCTCTCCCACTTCCACTCGGGAAGCTCAATCCTTTGAAACAAACCACCAGGCCTCTGATGCTCATACTTTGACCTGCTGACAATTCAAACATCGAGCCACATATGCAACAATATCTTTCTTTATCCTACGCCACCAATAATACTGCCGCAAGTCCTGGTACATCTTCGCGGCGCCCGGTTGAATAGAATACCAAGAGCTATGGGCCTCCGCTAAGATCAACTCTTGAATCCCATTGACATTGGGCACACAAACTCGCCCATGCAACCTCAAAACATCATCATTATCTAAGGTCACCGTCGTGGCACCTCCATGCTGCACCGTGTCTCTCAGGACACACAAATAGGGATCATCAAACTGCCGATCACGGATACGCTGCAATAATGAAGAATGAGCGACTGTACAAACTAACACTCTGCTAGGCTAAAAAATGTCCAACTTTATTAACCGATTGGCCAAGGCCTGAATATCCAAAGCAAGCAGTCTCTGGCTGACTGGAACATAAGCAAGACTACCCATATTGGTGGACTTCCTACTCAATGCATCGACCACCACATTGGCTCTCCCCGAGTGGTACAAAATAGTAACTTCATAATCCTTCAATAGCTCCAACCACCTCCTCCGCCTCAAGTTCAACTCCTTCTGCTTGAACAAGTACTGCTGACTCTTGTGATTAGTGTACACCTCACACGTCACACCATATAGGTAATGCCTCCAAATCTTCAAAGCATGAACAATGGCTGCCAACTCTAGATCATGAACCGGATGATTCTTCTCGTGGATCTTCAACTACCTCGAAGCATAAGCAATGACTCTGCCATCCTGCATCGACACCGTACCAAGCCCAATACAGGAAGCATCACAATAAATTGTATAAGGCCCTGAGATTGTGGGCAAAACAAATATCGGTTCCATAGTCAGAGCTGTCTTGAGCTTCTAGAAGCTCGCCTCACACTCGTCTGACCATCTGAACTGGGCACCCTTCTAGATCAATCTGGTCATCGGGGTTGCTATGGATGAAAATCCCTCCATGAACCGACGGTAATAACCTGCTAACCCTAGGAAACTCTTAATCTTAATAGCTGATGCTGGTCGAGGCCAGTTCTTGACTGCCTCAATCTTCTTCGGGAGCCAGTTCTTTTACATGACCCAGAAATGCAACCGAACTCAACTAGAACTCGCACTTCGAGAACTTAGCATATAACTGACTATCCTTCAGAGTCTGAAGAACTACTCTAAGGTGCTGCTTGTGCTCCTCCTGGTTGTGGAGTATACTAGAATATCATCAATAAAGACTATTACGAACAAGTCCAAGTAAGGCTTGAACACTCGGTTCATCAACTTCATAAATGATGTCAGGGCATTGGTCAACCCAAATGACATGACCAAAAACTTATAATGCCCATACCGAGTGCGAATGCTGTCTTAGGGATATCAGACGCCCTAATCCTCAGCTAATGGTACCCAGATCTCAAGTCTATCTTTGAAAACACTTTTGCACCCTGAATCTGGTCAAACAAATCATCAATCCTCGATAGTGGGTACTTGTTCTTTATCGTCACTTTGTTCAGTTGCAGGTAATCAATGCACATCCTCGTCGATCCATCCTTTTTCTTCACAAATAACACCGGTACACCCCATGGAGAAACACTACGCCTGATAAAACCCTTCTCCAGCAAATCTTGCAACTGGTCCTTTAACTCTTTCAACTCTGGCGGGGCTATGCGATACATCGGAATAGAAATGGGCTGCTTGCCTGGGGCCAGATCAATACAGAAATCAATATTCCTATCGGGCGGCATACTCGGCAGGTCTTAAGAGAAAACCTCGAGGACCTCCTAAACAATAGGAACATAGTCAATAGAAGGAACCTCTATGCTGGAATCACGAACATACACCACAAAAGATAAACACCCCTTCTCGGCCATACATCGAGCTTTCACATATAAAATAAAACTGCGGGTGGCATGATCTGGGGTCCTTATCCACTCCAATCAGGGCAAATCTGGTAAAGCCAATATCATGGTTTTGGCGTGACAATCCAAGATAGCATAATACGGGGACAGCCAATCCATCCCTAATATAAGGTCGAAATACACCATGTCTAAAAGCAATAAATCAATACAAGTCTCAAGACCCTCAAATACTACCACACAGGAACGCGGTTGACTACTATAGAATCACCCACTGGTAAAACCAAGAATCACACTGTAAAACCCTCAGAACACCCGAAAGGGCATTAAACTAAGAATCACACCATAAAACCAATTGAATCAACTTATGAACTTCAAGTTCTTCAATCTACTTCCAATGTGCCGAACCGTACTTATACTATGCTAAATTTTGCGTGCAAGTCTTGAATGAAACTACGCATCTATTCCCGATCTCAGAATCTCGTTCGGACCTCAATATCATCAAAAGCCGCTCTAAACCAAATTTGAAGAACTTCTAAAAACCTTCAAGAAACAACTTTCACTATTATGCGCCAACACGCTCCTAGGTCATCCAAAACCTGGTCCGAACGTACGCCCAAGTTCGAAATCATCATACGAACCTATTGGAACCGTAAAAAATTCCGATTCTGAAGTCGTTGACTCAAAATATTGATCGACCCCAAACTTGGCCTTTTACGCCAACCATAAGGAACAAATATTCCAATTTCAATTCAAACTCTTCCAAATTCCCAATCAACTATCCCTGTAAGTCATAAATCAATAAAAATAAGTACCGAAAAACTTATTTAGGAAAACGAGATTCTATAAAGCAAAACAACCCATCGGATCTTACAAAAGAAATAATTGTCCTGCTATCTACTCTAATCAAATCAAAAGTAACCGTATGCTTGGAAACTAACATTGCTTTTTGGCTTGGATAGAGAAGGAACAAAGTGAGCTGACGAAAATTCCATTTTATTTTCGGGAGCTTTCATTATGGTGTATATTATATTCCATTTGTTTCGGTTATAGCGCCTAGTTTTCTTTTTAGTTCGTTTAAAAAAAAAGGTTAACGGAAAATTAACTTAAATTTCATTTCAGATTTATGATACATTTAAGATCTTTAAGTTTCAAATGTTATATAATCACATAGGTTACACGCTTAAAACCATAGTCCCAATTTTTTTTATTAGTTTATTTTTTTTCTCAATATCTAATAAAATAAATTTACATAAATTGAAATAAATAAAATACTCTATCTACTCCAAATATTATTTTCTTATTTGTATGTTTAAGAAAGTGATATGTGCTTAAATTAAAAAATAATTCGGCTTGAACTTCCCATTTTATTCTTAATGTCAAGCCTGTAGCGACAAATATTATTACATCTTAAAATTAGGAGTTTCAAAGATCTTATTACTTCAAAAAAATATATACGTGAAAAAATTATAAATTTTAAAAGTCTTTAGTACTTTAAATTCCTTAAATTACGACATAAAAAGTGATAGCAAGACCAAAAAAAATTATACATGATAGGAATATTTACTTGTGAATTTCGCAAAAATAGGTAAAGCAAGCTACTAATCGAAAAATTAGGTATTAAAGACTAGTTTGTGTGGCAAGCTGTTCGTTCTCTCTTCTATATAAAGATAGACACAACGTTTAAGGAGAGCATGTAAAAGCCAAGTAGCAAATTAACTAAATCATACTACTTTCTGATGCAAGCGGTCTAGTTAATTCCTTTTCCTTTACTAATGAGCACAGAAGACAGTAATGTGTCTTCTTCTCAAACGACGACTGATACTGAAACAAGTGGTCGTCGTCAATGGTCATATGACGTTTTCTTGAGTTTTAGAGGTGAAGATACTCGAAAAAGCTTTGTTGATCACCTTTACTCCACTTTGCATGAAAAGGGTATTCATGCATTTCGAGACGACATAGAGTTACGGAGGGGGAAATTAATTTCCCCAGAACTCCGTAACGCTATTGAAAAGTCAAGGTTTGCAGTTGTGATTTTCTCAAAAAATTACGCGAATTCGTCGTGGTGTTTGGGGGAATTGAGGAAGATAGTTGATTGCAGAAAGGATAGAGGGCAAATGCTGATGCCTGTCTTCTACGGAGTAGATCCTTCGGTAGTGAGATATCAGAAGGGGAGTTATGAAGAAGCTTTCGCACAACATGAAAAGCATTTCGAGGAAAACAAGATTCAAGAATGGAGGGATGCTTTAAAGGAGGCAGCTAACATCTCTGGATATGACGTCCAACACATGGAAGATGGGTAACCACAAATCCAACTCTTTAATTTGGTGTTCAATTACTTTTATTTCTTGTTTTTTTTTCTTTTTCTTTTAATTTAAGATAATTTTTAGCTAGAAAAATCTAAAATTTTTAGATATTTTGTCCTAGAACAATTATACACATCAAAGTAAGTATATGAAGATATGGAGACAAGGAGAAACAGGAGTTAAACAAGTTTATTTCTTTATTTATAAGGTTAAAGGGAGTCTTTTTGTTAATTTTTTCATTGGTTGAGGATAAATTCTTCTTATATGAATTTGCGCAATGCTCCCTTCTTCATTAGGTAGTTTTGAGGTTGAGTTAGGTACAAACAACTACTTTTATTATGGTATAAGAATCAGAGATAAAGAGAGAGAACATATATGCCATAGGAGAGCTACCACTTTACTTAACAAGTCGTTTGGTACGCGGATAAAATAGTACCGAGATTATAATTCTGATACTAATTTATATCACTTGAGATATAGTTAAAATATACCACATTTGATGTATAAAATGGGATAATATGCGGGACTAAATTTATATCTTGTTTGGTTGGAGGTATAAATTTATCCTGGGATTAATTTATAACCAAACGTAAGGTATAAATTTAATCCCACCACTCATCACACCTAACCACTCTTAGCAAACGACCACTTCAGTGTTCTAGTGTTATTGGATTTATAACTTCTTTGTTATATCACTTCTTACAAATTAGTGTTTCTTTAAAAAGGAAAAAGCTAAAAACGGGCTTAAATTCTTATCCTTAGTTAGCATAGTATATGCTTTATGATGTTGTTGTCCATGAGGTATAGTAGTGTTTGAGATCAGAGGCAGGCCCACAATTTAAATTGCAATTACTTATTTTTATACATGTCAAGAAAATTATAATATTTATAAGCTTAGATATAAGGATAAAGAAGGCCATTGGCTTCTTACCAATGGAATATGAGGGAGAACATACATGCAATATAAACCAACAGACCAGTTCAACTATTTTTTGTTTTGGGGTACATCAAAATTATTTGAGGGGTCCTTGATCTATATACCGTTGGGATCGAAATAACATAGTGTATGCGGAAACTAACAATACAAAGCTTGATGGACGATAAATCAGACGACAAAAGAAAAATATACTAAACTAAACATAATAGTTTATAATGGTTTGGTCAATTGACCTACATATGATAAAACTAATCTAAAAGAAGAAAAATTGTCGAGAGAAAAAACTCCCCCAAAATAAAATTCTTTAATGACTACATTATGGATATTTTTTGTTTTGTGCTCTTGTGAGAAGCAGAGATCCTTAATTTGTAGATGTGCAATTCTTGTCTTCCAAGAAAAGGATAAGACATATTAAGAAAATTTAATCCTTTTAGGAGTCTTTTTCCATTCCTTCAAGAAAGAGTCCTAATAGATTAGAAATTCAGGGCAAATCCTAACAAATACAAATATATATACATGGGTTTTGCCGAGACTAACGGGTTTTGGTGACCCCTCTCATCTCCATTCAGGTCTGCCTCTAGTACTTGAGATGATGACCAGTTTTAGTACCCTTTTTTTTTTAGCTTTACAAAGATTACTTGGTAATTAATAAAAAAAATATCTACTAAATAAAAATACAAAAGTGTATTTAACCTGATATTTTGAAACTTTTAGATTAAATAATCACACAAGTCAATATTACATTACATACTGAATGTTATGTTGCGCTACCCAACATTAGGCTACACAATACAGGACATGTTGTGCTATTTCACTTTTGTGATTTCATTTTCGGTTTTGAGATTGAGTTAGATCCAAGATCTATAATCCTAATATAGTTTTAGAGCATAATTAATTTATAATTTATTAACTTTTGAGTTTGAATTAGACTCCATATTGAATTTCAATGTTTTGGCAGCATTTTTTTTTTGTACACTAGAAAAAGCTAAACAAAATTTAAAGTCTTGTGACATAAGCTTCATGACAAATTTGATGTTTAATTCTCAAATCTGCTGTTACATCTGGCTAATTTCTAGGTATGCTACAAATTAATTCCGGGATCATTTGAAAAAGAAGAAGTTGCACAGGGTTTTTACTTTTTACTGTTGATAATTTAGGCGAAACACTTCCCTGGAACTTGTTAGTACCCATACAATCCCCAAATTAAGAGTTATACTAATCGAAATTTGAGTGGATAATAATAATTGTTTGATTAGTATAGTAGCATGCACCAGACATTTCACTGTACTTGTCCCCATTTTAATTCAGGCATGAGTCAAGGTGCATTAGAGAAATTGCAAAGGAAATTTTGAACAAGTTGGGGCATGTACGACCTAAAATTGCAGAAAATCTAGTCGGAATCGAGCCCCAAGTAGAAAAGTTAGTATCTCTGCTGAATACAAATTCTGAGACTGATGTTCGCATAATTGGGATATGGGGTATGGGAGGCATCGGCAAATCAACCATTGCACGAGCTGTTTTTGATCAACTTCGAGAAATGTTTGAAGGTGGATGCTTTCTTGATAATGTTAGAGAAGCTGCATCCAAATTTGGACTGCAAGCTTTGGCAGAAAAATTACTTTCAGAGACATTAAAAGAGACCAAAGACAATCTTTACGCCAGCACCAACTTACTGATGAACAGGTTGAGCTATAAAAAAGTGATGATAGTTCTCGACGATGTGGATCAAGATGAGCAGATAGAAAACTTGATAGCTGGAGGACACAAAGGGTTCGGGCCTGGTAGTAGAATTATTATCACAACAAGAAACAAGCAATTGCTATCGGCTTGTGGAGTGGACCAAGTGTATGAAGTTAGCCTATTAGGAACTAATGAGGCTTTGATGCTCTTCAACAGGTTCGCCTTCAAGGAAGCTCAACCACGGGATCATTTCATGGAACTAGCATTACGAGTGGTGAAATGTGCTTGGGGACTCCCCTTGGCTCTCAAAGTTTTGGGATGTTTTTTGCACAAAAGAGAAAAAGAAGAATGGGAAAGCGAGTTGACGAGGTTGGAAGGCATTCCTCATGATGATGTGATAGGGAAACTTAAATTGAGCATTGATGCATTGAATGATTTAGACAAGCAAATATTGCTTGATATTGCTTGTTTCTTTAAAGGGAAAAGAAGAGAACCTGTGATCAAGAAATTCCATGCTTTCGGTTTCAAACCTGATATTGGAATACCAGTGCTTGTTCAAAGATCTTTGTTATCTATATCTGATGATGACAGATTTCAGATGCATGATTTAGTTCAAGAAACCGCTTGGTACATGGTTCGCCACGGACAAACTAAAGAGAAATACAGCAGGTTGTGGATTCCTGACGACATATGTGATGTTATGTCAAAGAAATCGGTAAGTTTGGCTAGCTAATAGCACCTTACACACTACATGATATATTAAACTGCTGCATAATTTACAATAGTACAATTTCATGCGACAGTGTGCTACTTTCTAGAAAAAAGGGTAGCCCTATACACAAAGCATCATGCATTCACGCAGTGTCTAGGGAAGGGCTGCACCCCATGGGGTGTGATAGAGACAGCCTATACTAATGCAAACAATTAGTGGATGTTTCCACGGCTCGAACCCATAACTTATAGGTCGTGTGTTACTTTCTAACTTTCAATATTAGAACAGAGTTCTTTAGTTAACAGGAAGCACCTACAGAGTCCTTGCCACATACCGGCTATATTATTACTCATAAATGCTCTTATATGATGATATGCAGGGTACAGAAGCAATTCAGGCAATAGTATTGACATACCCACAAAAAGAGAAATTGAACTTATCATCACGGGCATTAAAAGGTATGGAAAATCTACGTCTGCTCAAAATCCGTAATGCCTACTTCAATAGAGGTCCAAGTTATCTTCCGAATGAGTTACAATGGCTCAATTGGCACAAGTTTCCATCAACCTCTCTTCCACAAGACTTTGACGGAGAAAAGCTTGTCGGACTCAAGTTAAGTCGTGGCCAGATTTCACAACTATGGCCAGAACCAAAGGTACTCTTTGCCATCTGAAACATTGTTTTTCACTGAAGATGTTTCAATTTTCTTTCTTTGTTACAATAGGGAGAATAGCTTAATGCTGTACAAACTAAACTCTCTACCCTATCTTAACTGTATTGAGGATTTTATTGCATGCTTTAGATAGAAAGTGCTGCTTCTCTTACAATGCGATTTCATATTTAAGGTTTCTTTTCTATCGGTACTGTACCAATTATTTGACTAGCAATGTTCTTAATTAATTATAGTGAGTTTTTGGTAAATTTAATCATTCATATGTTTCATCAAAGAAACCTCAAATTAACAGCAAATCAAACAAGCTAGTTGGCTTTAAAACTAGATAAAGTAGATTACAAAACAACAACAAAAATCATTTCATTGTTTCTCACTCTTTTTGGTTTTTGACTTGAGCAGAACCTTGAGCAGTTGAAGTATTTGAATCTCAGCTACTCCAATGGGCTAACTACCTCTCCAGATTTCAGCATGATGCCAAATCTAGAAAAGTTGAATCTTAGCAACTGTAAATACTTGGTAGTAGTTCATGAGTCAATTGGAACACTTGAAAGGCTTAAATACTTGAATATGTCTCACTGCTCAAAGCTGAGTCGTCTTCCGAATGCCATTCACCTTGAATCTTTGGAAACTTTTCTTCTTTGGGACTGCACCAATCTTGAAAATTTTCCTCAAGTTATTGTATTAATGCCAAATCTTTCAGAACTTCACTTGGAAGGGACTGCTATTAAAGAGCTACCCGACTCCCTCATAAATATCAGTGGCCTTGTGTCCATAAACCTCAGCAATTGCAAAAGCCTGGAAAATATAACCTACAACATCTGCGGTTTGAGATGTCTCAGGAGTCTTAATTTCTCTGGCTGTTCAAAACTCGAGTCACTGCCTGAGACTCTTGGCCAATTGGAAACTTTGGAAGAAGTCCTTGTGGATGGAACTGCAATTACCAAGCTACCATCAACTATCTCCAAAATGGGAAACTTGAAAATACTTTCTTTCAGTGGATGCAAGAATATTAAGAAAGAGGATACGTCATTTGGAGTGGCAAGTTTAAGCAAGTTCACTTCAATGACAAATATCAAAAATCTTATGAACCGATCAGATGCTGAGAAGAAGAAGCCACAAGCAGCTCGGCCATCCTTATCTGGTTTGCGTTACTTGAAGAAATTAGACCTCAGTGACTCTGATTTGGTAGATGAAGTTGCTGCTGATGTTTGGCACTTGTCCTCATTGGAGGAGTTAAATTTGAGCAGAAATAATTTTGTGCAATTTCCTTCAAGAATATCTGGACTCCCGGGATTCAAAGTCCTGAAACTGGAAGAGTGCAAGAAGCTTGAAGTACTGCCTGATCTTCCATTGAGTATTGCTGTAATAGAGGCAAACGAGTGCCCGGCTCTGCACACTCTTGGGAATCTATCAACCCAACATGCATTCTTAAGGAAGGTTTCATTTGCCAATTGTCACAAATTGCACGAACAAAGCAAGAAAACTGGCATCTGTGCTGCGGATTTGTTGTTGGAACTGCTGCTTCAGGTATGTATGCCTCTCCACGCTGTTTTTCAGCATATATGGTTACACTATATATTCCACATTTATGTATATTTTAGTGTTGGAATTATACAATATAAAGCACCAAGCAACAGAAATACCATAATGTCACTTGGATTTTGTGCAACAGGGGCACTCCATCATATATGGTCGATTCAGTATACTGATTGCTGGAGGAAAAATCCCCGTGTGGTTTGATCATCAGAAAATAGGCGGTTCTATCTCAGTCCAGCTACCTTCAGATTGGCAAGTTAACATTGTGGGAATTGCATTGTGTTTCGTTTTGGACAGCTTTATTCCAAAGTCAAGAGTAGGTGTTACTTTCAAGTTGGTTAGCCCAGACCACAGAGAATACACTTGTCAAAATGCACCTTCTGCTGCTTCAAAGATGGGACAAGTGTACGATTCTGATCACGTGTGGATAACATATATCTCTTTCAATCTATTTCGGCTCCTCTTCCCTGATTTCACAACTGAAGATTGGAGTAAAGTTTGTGGTAATCTTTCAATAAGAATGAGGCAGGATCCGTGGACAAAGGTAAGGAGGTGTGGAATTCAGCTTGTTTACAAACAAGATTTGAGTACATTGGCAGCTGAACGCGCGGGGGTTAATAAAGATTCAATTGGGAGCAAAGAATTAGTGGTATATGAAGGAGGAGGTAAAGAAAGTAAACAAGAAGCTGGGATCAAAGAGGATATTGCTGCACTTATGGCTGGGGTTACTGAATTGAATTGGGATGTTGACCCCATTGAGCATGATACCACTCAGCTCATGAATTTGAGAAAATCAATTGCCTACAAAATTCAAAAGACTCTCTCTTTTGAATGCTAGATTCTGGGTTTGATGGAGTCTCCTTTGTTAGAAATCGAACACCGGGTGGGAAAAAAAATGCTAGCTTCTGTCCTCCATCAGCACTTGTGCTTACGTTGGTTTGTTTGTTTGTGGTTATTTCCAAGGGCTTGAGTTTGCTAATGAAATTAAGAGAATAAGTAAGTGACTATTGGCTTTATTTTGTTGAATTGATTGGCTTGTTGTACCATAAGAAAAAAAAAAATAATCTAAGTTTGGTTTGTATCTTAATTACTGTGCTTTATGTGTTATTTTATTTACCTATATGTAATTGTGTCTACTGTACAAATTGAAGAGTGCTTATATTTTGTTAAAATCTCTAGTGAACTGGATTTACATTTTTTTTTTTTTTTTTGTTTGTTTGTTTGTATGTAGACTAGCTAGCATGAGATACCATAATTACACGAACTCATAGAATCTGCCTCAAGGGTGTGTTTGGTAGGAATGAACACTTTTTTATTCATGCCAAACACACCCCAAACTAAAAATTTACTTGCCTCACTAAACAATGTAGTTTTCTAGTGTCATAAAAGTAGGGGCGAATCTATGAGGTAGAGGTGCCACACCACCCGCCCGCTTCACTAAAATTCTTACTATGTATATACCATCTCTGTAAAAAGATATATATAGTGATATAGTGGCACCCAAACACCACAAACTGGGCGCGGGTGCCATTGGTTCAAAGTCCATTTTGGGCCGAGGAATGCAAGTTCATTCCCCGCTTTAACATCTCTTTTCTTTTTCCTGTATTTCTACTTATTAAGGTTTCCTTTATGTTTAGTTGGGTCCTAGGGTCTCACCTTTTTTCTTCTTTTTCTGTTCTTGCCCTCCTTTTCGTCCTTCCATTTTCTAAATCTCTGTTCATTTTTTTAAACTTTAAGTCCTCATTTTTTCTCTCATTATACCTTACTATATGAGAAGTTATTTTCAATAAGTAATTTGAAGTGATTTTAATTAGCGTATAATTTCTTTTTTTAGTAAAATGTTATTAATTTATATATTAGTGTATAATTTAAACAATATCTTTTATTTGGTTTTGAAAATTGATAGTCTTTGAAAATAATTGTCATCTAAATCAACAATTAAAATGGAAAAATTAATTCAAGAACAATACAAGTAAATTAATCTAGTCAAACAAAGAATATATAGTAGTTAAGCTACTCTTTAAGCAAGTTTTTATATTGGATGTACTCTCTCATGAGATGTTATATTTTTTTTGCATTTTTATTTAAAAAACTTGAACTAAAATCGAACTTATTTACTTTTCATTGTTACTGTTTCGACTGTCTTGTCTAGGACTCGATCTTGGTACTAGTCCATAACGATCAAAGTCGAAGCGTGAGCCTACTAGTGAAGCAAATTCAATGAAGCAACAACTGGTATCATAGAGAAGCGACCATAAACTAGAGAGTCTTGGCCAATTTGAAAGATCATTTAATGTAGTTGAAATAACTAAATTTTGGGCTGTTGGATCAAGAATGAAAGGTCTATTCGAATTAACAAAAAACTAACCAAACCGATCTATCATTCCTAATCTGTCCTTGTAGCTAGTGACATATATACTGTATGCATAACATGTTGGCACCTGCAACTGCTGTAGAGTTCGGCCCAATCTGTACAAAAAGGGGATAATGAGTTAAAATATCATGGTATAGCTTGTTTTCATATTGATCAATTAAAAATAGCAGTGTTTATCAAGTCAAAGAAAAATAACCACTATTTTGCTGCAACATGGACCGGTCCAGTATAATATACGGGAGTTCTGGTGCATTAGTGTACGAACTCCAGCATATTATACTGGACCGATATACTTTGCTAACTTCTGTAAAATTTGCGGGAGACTGGAGCACTAGTGCTCCAAACTCCAGTATATTATATTGGACAATTATACTTGCTGGAACTCCCGTAAAATTTGCGGGCGTAGTTTTTCGTATTTTGAACAATATTTTTCGCTCAGACTTAAAGTGACTAAATTTCGATGACTTTTAAAACTTGGCTATCTTTCAATGACCAATGGTAAATCTGGCTATTTTTAAATTTCTCACGGATAATGAGTCATTTTTTTCTAGGCAAAAGGTACAAAGAAGACTTACCTTGGCCCAAACTACTTGGGTCCAGTCTTTGTCATGACATTTCTTTCGTTTTGCATATCTTCCGATCCAGTTACGGAAGAAGCAACCTGTAATCAGAGTCAAAGGGTCAATTGAATTTATAAGTTTTGATATGAAGTATGAATTTACGTAAAAATTTGTAAATTTTAACAAATATTAGATTTGAACCAATAATTTTACCAGTATTATGAACTCAATGCTGAGAATCTTAAATATTAAAGCCATTCGATTTGAATTTTGGATTCACATATGCTTGTAATGGACCTAATTATTCTTCGCTTTCTTTAGAGTAGAATATGTTTTAGAGTGAGCGACCTTGAAATATGATATTTGTAATAGTAAATAGAATAGCTTTACACGTGATTTTGCAGCATCCCCTTGTATGACGATCTGATGATGCACCGTTTCAATATTGAATTCGTATAACAATAGTAACTTTTTGAGACTATATTGATGCAAATCTCCTAATATTGGTATCAAGAGAGTAAACTTTTTCAGGAATAGCTTCGGAATAAAGAATGAAATATATAATCTCCGTGGTAAAAATCAAAGCAAAAATGAAAATTTGTGAATGGAATAATAGAGAAGTGTTATGAGTACGGGAGGCCTTTAATTTAAAAAATGAAATCGAGTCATACATGCATATGGATAAAGACGAATGTCCTTGGATAGGGTAAAATAATGTCTTTATAAACTTGTTTTTAATTTTATAGCTCCATCTCTTCTTTTACTTTTACATATGAAAAATTTACTTTTATACATTAAACTTTTTTATCATTTACACATAAAAGATCTAAAAATAATACTTTTTTAATTTCTACTCCCTCCGTTTCAATTTATGTGAACCTATTTTCTTTTTAGTCCGTGTAAAAAAGAATGGCCCTTTCCGTATTTGGAAACAATTTACCTTTATGTAATGATTTATAGCCACACAAAATAAATGTGCCTCATTTTACACCACAAGATCAAAAGTATTCTCTCTTTTCTTAAACTCCGTGCCCAGTCAAATGAGTTCACATAAATTAAAACGGACGGAGTATATTGTAAATGGCCATGAAGGCTCATTGCCTCCCAACGTTAGTTCTTGTTATCTATTTATGACCAACAAGAAAAGGAAAAAAAATAGACATTTCATTTTGACTTCTTGGCGTATAATTAAAGAGGAAGATAAATTAAAAGAAACGGAGCTAGACAAAATCGTTGTCTTGTATAAAGAGTTATCGATCTATTGAATGCTTCAATTGAACAATCACCCTTGTATAAGTTACTCATTTTGGCAAGTTAGACATTCTTTTCAATTACTCATTCTTTCTCCCGTTGAAATAGCTCGCTGTATATGTACACTAAAACAATGGTAGCCAAATATTACAAAAACCGTTTTCTTTTTAAGAAACAATTCTGCTATTAATTCGAACATGATAATGCAACAGAAATAACATGCAGCCGTGGTATATATATATATACTGAAAGCTATAAAAAAAAATCTGTAGAAGTCAAACTAGTGATTAACAATTCCATGCAAGTTGATCTATGGAATTTACGTTAGTGTAAATTTCACAAGGCATCAATGCAGAATCCACAAACTCAAAATCGAAGTTAGAGTTTTCAAATGTAACATTCTCCGCCATTTGTCCATTGTTGTTGAACTCATGATTAACCTTGTAGACTTCTTCTTGAAAAATATTTTCCTGAAGCTGATGTAGTTGTGCTCCTTCTTCCTGTACTAATTGCACTTCTTCTTGTTCATTGGTGGAACGAATTAATTGCGGTTCAAAGCCTGTAACATCCCACATGCAATTCTCATTTATAATTCCAAACCCTAATGGTGTTAAGGAAGAAGAAGATAACAAATTATTGGAAGTACTCTGGTTTTGATATTCAATGGTGGCTAGATTTGAGTTTTCAATATTTGTCGTGGTAGGAATGCTGATGGGATTCATATAATTGTGAATAGTACTGGTCAGTGAGGATTCACATAGCCGACCCCACTTTGTTTGAAACTGAGGTATAGTTATTGTTGTCATATTCGTAATAGGAGGCAATGCGGCAAGAGTTGCTTTGATAATGTCCATGGAAATTACTCCTACTTCTTTGCTTGATGATAAAGTTTCAATAGTGAAAACAGAGGTGGAATTTGGATGATTACAAGTCTTGGATTTGCAGCTGCTTTTGATGTTGTTGTTATGGTGATTATTGCGAGAGAGGAGGTTGTGGGTATTTGGATCAAAGCCTTGAGCAATAAGCTTCTTTTTAATGGCAGAATTCCAGAAATTCTTGACTTCATTATCAGTCCTACCAGGTAAATGTTTGGCTATTTGTGCCCATCTGTTTCCCAAGATTCTATGAACATCAATTATGGTTCTCTCTTCTTGCTCACTAAAACAACCCCTTTTCAGATCTGGCCTTAAGTAATTTATCCACCTCAGCCTGCAACTTTTTCCACACCTTTGTAATCCTGCATAATAATATAAGAAAGCAAATAAGCATATATATATTTCATTTAATTCCATTAAGGAAGCTAAAACCAAATTAAATAGTATATATCAAAATACCTGCTAGTTTAGGGACAGAACTCCAGCAGCTATGGCCATGGGTGGTGATGTGTCTAATGAGTTTCTCATCTTCTTCTGGAGACCAAAGACCCCTCTTTACTTTCTGTTTGCTGCAGCAGTGATGGCCCATTTTGCCTTTTAATTTTCCCTAATTCTCACCACTATGAGCTCCAGCTGCGTCTATATACTGCTGGCCTGGCTACTTTATATATTTGTTCATCATTATATATTTATATTCCAAGTTAGCTTGTTCAATTTATTAATCATGGTATACAAAATACTTGTCTATACTAACCCCAGAGAGAGTACTCGCGTGTTTTCCTTTCTCCAAATATTACACAAATGCTATACGTGTTTGACTAAGGTGAAGTAGACATCTTTTTAACCTATAAAATATTCATTAACATGACAGGAGATATAGAAATATATTATATATATATATACACAGGGATATCCGGACGAATTTTATGGCATAAAGCCAAATTTTACGAAGGGCATTAACCTTTTAACTTTTTTAATTATTTATTTGAAGTCTATTTTTTATTAGCTTTTACAAAGTTATTAATAATTTTATTATAATTAATAACTCCTAATAAGTATTTCTGAATTGACAATATAGTTAATACATTTACCTTTCTTGTGACATTGTTGTTCTAGGTAAGACTTTATCAAATTAATTTTAAATTTTTTTTTTCTCACTGAAGAAACAGTAACATGAGTTATGAACACTATTCCATAAGCAATTTAGACATTTGGAAAAGAATTAAATCTTTTTATTTAATAAAGTGTATCAATTAAACTGTTATCTTCTAATTGTACTATGTGCTTAATACTTTTAATTCAAAAAATAAATCTAGACTATTAATATCGAATTGATTATTGTGCTTTAAGGAACATTCAAGATTCAGTCAATATATTTTTTAAATTTCCAACATCTAGTGATCTTAGTTTTTACTACCAAATAGAAAATAAAAAATACTTCTATATATTTTCGAGTTGTTCAAATCTATTGTAAAATAAAAAAAAAATAGTCTTGTCTATTATTTATAAAATTAATTAAATCTAAAGGACTCTTTGAAAGATTTTGAGATTTCATTATCAACATTCGCATCAAATTGTAACTTGTTATATATCAAATGTTTCTTACGAAATTCAGATTCAATATTTATTTCAAGTGCAATTTTCTTGGTAGAAATAATAGCAGTTGCAATTACTTCTTCTCTATATTTGTTTAAGAAAGAAATCAAAGTTTTTCACTTTACATAAATTTTTTTTAAACTTATACATAATCTATTAGGTATAACAAAAAAATGGACTCCCATAAAAGTGAGACTTAAAAGCCTTTACTTGTTTTGTTCATAGTGTAGAGAAAGAGAGATTCTAGAATTTTAACTCAGGGTGTACTCATGGAAGGACCGCATAGGTCTCATTGAGTGCTTTATGGCAGCTTCTCTAACGTTGTCTTCAAATAAGATATTAGTAGGTTATACCCTCACTCCAATTTACGTTATCAGAATTTTCGTATGAATAGCAGAATCATTATCTTTTTTATCATATTATAATTAAGTAATGTTTATCAAAAGACTTATTCTGTACGTGAGTATCTATAATAAAATACTTGATTGAACATATATTTTTTATACGGTAAGTGATGGGATTTTAAGCATTAATATGGTTTGCAAGAAGGTGAATGGAAAATGGAGGAAAATAAAATTTTTAGGTTTCCCCGACAAAGGAATATTATTTCATATTAGAAGAAGAAGAGGTTTCCCCCCTCCCCCTCCCCATCCTCCCACGACAAAGGGACATTGTTCCATATTGAAATTGGAAGATGTTTTTGATAGGTGTATAATCAATTGCTCTTCTTCTAGGTCTTAAAGAGTTGAGAAGAAGGCAATCCTTGCGCCGTCGTCACTCGGATTCGGTCAAATGATTGAATGATTGATTAATTTTTTGGATACCAACGGAATACTAAAAGTTTGTCCGTTATCCGTTTTCTATTTTTTAGTTGTATAACTGAAAATTAACCTCCTTCTTTAATTCCCCGTTTATTATTGCAAAAATTAGCTATTTATGCTATGGTCGTTAATTTTGCATAACTAGCCATTCTGAAGAGTTGCACCTCTTTAGTTTTCTGCCCAACCTTGCTTATAAATACATGTCCATTCTCTCAGAATTTTCATACGATTTTATGGGTTCTCTTCCTTTCTTCTGCATACTTTTAACTTCAAAGAAAGCAACAGTAAGTGTTATTTGCTATCAAATTTTGTATTCGCTGAAACACTGGGGTTTGAAGTATCACTATACCAGTGTGTAATTCGTTTTATCAAGGCAGGAAATAATCCATAACCTTGGGTACTAGGAGGGGATTAAATTCCTTAAGGAAACACTATGAATTCAGTGGGCTCGGATTAATTTTTGTTTCATTTACTTTTTCTGTTTATTAGTTATTTTAACTTTTCTAGAATTAGTTTACGAATATAGTTTACTGACAAGCTTATGAAATTTAATATATTTTCTGTATTTGTGTTATATTCACTGTTCTGGAAATTAAAACCTTTGTGGTTTTCTACTCCGTTAGAGATTAAAATCTACATGATTCGTTTGCTTGTGTCCTTCTTTTATAGAAATGACTAATGATAAGGGAAATCAAGTTGTTTCGATGGTGACTACCAATGCGTCGACAACCTGAACAGCAGCATTGGCACCGGAGGAGAAACCCAAAAAAAATTTCAAGCGATGGCAGCAGAAGATGTTCCTCTACTTGACTACTGTAAGTCTGTAAAAGTTCATTAAGGAAGATGTTCCTGTTTTGCCCGAAAAAACTCTAGAGAATGAATGGTTTCTCGTGATTGAGGCGTGGAAGCATTCTAATTTTTTGTGTAAGAATTATGTTCTTAGCGGACTGGAGGGCGATTTGTATAATGTCTACAGTGGCGTGGAGACCTTAAATGAATTGTGGAAAGTTCTTGAAAACAAATATACAACTGAAGATGCTGATCCAGAAATTGCAAGTGATTATTCATGATCTCCTTGTTGAAGGTATAAATCAAATTAATACGGATGTTGAAAGTAGTAATTTTAGTATTTTTACTAACAGAATTTACCTTGAGTATCTTGTCATCAAATGAAGCATTCCAAGTAGTAGCGATGATTGAGAAGTGCCTCCTTTGTGGAAGTACTTCAAAAACTACTTAAAACACAAACGCAAGGAGATGTCGCTTGAAGATCTCATTGTTTGGTTGAGAATCGAAGAGGACAATATATAGGCAGTGGAAACTCAATATTAATGGGAGCAAACATTGTTGATGATACTTCTCAAAATAAGAGAAACATGAAGCATGCTTTTGGACCAAAAACAACCCAAGAAAGAAGTAGTTCAACGGAAATTGCTACAATTGTGAGAAAGCTGGGCACAAATCTACGGAGTGTCGTGCTTCGAAGAAAGACAAGAAGAAGGGTCAAGCAAATATGGTTGAAAAGCATGAAGATGTTGATGACTTGTGTGCTATGCTTTTTGAATGCAACCTGGAGGGAAATCCTTAGGAGTGGTAGATTGATTCTGGAGGAGCTCGCTATATTTGTGTCGTTAGGGAAGCCTTTGCTATATATGCTCCTGTTGGACCCGAAGAGACAGTTTCTATGGGAAATGCTGCAACCGCCAAGATTGAAGGATGTGGGAAGATCTTTCTGAAAATGACTTCTGACAAAGTGGTGACTTTGAACAACGTCCTCTATGTTCTCGAGATTAGGAAGAATATAGTCTCCATTGGACTTCTTGTTAAGAATAATTTTAAGTGTATTTTTTTATCCGATAAGGTTGTAATAAGTAAGAACGAAATGTTTGTAGGAAAAGGTTACCTCACTGAGGGCCTTTTCAAGCTGAATGTAATGGTTGTTGAGAATAATAATAAAATTTCAGCTTTGTCTTACTTACTTGTGTCAAATAAATTATGGCATATACGTTTGGGTCATGTTAGTTATTAAACCTTGCGAAAAATGATTAACTTGGAAGTATTGCCTAAGTTTGAACGCGACAAATCAAAATATTAAATATGTGCGGAATCTAAGTATGTTAAGCATCCTTATAAGTTAGTTGAAAGGAATTTAAATCTTTCAGACTTAATTCACATAGATATTTGTGACATGAAGTCAATACCATGTTGCGGTGGAAATAAGTATTTTATAACTTTTATTGATGATAGTACTCAACATTGCTATAGTTACTTACTTAATTGTAAAGATGAAATAATAGATGCACTCAAATAATACAAAAATGAAGTTGAACGCAACTTAACAAGAAAATTAAAATTATAAGAAGTGATAGGGATGGTGAATATGAATATCCTTTTTCACAAATATGTTTAGAATATGGAATTATTCATTAAACAATGGTCCCTTGCACGCCCCATTCCAATGGGATTACGAAAAGAAAGAATTGTTCATTAAAGGAGATGATAAACTCATTATTGATAAGTTCTGATTTACCATAGAACTTGTGAGGGGAATCCATTCTTACGGCTAATCAAATACTAAATCGAGTACCCCATAGCAAAATACAGTTCATTCCATACGAAAAATAGAAAGGAAGGAAGCCCAACTTGAATTATTTTAAAGTTTGGGGGGGAGGTATTTGACAAAAGTGCAAGTTCCTAAACCCAAAAGGGTAAAAATAGGATTGAAAACCGTTGATTGTATTTTCATAGGATATGCAACCAATAGTAAACCATATCAATTTTTGGTTCATAAATAAAAAATTCCGACATTGATAATAATAGGGTTATAGAATCAGATAATATTGAGTTCTTTGAAAATATATATCCGTATAAAAAGGAATTTAAGTTGATTGGTGAAGGATCTAAATGATCTCGAGAAGAAACAAAAAAAGTACATTTAATCTGGAGGATCCATGACATAGTAAACGTCAAAGAACGTCTACTTCATTTGGATCGGATTTTGTGACTTTCTTATTGGAAAATGAGCCTCGAACATTTAAAGAAACTATATCTTCTTCGGAATTATTATTTTCAAAAGAGGTAGTCAATAGTGAAATAGAATCCAAATTGAATAACCATACATGGGAATTGGGTGATCTTCTTCCTGGAAATAAACCATTGGGTTATAAATGGATCTTTAAGAGAAAAATAAAAGATGATGGCACTATTGATAAATAAAAGGTAAATCTTGTAATCAAAAGGCATAAACAACAAGAAGGTCTTGACTACTTTAGTACATACTCTCCAATTACAATAATTACGTCCATACAGATGTTAGTAGCATTAGCTGCAGTGTATGATCTTGAAATTCATCAAATGGACGTTACGACGACCTTCTTGAATGGAGATTTTGGAGGAATAAATCTACATGGAACAACTTGAAGGCTTTGTAGTTACAGGTAAAGAAAAGAAGGTAATTAGACTTGTTAAGTCTCTTTCGGACTAAAACAAGCACCCAAACAATGGCATGCGAAATTTAACCAAACAAATTCTCAAATGATTTTAGAGTCTGTTTGGAAAGCCACCACGTAATTGGAATTGGTGTAATTACTAGGGTAGTAATTACACAGCCTAGTAATTACTCAGTTGTGTAATTACGACGGCCTGTTTGTTTGTCATAGTGTAATTACAATGTAATTACAAGTTTATTGTTTGGTTGTACAAGTGTAATTACACAATTAGATTAAATTTTAAATTAAGTAATTATCAAAACTTAAAAGTTAATATACTAAATATATGCCTATAAATAATATTATATTTGATATTTAAGATGTATATTTCTCATGAATATACATTAATAAGTAATCATATATAAACTAATATTGTAAAAATTTATCTATATATTTTAAATTAACAAAATTTTGTTTAGATACGTACAAAAATTAAAAATATACGTTATTTTGTAAGCATTATGGAATTCATATTTGATAAAATAAATAAATATCTATAAATATAATATTATAACATTATTCAAATATTTGACAAAACCGATCTATCAATTTTAACTTGAACAATATGCGAGTGAGCCAATACTACTAAAACAAGTAAATTAGTACCATGAATGTAACACAATTTAAAATTTTAAAAAAAGATTATTTAGCATATGTAAAACTCCAACATAATAATAGTAAGTTCCACTATAATGTTAGATTATGAAACATAATCAGTTTATAACCACATTCAATAATGAAATTCCACTTTTATTACATCACTCGTTATATGATAAGTTTGTAAATGACTCATTATTTATAATAATAGGAGGTGAAGTTTCAAAAAATAGAATAATAAAATAAATAAAAATAAAATATAAGCAATTACATGAAATAATAAGAAATAAAGGAAGAGAAATAACGTACAAAGAAAAATATATTTTACAATTTTAAAAGAAATTAAAAGATAAAAATAAAAATAAAAAATTAAAATAATTGAATAAAAAGTTATAAAAAATAAATTAAAATAAAATAAAAAGGAACGAAAATAAAAAAATAACCTTGTAATTACACAGTGAAATTACCACCAATTCTCACATCCCCCTTGAGAATTGGAGAGTGTAATTACACCCCTCCAATTACACCCAATTTCATGTTGACCAAGTAATTACTTGGCCAAACAAACATGCCAAACTGTGTAATTACACCCAATTACACCCAAATCCATTCCTAGGTGGCTTTCCAAACATGCTCTTAAGATAAATGAATGTGAGAAATATGTGTATATTAAAAATGTTCCAAATCTAATAGTCATTATTTGATTATATGTGGACGATATACTGATAATGAGTAATGACATTGCCAACATAAATTCTGCTAAACGTACGCTAGCTAGCAAGTTTGATATGAAGGACTTGGGAGTTGCTGATTTAATTCTGGAGGATTATGATCCATAAAACTCCTCAAGGTCTAACATTGTCACAATCTCATATATTAAGACATTACTGTAAACATTCAAGCACTTAGGGTTTAAAGTTGCAAATACTCCAATTGACGTGAATCTTGCATTAGCAAAGAACAAAGGACAAAACATATCACAATTGGATTATGCTCGTGTGTTGGGATGCTTAAAACACATCATGAATTGTACGCGACCAGATATCACTTGTGCTATAAGTAAGGTGAGTCGATACAGGAGCAATCTAGGTCAATATCATTGGATGGAAATAAAATGAGTTTTGAGATATTTAGAACATACCCAGGGCTTTGGTTTGCAGTATATTAAATATCCTGCGGTGATTGAGGGGTACTCTGGCGCAAATTGGATCACTAGTTCAACTGATTCTAGTCCACATTCACTATTGGTGGAGGAGTGGTATCTTGAAAGTCGTCCAAACTTATATTGCCCGCTTTACAATGGAGGCTGAATACACAGCCTTAGATAAAGCCCGTGAAGAAACTAAATGGCTTAGGAATTTCTTGGAAGACATTCCATTTTGAACCAAACTGTTGGCACTAATATGCATACATTGCGACAGTGAAGCTGCAATTAGAAGGGTTGGGAGCGTTATGCATAACAGTAAATCTCATCATATACGACGAAGACATAAAACCCTCAGGCAATTACTCTCTAGAGGAGTTATCACGATTGACTATGTAAAGTCAAGTGATAATGTGTCAGATCCACTTACAAAAGATCTAACTAGAGAGGTAGTTGAGAAATCATCAAGGGGAATGAGACTATGGCTGAGAAAAAGTCATTGTCGCGGTAACTCCACCTAGAAACTGGAGATCCCAAGATCTAGGTTCAAGGAGGATAAAGCATTAAGGCTTTTTAATAATTTCTAAATTTGATACGGGGTCCATTCTCGTGAGGAGAATTTTGTACGGCCAGTTCTCTATGCACTTACGAAACCACGCAGTGTCATGGCTGAAACAAACACAATAATGAGAACTAAAGACGGTTAAGGGTTGGTTGTGTGACTTATGGTTGTTTAGGTATACACCAAAGTTCGATGGTTTAAAGATATCAAATCTACTGACTGACCGAGTATATCTCATATAAGTTCATTACAGAAAGTTCAAAGGGAAACCTACTTATTCAGATGCAATTAATCTTCTTGCGAATCATATAGTTTTTCCATGCATATTTCCGTGATATAGCCATTCCCCATTCATGTGATGAATTTTTGAAATTTTAAGCATTAATATTGCTTAAAAAAGGAGAATGGGTAATGGAGGAAAATAAAAATTTTAACCCCCCCCCCCAAACAAAGGGACATTGTCCCATATTGGAAGAAGAGGTTTTTGATGGGTATATAACCAATTGCTCTTCTTCTAGCTCTTAAATAGTTTAGAAGAAGGCAAGCCTCGCGCCGTCGCTCGCTCGCTCGCTCGGACCGAGTTCGGCTTCCGATTTGTATTTGGATTTGGTCAAATGATTGATTGATTAATTTTTTGGAACAAATTTATTTGGTAATAGTAAATATTAATTAAAATATTATTAAATATCCATTTTAATAAAAGAATATTAGTATTAATATTAAATCCAACGGAATATTAAAAGTTTGTCCGTTATCTATTTTCTGTTTTTCAGTTGCGTAACTGAAAATTAACCTCCATCTTCAATTCTTGATTTATTATTGCACAAGTTAGCCATTTATATTATGGTATTTATGCTATGACCGTTTTGTATAAACAATTACTTTGAAGAGTTGCACCGCTTCAATTAACCTTGGCAATAAATACAAGTCCATTCTCTCGGATTAACTTATGTTTCGTTTACATTTTCTGTTTGTATGTTTTTTTATCCTTTCTAATACAATTTACTAACAGTTAATGCATTGAAAACTCCTTCAAATATATCTCTCTTCTACATCATTACTTTCCGAAAATTATAGTGATTGATCTTTTTTAAATCACTATTTATATTTTGATTCAACTAACAAAAATTTTGAGAAAATAGTCCCAAGTTAAAAGTTTGCTACGTCACAGAATTTTAATGCACTAAGAATCCTAACACAAGAATTTTCAGTCACAATGCAAAAAAATTCTAGTGATAGCTAGGTAAGTGTAACGACCCGGCCCGTCGTTACGGGAATTACCACCCCGTTACCTTGCATTTACATATATTATGCTTTTAAAACAGTATTAGAGTATATCGGGTGAGTTAGGAGTGATTTGGATTGAAAATGAAACAAATAGCATGTTTGAAGAAAGCTTGAATATGAAAAGTCAACCAAGAGTTGACTATTGAGTTAGAGTGCTCGGAATCGGATTCGATAATTCGGATAGTTCCGGGAGGTGATTTGTGACTTAGGGGAGCGATCGGAATTGAATTTGGAGGCCCGGTGTAGAAATAGGCTTGAATTGGCGAATGTTGAATTTTGGCGATAACCGGATGGTAGGTGATATTTTGATCCGGGGGTCGGAATGGAATTCCGACAATTTCTGTAGCTCCGTTAGGTGATTTTGGATGTGCCTGCAAAATTTCAGGTCATTCGGACATCGTTTGGTCGGGTTTTTGATCGAATGTGTAAATCGGAAAGTTTTAAGAAATTTAGGCTTGAATCCGTGTGTAATTGGTGATTTTGATGTTTAGTATGGTGTTTTTATGGTTGGAATAAGTTCGTATCATGTTTTGGAGTATATTGGTGGTTTTCGTTGGGGTCCCGGGAGTCTCGGGATGAATTCGGGGGTCCAAACGGACCATTGTTGAAAGAAAAGAGAAAAATCTGGTTGCTGTCATAACCTCAGCCAGACAATTGCTCTCCGCGATCGCGGGGATGGGGATGCGATCGCGTAGAGCGGGGAGATAAGGCATCGCGATCGCAGGGTAAGAGTCGCGATCGCGTAGAATTGATCGGGTGTTGATCGCGATCGCGGGCCAATATACGCGATCGCGTAGAAGAAGAAATGGGTCCAGGAGAAATATGCTACGCGATCGCAGGAGTGAAGGATGCGATCGCGTGAGGCAGGGTGACTGTGCTTCGCGATCGCGTGAAGGAAGTCGCGATCGCGTGAGGCCGTGAATTTGAGCATCGCGATCGCGTGAGGAAGATCGCGATCGCGTAGGGTGAAATCGTCTGGCAGTGAATTAAAATCACAGAACAGAGGGCATACGGGTTCATTAACCCAAAACTCCATTTTTGAGTTCCAAGAGGAGAAATTGACGGGAGATTGCTGGGAAATCATCGGGGTTTCGTTGGAGGTAAGTTTTGTGGCTTAATTACATCATTTTAACATGAAATCCTTGGTTAATTCTCTGTAAATGGGAGATTAAATGTGGGTTTTAACCCTAGGCCTAAATTGTAGAAAAACAAGGATTTGAGTGGGCAAATGGAGTCCGATTTTGGTAAAATTGATATGCTTAGACTCGTATTGAGACGAGGGTTCCAGAAATGTGAATTTCGTAAATTTTCGGAATGTGGGCCCGGGGCTCGGGTTTTGACAACTTTGGGAATTTTGATGTAAATTGAGTTGTATTGATTGGGTGTCGTCCCATTGGCCTAAATTGTTGTATTTTCACTGTATTTGATCAGATTCTACGCGTGCGGAGCTTGATTCTCGTGGCAAGGGCATTGCGGAATAGTCGTCGCGCGGTATTGAGGTGAGTAATATATGTGGGTGATGACCAGCGGGTTCGAAACCCCGGTATACCACTTTGTGACGCTGTATCGCGGCGAGACACGTACTCTCTTGTGAGTGCGGGGTCGATTGTGATTGGGGACTATGACATAGTCCGACTTGTTGATACTGTATTATGATATTAGGCTATTCTTGAGCCGTCGAACCTCCTTCTCGGATGGTTGCATATATATATATTGTGTTAATGGCCACTCTTGAGCCGTTGAACCCCCTTCTTGGGCGGTTGAGTATACATGTGGGCCGTGAGCCAGTTATTTGATCCCGCGAGGATCGTTATCATTGTCTTATCACATAGACATGCTAGTTTACTACTAGTCCGCAGCTATTTTTGTTATTATGCAAATTCCAATCTCTGGAACTTGATATTACTGTTTTCCAACTGAAAAAAAAAATGATAAAAGAGTTTTCAAAAAAAACTACTTTTGAGCCTGCGAGGCTGTATCTGCATATTAGCTGACTAGTAGTGGATCGGGCTGCACGCCGCAGCAAGATATATGTTGGATCGGACTGCACGCCGCGGTGATATCTCTATGAGATGTGCTTGGGCTGTAGGAGCCCCTCCGGAGTCTGAACCCCCACAGTGAGCACGGGTACCCAAAATTGGAGTCGGGCTACACGCCGTAGCGGTCATATCATGCATTGCATTGCATTTAGCTACATCTGCTAGCTGTTATACTGTTTTGCTGGTACTTATTGGTACAGGTACAGTTGATATTGATTCTGTGACAGGGTATTCGATTATAGCTTTACATAGTGCTTTATTGCGGATTTCTTATCTGCGCTGTCTTACCCTTGTTTATTACCACTGAGTCTGGCGATACTCATTTTACTCCCTGCACCTTGTGTGCAGATCCAGGTACCTCTCAGCAGTGATCCAGTAGCTGTGCGAGGCGACGTTTGTGGATATTCGAGGTAGGTGCAGAGTCCGCAGGACCCGATATTCCTTCTTACTGTCTTGATTTTGTATTGACTTTTCTTTCCGCACTTGGTATCTTGTAAACCTTTATACACTTATGTTCTTTAGAGGCTCATGACTCTTGACCCTTGGTCTATGGGAGTTGATGTATTATGGGACTTGGTTCCCTGTTTTCGTTAATTGCATCGCTATTACTTCGTGATTTAATTTGCCTAAATGGGTTAAGGAGAGCTTCTAGCTCCGTTATTGTTATTAATTGGTCAGGCTGGCTTAGCAATGTGCTGGGCGCCATCACGACCGGATTTGGGGTCGTGACAAGTTGGTATCAAAGCCTAGGTTTACTAGGCCTCATGAGTCTTGAGCCGGTTAGTAGAGTCTTGTGGATCGGTACGGGGACGCCTGTACTTATCCTCGGGAGGCTGCGAACCTTTAGGAAAACTTCACTTTTCTTGAACTATGTCGTGCGATCTTGTTGTTCTGAGAACTGAACTTCTATATTCTATTCTCTCGCAGATGGCGAGAACGCGAGCATCGGGACGAGGTGGACGACCTCCATTGCCACCTGTTAGAGGCCGTGGGCGCGGTCGTGCTAGAGTTAGAGGTAGGGCGGCTGAGGCAGTGCCAGCTGACCCGCCTGTTGTACCAGTTCAGGAGCAGCCCCCAGTGGTTGAAGCTCCAGCAGTCCCAGTTCTGGAGGCATAACTATCACCTTAACACTTTACATCATTAGCGGAACATCTTTATTATATGCATTCCTAACACATCATTCTGACCATGACACCACATCTACTAGGTTTTATGCACAAAAATTTCACGGGGCCTTACACTTCAGACGCCAGAGGCAGTCCCCGCTCAGGTGGTTGCACCGGCTATTCCTCCAGCTGTACCAGCTCCAGCTCCAGAGCATATGGTTCAGGTTATGCCGAGGACGAGCAGCGTCGTCTTGAGAGATTTGGTAGACTTCAGCCACCCCATTTCAGTGGCGTTGAGGGTGAGGATGCCCAGGGTTTCTTGGATAAATGTCAGAAGATGCTGCGTACGGCTGGTATTCTTGAGTCCAGCGGAGTTTCATTTACTACATTTCAGTTCACTGGTCCCGCATTTGATTGGTGGGAGGAGTTTGAGAGGCGTAGGCCTGCAAGAGCAGCACCTCTCACATGGCGGCAGTTCTCTACTCTCTTTCTAGAGAAATATGTACCTCGGTCTCGTCGTGAGGAGCTACGTCGCCGGTTCGAGTGGTTGATTCAGGGCGACATGTCTGTGACTCGGTATGAGCTTAGATTCACTCGGTTGGCTAGGCATGCCACATGGATGATCCCCACCTGATAGGGAGAGGATCGGGAGGTTCATTGATGGCCTCAACTACTCTATCCGTATTCTTATGACCGGCGAGCGAGTTCCGTCATCATCGTTTGAGCAGGTAGCTGATATGGCACGCTCCGTTGAGGCGGATCGTCGCCGAGAGAGAGAGGAGCGGGAGGCCAAGAGGCCTCGCGGTTCTGGCAGATTCAGCGGTGCTCCATCTAGAGGGCATTCCCAGCAGAGCCGAGGTCGCTCATCTAGACCTTCTCATTCAGGCCGCCCAGAGCAGAGCGGAGGTTCTTATGGTCGTGGTCGACAGGGATTTCAGCAGGGTCAGTCATCGCTTGGTGCCCTCCCAGCCCAGAGTGCAGCACCTACTTCTCCAGCACCAAGTGCATGTTATGAGTGTGGTGAGTTTGGCCACATGAGGAGACATTGCCCTCGATTACGTAGGGGCAGGACTCAGCAGAGGGATCAGCCCTCCTCTTCAGCACCATCTCAGTCTAGTAGAGGTGGAGGTCAGTCTTCTCGTGGTCGCCCCAGGGGCGAGGAGAGATCTGGTGGAGGCCAGGCACGGTTCTATGCACTTCCTGACAGGCGTGATGCAGTTGCCTCCGATGTAGTGATTACAGGTATCATTTCTGTCTGTCACAGAGATGCCTCTGTTCTATTTGATCCGGGGTCCACATATTCTTACGTGTCCTCTTATTTTGCACATCATTTGGGTGCGACTCGTGGTAGTCTTGATTTACCTGTTCATGTATCCACCCCCGTGGGTGATACGATTGTTGTGGATCATGTCTATAGATCTGTGTTATATCTATTGGGGGTCTGGAGACCCAGGCAGATTTGTTATTGTTGGGTATGGTGGACTTTGATGTTATATTGGGTATGGACTGGTTGTCTCCGTACCATGTTGTATTGGACTGTCATGCTAAGACAGTTACGTTGGCCATTCCTGGTATTTCTCAGATTGAGTGGCGGGGTTCGACTGTTTTCGTCCCTAGCCGTGTTATTTCGTTCTTAAAAGCTCAGAAAATGGTTGAAAAAGGGTGTTTATCGTACTTAGCTTTTATGAGAGATGTGGGAGCTGAATCTCCTAGCATTGATTCTGTACCTGTTGTGAGGGATTTCCCAGATGTATTCCCCTCAGAACCTGCCGGGCATGCCGCCGGACAGGGATATTGATTTTGGCATTGACTTGGTGCGGGCACTCATCCCATTCCATTCCTCCTTATCGGATGGCACCAGCTGAGTTAAAGGAATTGAAAGAACGGCTTCAGGAGCTTTTGGATAATGGTTTCATTCGCCCTAGTGTGTCCCCGTGGGGTGCACCAATATTATTTGTTAAAAACAAAGATGGTTCTATGCGGATGTGTATTGATTATAGACAGTTAAACAAGGTAACCGTGAAGAACAAGTACCCTCTACCGCACATTGATGATTTGTTTGATCAGTTACAAGGTGCGAGAGTGTTTTCTAAGATTATCTTTGTTCAGGCTATCATCAGCTGAAGATCAAGGACTCTGATATTTTGAAGAATGCATTCAGGACCAGATATGGCCACTATGAATTCCTTGTGATGTCTTTTGGGCTGACCAACGTCCCAGCAGCATTTATGCATCTGATGAACAGTATATTCAGGCCGTATCTTGATTCATTTGTGATCGTATTCATTGATGACATACTAGTCTACTCTCGTAGCCGGGAGGAGCATGCTCGGCACTTGAGTATTGTGTTGCGGAGATTGAGAGAGGAGAAGTTGTATGCCAAGTTCTCCAAATGTGAGTTCCGGCTTGAGTCCGTGGCATTCTTAGGGCACGTGGTGTCCTGTGATGGTATTCGGGTAGATCCGAGGAAGGTCGAGGCAGTGCAGAGTTGGCCCAGACCGACCTCAGTTACTGAGATCCGTAGCTTTCCTGGGATTGGCAGGGTATTATCGCCGATTCGTTCAGGGATTCTCTTCTATTGCTTCACCCTTGACTAGATTGACTCGGAAGGGTGTTCCTTTCTTATGGTCCGAGGAGTGCGAGGAGAGCTTTCGGAAGCTCAAGACAACACTGACCACAGCACCAGTCTTGATTCTGCCGTCAGCTTTAGATCCTTATACTGTGTATTGTGATGCCTCAGGAGTTGGCATTGGTTGTGTGTTGATGCAGGAGGGTAGGGTCATTGCTTATGCTTCTCGCCAGTTGAAGCCCCATGAGAAGAACTACCCTGTTCATGATTTGGAGTTAGCTGCTATTGTTCATGCCTTGAAGATTTGGAGGCATTATCTATATGGTGTATCTTGTGATGTATATACGGACCACCGCAGCCTTCAACATTTGTTCAAGCAAAGAGATCTAAATTTGAGGCAGCGGAGATGGCTTGAATTGCTTAAAGACTATGATATTACTATCTTGTACCATCATGGGAAAGCCAATGTAGTGGCTGATGCATTGAGCCGGAAGGCTATTAGTATGGGCGGTTTGGCGTATATTCCAGTTGGGGAGAGACCCCTAGCAGTTGATGTTCAGGCGTTAGCTAACCAGATGGTAAGGCTGGATATTTCTGAGCCCGGTCGGGTGATGGCTTATGTAGTAGCTCGTTCTTCTTTATATGATCGTATTCGAGAGCGCCAGTATGATGATCCACACTTACTTGTCCTTAAGGACAGAGTTCAGCATGATGATGCTAGGGATGTCACTATTGATAGTGATGGTGTGTTGCGGATGCAGGGCCGGATATGCGTGCCCAATGTTGACGGCCTTCGTGAATTGATATTAGAGGAAGCCCATAGCTCGCGGTATTCTATTCATCCAGGAGCCGCGAAGATGTACCAGGATTTGAAGCAGCATTACTGGTGGAGAAAGATGAAGAAAGATATTGTGAGCCATGTGGCTCGGTGTCTAAAACTGTCAGCAGGTCAAGTATGAGCATCAGAGACCTGGTGGTGTATTCCAGCGTATTGATATTCCGGAGTGGAAGTGGGAAAGAATAACTATGGACTTTGTTAGTGGACTCCCTCGGACGGCGAGGAAGTTTGATTCAGTTTGGGTGATTGTGGATAGACTGACTAAGTCAGCTCATTTCATCCCAGTGTGTACTACCTATACCTCAGAGCGGTTGGCAGAGATATTCATCCGTGAGATAGTGAGATTGCATGGAGTTCCTATTTCCATTATATCAGACAGAGGTACCCAGTTCACATCTCAGTTCTGGAGGACATTTCAGCGAGAGTTGGGATCACAGGTAGAGTTGAGCACAGCATTTCATCCACAGACGGATGGGCAGTCCGAGCGTACTATTCAGATATTGGAGGACATGTTGCGTGCTTGTGTCATTGATTTTGGTGGTTCATGGGCTGATTATTTGCCTTTGGCGGAGTTTGCTTATAATAATAGCTATCAGTCCAGCATTCAGATGGCGCCGTATGAAGCTTTATATGGGAGGCGGTGTAGGTCTCCAGTTGGTTGGTTCGAGCCCGGCGAGGCTAGGTTGTTAGGGACAGAGTTAGTCCAAGATGCTTTAGATAAGGTGAAGGTGATTCAGGAGAGACTTCGCACAGCTCAGTCGCGTCAGAAGAGTTATGCAGACCGAAAGGTCCGAGATGTGTCTTATTCAGTAGGTGAGAAGGTGTTGTTGAAAGTTTCGCCTATGAAGGGTGTTATGAGGTTTGGAAAGAAAGGAAAGTTGAGCCCAAGGTTCATTGGACCTTTTGAGGTGCTTAGGAAAGTTGGGGAGGTGGCTTATATGCTTGCTTTGCCACCCGGTTTGTCGGGAGTTCACCCGGTGTTCCATGTATCTATGCTCCGGAAGTATGTCGGAGACCCGTCTCATGTGTTGGACTTCAGCACGATACAGCTAGATGAGGATTTGACTTATGATGTGGAACCAGTAGCCATTTTGGGTCGACAAGTTCGTAAGCTGAGATCTAAGGATATAGCTTCAGTGAAAGTGCAGTGGAGAGGTCGTCCTGTGGAGGAAGCAACTTGGGAGACCGAGCAGGAAATGCGGAGCAGATATCCACACTTATTTGATGCTCCGGGTATGTTTCTTAACCCGCTCGCGGACGAGCGTTTGTTTAAGTTGGGGAGAATGTAACGACCCGGCCCGTCGTTACGGGAATTACCACCCCGTTACCTTGCATTTACATATATTATGCTTTTAAAACGGTATTAGAGTATATCGGGTGAGTTAGGAGTGATTTGGATTGAAAATGAAACAAATAGCATGTTTGAAGAAAGCTTGAATATGAAAAGTCAACCAAGAGTTGACTATTGAGTTAGAGTGCTCGGAATCGGATTCTGATGATTCGGATAGTTCCGGGAGGTGATTTGTGACTTAGGGGAGCGATCGGAATTGAATTTGGAGGCCCGGTGTAGAAATAGGCTTGAATTGGCGAATGTTGAATTTTTGGCGATAACCGGATGGTAGGTGATATTTTGATCCGGGGGTCGGAATGGAATTCCGACAATTTCTGTAGCTCCGTTAGGTGATTTTGGATGTGCCTGCAAAATTTCAGGTCATTCGGACATCGTTTGGTCGGGTTTTTGATCGAATGTGTAAATCGGAAAGTTTTAAGAAATTTAGGCTTGAATCCGTGTGTAATTGGTGATTTTGATGTTTAGTATGGTGTTTTTATGGTTGGAATAAGTTCGTATCATGTTTTGGAGTATATTGGTGGTTTTCGTTGGGGTCCCGGGAGTCTCGGGATGAATTCGGGGGTCCAAACGGACCATTGTTGAAAGAAAAGAGAAAAATCTGGTTGCTGTCATAACCTCAGCAGGCAATTGCTCTCCGCGATCGCGGGGATGGGGATGCGATCGCGTAGAGCGGGGAGATAAGGCATCGCGATCGCAGGGGAAGAGTCGCGATCGCGTAGAATTGATCGGGTGTTGATCGCGATCGCAGGCCAATATACGCGATCGCGTAGAAGAAGAAATGGGTCCAGGAGAAATATGCTACGCGATCGCAGGAGTGAAGGATGCGATCGCGTGAGGCAGGGTGACTGTGCTTCGCGATCGCGTGAAGGAAGTCGCGATCGCGTGAGGCCGTGAATTTGAGCATCGCGATCGCGTGAGGAAGATCGCGATCGCGTAGGGTGAAATCGTCTGGCAGTGAATTAAAATCACAGAACAGAGGGCATACGGGTTCATTAACCCAAAACTCCATTTTTGAGTTCCAAGAGGAGAAATTGACGGGAGATTGCTGGGAAATCATCGGGGTTTCGTTGGAGGTAAGTTTTGTGGCTTAATTACATCATTTTAACATGAAATCCTTGGTTAATTCTCTGTAAATGGGAGATTAAATGTGGGTTTTAACCCTAGGCCTAAATTGTAGAAAAACAAGGATTTGAGTGGGCAAATGGAGTCCGATTTTGGTAAAATTGATATGCTTAGACTCGTATTGAGACGAGGGTTCCAGAAATGTGAATTTCGTAAATTTTCGGAATGTGGGCCCGGGGCTCGGGTTTTGACAACTTTGGGAATTTTGATGTAAATTGAGTTGTATTGATTGGGTGTCGTCCCATTGGCCTAAATTGTTGTATTTTCACTGTATTTGATCAGATTCTACGCGTGCGGAGCTTGATTCTCGTGGCAAGGGCATTGCGGAATAGTCGTCGCGCGGTATTGAGGTGAGTAATATATGTGGGTGATGACCAGCGGGTTCGAAACCCCGGTATACCACTTTGTGACGCTGTATCGCGGCGAGACACGTACTCTCTTGTGAGTGCGGGGTCGATTGTGATTGGGGACTATGACATAGTCCGACTTGTTGATACTGTATTATGATATTAGGCTATTTCTTGAGCCGTCGAACCTCCTTCTCGGATGGTTGCATATATATATATTGTGTTAATGGCCACTCTTGAGCCGTTGAACCCCCTCCTGGGGCGGTTGAGTATACATGTGGGCCGTGAGCCAGTTATTTGATCCCGCGAGGATCGTTATCATTGTCTTATCACATAGACATGCTAGTTTACTACTAGTCCGCAGCTATTTTTGTTATTATGCAAATTCCAATCTCTGGAACTTGATATTACTGTTTTCCAACTGAAAAAAAAAATGATAAAAGAGTTTTCAAAAAAAACTACTTTTGAGCCTGCGAGGCTGTATCTGCATATTAGCTGACTAGTAGTGGATCGGGCTGCACGCCGCAGCGAGATATATGTTGGATCGGACTGCACGCCGCAGTGATATCTCTATGAGATGTGCTTGGGCTGTAGGAGCCCCTCCGGAGTCTGAACCCCCACGGTGAGCACGGGTACCCAAAATTGGAGTCGGGCTACACGCCGTAGCGGTCATATCATGCATTGCATTGCATTTAGCTACATATGCTAGCTGTTATGCTATTTATTGGTAATTGTTGGCACAGGTACAGTGAATATTGATTCTATGACAGGGTAGCTGATTATAGTTTTACATAGTGCTTTATTGCGGATTTCTTATCTGCGCTGTCTTACCCTTGTTTATTACCACTGAGTCTGGCAGTACTCATTTTACTCCCTGCACCTTGTGTGCAGATCCAGGTACCTCTCAGCAGTGATCCAGTAGCTGTGCGAGGCGACGTTTGTGGATATTCGAGGTAGCTGCAGAGTCCGCAGGACCCGATATTCCTTTCTACTGTCTTTTGATTTCGTATTGACATTTCTTTCCGCACTTGGTATTTTGTAAACCTTTATACACTTATGTTCTTTAGAGGCTCATGACTCTTGACCCTTGGTCTATGGGAGTTGATGTATTATGGGACTTGGTTCCCTGTTTTCGTTAATTGCATCGCTATTACTTCGTGATTTAATTTGCCTAAATGGGTTAAGGAGAGCTTCTAGCTCCGTTATTGTTATTAATTGGTCAGGCTGGCTTAGCAATGTGCTGGGCGCCATCACGACCGGATTTGGGGTCGTGACAGTAAGATTTTGTGGCCAATTGCATAAAATTATAGTAGTAATCAACAGAATTTTGTGATGATGATCACCATAACATGCAAAATTATAGCAACCGTTGGAGTTTATGAATCACCATAAGGTTTACCTTAGAATTCTGATTAGGTGCTTCAAAATTAAAGATCTTAACCATCTGAAGATGAAAGAGAGAATAGAAGTAATAAAATTATCAAACGATGACAACTAAGAAAAAAACAACATTTGGCATGATACTATTTAGACCTAAATCTTATCAACGGCATTTCCCATTCACGTATAAGAATGTAGTTTTCCAGAAAAAGGTGACAAAGATTTCTTGTCGGCCAAAAGTATATTAGAGACCTATATTAGTAAATTATTATTTGCAAATAGAAAGGGAAAAAGGTGAAAAAACTTTTGGATATTACCCTGAATAAGAAAATTGGAACTCCACTTATTATTATTATAGATGGGATTTACTTTCTAATTATAGATATTATACATCTATAAATAAAGCCTGTTGCCGACAGAAAGAAAGTATTAAATATCGAGTGTTATGAAGCTTTTTCTTTGGAAATGTGTTAATTATTTGTGAAAGTAAGAGAAGCTATTGTGTTATTAAATGAAAATGTGTACAAATTCGTTAAAATAATATAATGTTATGATGTTCTTACTTTAGATCATTATACCACAAGTTTAGCAAAAGACAAGCCATTATTGTAGGAGAGTGAATGATAATATGACCGTTTATGGGAAGAGTAATAATGATTTTGTATAAGACCTCCATCATTTCTTCTCGTCCAAATTCAACACAAGCAAGAATTTCTCTAAGATCTTCCTATACCCCCCCCCCCCCACCCCCAAAGAAAACAATTTTACCCGTATAATAACAATGGTGTGAAAATTATATCCCCGTATCTAGCTCAGTTAATACAACGGCTTATTTCACAGATAGGTTGAGATTTTGTATAGGGGTGTGCATACGAATCGGTTTATCAATAAATCGAATCGATTATTTGTTATTAGTTCATCGATAAATGAAATCGAAAAAACCGAAACTTTATTGAAACGATAACGATAAGCATATATACAAAGCGGTAATCGATAATTAATTATAGATAAAGGTCAAAATCGAATCGATAAATCGAATGCACACCCCTAATTATTTCATCTACCACATTTAAAGAATAATCATATTTAAAGCTGAAGGGAATGAAGTTCAAATTAATGGAAAATAGAATTAGCAGTGATGATGTATTTTTATTTATTTTAATATTGTTGGAGTGTTGGTGGCATATATTTGATCCCTTACTTTAGTTTCGTTGCATGTCTATTGACACAATTTTTATGTTATAAATAGTGTTCATCTTATTTTAGCTTCTTTTTGTCCATATTAGTTAGGCGTGTTTATAGCGATATACTTTCCGTGAAATCCTGCAAATTTTCTTATTGGTGTAATCGATAACCGAATCGATAAGCCCCAAAAATTAATAAATCAAAATCGAAAAAATCGAAACCTTATTGAAATGATAACGATAAGCATATCGATAATCGATAAGTAATTATCGATAAGAGTCAAAATCGAATCGACAAATCGAATGCACACCCCTAATTTTGTATTTATATGGAACGACTTCCTATGATTGATTTAGAGCGTATCTGGCCAAACGTTAGAGAGGTCGAAAGAAAAAAAAATCGAAAAAATTTACAGTGTTTGGCTTAAATAAGAAAATGCTTTTCTATTAGCAGTAAAAGCACTTTCTCTAATCTAGAAGGGAAATTACAAGTTCTAGCTTCTTTCAAGAAACAGAAAATAGAAAATTAACTTTTTTAAGATAAAAAGTAACCTTACAATAAATTTCTATTTTCCAAATTATCCCTCGTTAACTTTTTTTATTTTCCATTTTATTTATCATGCCTTTCTACTATTTTTTATTTCAATCAAATTTTTATTCTTTTATTCCTCTTTTGAGTAGTCTCATAAGATCAATTATTTTTTTTTATCTATATAATGATGTATTTGATATATTCAAATTATATGTTTGAGCAAAAAAGTGTAAACCCTAAATTTAACTAATTAATTTTGTGTAACGAGGGGTTAAACCCAGTTAGTAATAATAACGTCAACACTATAATCGGTGGGCATAAATAACTAAAAACATTGTTGAGAGGAGATTAAATACGGTGTGCATAAAATGTTTCAAGATGATTAATGATGGGGGAATATCAAGCAAAAAATAACAACAAATGACATTAAAGTAAATAAGGAGAATGATTCATCCAATATTGAATGAGTTGGATGATTTCTTCTTCTGACAAAGATGAATGACAGACAAATAATAAAATATTGGGACCCTCTCAGATCTGGTGGAAAAGTGTCGAATAATAGACAATCAAATCTCATTAGAAAGGCAATGTTTGTATTTTATCGAGAGAGTATGCTTTTCAAAGAGTGTTCTTATAAGAGAATATTACATGCCTTTCATATTATCTCTTTATCTTTTTACATGGGACATACCCCTAATCAACCCTAAAAGTACAAGTACAGAGAATATTCTCCTAAAGATCCCCTTACAAAACTAGCTGTTACTATTGCTCTTGACATTTGACCTCGTCTATCATTGATTGTCAGGCTATAAAAATTATTTACTGTTCGACCTCTGTCATATTACTTGTCTTAATACCTCTTCATATAAAATCACTTCGACGCAGATTTTGACCCATATAGTTAGTCCCTTCGCTTAGTGAGGCCAACTCTGGATGATCTCGATCAACGGACTTTGTTAATTACGATTGAGAAATTTAGGTGAGTAGGTCAAATAGTAACGTTTCAAATGATATAACAACATGGCACTTTATGCGTCGTCTCATATGGTCACGTCGAATTTAGAGTGACATCACGACATCATGCGTCATTATTACACGTTTTCTTAATGCATTAAGTCATTTCTTTTGCCTCACCATGACGATGGGGCTGCCACTGTTGCAGAAGATGAAAGCTTTCCTACGCTGGAGGAAATAATTCCCCACAACGAGAATGCTAGATCTGACTTCTCAAAGCTGCCCAAGGGCGACCTGAGGCCATGGAATTTGAGATGGAAGCGGCTACCCTTGCTGATTTCACGGCAAAGTTCAAAATTTCCACCCACATCGATTTGGTCTTGGCTGGTCATGATGTGGTGCAGATTCACCGCCTCAGATATTGGGCATTCTACATATATCCGTTCTATGTAGGCTACTATTTTCCCCTTCCCTCATTGGCAGAGGAATTTTGCCGCTACTACACTGTCTTCCCGACCCAGCCTTTTCCTTATATCTACAAGCTCATCCTCATGCTGACGAAATACATAGAATTGGCTGGCCACAGAATCTCTCTTCGCCACACGATGCACCTCTTTGTGCTAGTTTCCATAGAGGGACAAAATTACACCTTCGTTATTGTGGAAGTAAGAGCTTGATAGTGAAGATGGGCAGTAACACAAATCTTCAATTCTGGCTTAATTACTTCTACGTCAAGACTGGGGACGTAGTGGAAAATGCAAATGGATTTCTTGAGGCGTGGAATTATGGGCGTAAGTATCTTTGCTAAGTGCTAATTTACTCATTCTGACCGTAATTTAATCATTCTCTCTTTTCTTTTTTCGGCTGAGATCTAACCCCTTCCATTGGTTGCATATATTCATGATTGGGTTAGCGAAGTCTTTCCCCATACGATGGGGATTCATGAATGTTGACTTTTTACAAGAAGTTTTGGCCGAAGCCTCCAGCGAATAGTGAGTTGTTCGCTTTTAAGTTTTTATTATTGCAGCCATTTGGTCGCCTACTTCTCATCATTTTATGGAGTTTTTCCTATTAACCTTCTTTACTTCTCTTTTTATTATTAGGCTAGAGAGTTTCGAGTAGCTTGAGGGCTCCTACTCCTGCATTTCGCCAAGTGAGTAGTACGATGGGATCTACCCTTGCTGCAACTACAAACAAGTCTACCCGGCCAACAACTTCTATTCGGCCTCCAGCTTCGACTGGATCTAACCGACCATCAGCACTCAGCAACAGAGACTCTAGCCTTTCCTGTGCTGCACCTAATAGATGAATCGTGCCGAGTGAGGAGGATCTGATTCCTCATCAAAGGAGGTCGGTTTATATTGGTGATGGAACAATCTGATTAGTGGATTCTTCGAGGGATGATCATTAGCCGACCACTGCCATGTTAAAACTTATAATGGCCCGCCTTTAGAGGTCCCGCTATAAATGGGGGGCATGGAAGGTGTGCTTTTACCTGAGGCTAAGGTTGGAATTAGTGGGCCACCTATGGAAGTCATGAGAACCATAGTGAGAGATGAGCCGTTGTCCTCGAGGCTGTCTGCTATTCCTTCATTTGCTGAGGGGAGGGATAATGGTGTTGCTGAGGACGGATACGAAACCGACTCTGATATTGATGCCAAAGAGGTTTGAATGCCGAGCGAGGGGTTTACTAGAGTAGAAGCAAGGCATGAAGGATCCCTTCGTACCATCGTGGTCCCTATGGACCGGGACCTGCTGGCGAAAATAAAGGACGTCCTCCCTTTATGTCCACTTTGCTCCAATATGGAGGGCCAAACTTGGGAAAAATTAGACGACGTTGCCCTGTCGACGGGTATAGCTGGCCTCGCCCTTAGGGTAAAATTTCTTTTTTGACCTTCTAACTTCCGTGGCTTATATTTCACTTTTATTTCTTTGTTTTACTTTTGTTTTCTTCTTTCCCCCCCTCCTTTTAGACCATTATTTTGGGGATCGAGAGTTCTCGTCGAGAGGAGAGGTGCAAAGCTATTTTTAAGAAGATGAAGCGAAAGTATCATTAATACTGCTACAAGCATCGCAAGATTTGTAAGCAGTTTGGTGAGAATAGTACCTTTCAGGATGTGTGGGCCGAGCTTACAAAGAATGATTATGAGTTGATGAAAGTCATCGGCAAGTAATTTCATAATGGATCGAAGGGGCGCTGAGGGAGAAAGAAGAAGAGCTCGAGGTGAGCAAATGGGTCAAGACCCAATGTGTCAATCTCTAGGCACAAGTAATTTCACTATGGATCGAGCTCGATGAGAGTTTAGTCAAGTAGAGTGTCTGAGTAGTGAGCTCGACGAGAAGGCTACAAATTTGGAGAAGGCTGAATTAGCCCGGTTTGCGGTTTCGATGAAGGTGGAGGCTTTAGAGGCCACAATCCGTGTCCTTCACTCTAAGCGGAAAAATGATTTAGAAATGTCCAAACTCGGGGAAAAGCAACTTGAGGAGCGGATAGGGGAGCTAGAAAAATAGGCAACCTAGATGACCAAGTCACCGTCCTTGAGGCTGAGAAGATGATATAAATGACGCAGTCGTCCTCTTCTCTTACTTCTGATTTCCTTCATATTTTGTGGTATTTGTATGAGAAGTGGATACATGCCGAGGCTCAGCTGGATATATTCAAAGATTTGATGACAGCAAGCAAATTTTTAGAGGCCGACTTTGAGGATGCTCGCGCTAAGGCATGTTCAACTTAGATTGCTTGTGGCTACGATCCTGCAACACCATAGGCCGATGATGAGGAGGAGGGCGTGAAAGGTATTGAGATAGATGCCGGGTACGGTGATGAATACCTCGACGACGACAGTGATGGTGGAGAAACGGGTGGAGACGACACTACTGGGTTAGGCAGCGAGTATTTGTTTGTAACTTTTGTGCATACTTTTACTGGCATCTGCTTCAGCCTTTGTAAGAAACATATCTGAAGTATGAAATGCCATTTTTGCTTTTTTTTTTGTGGTTGATTCCTTTCTCTGTTTAGTATTATACGTTTATTCCTTTTGTTTTATCATCTGGTCACGTCAATTGTAAATAGAATTGGTTTTGGTCATGGACGAGGCTGGTAGGTCTTAATTAAGACGACATTGAATGTATTAATTCGAGGGAGGCCGAATGTGAATAAATTTGAGTAAGGTTGAATGTCACTTTGGCTAATTCGAACGGAGTTGAATGTAAGTTAGTTCAAGCAAGGTCGAATATCACTTTAATTAACTCGAATGAGGTCGAATGCGATTGTCGCGCCTCCTTTTTCCTTCACTAGGAGAAGTCCGGGTTTTGACATTCACGGGGTGTAATGACTCATTTCCTTTTAGGAATTGGGTATTTGAAAAGTCGCCACCTAATGGATTATGATGTGTTAGGGCACCTAGAGTGACTAACTCTTTGATTGGTTTGCATTATCAGAGATTAGGGTAAGGGCTCGAAGTAACCTCGAGGCAAAGCTGTTAGACACCCCTCTTGGTCCACAACAGTGGGTCCCGACCGAACATATATTCACAAATTAATCCATACAAATAGTTGAATCAAATAAGCTGTTTATAAAGCACATTGAACACTTCAAGTAGTAAAATAAAGGTTTGAACAAATTATAAAAACAAAGGTTTAAATAAGGAGAGAATTTGGGTAAGGAGGGGCCCTAGATTGTTTATCCTATAGGATCACCACACGCAATGTCCGATAGACACTCCTCAATAAGGGGCTATATGTGACATTAACGCGTAATCATCATATCCCATGTCTACCCTTCCCATCCCCTTATTGGTCATGTAAAGCGAGTGTTTGGTCACTGATTCTTATTGCATGTTGCAACTCGTCCCATCTTAGTGGTCCTGGAGGGAGTTAGGACCTCTACCTATAGGTATTTCTAAACATACCCCTAATGTTTAGAAATGCAAAGACTCTAAGGCAAAAATCAAAATATGTAGGACTTTCACACATAATGGGAGATGATAAGAGGTTCAAAATTTCCTCCTCAAGTTAACATACAGGTAGCACGACTCACACACGGTTTAAGGTCTTTATTAATCAAAGTCCTAAAGCAGGATGTCTAAGTGACTGTACAAAAACAGACCAAACGTTTATACCCAGAAGTTATAAACCTAGCAGTTCCCTAGGAACTCTTTTTATGGTTATTAGAATCAGAAACGTTAAACGACAGAGACAACTTCAGGAAAATGCAGTCTTTGAAAATGCCCATAGGCTTGCCTATATGCAGTATATTGTGTCCATATTAATGCAGAAACAAATAGTTTTTCGAAATAGACTCCTTTAATACCTATAAGCATGGTATCTAATGAGATTAATTCAATTTTGAAAGGACGTGTTTGAGAAAATGTCATCTCTTAATAAGACCAGCTTTAGAAATGAACTAGGCATACTAAATGATTTTTTAGGTTAAATTGAATTACCTGACAGAATCGCGAGTATAGATCCCTATAAGTATAATATCTAGGTGTAGTTTAGCAAGAAACAAAAAGACTTATTAAAACTGAATTAGAGTAATCTTGTAGGCATGGCATCTATACTTGAATTGATTTAAGACATGATTGTTTGGAACCTGTAGACATGGTTTCTAACATGAAAAAAATGCAGAACCTTAGGAACCTTATTTCTATTTGATGCAAACGATATTGGAAGTGAAACCTTATAGGCATGATTTCCATTTGATGAAAATGAAATTAGAAGTGAAATTCTATAGGCATGATTTCTATTATGCAAAAGCAATCAGATTCAAAAGAGCAAACCTATGAGCATGTTTTTTTTACTTACAAAAGCAGTAAGATTTCAATAACAAGGTCCTAAGAGAAGGATCTATACACATATTACCCTATAAAGTATACTTCTACCCATCCTTTTATACTAAATACCCCAAATAACTGTTTATAATTTATTACAGGCAAATGAATGAATTACATAAATGAAATAGAAAATCAAGAAGCTATTCAATAGGGATCCTACAATTAGGCCAAAGTTTCCCAAAGCCTCCAATGGTCTCATAAGCCTCAATTCCATAGACAAATCAGAGTCTAGGTGCACCAAAGTTCCCTAAGGGTCTCAAGGACCCCGAGCAATGCTTACACCTATACTTAGCAACCAAGAATGGAACTTGTCACGACCCAAATCCGGTCGTGATGGCGGCCAACATTCAAGCTAGGCCAGCCAGACCAACAATTTAATTATAACACAATACCAGTTCCCAAATGGACAACCCAAGAAGAATATATGAGTTTAAGAACTCCAATAATAATAATACTGAAACAAAGTACTGACACTCCCAAAGATCCGGAGTCACAAGTCTAGAGCCTCTAACAAAACCCAACATGAATAGAGTGTACTATATAGAAGTACTCAAGTCTGAATACAAAATATAAAATAATATCTGGAATGAGAGGAGAAGCTAGGTTCTGCGAACGTAGGCAGCTACCTCAGCAACCCGATATGACACTGCAAACGCTGGAGATGCCTGTCTACTGCTCCTGAGTACCTGAGTCTGCACACAAAAGGTGCAGGGAGTAGGGGTGAGTACTAAGTACTCGGTGAGTAACAAATATATATATGTAGCTGACAGTAAGAAATCCACAAAATACCACAATATGAAGCTACACTACTGTCCGAATCTCCTACGAACTAACAACAACAATACAATACAGCTACCACAGAGTAATTCAACAAATACGGATGCAATGCAATGCACATAACCGCTACGGCGTGTAGCCCGATCCAATTTAACGTCGACGGCGCTCACTGGGGGTGTGTACAGACTCCGGAGGGGCTCCTACAGCCCAAGCGCAATACTGCTGCGGTGTGCAGCCCGATCCACATATCAACCACTGCGGCGTGCAGCCCGATCCCATACTCAGTCCACAATAAGCAATTAAGTCACAAAACAATTCATTTTTCCTTATTCCCAGTTCTCAATTCATAATTTATGAAAAATACTGTAACTTTATTAAATTTGTAAAAGCCGGTGACTTAGCATTTCAAAAGTGTGATTTCAATTTTCAGGACTGAGATCAGTGATTTAAGCAATTATAGCTATCACATAAATATTGTCCTCTAAGGACGCTACAGATCGGCACAAGGCCCCAAACAAGGCTTACAGCCCACAAACATAGCAAATACAGTGTATTTCCAACACTAACATCATATTATTCATTCCCGGGATGGACCAAGTCTCAATCCCCAATCACAATCAATCCCGAACCTGCCACGGTGTGCGAGCCACGCCCTATTAGCGTCACAATGTGCTAAGCCGGGGTTTCGAACCCTCAGGCTACAATATACACAAACTACTCACCTCTAGCCGGTCGTAGACTCGTCCGCGATGCCTTTTCCTTTGAATTTCGCTCCCTCGTGCGTAGAATCTAGTCAAACCACAATAATTATATCAAATACCCACTTCAATTTATATGAAATTCGCATAATTACACTAAGTTGGTAAAAACCCGACCCCGGGCCCCACTGCTCGGAAAATTCCGAAATTAGTACCAACGCGATCCTTATCTCGCCACGAGTCCGTGCATATAAAATTTATCAAAATCGGAGTTCAATTGGCCTTCCAAATCCAAAAATCCCGTTTTCAATACTTAGGCCACATTTCTTCAAGATTTCAACCCAATTTCATGAAGATTGATGTTAATACTACCATAAAATGATGTTTTTGAGTCAAGAATCTTACCTCCGATGAATACCCGATGACTTCTCAGTGATTTCCTCGAGTTTTCTTCTCTCTAGGGCTCAAATGTGTGTTTTTGGGGTATAAACCCGTAACTCTCTGTTTCTGGATTAAATTCACTGTCAGACACCATTGTTCATCGCGTTCGCGTGACCCTCTACGCGTTCGCGATGAACAAACCAGCCTTACTCTTCGCGATCGCGACGCTGGCCACGCGTTCGCGATGCTCAAATCCTGCAACCCTTCGCGGACGCGACACATCCCACGCGTTCGCGATGTTCAAACTCCCAGCCACCCGGATTTCTTCTACGCGTTCGCGATGGACCTCCCGCGAACGCGAAGCATAACATCACGACCCTACGCGAACGTGACGCCTCCTCCCGCGAACGCGATGCACAAAAAGTCTTGGCCTTCGCGAACGCGACACTGGTCACGCGAACGCGAAGGCTTAAGGACCTGGGCAGAACCTGCAGTTTTCTGCAGCATTTTTCCAAGTTCTAATTGCCCGGTTGATGGTCCGAATCCATCCCGAGGCCCCCGGGACCCCAACGAAAACCACCAACCTACCCCAAAACATGATACGGACTTGTTCCAATCATAAAACACCATACTAAACATCAAAATCACCAATTATCCACGGATTCAAGCCTAAGTTTCTTCAAAACTTTCCAAAACTAACATTCAATCCAAAACCCGATCAAACGATGTCCGAATGACCTGAAAATTTGCAGACATATCCAAAATCACATAACGAAACTACAGAAATTGTCGGAATTCCATTCCGACCCCCGGATCAAAATATCACCTACCATCCGGTTTTCGCCAAAATTCAACATTCGCCAATTCAAGCTTAAAACTACACCGGATCTCCGAATTCAATTCCGATTGTTCTCCTAAGTCATAAATGATCCCCGGAACTAGTCGAATCATCAGAATCCGGTTCCGAGCACTCTAACTCAATAGTCAACTCTTGGTTGACTTTTCATATTCAAGCTTTCTTCAAACATGCTATTTGTTCCATTTCCAATCCAAATTACTTCTAACTCACCCGATATACTCTAATACTGTTTTAAAAGCATAATGTATGTAAATGCAAGGTAACGGGGTGGTAATTCCCGTAACGACGGGCCGGGTCGTTACATTCTCCCCAACTTAAACAAACGCTCGTCCGCGAGCGGGTTAAGAAACATACCTGGAGTATCAAACAAGTGTGGATATCTACTTCGCATCTCCTGCTCGGTCTCCCAAGTTGCTTCCTCCACGGGACGACCTCTCCATTGCACTTTCACTGAAGCTATATCCTTAGATCTCAGCTTACGAACCTGTCGACCCAAAATGGCTACTGGTTCCACATCATAAGTCAAATCCTCATCTAGCCGTATCGTGCTGAAGTCCAACACATGAGACGGGTCTCCGACATACTTCCGGAGCATAGATACATGGAACACCGGGTGAACTCCCGACAAAACTGGGTGGCAAAGCAAGCATATAAGCCACCTCCCCAACTTTCCTAAGCACCTCAAAAGGTCCGATAAACCTTGGGCTCAACTTCCCTTTCTTTCCAAACCTCATAACACCCTTCATAGGCGAAACCTTCAGCAACACCTTCTCACCTACCGAATAAGACACATCTCGGACCTTCCGGTCCGCATAACTCTTCTGACGCGACTGAGCTGTGTGAAGTCTCTCCTGAATCATCTTCACCTTGTCTAAGGCATCTTGGACTAACTCTGTCCCTAATAACCTAGCCTCGCCGGGCTCGAACCAACCAACTGGAGACCTACACCTCCTCCCATATAAAGCTTCATACGGTGCCATCTGAATGCTGGACTGATAGCTATTATTGTAAGCAAACTCCACCAAAGGCAAATAATCAGCCCATGAACCACCAAAATCAATGACACAAGCACGCAACATGTCCTCCAATATCTGAATAGTACGCTCAGACTGCCCATCCGTCTGTGGATGAAATGCTGTGCTCAGCTCTACCTGTGAACCCAACTCTCGCTGAAATGTCCTCCAGAACTGAGAAGTGAACTGGGTACCTCTATCTGATATAATAGAAATGGGAACTCCATGCAATCTCACTATCTCACGGATGAATATCTCTGCCAACCGCTCCGAGGAATAAGTAGTACACACTGGGATGAAGTGAGCTGACTTGGTCAACCTATCCACCACCACCCAAACTGAATCAAACTTCCTCGCTGTCCGAGGGAGTCCACTAACAAAGTCCATTGTAATCCTTTCCCACTTCCACTCAGGAATATCAATACGCTGGAACACACCACCAGGTCTCGAATGCTCATACTTGACCTGCTGACAGTTTAGACACCGAGCCACATGGCTCACAATATCTTTCTTCATCTTTCTCCACCAGTAATGCTGCTTCAAATCCTGATACATCTTCGCGGCTCCTGGATGAATAGAATACCGCGAGCTGTGGGCCTCCTCCAATATCAATTCACGAAGGCCATCAACATTAGGCACGCATATCCGGCCCTGCATCCGCAATACACCATCACTATCAATAGTGACATCTCTAGCATCATCATGCTGAACTCTGTCCTTAAGGACAAGTAAGTGTGGATCATCATACTGGCGCTCTCGAATACGATCATATAAAGAAGAACGAGCTACTACACAAGCCATCACCCGACTGGGCTCAGAAATATCCAGCCTTACCATTTGATTAGCTAACGCCTGAACATCAACTGCTAGGGGTCTCTCCCCAACTGGAATATACGCCAAACCGCCCATACTAATAGCCTTCCGGCTCAATGCATCAGCCACTACATTGGCTTTCCCGGGATGGTACAAGATAGTAATATCATAGTCTTTAAGCAATTCAAGCCATCTCCGCTGCCTCAAATTTAGATCTTTCTGCTTAAACAAATGCTGAAGGCTGCGGTGGTCTGTATATACATCACAAGATACACCATATAGATAATGCCTCCAAATCTTCAAGGCATGAACAATAGCAGCTAACTCTAAATCATGAACAGGATAGTTTTTCTTGTGGGGATTTAGCTGACGAGAAGCATATGCGATAACTCTACCCTCCTGCATCAACACACAACCGAGTCCAACTCTGGAAGCATCACAATACACCGTATATGACCCTGAGGCCGATGGTAACACAAGTACTGGAGCCGTGGTCAAAGCCTCCTTGAGCTTCTGAAAGCTCTCTTCACATTCATCAGACCACACAAATGGAGCATTCTTCTGTGTCAACTTAGTCAACGGTGAAGCAATAGATGAGAAATCCTGAACAAACCGACGATAATAGCATGCCAAGCCGAGAAAACTCCGAATCTCTGTAGCTGAGGAAGGTCTGGGCCAATTCTGCACTGCCTCAACCTTCTGAGGATCAACCCGAATACCATCACTGGACACTATATGTCCCAGAAAACCCACAGTATCAAGCCAGAACTCACACTTAGAGAATTTTGCATAAAGCTTTTCTTCCCTCAACCTCTGCAATGCCACTCTCAAATGCTCTGCATGCTCCTCCTGGCTGCGTGAATATACAAGGATATCATCAATAAACACAATCACAAAAGAATCAAGGTACGGCCGAAATACACTATTCATCAAGTGCATGAATGCTGTTGGGGCATTAGTCAACCCGAAAGACATCACCAGGAACTCGTAGTGCCCATATCGCGTCCTGAACGCTGTCTTCATAATATCCGAGTCCCTGATCTTCAACCGATGATAGCCCGATCGAAGATCAATCTTAGAAAATACACTAGCTCCCTGGAGCTGATCAAATAGGTCCTCAATACGAGGTAATGGGTACTTATTCTTCATTGTTACCTTGTTCAGCTGCCTGTAATCAATGCACATTCACATTGTGCCATCTTTCTTCTTCACGAACAACACCGGTGCACCCCAAGGTGACACACTTGGACGAATGAAACCCTTATCTAAGTGTTCCTGAAGCCTGTTCTTTCAATTCTTTTAACTCTGCTGGTGCCATGCGATAAGGAGGAATAGAAATGGGTTGAGTGCCCGGCACCAAGTCAATACCAAAATCAATATCTCTATCAGGCGGCATGCCTGGCAGGTCTGCTGGAAACACATCCGGAAACTCCCTCACAATGGGGACCGAATCAAGACTGGGTGTCTCAGCCTCAACATTTCTAATGAAGGCCAAATAAGACAAACAACCCTTGCCAATCATTCGTTGAGCCTTTATATAAGAAATCACCCTGTCGGACACATAATCAGTCAAGCCACGCCACTCGATCCTTGGATTACCTGGAATAGCTAGTGTGACTGTCTTGGCATGACAGTCTAAAATCGCATGGTAAGGAGATAGCCAATCCATGCCTAGAATTACATCAAAATCTACCATGCCCGGTAGTAATAAATCAACTCGGGTCTCCAGAACCCCAATAGTAATAATACAGGATCGATATACCTGATCCACAACAACAGTATCCCCCACTGGGGTAGACACATGTACGGGCAAAGCAAGAATACCACGGGTCATACCCAAATGATGTGCAAAATAAGTAGAGACATAAGAATAGGTGGATCCGGGATCAAATAAGATAGAAGCATCCCTGTGGCAGACTGAGATAATACCTGAAATAACCGCATCTGAAGCACTAGCATCCTTCCTATCCGGAAGAGCATAGAAACGAGCCTGGCCTCCACCAGTACGATCCTCACCCCTAGAGCAACCTCTGGATACCTGGCCACCAGCCCTAGCCGACTGTGCTGGCGCTGAAGAAACAGGAGTAGAAGACGAAGGCTGATCCCTCCTCTGAGACCGCTTACGCAGCCACTGAGGACACTCTCTCCCGATATGGCCCAAATCACCGCACTCAAAACAACGGCCTGAAGATGGAAGAAGGGGCTGCTGAGGACCCCTCGCTACCGATGAATCCTGTGCTGAGGAAACAGGAGCAGAGCTCTGAGCCGGAAGAGCACTCAGTGCAGGCTGACTCTGCTGGCGGCTCTGCTGACCCTGATAACCCTGCTGGCCTTGACGACCACGATCAGATGAAACCCCACTGGACTCTGTGCGTCCAGACTGATGAGACCTGAAAGAGCGACCTCTGCTATGCTGAAATTGGCCCCTAGACGGAGCACCACTGTAACTGCCAGTACCACGAGGCCTCTTAGCCTCTCTCTCCTCTCGCTCTCTGCGGCGATCTGTCTCAATGTGACGGGCAACATCAACCACCTCCTCAAAGGTAACTGTCGAAACTCTCTCCCTGGTCATCAATATGCGGATGGGATAAATAAGACCATCAATAAATCTCCGAATCCTCTCCTTGTCTGTAGGAACCATCCACATGGCATGACGGGCCAACTGTGTGAATCTCATCTCGTACTGATTAACCGTCATCTCTCCCTGCTTCAACCACTCGAACTGACGTCGCAGCTCCTCTCTCTGAGACTGAGGCACGTACTTCTCCAAAAATACCGTGGAGAACTGTTGCCAAGTGAGGGGCACTGCCCCAGTGGGCCTACGCCTCTCGAAATCCTCCCACCACTGAAATGCTGCACCTGTGAACTGAAAAGTGGTGAATGAAACACCGCTGGACTCTAGAATACCCGCGGTGCGAAGCATGCGCTGACATCTGTCAAGAAAACCCCGGGCATCCTCGCCCTCAGCTCCACTGAATGTCGGAGGCTGTAGCCTCTCAAATCTCTCCAAACGACGCTGCTCATCGTCGGGCATAACTGGAACCATATATGCAGGAGCTGGTGCAACGGGCGCAACTGGCTGAACTGGCTCGGGTGTGCGAGCCACGGGGGTCTGATTCCCTCCCCCTGCCTGTGAAGAAGATACTGCAGCAGTAGCTGCAACTACCTGTGCCAAGCCTGTGCACACTGATAAGATTTGAGCCATGGTCTCCTAAAGACCCGGTATCACAATAGGCACTGCCGGTGCCTGAACCTGAGTTGCCGGAGCATTTGCAGCTGGAATCTGGTCCTGAGTCTGGGCCACTAGTGCAGGAATCTGACCCTGAGTCTGGTCAGTTGGTGGGTCAGCAGGTGCTGGTAGGTGCCAATGGTGGTCGTCCGCCACGTCCGTTAGCTCGTGTTCTCGCCATCTGCGAGAGAATAGAATATGGAAAAGTTTAATTTCATGATAACACAAATCGCACGATATGAATCCAAGAAAATGAGGTTTTTCCTAAAGTTTCTGTAGCCCTCCGAAGATAGATACGGACATCTACGTACCGATCTGCGAAAGCCTACTAAACCGGCTCATGACTCGCGAGTCCTAATAACCTAGAGCTCTGATACCAACTTGTCACGACCCAAATCCGGTCGTGATGGCGCCCAACATTCAAGCTAGGCCAGCCAGACCAACAATTTAATTATAACACAATACCAGTTCCCAAATGGACAACCCAAGAAGAATATATGAGTTTAAGAACTCCAATAATAATAATACTGAAACAAAGTACTAACACTCCCAAAGATCCGGAGTCACAAGTCTAGAGCCTCTAACAAAACCCAACAGGAAATAGAGAGTACGATATAGAAGTACTCAAGTCCGAATACAAAATATAAAATAACAACTGGAATGAGAGGAGAAGCTAGGTTCTGCGAACGTAGGCAGCTACCTCAGCAACTCGATGTGACAATGTTAACGCTGGAGATGCCCGTCTACTGCTCCTGAGTACCTGAGTCTGCACACAAAAGGTGCAGGGAGTAGGGGTGAGTACTAAGTACTCAGTGAGTAACAAATATATATATGTAGCTGACAGTAAGAAAACCACAAAATACCACAATATGAAGCTACACTACAGTCCGAATCTCCTACGAACTAGCAACAATAATACAATACAGCTACCACAGAGTAATTCAACAAATACAGATGCAATGCAATGCACATAACCGCTACGGCGTGTAGCCCGATCCAATTTAACGTCGACGGCGCTCACTAGGGGTGTGTACAGACTGGCTCCTACAGCCCAAGCGCAATACTGCTGCGGCGTGCAGCCCGATCCACATATCAACCACTGCGGCGTGCAGCCCGATCCCATACTCAGTCCACAATAAGCAATTAAGTCACAAAATAATTCATTTTTCCTTATTCCCAGTTCTCAATTCATAATTTATGAAAAATACTATAACTTTATTAAATTTGTAAAAGCTGGTGACTTAGCATTTCAAAAGTGTGATTTCAATTTTCAGGACTGAGATCAGTGATTTAAGCAATTATAGCTATCACATAAATATTGTCCTCTAAGGACGCTACAGATCGGCACAAGGCCCCAAACAAGGCTTACAGCCCACAAATATAGCAAATACAGTGTATTTCCAACACTAACAACATATCATTTACTTCCGGGATGGACCAAGTCTCAATCCCCAATCACAATCAATCCCGCACCTGCCACGGTGTGCGAGCCACGCCCTATTAGCGTCACAATGTGCTAAGCGGGGGTTTCGAACCCTCAGGCTACAATATACACAAACTACTCACCTCTAGCCGGTCGTAGACTCGTCCGCGATGCCTTTTCCTTTGAATTTCGCTCCCTCGTGCGTAGAATCTAGTCAAACCACAATAATTATATCAAATACGGGTCAAAGAATCATAACCCACTTCAATTTATATGAAATTCGCATAATTACACTAAGTTGGTAAAAACCCGACCCCGGGCCCCACTGCTCGGAAAATTCCGAAATTAGTACCAACGCGATCCTTATCTCGCCACGAGTCCGTGCATATAAAATTTATCGAAATCGGAGTTCAATTGGCCTTCCAAATCCAAAAATCCCGTTTTCAATACTTAGGCCACATTTCTTCAAGATTTCAACCCAATTTCATGAAGATTGATGTTAATACTACCATAAAATGATGTTTTTGAGTCAAGAATCTTACCTTCGACGAATACCCGATGACTTCTCAGTGATTTCCTCGAGTTTTCTTCTCTCTAGGGCTCAAATGTGTGTTTTTGGGGTATAAACCCGTAACTCTCTGTTTCTGGATTAAATTCACTGTCAGACACCATTGTTCATCGCGTTCGCGTGACCCTCTACGCGTTCGCGATGAACAAACCAGCCTTACTCTTCGCGAACGCGACGCTGGCCACGCGTTCGCGATGCTCAAATCCTGCAACCCTTCGCGGACGCGACACATCCCACGCGTTCGCGATGTTCAAACTCCCAGCCACCCGGATTTCTTCTACGCGTTCGCGATGGACCTCCCGCGAACGCGAAGCACAACATCACGACCCTACGCGAACGCGACGCCTCCTCCCGCGAACGCGATGCACAAAAAGTCTTGGCCTTCGCGAACGCGACACTGGTCACGCGAATGCGAAGGCTTAAGGACCTGGGCAGAACCTGCAGTTTTCTGCAGCATTTTTCCAAGTTCTAATTGCCCGGTTGATGGTCCGAATCCATCCCGAGGCCCCCGGGACCCCAACGAAAACCACCAACCTACCCCAGAACATGATACGGACTTGTTCCAATCATAAAACACCATACTAAACATCAAAATCACCAATTATCCACGGATTCAAGCCTAAGTTTCTTCAAAACTTTCCAAAACTAACATTCAATCCAAAACCCGATCAAACGATGTCCGAATGACCTGAAAATTTGCAGACATATCCAAAATCACATAACGAAACTACAGAAATTGTCGGAATTCCATTCCGACCCCCGGATCAAAATATCACCTACCATCCGGTTTTCGCCAAAATTCAACATTCGCCAATTCAAGCTTAAAACTACACCGGATCTCCGAATTCAATTCCGATTGTTCTCCTAAGTCATAAATGATCCCCCGAAACTAGTCGAATCATCCAGAATCCGATTCCGAGCACTCTAACTCAATAGTCAACTCTTGGTTGACTTTTCATATTCAAGCTTTCTTCAAACATGCTATTTGTTCCATTTCCAATCCAAATTACTTCTAACTCACCCGATATACTCTAATACTGTTTTAAAAGCATAATGTATGTAAATGCAAGGTAACGGGGTGGTAATTCCCGTAACGACGGGCCGGGTCGTTACAGAACTAGTGCAGTATGGAAAGGCCAACCTCAGTATGCCATAGTTCAGAAGTCTCTCAAGAAGATCCCAAGGCGGTTAACATAGTAGTGGGGGCAGAATGTATTTACTAAGAGTAAAGTGGAAGTGTAGGACACATGTTGAAAAGGGTTATTAGAGACTGTATTTGGAAGTCTGTTTTGAAAGCACTTAGTAAAGCAACAGAGATTGCTCGAAAAGAGGTTGGAGTAGTAAACAAGATTAAACACCTTAGGAAAAGATCACACACTGCTAGTTTTCAGAATTCAATAGTCACACAGGGGTCAAAGGGTTTGGGAAAATATAAACATTTGGTTGTAGAACCCAGCAAGGCTCTTAAGACTGGTTTGGACATGCTTAGAGATAGTTGACACTGGCATAATCACAAACCAGTCAAGAAGAATACAAACACATAGAAGGGGTGATAGGGATTTAGAGATTCATAGGGTGGTATGCATACAAGAAGTAAAAGACAACTGACAAGGCATGCTTTGAAATCTACATAAGGGAATACATTGACCTAAAGGGAAGGGAGTCGTACTAGCATGCTGATAAAGTAACTTAACTACAAATTTCACAATAGAACCACATTAGAAGCAAGCTAGAAATACAAGAAACTGAAACAATAAGAGAAGCATGTTGTTGTTAGAGCTTTAAATCAAAACTAGGACATACCAGTGAAGATAAAAGTAAGCAGAATGAAAGAACCAAAGAGCACATATGATTAGCCTTGGCTTGCAAGCGACTAACAGTAGCAAGTAGCACAAGAGAGAGGGAGAGCAGAGATTTTTAGTAAGAGAAGTCATTTTTGAAAAATTCAGTGTTCCTGTCTTGTTAATGAAAGACTTAGGGTATTTATAATTGAAAGTAGGTAGTGAAATAGGTAAGAATCATAGTAACATAATAATTGAGGAAATCATAATCAATCAATTATTGAATCAAGGAAGTACTCCCTTGAGTTAAGGGAATCAAATGAACGGGAATATTCAATATCATATAAGGCGAGAAGAAAAATCAGTGCATGACTAAATAAGGAAGTAATCAAGGTTTAGTAAGCATACAGTACTCAATTATGACTAAATTCATAAAACATTAGTTAAGGACACGACTCAGTAGAAATAAGGTATCATATCAAATATAATGAAATCATTCAGCTTAAATAGACAAGGTAAAGCTTTTAGGGTTTTGAAAGAAAATCCTTCAATCACCATCAATTAAGGAAATCAGAATCAATCATTGGGAGTTATGATTCTGTATTTTCAACATATAAATATAGACGAATGAACATGCGTACCAAACAAACAAGGTCAACCATATAGACAGAAAGAAATAAGAGATTAGCAAATACAATAATACAAAGGTTATATAAGTAGGCTAAAGATTCAGTAGAAAACACATTTGAAGCATGGTAACCAAAACAAACTATAACAAAATCAAGTAGTCATGCTGACACATAAAACCAAAGCAAAGAAGGTCTTAAAGTTAGGGTTTTTTAACAGAGTCGAGTTAAAAATAGTACAAACATAGGATCAGTCAAAACAAGTAAGGAAAGAGGGTTAATCATAAAGAAAATCGATTAAAACAAGTGTAGAAGAAATTCTGAGAAACCCTAATTTTTTTAAAGGAAGTAAAATGTTAAAAATTGAGGATCTTTCAGAAGAAGCTCGAGAATTAGGGGTGTGCATTTAATTTATCGATTCGATTTTGACCATTATAGATAATTACTTATCAATTATCGATTTGTGCATATGCTTATCGTTATCGTTTCAATAAGGTTTCAATTTTTTTGATTTTGATTTTTTGACTTTTGGGGCTTATCGATTCGGTTATCGATTACACCAATAAGAAAATTTGCAAGATTCCACGAAAAGTATATCACTATAAACACGCCTAACTAATATGGACAAAAAGAGGCTAAAATAAAACTAACACCATTTATAATATAAAAATTGTATCAACAAGCACATGCAACGAAACTAAAGTAAGGGATCAAATGTATGCCACCAATACTCCAAGGTATAAAAAAACATACATCATCATGGCTAATATGAACTTCATTCCCTTGAGCTTTAAATGTAATCATTCCTTAAATGTGCTAGAGAATATAATAGGGTTAGGGACTTAGGGTAAAAAAGAATATTATAAAAATATGGCTAAAAAAATTGTCTGTTGAGTATATCTTTTCGGTTTATCGATAAACTGATAACCGAAGAGGACAAAATCAAAACAGAAATTGATAACTCGATAAGGAAAATTTCAAAATTAAATCGAAATCAATAATCAATAAATCGATATCGATAAATCGATAACAGATAACTGATTTGACTTATCAGTAAACCTATACGAATGCACACCCCTATCGAGAATAAGAAAATCATCGAAGGAAATAGGTTTAAAGCGTTAAAAATAACATAGATCTTAAGATATTCAAACGAGATGTAGGGTTTCAAAGCAAACCTAAATAGAAATAACATGTTGCCAACTTCACAAATCATAACACATATGGTTTGATTTTTCCCAAAATCACACCAGAGAAGCCACGAAAATGGAATTAGAAACCCTAGGTCCAAATCGTCATGGCCAGGACCCTTGAAGGCCCTAGAGATGATGAGCAATGCGATCAGAGACACATTGGAGGCTTAGGGTCGTTGAAAGGATGGTTGCCGGAGATAACCAGATAAGGAGGTACTTGAAAGAATCTCAGGTTAGGTTGAGAGAGAAGAGTGGAGATGAGGCAGTTTAAGGGTGTCGAATTTAGAAGAGTGATTAGGGTTAGGGTCCCTTAGAAATTAAAAAGGAAAGGTCGTATATGGACCATTGGTCTGGGAAATCAACGGTCAAGATTCAACCGGGTAGGTGGGTTCCGAGTTTGGGTAGGGGTTTATAGGGTCAGGGTCGGGTTATTAAAATAAAAAAATAAGGCTAGGATTGGGGTTTGATTTGGCTAAAATTGAAAGCCAAATCTGGCTATTATTTAAATAGTAAATTTCCCTATTTTAATTTTAATAATATAACAACTAGTTTCTAAAAAATATTTTTTCCATACCAAATTGATTAGAAATATATAATTATCATTTAAAAAATATAGGGTCCAATTTTACACGTATAAATATAATTATACATCAACAGGGCTAACATTGCAATTATATGCAATTTAGCTTAAAAAATACTAAATATAATTATAAAAATGCATGAAAAACAACCATATTTTTACATAAATATATAAATTAAAAGGGTAAATCAAACTAAGAATAATTCGGAGAAATTGGGCATTTTATGTATAAAAGGGGAGAAATTAAATCAATTTAAACCCTTAAAATTATGGAAAAAAATAATACAAGTCTTGTGCATGTTTATATATGTATATATATGCTATTTTAAAGGTATTTATGCATATCTAAAATATATAGGAAAATTGGGTATCAACAGCTGCAATCTTTACCTAGGAAGGATGAAAGAGTTTTTGGGTAAAGAAATGATGGCCATTTTGATCGGATGGGATGTTTTAGAAAGACAGAGGCCGAGCCCCGATTTTCGAGTTGCCTACATATACCTCATTTTATAGGAATCATGCCATGGATAGTTCTGGATTCACCCATGGAGTATGCTGATGAAATTATTGTAAGAACAGAGGTGAGATGTGGAAGCGGCCAGGATGAGCAGTTAAAGCTTGAGACGACTGGAGGGAATTGGAGCGAGATTGATCCTGCTAGGATAGCGGTTGTTTGATGATCACCTGTAGATAAAAGATGTTGAAAATGTATTTGCCGATATTTAAAGACGATGTAGATTCCCTTTGGACCATAAAGATTGTCTTCAGACGGTTAAAGATGATGTCCTTGGACCATGACTTCCTGGGCCATGAATTGTTTAATAAGGGATTCAAAGGCCATGAAATGATGTTCTCAGGACATTAAATTGATGCCTCCAAACTATGACGCCTTTGAATAATCATGTGCGAATTTGAGAGATCCTCGGGTCATGACATGGTGTCTTCCGACTATGAGGATGGTGCCTTTGAATAGATTGGTAATATTTCAGCCCATGAGATGCAATAATATGATGTAACAAGACATATGAAGTGGAGGGTAGAGCTTAGCCCGATTGAAAAGCGATTAGAGGCAAGGATTAGCCCCATACAAATATGGAGTTAGGTCTTAGACCTATGCAGGTATGGAGGCAAGGATCAGCCTCATACAAATATGGAGTCAGGTCTTAGACTCATGCACGGAGAAGGTAGTGCAGCAAATATGGAGTCCGGGATTAGACTCATGCAAATATGGAGTCAAGGCTTAGACTCATGCTGGTATGGAGGCATGGATCAACCTCATGCAGATATGGAGTTAGGGACTAGACTCATGAAAAATTGGAGATCGAGCTTAGTCTCAAGCAAAGATAAGGCATCGCTTAGCCTTATGCAAATATGGAGATTGAGCTTAACCTCATGCGAAATTCGGGACAGGGCTTAGTCCCATGCAAATGGAAGGTAATGCTTAGCCTTATGCAGATGTGGAGTCAGGGCTTAGACTTATGCAAGATTTGCGACAGGACTTAGTCCCATACAAATGGAGGGCAATGCTTAGCCTTATGCTGATATAGAGTCAGGGCTTAGACTCATGCAAGATTCGGGACAGGGCTTAGTCCCATGCAAATAGAAGGCAATGCTTATCCTTATGCAGATATGGAGTCAGGGCTTAGACTCATGCAAATATGGGATCAGAAATTAGACTCATGCAAATATGGAGTCAAGGATTAGACTCACAAAAATATAGAGTCAGGGAATAGACTCATGCAAAGAGAAAATAGCAAATAAGGGTAGAGTACATCTTAGCTAGGATATGTTCAGCGTCTAACAACAATATGTATGGTGAATTTTCTTTGTATGCAAATGCTATCATCAAATATACATGCGTTCAAAGAAAAATTGTAAGTTTCATAAGGGAAGGTTGGTTTTTTCTTTCTTTGCTCTGCTCTGGAAGCCCCATTCGAGTTCCTCTAGGTAGCACCTGATTGTTATAAAAATTAGAATTCTTGAAAAATATGCATTCATTGATAAAATAGAATTGTTTTGGAAGCGTATTGATATATCAAGTAACTTTTGATGAACTAGCGACAGTGACACATTTCAAAGGCATTGCAACTTTCTTATGTTAGAATTTTGAGGGTCCTCCTTAAAATTCTACCCCGGTTTGGTAAATGATTTTTAACCGTTTTAGGATGGCAGAGCATGCTGAATCATCTTCGTTTTGTGAGAATAATTCTCAAAATTCTATCCCAGCTCTTGACTGATGACTAACTTCCTGGCATGTGAATGCGCTGGCTGGACCTGTTCTGGAATTTTGAGGACCCTTCTCAAAATTCTGCCACAGTATCTGAATCTGGGGAAAATGAAAATTTTACTATGATATGACAAAACCCATAAGGCTGCCTACGTATCCCCTCTTAATTGGGAAACATGTCAAGCATAGTTCAGTTACATTAAGAAATAAAATGTGAAATAATCTTGGCGTAGTATCTCTTGAGTGCGTCTGAATTGATTGTTTTCGGCCAGATCTCTCAATCCCTCACTGCAAGTATGAGTGCTCCTCCTATTAGTAATCTGTTAACCATATACGGACCTTGCCAGTTGGGATAGAATATCCCTTTGGCTTCATCTTGGTGTGGGAAAATCTTTTTCAATTCCAATTGCCCTGGTGCGAACTATCTTGGTTTGACCCTTTTGTTGAAGGCTCTGGACATTCTGTTCTGATAAAGTTGGCCGTGACATATTGCGTTCATCCTCTTTCCATCGATTAGGGCAAATTGTTCATAGCGACTCCTTATCCATTCTGCATCACTGAGTTCAGCTTCCTGTATGATTCTTAAAGAAGGAATTTCCACCTACCGGGATGACAACCTGGGTACCATAAACCAACATGTAGGGGTTGCCCTAGTTGACGTGCGAATTGTGGTGCGGTACCCTAATAGAGCCAAGGGTAAATTTTCATGCCACTTCTTGTGATTCTCTACCATTTTCCTTAGTATCTTCTTAATGTTTTTGTTGGCAGCTTCTACGGCTCTATTCATCTAAGGTCTGTAGGTGGTGGAATTTTGTGCTTGATTTTGAAAGTTTCACATATAGCTTTCATCATATCACTGTTGAGGTTGGCGGCATTTTCAGTAATGATGTACTTAGGAACTCCGAATCGGCAGATAATACGATCCCTGGCAAAATCAGTAACGACTTTCTTGGTTACAGCTTTGTAAGATGCAGCTTCTACCCATATTATGAAGTAATCAATGACTATCAGAATAAATTAGTGTCCATTTGAGTTCGTGGGCTCAATCAGACCAATAACATCCCTTCCTTAGGCGGCTAATGGCCAAAGCGAGCGTGTTGCATTGAGCTTATTTGGTGGCACTTTTATCATGTCGGCATGCACCTGGCATTGAAAGAATTTCTCGACATACTAAATATAATCCATCTCCATAGTCATCCAAAAGTAACCTACCCTGGGTATTTTCTTGGCCAAGATGAAACCATTCATGTGCGGACCACAAATCCAAGAATGCATGTCTTGATGTAGCTTAGCAGATTCCTTTGCGTCGACACACTTTAGTAAACCTAAATACAGAGTTATTCTATTCAAGTTTCCTCCATTATGGAAGAAGTGATTTGACAATCTCCGGAGTGTGCATTTCTGAACGTGATTTGCATGCTCCGGGTATTCTCCTTTTGACAAGTACTCCTTGATATCATGGAACCAAGGCTTTCCATCTACTTCTTCCTTGACATGAGCACAATATGTCGGTTGGTTATGGATCCTTACCAGAATGGGATCAATATAGTTCTTATCTAGATGTTGTATCATTGATGACAAAGTGGCTAATGCATCGGCGAATTCATTATGAATTCTGAGCACATGTCGAAATTCTATCTTTGTCAACCTGTTTTCAATTTCTGCACATGGGGATGATATTGAAATATCTTGGAATTCTTGGAAGCCCATTCTCCTTGTAACTGGTGCACAAGCAAATTCGAATCGTTGATCACCAACAACTCCTGAATGTTTATGTCGACTGCCATGTTGAGCCCTAGTATGTAGGCTTCATACTCCACCATGTTTTTGGTGCAGGGAAATCCGAGTTTAGCAAATACGGGATAATTCTGACCCATTTCTGATACCAAGACTGCTCCAATGCCTACTCCTTTGAAATTTGCGGATCCAACAAAGAACATTCTCCAACCATCATATGCTTCCATAATGTATTCTCATAGAATGATACTTCTTTATCAGGAAAATACATTTTCAAGGGTTTTGTATCCTCATCCCACTAGATTTTCAGCGAGGTGATCTGCCAATGCTTGTCCCTTGACTGCCTTTTGAGTTGCATAGATGATGTAGAACTCACTCAGTAGTATCTACCATTTAGCCAACTTCCCAATAGGCATGGACTTCTGAAATATGTACTTCAAAGGATCCATCCTGGATATGTGGTATGTAGTGTAGGCATAGAAATATTGCCTCAATTCTGGGATGTCCATGTCAAAGCACAACAAGTGCGTTCAAGTAGAGAATACCGTGCTTCATAAGGTATGAATTTCTTACTCAGGTAATAAATGGCTTGCTCTTTTCTTCTTGTCTCATCATGTTGTCCCAAAACACATCTGAAGGCTCCTTCTAACATTGATAGATAAAGTAGCAAAGATCATCTTGGTTCTAGAAGGACCAGAACTGGCAGTGTGGACAGGTATTCCTTGAGCTTATCAAAAGCTTTTGGACAATCCTCGGTCCAACTTTTCTTGGCATCTTTCCTCAGCATCTTGAAGATGTGTTCACATATTACTTTGGACTGTGCTATGAATCAGCTAATGTAGTTGAGTTGTCCCAAGAAGCTCATCACGTCCTTTTTGCTTTTAGGTGGAGGTAACTCCTGAATAGATTTGACTTTAGTCGGATCTATCTCGATCCCTCGGCAACTAATAATGAATCCCAATAATTTTCTTGTGGGGACCCTGTACATACACTTTGCGGGGTTCAACTTTAAATTGTACCTCTTGAGCCTATCGAAGAAATTCCTCAAGTCTGCCATGTGATTTGTTGCCCTCTTAGATTTGATAATGACATCCTTCACATATCCCTTTATTTCCTTGTGTTTCATATCATGAAAGATGGTTTGTCATGGCTCTCATGTAAGTTGCCCTAGCATTCTTTAGACCGAATGACATCATCTTGTAACGGTATACACTCCACGAAATAATAAAAACTATCTTCTCGACATCTTCTTCATCAATCCAGATCTGGTGATAACATGTGAAGCAATCTACCAAAGATTAGAGTTCATGTTTGACACAATTATCGATCAGGATATGTATATTTTGTAGTGGGAAGTCGTCTTTGGGACTTGCTCTGTTTAGATCCCGGTAATCAACACATACCCTAGCCTTCCCGTCCTTCTTCGGAACTGGCACGATGTTAGCTAACTAGGTTGGGTATTCAGCCACCCTGAGAACTTTAGCTTTGATCTGCTTGTTACTTCTTTATTGATCTTCAAACTCATGTCTGGTTTGCATTTTCTGTGTTTCTGCTTGACTGGAGGGCACATGGGATTGGTAGGCAACTTGTGAGCTAATATAGTTGTGCTCAAACCGGTCATATTGGCATACGACCATGTGAAGATATCCTTATATTCCTTTAGAAAATTGATGTAGTCTTCCTTTTCTGTTGGTAACAAATAAATGCTGATGTGGGTCTCTTTGATGGTCTCGGTGTCTCCCAAATTTACTGCTTCTATTTCGTCCAAGTTGAATTTAGGCTTGTTCCTAAAATTCTCAACTTCCCTGACATTTTCCTTGGGTATCTCATCTTCTTCATCTGGGTCACTATTCTCATGTTACATTGCCCCATTACATTTCATAGTCACTGGTTCATCGGGAAAAGTAATAATAACATTGCAGAAGGGAAAAGTATAAAAAAGGTGAATAATGATAAAGGATAAATGCATTCCATTAAAACTGAGAAAATTGTTCAAATAAATCTTTGCTCGATGGATCAAGCATTTATTTTAAAACAAAATTGCTGAAAATTTTAAACGCCTAGAACAACTATAAATTTCGCCAAGCTACCCAGGAATTCGGTGAGCTCGGGATGGTGTAGCGGTCCAGTTTTTGAGAACAGCTCCCTTTGCCATATTCTGAATGGAGAGGCCTTCTTCTTCCTCCTCTTCAATAATGGAACTGCAGTGCATATCCTTTTCTTCTAAGAATAGGTCCTTCAGCCCAGCTAGTGCTTCTTCTTCAGTAGTTCCCGGTATTGTGTCCGCCTGATGGAAAGCTTGTTCCAAACGGGGTAGCGGTTGCTCAAGAGGATAATACGGTCCATTCCATGGAGGCGACCACTCCCTATTCTCTTGCCATGTATACTGGTATCCGAGTTCGATGGTGGTTCTATGATGTTTTAGCCGTATCGGCTTGGTGATACCCTGGAGGTTCTTTTCCAAACCTTTGCTGGGTTTATATCCAGACCATGCTAGTATGCTTTCTATTTTGTTACTCCACCACTTATCCTTCTTGACAACATTGACCCATTTAATATGGTGGTAGGTTTCCCCTCATAGCCTCCTTCTATGTCTAATGGCCAGGATGGCCTAACTAGTGTAGATGGGGTTACTCCCATCGCCATGAATGATTACTTCCTAACGGTTCCATTCAAATTTTACAACTTGATATAGTGTGGAGGGCACGACTCCATCAGCATGGATCCATTGGCAGCCCAACAAAAGATTATGTGAGGCTAGTATGTTGTACTTGGAATCCAATGTCAAACCAAATTGGTCCCATCTGCAGGCAAAGATTGGTTTCCTCGATCGTAGCCCTCTAGGACCCATCGAAAGCCTTCACATTTATTTTTGTGGTTTGTATTTCATGGAAACCTTTATCCAACCTTTTCAGGGTATCCAACAGACAAATGTTTAGACTCGAACCTCCATCAACCAGGACCCAGACAATGAACTTGTCTTAAAATTACACCTTAATGTGAAATGCTTGATTGTGATTCAGACCCTCGGGCGGAAACTCATCTTCGTGGAAGATAATTATGGCTCTCCAGTACCTGACCGACCATGTTGGCCATTTCTCCACCAATAATTTTATTTGGTACATAAGCCTCGCTCAGTACTTTCATTAAGGCATTTTTGTGTGCCTCTGAATTCTGTAATAGTACAGGATAGATATCTAAGCAAGCACTTTGTTCAGGTGATCAATAACATAATACTCTTTTGCCAGTACTTTCAATTATAGATCATCTGGCCTAGTATCAATGATAGGTTGCCTTCCAGTTACATCCGTACTTGAACCTCCCAAGTGTTCAGGTGTGTAGACTCTTCCAGTTCTAGTAATCTCTTGTGCATCGTCAGATTCCTCTATCATAAGCTTCCCTTTCGCCGAGCCTCAGTGACATAATCCTAGGGTAGTAAAAGGTGTGACCACTTCTACCTCAAATGGAGTAGAGATGGCTGCGGGCAGAGCTACTTCCACCTCGAATGGAACTCATGCACTTATCTCAGTGTCAACAGGTGCCTAAGTCTGAATTAAAATAGGAGTAAGTGTAACTGCAACCTTAAAGTCATCGACTTCTCGAATAAGCTCGATTGACCCCTTAGGGTCCAAATCCTCATTTGTTTCTATAACATGTACATCGTCACCTCCACGATTATGGAGAGGATTTTTGCAGACATTAGGTGCAACTTCCTTCTCTTGTATGACCTTGTTGTGAATGAGTGTTTGGGTCTTGTCTTTCAATGTTCGGCACTTTCTAGTGGTACCCTTTGGTTTTGTTCAGATTGACCTATTGGGATAGATTTTAAAGTGCCATTGTGGGAATAAGAGTGATGTAATGTGTGGCCTTTAATCTTTCATACTATTTGTCGATGCGCTCACGAATGGTAGTTATTGTCTGGGTGGCTTGCGGTCAAAATTGGGTCTTGGTCTTGGATAATTTTGCTGATTTGGTGGTGAATAGAAGTGTGATGGTTGGGATTTATTGGTATGATGGACAGTGGCTGGTTAGGAATATCTAGGAGATGAAGGTTGAAATATGGCCAGGGATGCTTGATATGTGGGTGGAGGTGTTTGATATATAGTGGGAGGTGTTTGATAGGTGGGTGGAGGTGTAGGTAGAGGTGTTTGATATGTGAGTGGAGCTTTTTGGTCCCTGTTCCACGATCGCTATCCCAACATCTCTTTTCATTGATATGCCACATGATTTGAGTTCCTTATTCATGGATTGCAGTGCCTCAAAATTTGATAGGCCCTTTTAGAAAAGTTTGCTAGTAGAGTCACCATGCTATCGCGCCCCCTTTTTCCTTCACGGGGAGAAGTCCCATTTTTGACATTCACATGGTGTAATGACTCATTTCCTTATGATAATTGAGTATTTGAAGAGTCGCTACCTAATGGATTATGGTGCGTTAGGGCACCTAGAGTGATTAACTCTTGGGTTGGTTTGCATTACCAGTGATTAGGGTAAGGGCTCGAAATAACCTCGAGGGAAAGGTGTTAGGCACCCCTCTTGGTCCGTAACTGTGGGTCCTGGTCAAACTTATATTCACAAATTAGTACATACAAATAATTGAATCAAATAATTTGTTTGTAAAGCACATTGAATAATTCAAGAAATGAAATAAAGGTTTGAACAACTTATAAAACAAAGGTCTAAATAAGGAGAGGATTTGGGTAAGGAGGGGTCCTAGGTTGTTTATCCTATAGGATCACCCCACACAATGTCCGCTAGACACTCCTCAATAAGGGGCTACACGTGATATTAATGCGTAGTCATCATATCCCATGTTTACCCTTCACATCCCCATATAGGCCATGCAATGCGAGTGTTTGGTCACTGATTCCTATTGTATGTTGCTACCTGTCCCATCTTAGTTGTCCCGGAGGGAGTTAGGAACTCTACCTATAGGTAGTTTTAGATGTACCCCTAACATTTAGAAAGACAAAAATTCTAAGGCGACAGTCAAAACATTTAGGAATTTCACACATAATGGGAGCAGATAAAAGGCTCAAAATTTCCTCCTCAAGTAAACATACAGGCAGCATGACTCACACACAGTTTAAGGTCTTTATTAATCAAAGTCCTAAAGCAGGATCTCTAAGTGACTGTGCAAAAATAGACCACACTTGTATACCCAGAATTTATAACCTAGTAGTTGCCTAGGAGTCTTTTTAAGGTTATTAAAATCAGAAACGTTAAACGACAGAGACAGCTTCAGGGAAATGCAGTCTTTGAAAATTCCCTAAGGCTTGCCTAAGCAAACGAAATTAGAAGTGAAATCCTATATCATGATTTCTACTATGTAAAAGCAATCAGATTCATAAGAGCAAACCTATGAGCATGTTTTCCACTTACACAAGCAGTCAGGATCTCTATCCATATTACCCCATAAAGTACATATCTACCCACCCTTTTTACTAAATACCCCAAATATCTGTTTATAAATTATTATAGGCCAATGAATGAATTACATAAATGAAATAGAAAAATCAAAAATCAATTCTATAGGGAGCCTGCAATTAGGCCCAAGTTTCCCAAATCTTCCAATGGTCTCATAAAACTCAATTCCATAGACAAATCAGAGTCTAGGTGCATCAAAGCTCCCTAAGGGTCTAAAGGAACCCGACAATGCTTATACCTAGACTTAGCAACCAAGAACGAAATCAATGCAGTGTTGAAAGGCTAGCCTCAGTATGCCAGAGTTCAGAGGGCTCCCAAGAGGAACCCAAGGTAGTACGCATACTAGAGGGGGTAGAACTTATTGACTAAGAGTAAAGTGGAAGTGCAGCGCACAATTTGAACAGGGTAATTAAATACTGTATTGGAAAGTCTATTTTTAAAGCACTTAGTAAAGTGACATACATTGCTTGAAAAGAGGTTGGAGTAGTGAACGAGCTTATACACCTTAGGAAAAGATCGCACACAACTAGTTTTCAGAATTCAATAGTCACACCTGGGTTAAGGGGTTTGGGGATACATAAACATTTGGATGTATAACCCAGCAAGGGTCTTAAGACTGGTTTGGACATGCTCAGAGATACACTGCATAATCACAAACCAGTCAAGAAGAATACCAACACATAGAAGGGGTGATAAGAATTTGGGGATTCGTAGGGTGGTAAGCACACAAGAAGTAAAAGACAAATGACAAGGAATGCTTTAAAATATACATAAGAGAATACATTGACCAAAAAGGAGGGGAAATTAACTACAAATTTCACAACAGAACCACAAGTAGAAGCAAGCTAGAAATAAAAAGAGAAGCATTTTGTTGTTAGAGCTTTAAATCAAACTAGGACATACCAGTGAAATAAAAAGAGAAGCATTTTGTTGTTAGAGCTTTAAATCAAACTAGGACATACCAGTGAAGATAAGTAAGCAGAATGAAAGATAATTAGCCTTAACTTGCGGTCAGCTAATAGTAGCAAGTAGCACAAGAGAAAGGGAGAGCATAGATTTTTTGTAAGAGAGGTCGTTTTTGAAAATCCAGTATTCATGTCTTGTTAATGAAATACTTGGGGTATTTATGAAATTAGGTAGTGAAATTAGGTATGAATCATAGTAACATAATAATTGAGGAACTCGAAATCAACAAATTAGAGAATCAAGGAAGTACTCCCTTGAGTTAAGGGAATCAGATCAACGGGAATATTCAATATCATATAAGGCGAGAAGAAAATCAGTGCATGACTAAATAAGGAAGGAATCAAGGTTCAGTAAGTATAAAATAGTCCATTTGGACTAAATTCATAAAACCTTAAAGACACGACTCCGTAGAAATAAGGTATCATAGCAAACATAGTAATGAAATCATTCATCTTAAACATACGAGGTAAAGATTTTAGGGCTCGAGAATAAGCAAATCATAGAAGGAAATAGTTTTAAAGTGCTAAAAATAATACATATCCTACGAGATTCAAATGAGAGTTAGCATTTCAACGGAAACCTAAATAGAATGAAAGAACCTGTTGCAAACTTCACAAATCGTAATACATATGGTGTGATTTTTCCCAAAATCACACCAGAGAAGCCACGAACACGGAAGCAGAAATTGTAGGTCCAAATCAGCATGGCCCAGGACCTTTGAAGGTCTTAGAGATGATGAGCAAGGTGATGAGAGACCCATTGGAGGCTTGGGGTTGAAAGGACGGTCACTAGAGATGATCGGAGAAGGAGGTGATTGACGGAGTCTAGGGTTAGGTTGAGAGAGAAGAGTGCAGATGAGAGAGTTTGAGGGCGGCAGATTTAGAAGAGTGATTAAGGTTAGGGGTCTCTTAGAAATTAAAAAGGAAATGTCATATATGGACCATTGATCTGAGAGACCAACGGTTAAGATTCAACTAGGTAGGTGAGTTCCGGGTTTGGCTAGGGGTTTATAGGGTTGGGTTATTAAAATAGAAAATTAGGCTAGGATTAGGGTTCAATTTGGCGAAATTGAAAGCCAAATCTGGCTATTATTTAAATATTCAATTTTCTTATTTTAATTTTAATAAAATAACAAATAGTTTCTAAAAAATAATTTTTTCATACCAAAATGATTGTAAATGTATAATTATCATTTAACAATATAGGGGCCAATTTTACATTTATAAAATATAATTATACATCAAAAGGGCTAACATTACAATTATATGCAATATTTTCTTTAAAAATACTAAATATAATCATAAAAGTGCATGAAAATATATTAGCCATATTTTAACAATTATAGAAATTAAATGGATAAATCAACCTAACAATAATTTGGAAAATATTTATTGGGGATTTTATGGATAAAAGGGAAGAAAATAAATCAATTTAAACCATTAAATTTATGGTAAAAATAATAAAAGCCGTGTGCATGTTTATATATGTATATGTATGTTATTTTGAAGGTATTTATGCATATTTAAAATACATAGAGAAAAATTTAGTATCAACACGAGTTAATTCGAGCAAGGTCGAATGTCATTTTAGTTAATTCGAATGAGGTCGAATGTGAATTACTTCGAGCGAGGTAAAATGTTAGTCAATTCGAATGAGGTCAAATGTGAATTAATTTGAGCGATTTCAAATATATGTTAATTGTGGCTTGGGGCTGAATAGATATTGAAGCAATGTTGCTCTAGCCAAAACATGGGCCAATTTCATACACTTGTGTTTTGCTCATATGTTTGGAGAAATTTACATGTTTTTCGGGCCAACATTCTAGTCTCGGTCTATCTAGTCCCTTCATTGGGCGATTTACAGATGTGTTGAGAGGTTGGGCAATGAACTGACTGTTCGTATTTCAACTTGAAAGTGTCCGCCGGGTCGTCTTGTTAAAAACCTCCTTGAGAAAACCCAATTAGGACAAAGTTTAAGTGAGTGAAAAAAGAATATGACTTAAATGATATTTTTTCTTAAAAGTTAAAGTACTTAAGGTGGGCGAACTTCCAATTGTTTGGTAGTAATTTGTCTTCCATTATTTCTAGTTGAAATGACCCTTTATTTGTCGCTGCCATTATATTTATGTGTCGTCCCAATTTGTTCCTAGTTTGCCTTCCCACGGGTCTTTGCTTGCTTGTGTTTTGGCTTTGAACATGTAGTCCCCGACTTTAAGTGGTATGACTTTCGCCTTTTTGTTATAATAGTGTTCTTCCTGTTATTTCTGGGCGACCATCCTTTTGTTATAAAAGTGTTCTTCCGGTTATTTCTGGGCGACCATCCTTATGTAGGCCATATCTCTCCTTTCCTCGGCTTCGTTCAGTTCTTGCCTTCTGCTTTCAATATTTCTCGGCCTGATATCGTAGGAATATCATAATTTGGGCTCTCTGACTTTGACCAGTACTACTGCATTGGTCTTATAGATCAATGAGTAGGGCGTCTCTCTTGTTCCCGCATTTAGCATTGTGCGGTAGGACTAAAGTACTTCTAGTAATAGCTCTTGCCATATTCCCTTGGCGTCCTCAATATTTTTCATCATGATGTTTACTGATTTATTTGAGGACTCCGCTTGACCGTTGCTCACGGGGTGGTACGGCATGGAGAGTATTCTATTGATATACAATTTCTCGAAGAACTTGACGACCTTTTTTCTAATGAATTGGGGTCCGTTATCGCAACTTATCTCTTTGGGGAGGTCGAAGTGGCACACAATATTCTTCCATATAAAGGCAACCACTTCCTGTTCCTATGTCTAGGCAAATGCTCATCCTTCTACCCATTTAGAAAAAATAGTCAGTTAAAATATAAAGAAATTGTACTTTACCTCGCCCCGCAGGGAGGGGGTCGACGATATCCATTTCCCACTTGATGAAAGGCTAGGGGGAAGCGAATGAGTGGAGGTGCTTGCTTTCTTAATGGATCATTGAGGCATATTTTTTTACATTGCTCGCACTTTTTCACGAAGTTAGTAGCCTCTTTTTTCATAGTAGGCCAGTAATAACCTGCTCATGTGAGACATCTGACCAGAGCTCGATTGCTAGAATAGAACCCATAGTGTCCTTCGTGGACATAGGATGCGTTGCATTTTATTTGGGCCTAAACATTTTGTTAAGGGGTGCCAAACATCCTCTTGTATAGATCATTGTGAATGATACCATATTTGGCCGCCTGTATCTGAAGCTTCTTGGCTTTCTTTTTATCATATGAGAGTATGCCATTCAGCAAGTATAAGAAAATAAGGTTGCGCTAGTCCCAAGTTTGTTTTATATTCTTTACCTCGACTTGATATATCGATGAGTAGAGGAGGGTGAGCATGTTTCCTTCTCTGATTATTTTTTTATTGGTTGTCGCTAATTTATCAAGACCGCCTGCTTCGATGTTTTGTGACAAAGGTATCTGTTCGAGATGGAATTCATCAAACTCGGGAAGCAATTTATACATCTCGGTTTGGTATTTTTGCAACGTTTGTTCTTTTATTTGGAAAGTCTCTGTGATTTGGTTGAGAACGAGTTGAGAATCACAACGTAATGTTACCCATCTTTCCCGGTACGTGAGTGCATGCTTCAATCCTGTAATGACGGCTTCATTGTTAGTCATATCCGAGCATCTTTAGGATTGGCGAATCACTTCGTCAATTGGGACTTCGAGCGCAAGTCCCCCAACACATTAGAAGATATGTCAGTGTACAATATCCATAGATCTTGCGTTTGTGGAGAAGCATGGGCAACCTCTTTTTTGATTTCGGGCATTATGTTTACACTGAAGTCGATGACAAAGTGGGATAGGACTTGTAATTTTATCAGTGTTTGTGGTTGACATGTGATGTCATGCTCACTTAATTTTATGGCCCATTTGGCTAGTCTACCCAATAGATCGGGCTCATGTAAAATGCTTCTCGAGGGGAAAGTTGTGACTACCGAAATGGGGTGTCACTGAAAATAGAGTCTAATCTTGTGTGAAGCTACGACCAGAGCAAAGGCTAATCTTTTGAGGTAATGGTACCTCGTCTCAACGTCGACTAAGGTTTTGCTAATGTAATAGATGGGAGATTGAATACCTTTATCTTCTCAGAACAGGACTACGCTCACTGCCACTTCAGATACGGTGAGGTAGACGAGGAGGCGATCCACAGATTCTACCTTGGAAAGTAGCAACGTCAATGACATGTAAGCCTTTAGCTTCTTTAGTGCTTGGACGCACTCTAAAGTCCACTGGAGGCTGTTGACCTTCTTGAATACACCAAAAACTTGTGGCATCTATCGGATGATTGCGATATAAATCTCGATAGGGTGGCAATACGACCAATCAGCCTCTGTACCTAGCTCTTCTGGTTAAGTGTTATGGTTTTCCATAAATGTCTTTGATTTTGTCGAGCTTGACCTCGATACCACTTTGTAATACTAGGAAGCCTAAAACATTCCCGAGGTCTGACCAAATGCATACTTTTCAGGGTTTAGCTTCATGTCCTACAGTCTGAGTATGTCGAAAGCTTCTTTAAAGTGGTCGATGTGTTCTTTTTTCCTTTTGAACTTGTCCAACATATCATCTTTTAAGACTTTCATGGTCTTACCGAGTTGATCGTTGAACATTTTGGTCACAAACCTTTGGTATGTCGCCCTCATGTTTTTCAGTCCAAAGGGCATAAGTTTGTAGCAGTACGTTCCTTAGTGGGTGATGAAGTAGTCTTCTCCTGTAGTCTTCTCCTGATTCTCCTCTTCCATGAGGATCTAATTGTTGACTGAGTAGGCGTCCAAGAAGCTCAGTAGTTCATGCCCGACCCTCATGTCAATGAGCTGGTCGATATGAGGTAGTGGGAATGAATCTTTGGGGCAGGTTTTGTTTAAATCAATAAAGTCCACACACATCCATCAATTTCTGTTATTATTTTTCACCATTACCACATTGGTGATGCTTTGGGGGTATTTTGAATCCCTAATGGAACCATTTTTCAGTAATTTTTTGAACTTCTTGCGGACTGCATCATTTTTGGCGGAATTGAATTTCTTCCTAACCTGTCTCACTAGAGGGGGGGGCGAATGGGTCGATATTCAATTTGTGTGTGGAAATATCCTTTGGGATACCTGGATATCTACATGGGAAAAAGTGAACAACTCTGCATTAGCAGTTAACAATTGACAGAATTTACCTGGATCTTGAAGCCCACAACCGATTAAGGCTTTCTTGCTGTGGTCATTATTATCAAGTTTGACGGGGTCGAGGTCTTCTATGGTTGATCCTATGGCCTCTACTATTACAAGATCTCTAATGATGTCCTTTATTTTGCGGTAGTTCGACCTCGACCTCGACCTCGACCTTGTTAATTGCTATGCCTCTTTTGCTTTGTCCTTCATTTTTAGGGTAGTTGTACAATCTAGGGCGATGCGGTAGCACTTTTGAGATGTGCGATGTTCTATTGTATTCTGAATATTCCCCACGGGGCTTGAAATTTTATCACTTAGTATAAGCTGGAGGGAATGGCCCTCACAGCATGTATCCAAGGTCATCTTGTTATGGCATTGTATGTCGTATCCTGATCCATGATATGAAATATTGTTTAAAAGGTGACTCCGCCAGCCAAGACGAGGAGTGGGATTTCTCTAGATATTCGTTCCACTGCATTGTTAAAACTAGTTAGCGTGATGCAGCGTGGCACTATCTTATCCTCAAGTTTCATCTATATAAGTGCTCGATAATAAATAATGTACGTGCCACTCTCATCGTCCACTATAATGTGTCATACATCTTTATCTAAAAATCTTAAATTGATAACAAGTGCGTCACGTTGAGGGAAAACCAAACTGTGAGTATCTTAGTTATCAAAGATAATACTTTCTTTGATTTTGTCATATCGTTCATAAGTGATCGATTGCTTGAGTCTGTGGGTCGTAGTGAAATTGACGTTGTTAATCGATGCGTTGCCTTCACCTCCAATAATCATTTGAATGGTTCAGGTTAGTGAAAGCAGTTTCGACAGTCCCTGTTGTTGTTCGCGTCCTCGGTCGAAGTTGGTCCTGCCTTGGTCACTCAACAATTATTTCAAGTGCCCTTGGTGAAGCATGTTTACGACTTCCTGCTTTAGAACAATGCAATCCTCAGTTTGATGATATCTCTCTTGGTTGTACTCGTAGAAGGCAGTTGACTTTATGGTGTTTTGGTCTGACCTCATCTTTTGAAACCACTTCACCTTTGGTCCGAGCTTCCCCAATGTTTAGACTATTTCTAAAGGCGACAAACAAAAATTATGAATGGACAATAAAGGGGGTATACCTCTCTCGTTCCGATGAGTCCCTCGCTTTGGCCTAGATGGGCCTTCTTCATGGCGGGAGGGGGATATGATAGTGCTTTTTATATATGGATGATGCCTTTCTCGATTGGGCCATGGAGCTTCTAGATCCCTCCTGGCATCATTTCCTTAATACATCATGGATTCTTCTTATACCGAGGTCAACCGATGGGTTGGCCCATTCAGGTTATCTTCATTAGCACGAACCTCGGTGCAATAGGTGTTGTGTATTTTAGCCCAAATGGTTGAGTATACTTCATAAGCCGACATATCAATTTTTTGGATGCACTCTAACCATTTCTATTTAGCCCGTTTTGGAGAGCTGCTACAACCATGCCCTCTGATACATTTGGCAAAGTCATATGTACTTGGTTGAAACGAGTGAGGAAGTCCCTTAATCCTTCTCTAGGTGATTGTTGATGGTAAATATATCGTTCACTCTTGACTCCGCCTTTTTGGCCCCAATATAGGCCATTACAAACTTGTCTGCTCCTCTGGTGAGGGTCTCACCGAACGTTTTCAATAAGACGGAGGATACTTGTTCTTTGGAGAGATCATTGCTTTTTGCCGTCATAACACAGTAAGTCACATGGTCTTCGAGGTCGGGCGTGCCATCATATATCTTTAGATAAGGAAGAATCTTGAATGTCTTAGGTATGGCGTGCAGAGCAGCTTCATCACTTTAGGGTTGTTCAACGAACCGACCAGCATTTTTTTTATAAGAGTTTTGGGGCACCCGGTATTTTGTCGACTCTTTCTTAGTTCTCTCTTATTTGGTCCTGGGTTTTCATTTTCCATTTCTTTCGTATGCCTCACAATGGCTGTGAGGGTGTCGTCACCTGCATTATTAACATTGTGAGTAATACTTGTTATTGGAGGGAAAGAGCGGTGCTACTCAGTTGTTACTGGTGTAATGCAAGTCCTTGTATTTTCTCTAACTGCCTCCTGGGCGGGCTTGTCAAGGATGCTGGTTAGCGTGTTTGTCAGCCAAGCCTCAAGCAACTTATTCACTACTGGTGGTGTCTTTTCCATTACGGAGGTGGAAGCTCTTTTTCCTCGAGATGTTGCGATACTACCATGAGGAACGGGCAACCCAATTTGCCTAGGAGAGGCGTTACACGTTATATCTCCGCCTTCCATTTCAAAAACATTGTTGATGGTGTTGAAGAGGTTTGTAGAGAGATCGACCATTGCCTTCATTCTGTCTTATCCCTTACCTGCCATGTTAGCTGTGTGTACAAGCAAATAGGATTTTTTTTGTGAACTGTGCCAGTTAGGTCTAGAAATAACTAAAAATTAAACTAGAAAATCCCCACAGACAGCGTCATCTAATAAAAAAGTATAAATCATTGGTTAAACTAATTAATTTTATGTAATGAGTGGTTAAATCCAGTTAATGATAATAACCTCAACTCTTTAGTCATTGGACACAAATAACTACGAACAATATTGAGATGAGATTAAAGACGGCATTCATTCAATGTTTCAAGACAATTAATGATGGGGAATATCAGGTAATAAATAGCATTAAAGTAAATAGGGAGAATGATTCCCCCATTATCAAATGTGGATGATTTTTACTTGTGAAAAGGATGAATGATAGACAAATACTAGAATATTGAGACCTTTCTCGGATCTGGTGGAAAAGTGCCGAATAATAAACAATTGAATCCGCTTTGAAAGGTAATATTTGTATTTTATCTAGGAAGAGTCTTCTTTTCAAAGAGTGTTCTCGTCAGAGAATATTACATGTCTTTTACCTTATCTCTTTATCTATTTATATGGGACATACCCCTAATCAACCCAGAAAGTACAAGTAAGAGAATATCCAATGGAATATTCTCCTAAAGATTATATTATAAAACTTACTATTGTTGTTGCTCCTGACATTTGACCTCGGCCATCATTGACTGCTCGACTATAAAAATTATTTACTGGTCGACCTCGGTCAAATTACTTTTCGTAATAACTCTTCATATTAAATCTCTTCGAGGTAGATTTTGACTTATACATTATCATGTAAACAATAAGTAACACTAAATGCTCAGTGTTATTACTTTGGAATAGCTATATCTTATAATTTACTTTGGAATAACTATATTGATTAGAATACTTAATTTAATATATTTTATATTTGTATTTCAATTGAATTCTTTTATCACGAAAAACTAAATTCATCTCTCTTTTTCAAATAATACGTTTCTACATTTAAAAATAATTTAACTTTAGATTTTAAATTTTACTAATCTTATTGTTTGGCTCAAAATTTAATTATTACTTTATAAGCTTGAAACAATAAAAAGATAGGGAAGGGGTAAATCGTAACCAATATAGTGAACCTAGGTGTAAGATCAATGTAACAATAGTATAAAGATATTTGCAAAAATGAAGAACTTTAAGAGCAATTATTTATCATAGTTGAGAAAGATAGAGAGAGGATGATAGAGTTGTATTATTAGATAATAACACTTGGTCTATTACAACAGGCAAGCCCCCTTCATATAGAAAGGGGGGCTCCTTATTAAAATAATAAATCATTGTGGTGTGGTCGACATCCTTTTAATGGGGACGCCCAAGCATAAGCGACGTTGTTCACGTTCTTACCCCCGAATTATGCCCCCATTATATGGGGCATATGAGACAGGTCATACCCTATCACTTGTGAGCGTGGGGAGGGTTATATTTGGCCTCATACAGTTAGTTCCTCCGCTCGTTGGAGGCATATGCAGCATACGTCTTTAATGGGTAGAAATGTTGATCTGCCATGGCATTGTTGATTTGTTTACACGTGGTCTACTTTTTGAACGGACGTCACTGCCGGTATGCATCATGATTATACCTGCTCCCGAGATGGATCAGGGGGCGATTTGATGTTTTGGTTTCCCACCCCATTTTTGATACCGGCCTCTTTGATTTTTGTGTATTTGAGCCCTATAAATAGAGGGAAGGTTCAATTTCTGTTATCTTTTGAACTTCTTAGACATTCGCTCTCTTTATTCTTCTTCTCTGAAGGAGATCAATATCTCTTGCTTTGAACCTTTGATTTTTCTTTGAAGTTGGTTTCTTTAGTCGTCGACATCCTCATTTTTAGATAAATACTTATTATGGCAAGTCGTGGCCAACAAAATAGGAGGGACCGATATGAGACCTCTTCTAGGGTTCCACTATCTTTGGATGGTGGGAAAAAGGCCCAATGACCCCTTGTCCCCCTCAATGTGGACAACGTTCTTCCCAGATAGATTCATGCTCGAAGGGATTTTCCAACAAGATGCCCAAATCCTCCGTGGGATCGTTCCGAGTTTCTCCAATCATATTTGGACGTCCTGCAGCGGGCATACCAAATTCCTGACCTAGTGGTCATGGAGACGGCCAGGGAAGACATCGTTAACGTACACCGACCAATGTTTTGTGCTTTTTATGAGTACCCATTCCGGATTGGTTATGAACTCCCAATTCACCCTCAAGTGGAGGAGCTTTGCCATTTTTATAACATATGCCAAGCTCAGCTCACTCTGTATACCTGGAAAGTGTGTCGGATTTTAACCACTTATGCGACTCGGGTCGGACTCGACGTCTCGGTCCATAATCTACTATATTTGTTTAGCCCCGGCTTTATGAGGGGCTATATGCTGCAGTTGAAGAGTCGTGGCACAAAGGGCCTGGTTGTCAGGGCGGATGATAAGCCCAATTGTCGCTTCTGGCTCAAATTTTTCTATGCCCGGACGGGGGATCTGGTGTCGACCCCAGTGGGATTCCCGGAGATGTGGAATCCAGAACGTGAGTGCTTTTACCCTCATTTAGTATTTTCCGCAACTCTTGATCGTTTAGTCTTTGTAACTCCTTTTTCTGCTCTCCTTCTTTTCTACAGCGAGAGCTTCTCTACCCGACCTATCGCAGATATATAGTCGTGGGTGGAAAAGAGTGATTCCCTTTGCGAAAGAGTTCTGTACATGGTCGGCATTCCTCAACCGATACGGCCTGTCAGGTATTGTGTCGATCAAAATTTGGGGATTTTGTTTTAAGTATTGTTGCTTGACCTATTCTATTTTGACAGGTCAGAGTGCTCCTCAGAGGAGGAGAAGGCGGAATTTCACAGCCCCCTCGACGGTGTGGATCAATTGACGAGTATGTGCCCTAGGAACCTACAAGCGAGGGCATCCCCAAGGTAGCCCAGCCTGAGGACGTGCCGGTAGCTGAGTCCACAAGTGAAGCTTATCCTTCGCCTCCATCTCCTCGTCCTAAATAGGAGGCAATAGAGAAGAGATGTCGGAGGGAAAGAGGCGTCGATTGTTACTTGGCAAAGGAATTGCCATAGAGGATAGGAGGCCTTAGCCATTTATTCGTTTAGAGATGGTCGTGACCATGCAAGTGATCTCGGCCGTGTCGAGTTGACTTGTCGTAATCAAGCTGAGTCGACTTACTACGACAATGGCCTTAGCCATTTATTCATTTTGACATGGTCGTGACCATAGAAGTGATCTTCGACTGTATCGAGTTGACTTGTCGTAATCGAGCTGAGTCGACTTATTACGACAACGGCCTTAGCCATTTATTTGTTTTGAGATGGTCGTGACCATGCAAGTGATCTCGTCCGTGTCGAGTTGACTTGTCATAATTGAGCTGAGTCTACTTACTACGACAATGGCCTTAGCCATTTATTCATTTTGAGATGGTCGTGACCATAGAAGTGATATTCGACTGTATCGAGTTGACTTGTCGTAATTGAGCTGAGTCGACTTACTACGACAATGGCTTTAGCAATTTATACGTTTTGAGATGGTCGTGACCATGCAAGTGATCTCGATTGTATCAAGATGACTTGTCGTAATCGAGCTGAGTCGACTTACTATGATAATGGTCTTAGCCATTTATTCATTTTTAGATTGTCGTGACCATGCAAATGATCTCGACCGTGTCGAGCTTACTTGTCGTAATCGAGCTGAGTCGACTTACTACGACAATGGCCTTTTATATATTGGAGATGTCCATATCCTTTTATACAATGGAAATGGCCGTAGCCTTTCATACATTGCAGATGGCCATAGCCTTTCATACAATGGAAATGGCCGTAGCCTTTTATATATTGGAGATGGTCGTAGCCTTTCATACATTGGAGATGGCCGTAGTTTTTCATACAATGAAAATGGTCGTAGTCTTTCATGCATTGGAGATGGTCATAGCCTTTCATACAATGGGAATGGTCGTAGCCTTTCATACATTGGAGATGGTCGTAGACTTTCATACATTGGAGATAGTCGTAGCCTTTATACAATTGAAATAGTCGTAGCCTTTCATACATTGGGGATAGTAGTAGCCTTTCATACAATGGAAATGGTCGTGGCCTTTCATACATTGGAGATGGCCGTAGCCTTTCATACAATAGAAATGGCCGTAGCCTTTCATACATTGGAGATAGATGTAGCCTTTCATACATTGGAGATGGTCGTCGGTCCAGTCCCTTTGGCATGCTTTTTACGATGGTTTGCTGAGTAACCGATATGTCAAACATGCCTTGTGAGCATTTTCGAACATCTCCTTCATTGCCTCATTAAAAATCTTTCCAAGAAAACCCAATTGGGAAAAAACACGAGCAAGGGAAAAAGAGTACAACTTGGGGGGTGCTATTCAGAAATGGAAATACTTGAGGTGAGAGATGTTGCAATTGTTTTGGAGTGTCTTTCCTTCCATTGTCTCTGGTTGAAATGACCCTTTATCTGCTGCCGCAGTAATCTTGTATGGTCTGTCCCAATTGGTGCCCAGTTTTCCCTCACTTGCGTCCTTAGATGCCAAGGTTTTGGCTTTGAGGACATAATCGCCTACTTTGAGTGGTCATATTTTGGCCCTCTTGTTGTAGTATCTTTCAATTTACTATTTCTGGGCTACCATCCTTATGTGGTCCATTTCTCTTCTTTCCTCGGCTTCATCGAGGTCTTGGAGTCTGTTCAAGTCATTTTCCACCCCGCTTGTGTGTGAATACCTCAGGCTTGGTTCGCCTACTTTAACCAGTATGACAACGTCGGTTCCGTAAACCAGTGAGTATGGCATTTCTCCCGTGGAGGATTTAGGTGTGGTCCTGTGTGCCCATAATACTTCTGGTAGCAGCTCAGGCCATAGCCCTTTGGCGTCTTCGAGCTTCTTTTTCAATATATTTAGTATTGTTTTGTTGGATGATTCTGCTTGACCGTTGGCGGCAGGATGATACGGCATGGAGAGTATTCATTTGATATGCCATTTGTCGAAGAACTCGGTTGTTTTTTGACAGATGAACTGTCGCCCATTGTCACAGCTGAATTCCTTAGGGATGCTGAAGAGGAAGATAATGTTCTTCCATATGAAGACAATGACTTCCTGTTCGCGTATTTGGTCGTACGCACCTTCTTCCACCCACTTGGAGAAATAGTCAGTTAAAACTAATAAAAATAGTACCTTTCCTTGTCTTGCAGGTAATGGACGTACTATGTCCATTCCCCACTTGATGAAGGGCCAAGGGGAGGTGACTGAGTGGAGGGGTTCTCCTGGTTGGTGTATTATAGTGGTGAACTTTTGGCATCTTTCACATTGGTGGACGTATTCTGCAGCATCTTTCTTCATGATTGGTCAATAGTAGCCGGCTCGTATGGGACAGCGCACGAGTGCGTGGTTGCCAGTATGGGCGCCACAATGGCCCTCATGTACTTCTTCTAGTACCGTTGTCGTTTGACTGGGACCTAGGCACTTGTCCAGGGGTCCACCAAAGGTCCTTTGGTATAGCTCGTAGTGTATCATGCAATATCGGGCGGCCTGTACACGGAGCTTCCTTGCTTCTTTTTTATCAGGTGGAAGAGTTCCTTCCTACAAGTAGGATAAAAACTACTTGCGCCAGTCCCAGGTTAATTTTAACGAGAGTACCTCCGCATAATCGATTATCGAATGGAGGAGGGTGACAATGCTTTCTTTGTCGAAGCTTTTGGTGGCTGTAGCCAGTTTTGCCAGGCCATCTTCCTCGGCATTCTGTGCTCTGGGAACCTGCTCAAAGCGTCACTCGTCGAGCTCAGCCATTAACCTATGGATTTCTTCCTGGTACTTTTGTAGTCTCTATTATTTGATTTGGTAAGTCCCAGTGACTTGGTTCACTATGAGTTGAGGTCGCAGTGGAGAACAAGTCGGTGGGCTCCATACTTGATGTCCAGTCTCATAGCTGTGATAACGACTTCATATTCTGCCTCGTTTTTAGTCATCTCAAGGCATCGTATGGACTAACGAATTACTTCGCCCGTGGGGACCTCGAAGACAAGTCCCAGTCCCTATCCCGAGGCATTGGCGGCTCCGTCTGTGTAGAGAGCCCATAGGTCTGTATTTGAGGTGGAACGTAGCACCTCCTGCTCTGTCTCTGGTAGTATTTTTGTGCTAAAGTCGGCCACGAAGTCAGCAAGGACTTGTGACGTGATAACGATTCTCGGGATATATGAGATATCATGTTCGCTGAGCTCTATGGCCCATTTGGTGAGTCAGCCCGATAATTTGGGCTTATGTAGTATGCTTCTTAAGGGGAACGTGGTCACCACTTTAATAGGGTGGCATTGGAAATAGAGTCTGAGCTTTCGTGAAGCTGTGACCAGTGCCAGGGCTAATTTTTCAAAGTGCGGGTACCATTTTTCGACGTCCACCGGGGTTTTGCTAATGTAATAGATAGGGGATTGCGTACCTTTTGTCTCGCGAACCAATACTGTGCTGACGCGACTTCTGACACGACCAGATATATTAGCAGGGGCTTGTCGGGGTCCACTTTAGCTAGTAATGGAGGTGAGGACAGATACGCCTTTAGTTCTCTCAAGGCTTTGATGCATTCCTCATTCCACTGAAATCCGTTGTCCTTTCTCAGTACGTTGAAAAATTTGTGGCATCTGTCGGAGGATCATGAGATAAATTTGGATAGGCGGCTATTCGGCCCGTCAGTTTTTGCACCTATTTTTTGCTATTTAGCACTTCCGGTATTGCGTCAATTGCCTTGATTATGTTGGGGTTGACCTCGATGCCTCGTTGGGATACAAGGAACCCTAGAAATTTCCCTGAGGCTACGCTGGAAACATATTTCTCATGATTCAACTTCATCCCATACCTTTTTAGTATTTCGAAGGCCTCTTTCAAGTGGTCGATGTGATCCTCCTTTCTCGTTGATTTCACTAGCATGTCATTGATGTAGACTTCCATGGTCTTATCGAGATGCTCTTTGAACATCTTGGTGACTAGTCTTTGATAGGTGGCCCCGGCATTTTTGAGCCCAAAGGGCATCACTTTGTAGCAGTAGGTTCCTTGGTGGGTGATGAAGGTTGTCTTCTCCAGATCTTCCTCCGCCATCAAGATTTGATTGTAACCGGAATACGCAACTAGGAAACTGAGCAGTTCGTGTCCTGTAGTGGCGTCGATCAACTAATCAATGTAGGGAAGTGAGAACAAATCTTTAGTGCATGCTTTATTCAGGTCAGTGAAATCCACGCACATCCTCCACTTCCCGTTTTTCTTTTTGACCATGACAACGTCGGCAACCCACTGAGGGTATTTTGATTCCCTAATAGAGCCATTGGCGAGTAATTTTTCTACTTCCTCGCTGACTGCTTCATTGATTGTGGCATTGAACTTTCTTCTCATCTGCCGTACCAGTGGGTGCAATGGGTCAACATTTAGCTTATGGGTGGCGATATCTGGCGAAATCCCTGGCATATCTGCGTGGCAAAAGGCAAATAGGTCCACATGGTTAGTTAAGAATTCATGGTACTTACTTGGATTGGTGAGGCCATGACCGATGTGGGCTTTCTTTGTGGGGCCGGTGCTGTCCAGTTGGACTGGGTCGAGATCTTCGATCGTTGCTTTACAAGTTTCCACGATGTCAGGATCTTGGACGGTCTCTGTCATCGGGTCGGTTTTAGTTCCCGACATAGATAATTGCTATGCCTCTACGCTAGCCCCCATTAGTTGTTGGGTGTGAGCGCAGTCTTGGGTTATCTCGTAGCACTCCTGTGCGGTGTGTGGCTCTCCCATGATGCTGAATATTCCCCATGGGGTAGGGAATTTGACCACCTGGTATAGGCTCGAAGGGATCGCTCGCATGGCATGTATCCATGGGCACCCTATAATGACGTTATATGTCGTTTCTTGGTTCATAACGTGAAAAGTTATTTCCAGCGTGACCTCTCCCGCAAGGACGGGTAAGTTCACCTCTCGAGACGTCCGTTCCACTGCATTATTAAAATCGATTATTGTTATTCAGTGCAGTATTACCCTATCCTCGAGACCCATTTGTGCGAGGACCCTTAGGTGGATAATACAGGCACTGCTTCCGTCATCGATCATGACTCTTTTGATATTCGTATCGATAATGCGTAAAGTAATAACCAAAGCATCGTAGTGAGGGAAATATAAACCGTGAGCATCAGACTTGTCGAAGGTGATACTACCTTCGAATTCATCATACCGCTCGTGGGAGATGGTCCGCTTCAGCCCGTGAGTGTTGGTGAATTTGATGTGGTTGATTGTCGAGTCGTTGCTGGCGCTAATGATCATGTTTATCATCCGAATTGGGGAAGGCGGCTTTGGCGGCCTGCGTGACTGCTCTCGCCCTCGTGCGAAGTTTATTTTCCCTTTGTTGCTGAGTACTTCTTTCAGGTATCCTTGGTTCAGTATCCTGACGACCTCTTGCCGTAGGCCTATGCAGTCTTCGGTTTTGTGCCCCTGTTCCTGATGGAACTCGCATAGGACATTTGATTTTCTAGTTGTAGGATCTGACTTCATTTTCTGGGGCCATTACACCTTGGTGCCAAGATTTTCTAGTGCGTACACTATTTCTAAGGGAGACACACAAAAGTTACGTGATGATAATAAGGGGGCGTACCTCTTTTATTTTGGAGCGGGGCAACGTGTCGTTGTAATGCGTCCATATGCCGGGGTGGTGGATAGGAGGATCTCATGTATGGCTGATGTCGTTCTCTATTGGAGCGCGGTGAATGTTCCCGACATCCCTTGTGGCATCGATCTTTCCTTATTTTCGAGTGTATCGTTGTTAATCATTGGGTCAGCCCGTTGAGATCATCTTCGCCCGCTCGTATTTCGGTGTAGTAAGCATTGTAGATTTCCTCCCATATCGTAGGGGGATACTTCATGAGGTGGTTCAACAGCTTCTTAGTTGCTCTGGAGCCATCCCTGCTTAGTCCGTTCTGGAAGGCGGCAACTGCCATTCCTTCCGATACGTTTGACAGGCTCATTCTTTCCATGTTAAATCTGGTGAGAAAGTCCCTGAGCCCTTCACCTGTGGTTTGTCTGATGGTGAAGATGTCGTTGACCCTTGCCTCTGCCTTCTTTGCACCCGTATGGGCGGTGACGAACTTATCCACCATTTCTTCGAATGTTGATATTGCTTTGGCAGGAAACTGGGAGTACCATGTCAAGGCTCCTTCGCTTAATGTTTTGTCAAACTTTTTCAGCAGCACTGATGGTACCTGCTCTTTTGATAGTTGACTTTCACGGCAGTGATGTAATAGATTAGATGATCCTCGGGATCAGTGATCCCGTCGTATACCCTCAAGTAAGGGGGCATCTTAAAGGTTTTCGAGATAGAGTAGGGGGAAGCTTCTTCAGAGTATGGCTTCTCTACGAACCTCCCTATGTCGCGTTTTGGTAGTAACTTAGGGGCTCCGGAAATTTTGTCGACCCTCTCCTGGTGTTCCTTCATCTGGTCACGGAGGGCCTTGTTTTCGCTTTTTATTTCCTCCATCTTCCTCAGGATGGCGGTTAGCGTGCCATCATGGGTCTGTGCTTTGATGGGTTGGTTGTTTACTCGTGTCTCTTCTTGTTCACCCGTGGCAGTGGTGATACTCATCGTCGGTACTGCCTTCATGTTACCTTGTGGTGGTTTTTCGACTAAGCCACTCAAGGTGCTTGTTAGCCATTCTTCCAGCAGTTTTCTGACCACCGAGGGCGCCTCCTTGACAGCGGATGTGGAAGCTCCTTTGTCATGCAAGACCGTCGGATCTTCGGAGGAGAAGGTGAGATCTCTGCTTCTGATGCGGTGCCGGGGGTTGTGTTGGTGATAGCATCATCGTTGACCTCATTGAGAGTAGCAAGATGATTGGTTGTGACCCCCATTATTGGTTTGGATCTGGCGTCATTTTCGGCCATTTTTTATTTTCGTGTGATGTAGGAGGAGATGGTTGGCCGATCTCTAGGTGGATACTATGATTTTGATTCTCGAAATTCTCACAGACGGTGCCAAATTGTTTGGCTCAAAAATTAATCGTTACTTTATAAGCTTGAAACAATCGGAAAGGAGTAAATAGTAATCAAATATAGTGAACCTAGGTGTAAGATCAACATAACTATAATATAAATATATTTGCAAAAATGATGAACTGTAAGAGCAATTGTTTATCATAGTTGAGAAAGATAGAGAGAGAATGTGAGAGTTGTATTATTAGATAATAATACTTGGTCTGTTACAACAGGAAAACCCCCTTTATATAGAAAGGGGCCCTCCTTATTAAAATAATAAACCGTTGAGGTGTGATCGACATTCTTTTAATGGGGACACCCAAGCATAAGCGACATAGTTCATGCCCGAATTATTCTCTCGTTGGCGTATGAGAAGGGTCGTGCACTTATCAGACGTGACCGTGGGGGGGCCATATTTGGCCCCATACACTTATCAGACGTGATTTTATAAATTAATGTAAAAGATTTATGACATATTTCAAATCTCAAATTTCTAAGTGTTTTGTTATTCTTAAACTTATTAGTATCCCGTCAAACGTACACTTCACACAAATTTGCCCCGAGGTACTTTGGAACAGAAATAGAAAGAATTAGAAGAAGCAAAAATACAACACAAAGATGTAGAAAGAGGTGACACTGTTTTCTTTTCTTCACTCAACATCTTAGAAAAGGCATTTCTTGGTGTCAACGAAGATATTAGTGATGATTGGGTTGTCTATTTTCATGATTTTTCACCCTAAAACTTTCCCGTTCCTCTCTCTCTTATAATTTATTTATTTATTAATTAAGTACTACCCTGATTCACAATAAGTATTTAAGTTATTTTTTTATTTTGATTCAAAATAAGTGTTCAGAGTTGTAATTAAGAAAGAATTTGATTTATTTTTATAAAATAATCCCTATGTACATATCTATAAAAAAAGTTTTTTACTCCTCATATTAAATATTTAATTAGGAGAAGTTTAGTTATAATAGGTATTTTTATATAAAATTTAATATTTTCTAATATGCATGCTAAAAGTAAATTCATTTATTGTGAACCGGAGAGAATTATAGAGAGAATTTACCCTCCTTTATTGTTATTTTCTTTGATACTGTAATTGTTTCTTGGGAGGAAATCACGTGAAAAAGGAAAGCCTAAAAATATGGGGTACATTGTCAGGTACACTACTAGAAATACAAAAGAAAAAAAGCCTTCCTTTCTTAATAACTGTTACCCTAATTATTATGAAATTGACTTTGCCTCTTAATTTTCATCATTAGAGATGAAATTACCTCTCGTCATTGTGATGCAAGAAAAAAAGACACATTTTCTAAACCAAATCAGCTTAGAATTTCGAATTTTCATCACTCGAATCTTTTGAATGTTTATAATTAACTTCATCTATTTCAAAGTTGTATAATATTCCTGTCTTGTCAATTCTTCTCTTTTGCTTCTATGGGTTCCTTTTGCGTTTGACGTGTCGATCTTATGGTTGCTCCATAAAATCAAATTGTGGGTACCATCCTATTAGAGCTTTTAATTGGTTTTGATCAGTAAATTTTTGAACTATTTCTCTGCTACAATAAGATGACTTTTAGTATGAAAGGTGACATCAAGATTTCTTCGAGGCATTAGGCTAATAAAGTTTTGTTAGGCTAGTTTGGTACGAGTGATAATGAATAATTAATTTGGTGATTAAATTTGAGTGGAGTTTATATAATATCTGGTGGAATAAAATTGTCATATAATTAATCTCGGAATTAGTTATGCCGGGATTATAGTATTTTTTTAGGGAAAAGGGCAAAAACTATACCTTTACTATCAAAAATTAGTCACGTTAGTAACCCGTTCTACTTTAGCTAAAATTATCCCTACCATTAACAAAGTATGCAAAATTGTCCCTACCGTTACTAAAGTAGATAAATTTGTACCTAAATCTAACTGATTTGAAAAAAATACCAAAAAAGTACCCATACTATTGAAATTTATCCACGTTAATATCCCATTTTACTTTCGGGCTAAAACAATACATGTCGTAATTAAAGTAGGAGAAATAGTACCCAAATCGGACGGAGCTCCTATGTGGAAACCGGGTCCCTCTTAATAATGTGCCAACTAATTAATAAATTACCAACTAGACTATTACAACCCGCCCCACATAATAACCCGCCCCATTTGATAACATATTCACCTAAAAATATTCTCAGTCGAATAAACCTAGGGTTCAAGCTCAAATTCCTCATCTTTGCCTCTTTCTTTCTCCTTTGCTCGACTCTATTTCTCTCATCTTCATCAATGTCGCAGAGTAGTACTTCTTCTCAGAGAAGAACCAACTGGACTAATATTTCTCATTTGTTTTTAAAATCTTCCTCATATGTGCTTCATGCAGCCCACCATAAGTACTTCTTATAGTCCCCATGTCCCCTTTTTTTGCACTAATTTCCCTCTATGTGCCTTACACAATATCTATGGTGTGTCTCGGGAAGAACCAAGTAGATTGAATCAATCAAACCCTTAAAATGAAAAAATAGTAAAGAAATGCATCAAAAACTGAACATCTCCAGTAATGCAACAATGGAACAAACCAATTAAATGCAGTAATGAAACTGTAATTAAATACAACAGTAATGAAACTAATGAGATGCTACAGAACAGTAATGAAATGCAATAGTTATGAACTAATGAGATGCAACAAAACAATAATGAGATGCTACAGTTATGAACTAATGAGATGCAACAAAATAGTAATGAGATGACATTGAAGAATAGAGGCAAAAGTTTACTAAATGAAACAGTAAAGTCATACCTTTTGCATATCTAAAATAAATATAATACCTTCTCCACTTTTGAGGTCCAATGAATGTTGTAGCAGACTTAAGAACCAACTCCATGTCACTTTGGTCTCTTTATCAACAACAACCTAAGCTAATGGATAAAAATGCCTCATAGAGTTTTGGTCAACAGCTACTAACAATTGACCCTTGAATTTTCCTTTCAGAATAGTTCCATCCAAGCCAATGAATGGTCTCAACCCACTCTTGAACCTCATTTTCAATGCATGAAAGCAGATGTACATTCTTAGAATCTTCTTTTACGTATTAACGTGGATAAATTTCAATAGTAGGGGTACTTTTTTGGCCTTTTCCCCAAATCTGTTAGATTTAGGTACAAATTTATCTACTTTAGTAACGATAAGGGCAATTTTGCATACTTTATTAACGGTAAAGACAATTTTAGCCGTAAAGTAGAACGGGGTACTAACGTGTCTAATTTTCGATAGTATAGGTATAATTTTGGTCTTTTTCCCAAAAATTAAAGTTTATGAGTAAAAGAAAAAAAATTCACTCAAACACTAGCATAAACCAGTATAACTTGAAAAAATTTCTTCAATTTTGTTTCTTCACATCTGATCAAATTTTATGAACAAATAAATTTTTAAAATTTCTTTTTATAAAAAAAAATCTATATCTAAACGAGCCTAAGTCAATGACAGCAGTATGTGGGGACGCAAGCGGTATATGGACAATGACTGGCGGTCACGGAGGCGAATGGTGGTAGAATGTTAAGGTCCGGGGAAAAGAAGAAGCACCGAAAGCGGTGTAACTGAATTAATAGAGAGCATAGACATTGAGAAGAGGAAAGCGAACAGAAAAAAATATATATGATAGCTAGGAAGGAGGTGAAGTTACCGGTCACGGATGCAAAAATTGCAGCATTTTGGTCGTGTGTACGAAGAACTGGGGGACAAAAGCTAGGACAAAAAGTTATTCCGGCCAGCTAAGGTGAGAGAGAGGAAGGCTCGTGATCTGGACCAAATGAGGTATATCAAGGATGAGAAAGACAGAATGTTGTTGGAAGAGGCTCAAATTAAGCGGAGATGACATACTTGCTTTCATAAACTTCTTAATAAAGAGAGGGACAAAGATATTGTGCTAGGTAAATTGGGGGCAGAATTACACAAAAATAAAGTCCACCTATATACATTGCAGCAGAATAACCCAGTTATAACTTTGCAAATCTGTAGCCCATTAACAATAGGCCAACGTTTGAAAAATAAGCATTTTCTTCTTTCTTTTTTTATTCTGCAGATCTTCAAGCACGAAAATTCAGTAATTTTTTATTCTTCTTTCCCAAGTTTGTATATATTCATATTCCAGCTACAAAAATTCAAATTCACATATAATATAACATGAAAACCTTAAGTTTTTATCTTTTACAAGTTCCAAATAGTATAAATAAAAATAAAAAATAAAAATATTATTGCACATTCATGATTTTGCAAATAAATCAACAAGAAAAATCGATTTATACATAGATTGAACATATAAAATTTAATGGGATAAAGGTCAAAATTATACCCCTACTATCGAAAATTAGTCACGTTAGTAACCCGTTCTACTTTACGGCTAAAATTGTCCCTACCATTAACAAAGTATGTAAAAGTATCCCTACCGTTACTAAAGTAGATAAATTTATACCTAAATCTAACAGATTTGGGAAAAAGCCAAAAAAGTACCCCTACTATTAAAATTTATCCACGTTAATATATAAAAGAAGATTCCTAAGAATGTACATCTGCTTTCATTGAAAATGGGGTTCAAGAGTGGGTTGAGACCATTCATTAGCTTGGATGGAACCTTTCTGAAAAGGAAATGCAAGGATCAACTGTTAGTAGCTGTTGGCCAAGACTCCATGAGGCATTTTTACCCTTAGCTTGGGATGTTGTTGATAAAGAGACCAAAATGACATGGAGTTGGTTCTTAAGGCTGCTACAACATTCATTAGACCTCAAAATTATTGCATTTCATTAGTTCATTACTGTTTTGTTGCATCTCATTAGTTCATAACTGTTGCATTTCATTAATGTTCTATAGCATCTCATTACTGTTGCATTTAACTACAGTTTCATTACTGCATTTAATTGATTTGTTCCACAGTTGCATTACTGGAGATGTTCAGTTTTTGATGCATTTCTTTACTATTTTTCTATTTTAAGAATTTGATTGATTCAATCCACTTGGTTCTTCCTGAGGCACTGTAAGGCCCCAGAAAATTTCGCTAAGTAATATAGGATTCTGTGGTGCCACGTAGGCTAATTATTATATTTTATGTGCTATGAACATGATGGACATCAATTATACTTGATAAATATGAGTATGAGTCTTATGGTAAGTGATATGAGGTCCAAATGGAAGCCCAAGTGTAAGCCAAATGGGAAACTTTTCGAAATAGGCCAAAATTCCAAATGGATTCGCACAAGGCTCCACTTTAAACGACCATAGATAATTATGTATAAAGTTTTATGTGGTGAATAGCATATCAAATGAAAGCCCTTTGAGTCTAGTTTCCAACGCTTCAAACCGTTCGTCATTTGGACATTCCTACACAAAGTTATAATCAAATTACCAAAGGCTGGAAAATGCGATCGTGTGTCAGGTCAAATCTGCGATCCGCATGTTCATTCTGCGGTCCGCATTTTGACCGCAGATTGAACCAATGTAGCTCATTTTTGGCTGCCGATTTTGCGGTGCATTTTGCGGCCCGCATGTCCATTCTGCGGTGCATTCTGCGATAGCAGAATTGACATCGCAGGGTTATTTGTTTTATTTTTATAACTCGACCCCATTTCAATATATAGGCTTTGGGGTTCATTTTGGGGTCATTTCTTACTGATTTTAGAGAGAGGTGAGAGTATTTTAGAGAGAGAAGGAGGAACCCAACATCTAAATCATCCAAATCTTGCATCAATCTTCAAGAATCAAGAACCCAATAGCAAGTTCTTCATCTAAGAGGTAAGATTCTATACCCTAGGGTTTAATTTCGAGTTTGGTGTATAAGATGAGTTATTGAGGTATGATTCTTGGGTTTATTAGTATTGTGTATACATACATGTACAACTTAGGTTTATGGGAAGATTGTTTAACTTAAATAACTAAAGATTGGGTTAGGGAATGAAGGAAGTCTTAAAAAGGGGATTCGAAATCAAGATGCTCAACTAGTGTTTGATAAATTGTTCAAATGAGCTAGTTTCATGAATATCTTTCTAATATGCGTTTAATTTTGCTATGTTTCATAGTAGATTGGAATTGCTAGAGTTTTTGGAGTGTTGTAGTAACTTAAGGAAAGCTCAATCGAGGTATGTATGGCTAACTTTGATTCTTGTGAAATCGCCCTTATGTGTGCAATTCGTTTGGCATGTGTTAATTTGAGAGATGGTGTGTAATTTGCTGATTTTGTTGTTGGGTATCTAATTGATGTTAAACTACATGTGGTGTGGTATGAAATATGAATTGAAAGATAACAAGGGAATTGGAATTGGTGAAGAATTGTGAATAATGGTTATGATGGCCTTTATGGCACCTTGTGGAAAAGAAACGAAACACTTGAGAATTGGTTTATTGTGGAAAATTGTTGAACATACTTGTGTGAATATTTTTGATTATGGAAATATTGTAACTTGGTTGTGATATTGGCTTGATAAGTAATTGAGAACATGGAACAATGTGCAAGTTGCTTATTTGAACTTGTTGAAATTGTGTGTAGTACCTTATCTGTTGTTTGAAATTGTTGTGTTTTAAAGTGTAAGGCGGGGTCGTGTTGCGCGCCGCAACGTGAGGAAATAAGGTGTGGGTTGGGGTGATAAGGGTGGCCGAGGTAATAAGGGTGGTCAGGGGCAATAAGGATGGAAAGCGATCGAAATCGCTATTGAAAATTGATACAAAAATCAATGATGTGAAATTGTGAAAGGAGACGGCAGGAGAGTTTGCAACCTGGGGGGCACTGATTGCCCCTATGTTTTACTACTTGCAATTTATGTGGTTGATTGGTTGTTGTTCTAATTGTTGACCTTGAACGTGCTTATGTTGAGACTTATCTGAAATGAGAAAAAGGTGGAAAACATGGTTGGCTGGTTTGATTAGTTTTGATGTAATTTAATGGCTTGAGTTTACTTGGGACAAAGTTTGTCCATACATACCGGTACAATTCAAGTGTACTGACGTCCCTTTTGCCGGGGACGCTACATTCGTATTATGATTGTAGGTGAATCAGTAGCAGGTACTTCAGCTCATCGGCAGTAGCATCCTTCATCTTCCACTGCCCGTTTTGGTGAGCCCCTTTCCTTTCGGGGCCCTACGTGGCTCATGCCACTCTTGTTTAGACTTTATTTTGATTTTGTGTAAGGTATAGCCGGAGCCTTGTTACTGGCAAGTATTGTATCGTCCTTTGTATCCTAGAGGTTCCGTAGACATGTAAACTGTGGGATTCGAGGCTCATGTATATATTATGTTGGGCGTTGTAAAAATTGTAAACTTGTTAATGAATCACTCACATGGTTATGTTTGTATATTGTGAAATCAGTTATAATTGGTAAGGTATTTGGTTAATGAGAAATAATCAACACGGGGGTAACACGTGGGAATGAAAGGCACCCAGGTCCGCTTGACTGGGGCTACCTAGTCAGGCGCCGGTCATGTCCCTCGATTTGGGGCGTGACAAACTTGGTATCAGAGACTAAGGTTTTTAAGTGTCCTAGGATGTCTCGGAGCCGTGTCTAGTAGTGCCCTTCTTATCGGTGTGTTGTCGACCACATCATATAAGTTGGGGGCTGCACGGGCATTTAGGAATTTACCCATTTCTTTGATATTCCAGATCGTGCGATATGGCTCAAGATATGGAGCTAATTTCCCCTCTAAGTATTAACCTCAATATTGGTAATTTTGATACCATAATCTGTGAATTTGAACCATGTAAGGTGAGATTTATCTCACCATTAAGTCCAAGTGGATCATCCAAGGACTTTTTAGAAGAATGTGTTGAGCCATGGAGTGATTGGTAGAACTTGTTGTTAAGGAGAGTACCTTTGTTCCTACTAATGTCACTGCACCACCAGATCATGTAGTATATCATCAGTATGTACGGCTAAAATCCCGTCTCTTTGAAATTAAGCTTCCATGGTGTCCGCGTAAATGTTGTAGGTTCAAAATATAATTGATGCAGTATTCATTTTGTTATGTTAAGCGAATTATTGCTGTGAAAATATATGCAGGAGGCACTTCTTCATTTGTTTAATATATTATTCTTAGTAGATGAGGATATGTATAGAATGTGAACTATGTGCTAAAATGTCTTGACTTCAAGTCAAGTTTGAATTGATATTTTGATGCAAAATTTTGTGAGAAAACTTGTTATGGTTGATTCTTCCAAAATGTTGTTATGTGTACCAAAGGTATTTGTTTGATTGCATCTAGCCGTTGGTAATGTATAAAGATGTTTGGAAATGAAGTAAGTGACTGTGGAAATGTGGTAAGACTAGATGTTGGACTCTAGCCGTGTTTGATACTTTACATGAATTGGTGTTGTGACCCGATTTTGTGAAAGATGCATTCCAATATGATCAATGTGCTATTATTGACAACTTAAAATGGGTGCAAGGGGTATGAATCACGTATTGAAATGTGAAGGCCTTAAATTGAAATTGAAGCAGCATATATTAAATAAAACTATGTGAAGTCCTATTTGCATAGAGATGTTGAAATAAGTCAAATGTTTTTGAGAAATAGAGTATAGACAATGTGTCAAGAACTCGAAATGAAATTGTACCTGGCAATATTTGTGACATGAGAGAATATGAAACGGATTATGATGTTGATGTGAAATATGCGGAAATGATGTGAAATGTGGGGAAGAAGAGACTGTGTTATGGAATGTGGCCTAGTGCCAAGACTGATGTGATAATTATGGCCCCAAGAGCGGACGGACAAATATACGAGAAAATGACATGATTCTTTTATTTGATAATGTGGTGATCATTTAAAGTGTTTGATTCGTAATTGTGATTTCCTTATTATTGTATGAAGCGTATAGGTGAATAATTTTATATGTGAACCCTATGGAAGGGCTACGAAATGCAACCTAGAGGTATGGAAATTATGTAAAGAAAAAAAAAACTATGTGATCCATTTTATTTGGTAATGTGGCGATTGTTTAAACTTTTTGTTAAACCCTTATGATTTCTTTGCCCTTGCATAGATATGTTCTTAAAAAGAATCTAAATTACAAAACAGTTCATGCACATGCACCTACTCTTTAAATGAGACGTATTGTTTACAAAGTCTCCCTATCAAAGTTCTATTGTTTACAACCTCCTATGGAATTGAGCTGTATAATTATGTTCCAGAATTGAGTTATAGCACTATTGATACTTCCTACTTGCTTTTTCTAAATTATTAACAAAGGACTATTCCCGATGAATTTCTTTTAGAAACGCCTCATTTAAATTGACAACATCTGCTCACTTGTGTCTATACATGCACCATCGTAAAGTTTGTACATGTGGTGTCAAGTTCCATGCAAAGAATCCAATATTTGTGATCCTTCTCGAGTGACTCTTTTACTTAGTTGTGTGTGTCTTATATGGCTTGATCATTCAATCTACTCTCTTACGTATCATCATGAGACCCTTTCACTGTCTAGTAACATATATGCACATCTCAGTGCCTATCATATGAGTTCATATCAATCAAAATGGTCAATGTGTGCATAAAGTTTTTCTAAAAATTCAGATCCTCACATCCCGTCATAGGAAAGATCTTGTGTCGCCATAATTTTTGTTGCCACTTGAGATATCCCGTAGTAAGTAGCTCACTTGGTTTCTAGTATTGTGGTTGCCCGTGATGTAGAATTGTATTGTAGTTTGGAAGATAGTATAGCATAGGCATGTCCAACTCATAACGAATGATTATTCTCTCTGTATGTCTCCACAATGTGTTAATTGTATTCCTTATTTAGTGAAGTCGTTGTGCTAGAACCCAACACTTGTACGATAACCATAAGAGAACATGCCCTTCTATGTATCACTATGACATTTCCTTTTTCAAGTCAAAACCTATGGAAATCTCATCATGAACATTTGCAAACCTTCAGCGATTATTGTGCACTGTCTCATTGTGTTTGGTTTTCTTCACACCCTCAACTTCTACAATTATGGACTATGTCATTGTCATGTGTGGAGAGTTTTACTACCCTTGGTATCTCACCTTCTTGGCTAGATATGAGTGTTATTTGCCTTCCCCCTGGAGCGTCGTGTTAACTATTAGAACCATCTAACCAATTCATGATTTTGTCCCAATATCAAGATTTCCTAGCTATCGAGTTTCACTCGTGAAAGGTTGAGATTAAATGACTTCGGATTTTTGTACATATCATGAACATGTTGATTTGAATGAAAAAAAATGGTCGTAATTTTTTAGTTTCCTCATATAAGATCAATTACCAAGAAGTGTTAAGTTTTCTAGAATATGGTAATATCATAAGCGTTCAATTCTTTTCATCCTTATAGGGTTGTGGCATAGATTCTGTGCATCAAGTAATGTTAAGAGTGTAATTCAGCTTCGTGTATTTTGAATCCCATATCACATTCAAAGTGCTAGAGTATTCCTATTCGGGGTCGACGGATTTTCCCTACCCTTTAGAAAATGAGTGGTTCACGTACTTGAGTATTCCTCCTTAATGATTCCTATTTCCCATGTACTACTTACTCCTATGCCTCATTTGTGTATTAATTAAGGTAGTCACGGTGATTAACCATGTCAGTTTTGTTAGTAGTAACATTTCATGTCTTTTAGTATACGACCTCATAAAGTGCTCTACCCAGTGCATTAATGGATTCCTGAAGAACTCCAGCCTGATCTTGAACTTTGTTGTTCCTCGTTGTATTAGATCATTGGGTATTGTAAGTTTAGACAAGTCAAAGATAAAGCTTCATAGTGTGGTCACATATATATTGATAGATAATTTAATGGTCAGTTTATGGTATCACATCTTAGGGTAACTATTAAGGGTCATCAAGGGTTTAGTGTGAGTGTACCCCTAAAAATATTATGTGAGTTGATAATAAAGGTAACATGACTGTATTACACATTAGGTTGCAATAGGTGTATGATATTCGCCATAACTGTTCCTCATGTACTTTGTGTTTCCATATGCTTATGTCTAAGAAGATAGTGAAAAACAAATGTGGGTATGAATTGACTTTATTGAACTATATGATCATGTTAATATCCTATATGATGCACTACTAGCAAGACTCATGATGGCTTGACTTCATATGGACTGTTGATTGAAATGAAATTATATTCTTGTTGATGAACACCTTTGCGATTACATTAATGGCCGGTAAGGACTATTATGAACACATGATTGTTTGTTTACTATGAACTGACATCCTTGATGGTATGATGCCAAGTTATGGAATTGTGGGTTATTGTTGTTATCATGAATTGCAATATCCAAGTGGAGTGTAAATTGTACGGTGGAAGTTATCAAAAGGTAAAGTCAATGGATAGTTATCTCATGCAAGATGTTTATCTGTCATCCTTGTTATGTATTTTTGGGAGTTGATATTACTTCTGAGAAGGTGTTATGACAATGCTTGTAAGTCAATAATGTCGTGTGGAAGGATAAATGTGTCGTGGAAGGAAAGTACTTTAGTTTGATTGAATACCAGTTAGTTTTGACTTGGAATGTACCATATAGGTATTTTGATGTAAAACTGTGCAGTCCATGTTCTAGTATCCTTATGATAATGTAGTGCTTGTAATACTGGGATTAGGATTATGGATATATACATTGTGGTGCTATGTATAATTGTGGATGTGTTGTTGAGACGAATTTGGTGATTCCCTGGCAGGAGGATAGGCCTAGTTACAAAGGAAACTCTGCAGAAATTTCTGAAAAATTTAGGAGTTAGTGAAAATTTAGAGACTGGAGGTAGGTTAGAAAAGAGATGTATGATGTTAAAGTGTTTGGGAAAGACTATACACCTCATTCGAGGACGAATGATCCTAAGGGGGGAGAATGTAAGGCCCCAGAAAATTTCGCTAAGTAATATAGGATTCTGTGGTGCCACGTAGGCTAATTATTAGATTTTATGTGCTATGAACATGATGGACATCAATTATTCTTGATAAATATGAGTATGAGTCTTATGGTAAGTGATATGAGGTCCAAATGGAAGCCCAAGTGTAAGCCAAATGGGAAAATTTTCGAAATAGGCCAAAATTCCAAATGGATTCGCACAAGGCTCCACTTTAAACGACCATAGATAATTATGTATAAAGTTTTATGTGGTGAATAGCATATCAAATGAAAGACCTTTGAGTCTAGTTTCCAACTCTTCAAACCGTTCGTCATTTGGACATTCCTACACAAAGTTATGATCAAATTACCAAAGGCTGGAAAATGCGATCGTGTGTCAGGTCAAATCTGCGATCCGCATGTTCATTCCGCGGTCCGCATGTTCATTCTGCGGTCCGCATTTTGACCGCAGATTGAACCAGTGTAGCTCATTTTTGGCTGCCGATTTTGCGGTGCATTTTGCGGCCCGCATGTCCATTATGCGGTGCATTCTGCGATAGCAGAATTGACATCGCAGGGTTATTTGTTTTATTTTTATAACCCGACCCCATTTCAATATATAGGCTTTGGGATTCATTTTGGGGTCATTTCTTACTGATTTTAGAGAGAGGTGAGAGTATTTTAGAGAGAGAAGGAGGAACCCAACATCTAAATCATCCAAATCTTGCATCAATCTTCAAGAATCAAGAACCCAATAGCAAGTTCTTCATCTAAGAGGTAAGATTCTATACCCTAGGGTTTAATTTCGAGTTTGGTGTATAAGATGAGTTATTGAGGTATGATTCTTGGGTTTATTAGTATTGTGTATACATACATGTACAACTTAGGTTTATGGGAAGATTGTTTAACTTAAATAACTAAAGATTGGGTTAGGGAATGAAGGAAGTCTTAAAAAGGGGATTCGAAATCAAGATGCTCAACTAGTGTTTGATAAATTGTTCAAATGAGCTAGTTTCATGAATATCTTTCTAATATGCGTTTAATTTTGCTATGTTTCATAGTAGATTGGAATTGCTAGAGTTTTTGGAGTGTTGTAGTAACTTAAGGAAAGCTCAATCGAGGTATGTATGGCTAACTTTGATTCTTGTGAAATCGCCCTTATGTGTGCAATTCGTTTGGCATGTGTTAATTTGAGAGATGGTGTGTAATTTGCTGATTTTGTTGTTGGGTATCTAATTGATGTTAAACTACATGTGGTGTGGTATGAAATATGAATTGAAAGATAACAAGGGAATTGGAATTGGTGAAGAATTGTGAATAATGGTTATGATGGCCTTTATGGCACCTTGTGGAAAAGAAACGAAACACTTGAGAATTGGTTTATTGTGGAAAATTGTTGAACATACTTGTGTGAATATTTTTGATTATGGAAATATTGTAACTTGGTTGTGATATTGGCTTGATAAGTAATTGAGAACATGGAACAATGTGCAAGTTGCTTATTTGAACTTGTTGAAATTGTGTGTAGTACATTATCTGCTGTTTGAAATTGTTGTGTTTTAAACTGTAAGGCGGGGTCGTGTTGCGCGCCGCAACGTGAGGAAATAAGGTGTGGGTTGGGGTGATAAGGGTGGCCGAGGTAATAAGGGTGGTCAGGGGCAATAAGGATGGAAAGCGATTGAAATCGCTATTGAAAATTGATACAAAAATCAATGATGTGAAATTGTGAAAGGAGACAGCAGGAGAGTTTGCAACCTGGGGGGCACTGATTGCCCCTATGTTTGACTACTTGCAATTTATGTGGTTGATTGGTTGTTGTTCTAATTGTTGACCTTGAACGTGCTTATGTTGAGACTTATCTGAAATGAGAAAAAGGTGGAAAACATGGTTGGCTGGCTTGATTAGTTTTGATGTAATTTAATGGCTTGAGTTTACTTGGGACAAAGTTTGTCCATACATACCAGTACAATTCAAGTGTACTGACGTCCCTTTTGCCGGGGACGCTACATTCGTATTATGATTGTAGGTGAATCGGTAGCAGGTACTTCAGCTCATCGGCAGTAGCATCCTTCATCTTCCACTGCCCGTTTTGGTGAGCCCCTTTCCTTTCGGGGCCCTACGTGGCTCATGCCACTCTTGTTTAGACTTTATTTTTATTTTGTGTAAGGTATAGCCGGAGCCTTGTTACCGGCAAGTATTGTATCGTCCTTTGTATCCTAGAGGTTCAGTAGACATGTAAACTGTGGGATTCGAGGCTCATGTATATATTATGTTGGGCGTTGTAAAAACTGTAAACTTGTTAATGAATCACTTGCATGGTTATGTTTGTATATTGTGAAATCAGTTATAATTGGTAAGGTATTTGGTTAATGAGAAATATCAACACAGGGGTAACACGTGGGAATGAAAGGCACCCAGGTCCGCTTGACTGGGGCTACCTAGTCAGGCCGGTCATGTCCCTCGATTTGGGGCGTGACAGGCACATCATAGATATTGTGTAAGGCACATATAGGCAAATTGGTGCAAAAAATAGGGACATGGGGAATATAAGAAGTACTTATGGTGGGCTGCATGGAGCATATATGAGGAGGATTTTAAAGATCAATGGGGAATATCAGTCCACTAGGTTCTTCTCTGAGAAGAAGTACTGCTTTGCGACATTGATGAAGATGAGAGAAATAGAGTCGAGCAAAAGAGAAAGAAAGAGGCAATGATGAGGAATTTGAGCTTGAACCCTAGGTTTTGTTCGATTGAGATTTTTTTTAGGTGGAGCAGTTATCAAATGGAGCGAGTTATTATGTGGGGCGGGTTGTAATAGTCTAGTTGGCAATTTCTTAATTAGTTGGCACATTATTAAGAAATACCAGGTTGCCACGTATGAGCTCCGTTAAATTTGGATACTATTTCTCCTACTTTAATAACGACATGTATTGTTTTCGCCCGAAAGTAAAACGTGGTATTAACGTGGATAAATTTCAATAGTAGGGGTACTTTTTTGGTTTTTTTCCCAAATCTGCTAGATTTAGGTACAAAGTTATCTACTTTAGTAATGGTAGGGACAATTTTGCATACTTTATTAACGGTAGGGACAATTTTAGCTGTAAAGTAGAACGGGGTACTAACGTAACTAATTTTCCATAGTAGGAGTATAATTTTGGCCCTTTTTCCTTAATTTTTCAAGTAAAATGCATGTCCAAATATAACTGTAACTTCCAAAAATTATTTTTTAACGCATCTTCAAAAACTTCTTCTTCAAATTTCAACTAAATCAATATCCTGTGGTACTTCTATTTACTTCCGGTTATTCTGTACAAATTACAATTGGAAGACAAGTAAAACAACGACGGAAATGCTGTAATTTAGGGGTCCATTTCTTCCACTTTGAGTCTCCTTTTTGCTTCCTTTTTAGGAGAAATAATAGATCCCTTCAATTTCACTTGTCAATAATCCTAAATATACAGTTTCTATTTGAGGATATATTTTGAGTGATATATAAAAGTTATAGGGATGATTGACGTTCCTCACCCAGTGTAATTTGGACATATTTTTATTATACAACTTAATCGAGCGATAACGTCCTTGTTATGAACATTTTAAACTCTACCAATTCTCTTTTTCTCAAATCAACTTTTGTCTATCTCTGCACATTGCTTTTGAAACATCTCACATCGTCAACCCCTTTATTGAAATGAAGATGTCCGTAGTTGACTCCAATCTATGGTATACCCCCATCTAGGAGCCAAACCCAAGATTTTTAGTTTAATTATATATTTGTATTAAGAAATTATTTCAAACATACAAAAATTAAATTTAGAACCGAGGTATACTAACACTTTATATCGCTATTCTAGAATTTAAAAATTATAAAATTCAATTCTAAGTCCGCCTCCGCTTACATTGATAATATATGATGTGTACATGGGCACAAGAGTACGCACTATATATCCTTTTTGTATCATACTTTTGCCGAGTTTACTTGAATGTGATATACCACGTGTACGCGCGCGCGCACACACACACACACACACAAACACACACACACATATATATATATATATATATATATATATATATATATATATATATATGATATATATATACGGTCCACTTTGTAAGTTTGTTGAGCAGACCACTTAGGCATTTCAGAAAAGGGAAAGGAACTTCTCACCCCGAGTTGTTTTCCTAATGACATAAGAAAATACAACTAGATATATAACTTACTTGGGGAGATTTTTTAGTTATCTCTTTTCTAACCTAGCGAACCCCGTCCTTCTCCTTTGTTTCTAAACTAGCAGAATGGGGTGGTACTTCTATTTGATCCTAGAAAACATACGAAACAACCTGCTACGGAACTACCGATAAGGGGCAAAAACATTTTACTTAGTCGAGGGAATAATAATATTTCATACGAAAAGAATTTTTTTTTGTTTAAATCTCAAAGAAGGGTATAAGTGAAATCTGCGGCAAGTCAAGGAGATGTTAGGTCAAGAGATTTCAGCCAGAAGTCCCATCAATCAAAAGAAAAGAATACTCCAGGAAAGAAGGAAACAGACATTGGATGTATCCAACCTTCAAAGGCGGAGGATATATATATATATATATATATATATATATATATATATATATATATATATATATATATATATATATATATATATATATATATATATAGAATGCGAGTAGCGCCTAATTAAAAATTTGAATGGAGAACTTAAATTCTTGTCAACAATGGAATAATAAACACAGAAAATCCACAAAGAACAATTGCAATTTGGCTAGTGTATATTTCAATCTCAGTAATTATATCCTAGCCTTTATAAACAGTGTACAAACTACACTTATCAAGAGGAAGCTGTAATGTTTTACCTTTTACATTTACATGACATAAGGAGAAAGAAAAGGCACATGAAAAAAGAAAACATAGCTATCAACTCAAGTGCCCAACCAACATAAACAAAAAGATGCAAATAGTTTTAATCCCAACAGATTGATGTGACATTGGAAGTTTTCATGATAATCATCGAAAATATTAGTACCAATATATAACAGAATGGAGAGCATTTATACTTAAGGTCAATGTTGATTCTGATGCGATTTAATGAAAAATGATGCCCTAGAAGGTAGGGAGTCAATTAGGCTTTGAGAGAATTAGATAGGCCAAACATTGTTGGGAAAAAGGAGAAGCCCTTATGATAATCAAGTGCAATGGACCACTTGAAGTGCTAATTTATCATAGTTTTCTAGACAAATCAAACTTTGCCGACAAACTTCCTATTACGTCCTTTCTTGACTTTTCCTTTTTTCCTTATTCTATTTTGTTTCCTTTTTTTAGTTTTCTATTTAGTAGTGTTATAACCAAAATCACTCACACAAACACAAATACACGTGGTCGTCGAGTAACAGAGTAATGAGTAGAATATTATTCCCACAAAAATTTGTGATTAACTATTGACTGATTCAAACTCAATTAACTTATCAATTCAAAAGATTTCTCATAAAATATAGAACTGACTAATTTACTATATAAAATTATCAAGCAATGAATTAACTAGAAATTAACCTGAATAAATAGCAATTTCAAATGACAATCAGTAGGAGAGGATATTCCAGTGTCACGGGTTAGCTAACAATCATGTTGTATTCTTGGCTTAAAATGACTAATTGATTTATCTTGATTGTTGATTGACAGGGTTGATATTACTCATAAGAATTTGTCAAGTCCTTACTCGCATATTCAAGTGAACTTAATGTATATATGTCTATGAGATTAAGATTAAAAAGAATGCATTTACAATTCCTGTATTTCAATCAAGCAAGGCAATTAGATATATGTCTATCCTAATTGTAAATCGGCTCCCCGATGCCAAGGTTGAAGAACTTACTCTATTTAATTCTTTATGCGATCTAGAGTTTTTACTTTGGAGTTCAACTCTAGATCCGTAGATAGTATTTTACTTTTAGCTACTCATTAAAATAATTAAAAATAAAATTAAATAAACAACCCAATATAATAAAATTAACGTCGTCAAATTAAAATTCAAATATCAACATTCATATTACACCCATGATCCTAGAACAACGGGGTTCTTAGCCACTCATGTTCATACAATCATCAAGAATAAGGTTTTCCAATATAAAATCAATGAGTGCTAAACAAGAGATGGAAGAATTGATTAAATTCGTACTCCCAAGTGTTGTACCCTTTTGTTCTCCTCTAACAATTATGTTCCCCCTTTAAAATAGGTGTACGTTGGTTTTTATATCAGTTGAGGCATCTTGGGGTTAATATAACCAAGTCCTAGTCGAAACAGGACAACTTTGCATTCCGAATGTCCAGGGTAGTGTAGAGCATTGGCCTTCGCGCCAAACTTTTTAGCTTCTGTAAATTGCGCAACAGCCAGCGCCCCATGCTGGATGTGGCCCTCAAATTTCAGTTTTTGCTTTTTCTTTCCAATTTTGCTCCAATTCGCACCATTTCATCCCAAATTGCATCTGAATGATTCCTACACATAGAAATTCCACAATTTAGCACAAATCATCATATTAAACATCTTATATCTTCGAAACATGAACAAAATATAAGGTGATATATATCAAAATATGCATACATTAAGCCGATTATCAACACACCACATTTGGACTTTTGCTCATCCTCGAGCAATGGTACTACTTTAATACCCCCAAAATGTACTTATCACTATGAAATAGCTCTTCATAATTAATTCAATCAAATGCCCTACCTTTTGACTATGATCGATATCGGCAAGTATGTATGAACAAGAAAATTTCACATTCTTCCCATTTTTAAACTAGCCCAAGTATATACAATGCTATTCAACCAACTCAAGCAACCTCTCCACAATTATCTTACCTCAAGAGACAATTCGTCACGACTAAGCATCCTCAACTCACTCACTCACCCATTAAAAGAAAGTGCATAATATTACCAGTCCATCACGAGATCAAGTGCCCTATCCACAAGCAAAAGAATAAATATCAAAGTAGTCCAAACATTAAAATATGTCATTGAACATAAATTAAGAATATCACATAATTTAACAACATTCAATCACTCTTACAAAGAATTCATGTGCATCCCGTGGTCGTACCATAATATTTCATGTAATGTATATCTCTACAAATCTAAGCTAGCCAAATCTAGGATCAATTAGGACTTTAAGGTTACAATGTAGGCTAAGAGACTGGTAGAATACATTTAGGTATAGTGACTAACCTCCTAAGCACTTTAATACACTATATTCACAAATTAAACACCTTTTCTTTTCAACCCATTCACTTTTCGCATACCATATATAATATAGACCTCTTTTCAATTACGCACCTACGTGAATTCACTAGCATGAATGAGAAAGATTAGGAGGTGTGTATCTTTTTACGTTATTTGAACTTTTATTTGCTTTTTCTTGCAGTTTTTTTATTTTTCTTCACACACTCCATGCATTGAAGTTCATAAGCTAGTGACTTTTATTCATAATTTTAAAATGTCTTAAGAGATAAAAGTTCAATAATCTCAAATCAAAAACAAAATAGGAGTACGACTTGTAACGTGTGTGCCAAGAAAATGGTCTATAGGTTCATAGGGCTCGCATTGTAAATTTTTATTTCTCAGTGACAAAAACCTTCATGGACAAGCAAGAAACGCCTATGACATCTCCTAACATAGAATAACTTAATGATTTTGTGTTGATTAACATATGGGCGAAGTTCTAAACTACACAGGATAGCACAAAATATAAAAAATCCTTACACACACATGACATTTGACTCACTTAAGATGGATTTGGCGACTCTCAAGTCAAGAAAGCATAGCAAGTTGAGAATTTTTAAGCAACAATGCACTAGGTGGTATACAAGTTAATTAACTAAGAAAAAGGCATCACACAGTAGGCTACTTACTTTACTTGGGCATTACAATTTAAATAATATATACAGGAAGACAGAGCACATGCCATAACTTAACTTGACAATACCAAACATGTCAATAGGTCCTTCTAAGCAATCTTAGTTTTATCCCTTATCATTTTCCTAAAAAACTAAGCAAGAATATACAGTTCAAGCTATACCCTTGGAAAACAAATGTGTCGAAAAAAACCAAGGGATACTACCTAACTACGTAATTTTTTTTTAGTATTTTTAACCGCACTTCAATCCTTCATCCAACAGATCCATCATTGGGAAAATTCCAACCTTTTTCTAAATTTTTTTTACCTATTTTATAATCTGGCTAATTTAAACTATGTTAATCTTAACTAAGCTAAGAGGTGATAAAAAACAAAAACAAAATAGTAACACTAAAAGAAAAGAAAGAAAATTTTACAATTACAGCTCGAAGAGTATTCCCCCACCCCACACTTAAACAATGTGTAATAGCCGATGCACAAAAAGCAAAAATAAATAATAAGGGTGGATAAGAAACTCGCTGAAAGATCAAAAGCCGAAGCAATAGTGACTCACTGGATACTCAGACTTCTCCCAATGACGGTACTTTGTACGAGCACCTCACATTAGTTCCAACCATCTGGCTCATTTTTGCATCTTCTAATGGCTTTCTTCATATTCTCATAATCCTACAAATAAAATAACACTACAAAAATAATAATTAAAAAAACAAAATAAAAGAAAGCAGTAAAAATTGTGTTCGAACTAGTGTGAGGTACCCTCACAAAGTACCATTCTTGGGTGAAGTCTGAGTACCATGTGGGCCGCTATTGCTTCGGCCTTTAGCCTTTTAGAGAGTTTCTTATCCACCATTGATATTTGTTTTTGCTTTATTTGGGCATCGGGGACTATGCATTGGGTTCAACCAGCGGGATGGCGAGACACTTCATTAAGCTTGGGAAAGATACAAGAAGCTACATAGAGAATGCTCGCGTCATTGTCAGACTGATGAGGTATTGGGTCACACTTTTTTTAATGGGCTAGATGAGGCATCAAAGATAAATCTTGATTCAGATTGTGGTGGGTAGTTGTATGGCGAGATCGTATAGTGAAATCCAACTCCTGCTAAATAACTTCACTACTAATGATCATAATTTGCAAGGAGATGGGAACTCACGAAGGGAAATTAAACATAAAGCAACCGGGTTGATTGAGCTTGATGACTTCTCAGCCATGAGAGCCGATATAGCAAAATTGCCAAATTAAATGAACAGAATGACAATGAAACAAACACAATAGATGCAACATTTATAACAGATGTCTATTTGCTGCGAACTATGTGGTGGCAGTCATATGAGTGACATGTGCCCCACGAATCCTAAATCCATATACTATGTGGGGCAACAGAGCAGAGGTCCAATATATGAGTATGCAAAATTTGTGAACACTTACAATTAAAATTGGAAGAATCCTCTCAACTTCTCATGAACAGTCTCTGAGTAGCTTCTTGTATCTTTTATTTCTTTTTTTTTTTGGATAAAATCCCGACTACTCGAGCACTCAATACATAACCCTGCACACCATCCCCACCTAAGATATTATACAACTACTAAAATGAATTAGTCTACTCTAACTAAAAGAAAACAAAAACTAAGCTACGAAAACGGTAAAAATTGGGTTGCCTCCCAATGAGCGCCTCATTTAACGTTGCGGTACGACTCAAAATATTTTTAAGCGTCGGCCAAGTCCACTAGGATCTTGTGACGTACAATGTCACTAGCCCAATAATGTTTTAGTCTCTAGACATTTACTAAGAAGGTACCATTTGAGCTCGTATCACGCAGTTCTATAGCTCCATGAGGCCTCACACTTACCACAATAAAAGGGCCTGCCCAATGAGACTTATGCTTTTCGAGGCAAAAGCTTTAACCTTGAATTGAACAAAAGAACTTCTTGACCAGGCTCAAACTCTTGATGTTGTATGTGCTTGTCATGCCACCTCTTAGTCTTTTCTTTATATAATTTGTCATTTTTATATGCGTGTAATCGAAACTCATCAAGCACGTTGAGTTTCAAAAACCTCTTGTCACCAGCTAAATCCATATCTGTATTCAGCTTTTTAATTGCCCAATAGGCTTTGTGTTCAAGCTTGATGGGAAAGTGGTACGCCTTCCCATAAAATAATTTATATGGAGAAGTACCTATTTGAGTCTTGTATGCAGTTCGATATGCCCATAATGCATCGTCTAGCTCATCGGCCCAATCTTTTCTATTTCCACTTACTGTTTTCTCTAAAATTTGCTTTACCTCTCTATTTGAGACTTTCACCTGCCCACTCGTTTGAGGGTGATAGGTAGTGGAAACCTTGTGCTTAACTCCATACTTTGCAATCATGGGAACGGTCCTATGAAATCAATCCCTCAAACATCAAAAAGCTCCACCGCCAGAATATTTTGTAGAGGCATCTCGTACTCCTTCGTGATTGTTCCTGTAAAAAAGGCATGCGCATCCTTAAAAATTTTAGCCAATAAAAACCTAATTGTAGCACCTGTTGGGATGTTCTATTCCCACCGTGATGACCTCTGTATGGCTAAGCATGATAGTCATGCAGTATTGCATTCATCTCTTTCTTAGGGACTATCTTTGCACCAACTGATCTACACATAGACTATATATGAATGGCTCATCCCACATGTGGATCCTCACATCATGTATGAACCTTCTTCTATTATCGGTGTCAATTCTGGTGGTGTCACCCCACTTGCAATAAAATTCACATAATCTGCATAACATGGGGCTTCACTTGAGGTGATTGCCAATAGCTGCTCATCTGGAAATATTTCTTTGATTGACCCTCCTTCAGCTACATGGCTCCGATTTTCTTATTTGGACAATTGATTAGCCACTTGATTCTCTGTCCTTTTTTATCTCGAATCTCTAGGTCAAACTCTTGCAAGAGGAGGACCCAACAAATCAGCCTCGACTTGGCGTCTTTCTTTTCAAATAAGTATCTGATAGCTGAATGATCTGTATAGACGATGACTTTAGTCCCCACTAAATAGGATATTAACTTGTCAAATGCCCACACCATTGCAAGCAACTCTTTTTCAGTAATTATGTAGTTCATCTAGGCTCGATTCAGAGTTTTGCTCGCACAGTAAATGGAATGAAAGATTTTAATTCTCCTTTGCCCCGAAACATCTCTGATTGCGCATCAACTCAAATGGTTGCTCCCACTCTGGAGTAATGATAAGTGGTGTAGTCACTAACCTTCTGTTGAGCTCCTCAAATGCTTTCAGACATGCATGATCAAACTTGAAGGGGAGATCATTCTCAAGAAGCCTGCATAAAGGAGAAGCAATTTTTGAAAAATCTTTAATGAAACAATGATAAAAACCTGCATGGCCCAAGACATTGCGAATTCCTTTGACAGATGTTGGTGGGGGAAATTTTAAATCGCCTCTGCATTTGCTCTATCCACCTGCAAATCACTTTTAGATACCTTGTTCCATAGGACTATACCTTCACGTACCATGAAATGGCACTTCTCCTAGTTTAGCACCAAGTTTGTCTCTTCACACCTAGAAAACACTTTATCAAGATTCATTAAACAATTATCAAAAGAGCATCCAAACACAGAAAAATCATCCATGAACACTTCTACAAATCTTTCAACCATGTCAGTAAAAATAGCCATCATACATCTTTAAAAAGTGGGAGGTGCATTACAGAGACCAAAAGGCATTCTCTTGAATGCATACGTGCCATAGGGACACGTAAATGTAGGTTTCTCTTGGTCCTCTAAGGCTATAGCAATCTGATTATACCCCAAATAACCATCTAAGAAACAGGAGTATTCCGAGCCGGCTAATCTATCAAGCATTTGGTCAATAATGGGGAGGGGAAAGTGGTCCTTGCAAGTGACAATTTTCAATTTTCTATAATATGAAAATTCTCCACACAGTGACAGTTCTTGTGGGAATCAAGTCATTATTTTCATCAACCACCACAGACATCCCCCTTTTCTTATGTACACATTGGACGAGCTTATCATTTGCTATTAGAGATTGGAAATACAATACATGCATCAAGAAATTTAATCCCTTGTTTTCTTCCACCTCTTTCATGATTGGATTTAGTCGGTGTTATTGCTCTACACTTGGCTTGTGTCCGTCCTCCATGAGGAATTTATGCATGTAGAAAGCTAGACTAATGCCTATAATGTCAGACATCATCCACATTGCTCGCTTGTGCTCGCGTAGCACTCTCAACGGCTTTTCTTTCTACAATTTAGACAAATCAGAAGAAAAAATAACAAGCAAAGTGTCAGAACCTCTCAAATAAGCATATTGAAGGTGAGGTGGCAGAGGTTTAAGCTCCAATTTTGGATCTTCCTCGATTGACGGCTTTGGAGGAGGCCCACTTGCCTATTCGGGGGCTTAAATGGGTGTATAACCTACATGTAAGCACAAAATGCATCTAATGTATGCATCATATCCTCAACCTCATCATTAATCTCCAAGCTATAAAACAACATAAGTGCTTTCTCTAGAGAATTGTCTAGGTATAAACTCGTGTCAAGAAGTTGCTCATCCACCTACACAATAGATACCATCGAGAGCTCCTCATAATGGCGGTGAAGTTGGATTGTTTTGTAGATATTAAAGTTTGCTTCCTCATCTTCCATCCTCAAAATCATTTTTCCCTCTCACTTTAATAATTTCATCACCAGTAGCCAAGAGAGGTCGTCCTAATATGATTGGAACCAGTTGATCCGCCTCATAATCTAGGATAATGAAGTCCGCAGGGAATATGAATTTTCCAATTTGGATCAAATCATCTTCAATCACTCCCTCAAGGTGTGTTATTGACCTATTAGCTAGTTGTAACATTACACTAGTTGGTCTTTGAGCTCCCAGTCCCAATTTCTTGAACAAGGACAAGAGCATCAGATTTATGCTCGCCCCCAAATCACAAAATAAGATTTCTCAAAAGCTTAAGGATCCTGGAAGCTTTTCCATCCCTGTGCATCAGATTTATGCTCGCCCACATCTCATATTACCAATTCGCACAGGGATGGAAAAGCTTCCAGGATCCTTAAGCTTTTGAGAAATCTTATTTTGGACCCTTGAAGTGCACTCCTCAGTAATTGCAACTATCTCGAATTCATTCAATCTCCTCTTGTGAGCCACTATATCTTTTATATACTTAGCATACTTTGGAATTTCACGAAGTACATCGACCAATGGAATATTCAATTGAACCTGGCTCAACATAGAGAGAAATTTGTTGAACATGCGATCATCATTCTTTTTCTGCAATTTCTGGGGGAAAGGTGGTGGTGACCTTTGATAACTAGGGATTCTAGTTTATTTTACACTCCTTTTTACTTTAATTTTGAATTAAAAATGTATAAAAATAGTCCCAAAGGCTTACATGTTGTATTTGATTGCACGGTTTGGTCAAAAAGGGACAAGTTGTTAAAACAAGCTCACAAAGGAGTGAAACATACACAAGTTCCAAGGATAAGTCAAAGCATAGCTGCAACAGACCCACCGCAACCGCAATCCATTTAGTGTGGTCTGCGGTGATGAGATTCCGAGAGTGCAAATTTTTTAGGCTCGAGCACTGCGGCCCCAACATATTTTGTACAGACCGTAGTGGCCTCTTCGCGACTGCAATCCATTTCTTGCGATAAGCATAGAGGGGATTCAGAGAATTGGTATTTTGGGTGATTGAGGACAGCACGGTCTTTGTAGTATTTTATGCAGACTGTAGTTGAGCCACCGCAGCCGCGGTAAATTTTATGCGGCCCCCGATGTCATAGAATGGAAAGTCAAGCCAAAAAGCCTCATCGCGTTCGTGGTACATTTTTTGCGGTCCGCAAAACCTCCACAGAGATATTTTTGCCCAAAACATTTGGCCTAGTTAGTCTCCAAGCATGTGAATGGCTGTTTTTTTTCATTTTGAGTTATTTGTAGCTACTTTAATAGTGAATCTTCATTATCTTAGTTTGTAATTAAATATTATGGGTTATTCTTCATCTATTTATCAGTTTTCTTCCATTATTATGAGTAGCTAGACCCATTAGTTAGGGTTGTAGCTTAAACCTAGTGTGGGTATTTGATGGGTCTTTTGTTTTAAGGCTTAGATGTTTATGAGTGATTGATTTGAGTTTTCCATGTTGATTTAGTGGTTGCAAACACTAATTTGTGCATTTTTAACTTGGGTTGTTCTTGTGAAAGAGGGCTTGAGTCTAGGAAAATGAGTCCAACAAGGAATCAGGGTGCATTCGAGAGATTGATAACCCCAATTCAAGGGTTAAATCTAGGGTAGTAATACCTGACTTAAGTCTATATTGCTTGCATAATTTTGATACCAAATTGGTCTTGAGAAAGTCAATTAGGGCATAGTCACTCAAGCTATCGAGAGGTACAGAGTGAGTAGTTCAGTGCATTGACTATATCTGATCCCTAACATAACAACTTTACCTTAGACTTTAGATCTCATCAAGTATTCACCTAGGAGAGAGTCACTTCCCTAGTGCCTCGTTACGTATTAGACAACTCTTCTAGCAATTATTCTTAGTTAAACTTAGCATCTCATTAGCATAAAAGTAGAATTAACTAAAAGAACAACTATGATTGGAAGGTTAATTAAGAGCATTACGCATTGCTAGTTTAGATAGAAATCCAATTCCTACATCTAGCTGCCTATGGATTGATCCCAATCTATTCGGGTAAAAGCTGCATTGATCGCTCTCGCCACTCAATAGTGGTGCATGTTGGCTCCGATCACTTTATGGCACCGTCGCCGGGGAGCTAATGGTTGTGGTTATCTATCTAAATAATTTTGTGTATTGTTTTTCTTTCCTTCTATGATACTAATATTTGTTTGACACCAATTCAGTTATAAAATGGCGACAAATAACAACAATGGCCCTCTTGGAAATATTTTATCGTAGGGGAGAAGGCTGATGACATCAGTGATGATGAGGTACCTCTTGTCATCAAGGATAACAGAGAGGTCGCCAGGCCAATGCTAATGATAATAATCTAGACCCTCCCCCACCACCTTCAAGACTGGCGCGTTGGGTGCTTCCCAACCAAGGATATGCTGGTGCAATTGTTCCTCTCCTGATCCGGGTGGGCAATTTTCAAATTACCAATGTGATGCTGACCTTGTTGGAGCAGCGAGGGTATTTAACGGGTGCTCCCGATCAAAATACTTACAAGCACCTTAAAGGTTTTGTTGATACATGTTGGGGGAGCATAAAAATGAATGTGTCTAAGGATGCCTTGCGGTTGGGATTTTTCCCTTTCTCTCTTCGAGGAAAGGCATTAGATTGGCTAGAGAGACACCCCAATCGCTCCACCCATACATGGGACTAGTTGCCGGACAAATTCATTGCAAAATTTTTCTCTCTGGTTCACATGGAAACCTTGAGAGATGAAATCTTACCCTTCAAATAGGAGCCCAATGAACCACTACATGAAATATGGGAGCGATACCGGACCATGGTAAAGGATTGCCCAAACGATGATATGAGGGAGGCAATGGTACAACAAACATTCTACGGAGGCATTAACACAACAAATTAGTGCATAGTGAACCAATAGATAGGGGCAACTTCATGAACATGCCGTATGATCAAGCTTCTGTAATATTGGATGATATAGCAGACACTTCATCCGCTCGGCAAAGTAGAGAAAATATGTCACAGGGTGACCCCACGGTGATTCACTTGCACAAAGACCTCCATGATCAAGGGCAGTCAATTGCAAAACTGAAAACAACTATGAACCAGCTTGCAAATGCACTGCTACAACAGGTTCAAGCTCTATGACAAGTGAATGCTATGGAGGGTGTCAACATGCTAGTGAACAAAACACTACAAAGAGGGCAACAAAACCAAGGAATTCAGATCAATACAACCAAGATAGTGGTGGCTTCCAAGATGATCGGTATGAAGAGCAGAATGAAGAAGTGCAATATGTGAAAAACTATCAAGGCCAAAAGGGCAATTCTTCGAACCAACAACAATGGAGGCCCCAAGGAAATTTGGGAAATCAACAGCAAGGGAACAATAATTGGGGGAACAATAACCAAAATACTAATTACGACAAATAGAACAATAGTCAGAATAATCAGGGTAGCTGGGTTAACAACAACAACAATTGGGGTGGAAACAACAATCAGGGTGGTTAGAATAATAACAATCAGGACAATCGGGGACCAGGCTTTCAAAGGCCCCCAATGTATCAACAACCGAACAATCCACCCCCAGTTCCATCCTAAGGTCCTATTTCATCCAACAATGACATGGGGAGAATTGAAATAATGTTCGAACAGATGATGAAGAAGAATGCTAACTCGGATGCCTAGCTGGCTTCCCACAATACTTCAATTAGAAACTTTCAGTTAGGCCAAATCTCGCAATCGTTAAACACTAACCCTAAGGGGGCTCTACCTAGTGATATAGTATTCAACCCAAAAGGTGGGAACAATATTGTGCATACAATAGTAGTAACTACAAGGAGTGGACGAGGCGGTGATGTGAATTCCTCCAATCAGCAAGCAATTTTGAGTGATAAAGTTGAGTTGCAAGAAAATGAGGCCCCTTTGGTGGTTGAGAATATGATTGAGGAGAACTTAAATGAAGAAGTGAGGACTGATATCCAATATAATAGGGTGGAACATAGAATGACGTGAACACACCTATGGAACACGTAATAGACATACCGGAAATGGTCGTGCCTAAAGCCAAGGCACCTTTTCAAAGGCTACCTCCACCTTATCCTCAAAGACTAGCTAAGCAGAAATATGAGAATCAGTTCAAGAAATTCATTGACATGATGAAGAGCTTATCCATTGATGTGCATTTGGTGGAGGCTCTAGAACAAATATCGGGTTATGCTAAATTCATGAAAGACTTGGTGACGAAGAAAAGATCCTTGGATTGTAAAACTATCAAGATAACCCACCAAGTGAATGCAATAATGCATTCAATGGCTCCAAATCTCGAAGATCCTAGTGCTTTCACCATTCATTGTATCATTGGGAGTGTAGACATTGATAAAGCTCTATGTGATTTGGGGAAAAGTATCAACTTGATACCCTACTCAGTTTTCAAGACTTTGGATATTGGGCAACCGAGGCCGACTTCCACAAGATTGCAAATGGCGGATATAAATAAAGATAGCATTAGATATTATTGATAATGTTCTTATCTCGGTGGAGAAATTTATCTTGCCATCTAATTTTATAATTCTTGATTGTGAGGTTGATTTTTAGGTGCCTATTATTTTGGGATGACCTATCCTTGCAACTGGGAAGGCCTTAGTTGATGTAGAATCATGGGAACTCACTTTCCGAGAAGATGATGAAAAAGTGGTCTTTCATATGTGTAAGTCAATGAAGCAGCCCAATTGTACCTAAAGTGTGCTCATTTTTATATTTGTCATAACAGTGATAATTTATGATACTAGTGCCATTATCAATATGGAGGACCCTTTAGAGGCGGTTTTGTTGAATCTTGAAGTAAATGAGGATGAAGGTCGTGTGGAGTGTGTCAATGCTTTATATGGAATGGGATCTTACTCTTATGAGCCTCGGAAACTATCTTTTGATCATGAGAATAAGAAGACTCCACCAACAAAGACCTCAATCGCGGAACCTCCGGTGTTGAAGTTGAAGATGTTGGCTTCATACCTCAGGTATGAATTCTTAGGCCCTAGTTCAACTTTGCCAGTTATTGTTTCCTCTTGTCTTACAAACATGCAGGTATATGCCACATTGGCGGTGCTCCAAAAGCTGAAGAAGGTAATTGGATGGACTCTAGGTGATATTCAAGGAATAAGCCCCGCCTTCTGTATGCACAAAATTATTATTAAAGATGATGCAAAGCCCTTATTGGAACATCAAATGAGGTTGAACGAGGCAATGAAAGAAGTTGTGAAAAAATAGGTGATCACGTGGTTGGATGTTAGGGTTATGTAACCCATTTTCGACCGTTCTTTGACTTCATCGGTATATGCCGAAGAAGGGTGGCATGACCGTGGTGACGAATGAAAAAATGAACTAATCCCTACCCGGACATTCACTAGATAGAGGGTGTGCATGGATTACCGCAAGCTAAACAAAGTGACCCGCAAGGATCAATTTCCATTTCATTTCCTAGGCCAGATACTTGATCAACATGCTGGGCGTGCCTTATACTATTTCTTGGATGGGTATTCTGGGTACAATTAAATTTTGATTGCTCTGGAAGATCAGGAGAGGACTACCTTCACTTGCGTATATGGTACCTTTGCCTTTTCTAGGATACCATTCAGGTTATGTAATGCGGTGACTATATTCCAATAGTGTATGATGGCCATTTTCACTGACATGGTGGAAGATGTTTTGAGGTGTTCATAGAAGACTTTAGTGTCGCGGGTGACTCATTTGATGAATGCTTGAAGAACCTTGATAGGGTGTTGGCCTAGTGTGGAAAAAATCAATCTTCTGATCAACTTTGAAAAATGTCACTTCATGGTTTAGGAGGGTATAGTCCTTGTCCATTAAATTTAAAACATAGCATAGAGGTGGACAAAGATAAAATAGATATGATTTCAAGGCTTCCACCCCCTACTTCTATCAAGGGGGGTTAGAATATTCCTTGGGCATGCAGGGTTCTAGGAGAGATTTATCAAACACTTTTTGAAGGTAGTGAGTCCTTTGTGAAAGCTATTGGAAAAGGATGCTAAGTTCGTGTTTGATGAGAGATATATGAAAGCTTTTGAACTTCTCAAGCACAAGTTGACCACCAGTCCTATTATTATCGCACTCAATTGGAGCTTGCCTTTTTCTCATGTAGAATGCGAGTGATGTTGCGGTTGGGCATTTTTGGGTCAAAAAGTGAATAAAATATTTCATATCGTGTACTACGTAAGCAAGACAATGAATAATGCCCAAATGAACTAGACGGTGGCTGAAAAAGAGCTTTTGGATATTGTGTTCACAATGGAAAAATTTTGGTTGAATCTCATGGGCGCCAAAGTCATAGTGCATACCGATCATACCGCTCTTCGGTACTTGATGACAAAAAAAGATTCCAAAGCTAGGCTGATGCAATGGGTCTTGTTACTTCAAGTGTTTGATTTGGAAATTATGGACTGGAAAGGTAGTAAACACCAAGTGGCAGACCACTTATCCCGCTTGGAGGAGGAGGGGAGGCCTTGTGATGGCCTAAAGATCAATGACCCGACGAGCATCTACTTTCTATGTCAATGAATGATATGCCATGGTTTCCCGACGTTGCTAATTTCCTTGTGACTGGTAGAATCCTGTGTGAGCTCTCTTCTAACCAAAGCAAGAAGCTCAAATAGGATAATTTGTATTTCTATTGGGATGAGCCGTACTAGTTCAATATTGGCACTGAAGGAGTGATCCAGAGGTGTATCCCAGAGGAGGAGAAATTAAGTATCTTAGAGGCTTTCCATTCCTCTCCCTATGGTTGCCAGCACGGTAGGGCGAGGATAGCTTCGAAGGTTCTTCGTTATGGGTTGTATTGGCCAACTTTGTATAAAGATGCAAGTAAACTTGTTAAGAGGTGTGGCGAATGTCAAAGAGCAGGCGGAATTTTGAAGAAAGATGAGATGCTTCTCAATACTATCTTTGAAGTTAATATTTTTTTATGTACGGGGCATTGATTTTATAGGTTCGTCTGTTAACTCGTGCAGGAACACATACATTCTTGTGGCGATTGACTATTTTTCAAAGTGGGTTGAAGCCATGGCTTTACCTAACAATGAGGCTCAGAGTGTTGTTGCATTTCTCATGAAGAGAATTTTTATTATGTTTGGCACTCCTCAAGCAATCATAAGTAATGGGGGGTCTCATTTTTGTAATAGAGCTTTTGACACTTTTCTTGCAGAGTATGGTGTCAATCACAAGGTTTCTACTCCTTATGATCCTCCGGCGAGTGGCCAAGTTGAAGTCTCAAACAAGGAAATCAAGAGTATACTGTCAAAGGCGGTCAATGCAAATAGGACTGATTGGTCAAAGAAATTGGATGATACTCTATAGGCTTATAGGACTACGTACAAAAGTCCTATTGTTATGTCTTCATATCGGTTGGTGCTTGGGAAAGTTTTCCATCTACCGTTTGAGTTAGAGCATAAGGCCATGTGGGCTTTGAGGAAGCTCAATCTTGAATGGGATGTGGCGGTAAATTTTTGTGTGGAGCAGCTTAATGAACTTGATGAATTTAGATTCCATGCCTACTCTAATTTGTCCTTGTACAAGGATATGATGAAGTAGCTTCATGACAAGTATGCTCTTAGCAAGGAGTTCAAAGTGGGTGATTTGGTTCTCTTGTTCAATTCTCGGTTACGTCTATTTCCAGGAAAGCGTAAGTCAAAATGGAGTGGACCTTTTGAAATGGTACTTGTGACTCCGTTTGGAGCACTTGACTTGAAAAACAAAAATGGAGAGATCTTCAGAGTTAATGGGTATAGAGTCAAGCGCTATCTTGGCAAGATTGATGACAACCACATGGTGGCAATGATCCATCTAAAGTGATTTGATGGTAACCTACATCGTGTCGCGATGTTAAACCAGGCGCTTCTTGGGAGGCAACCCATGTGTATTTCTTTTTTATTTTCTTATTAGTGTAGGATTTTATTTTGGAATAACTGGTTGTGAGATGTGTGTAGAATTGTTTTGATGTAGGCAGGACCAAGATTGGAAAATATGCACTCTCTAAAGTTTGCACTGCGGCCGTAAAGGCCTTACTGCGGGGGAAACATTTGGATATGTTCTGCATTGTTGATAGGTAAAATATGGGGGTTCTCTGAAGGTTCTACCCATGACCACAATGCAATTTATGCGGTCCGTAGTGGACCACAGCAGCCGTAGAGCATTTTTTGCTGTTTGTAGTGGTTGTCTCCCTAGTGCTTCATGTTTTTGAGTGCCGCGGACCGCGTTGCCATTTTGTGTGGTCTGCAGTGGGTAGGTATAGTGGGTCCTAGGTTTCTTTTCTATAAATAGGACCTCTGGACTTCATTCACCCTTTTCACTCTTTGCTCTCTCAATAGTCAAAAAAAATCATTGTTCATCAAGCCCTCGTTGTGAAAATTCAATCTCTCATCTTCATTCATCTTTGCTGCATCTCATCATTCATACTTTTAATCTATCCCTAGTTTTTAACTTTGTTATTTTATTTTAATTATCATTTTTACTTCTTTTTTTTCAATTTGTAGCATAGGTTTACATCACGCCGTGTTAATTAGGGTTAATTATTTAAAATTGATGATTAAATACCTAGGGGCTTGATAATGAATGAATTTAAGCTAAAAATGGGAAAAACATAGAAACCCTAGGTTGTATTACTGAGTGATGTTGACTATGGACCACAGTTTATTTTATGTGGTCTACGGTGCCTCTATACGGCCGCGAGTATTTTTATGCGGACCGACCTGAAAAATATCAGAGGAGTACGTAGTTGGGACCGTGGCCGCGATTAATTTTTTGAGATTCGCGGTGACCTACCTCAGCCACAGACTATTTATTGCGGTCTGCGGTACCCTGATTCGGAGAGTGGGTACTCTGGACCCTACCTCATTGTGGACCGTGGTGCTATTTTTTGTGGTTCGTGATCGTTTTCTTTCTTTCATATTATTCACTAATACATCTAATATTGTCATACTAACAAATTATAACTAAATCCCACTTGTAAACAATGGTGAAATCACAAGGCGGTGGTGAAAAACAAAATGGAAAAGTTGAGTCCTCCCAGGGCAAGGGAGAATGAATGATAAGATTGAGCCCCCTAGTTCGGCAGGCAATTAAGGAGACCAGAAAGCCAATAAATGCTGCTGATAGAGCTATTTCCCATTCAGAGGGAAGTTAGTATGTGCCCTCCCGGAAGGCGTCTGACTCTGACTCGGTGCTAGACTGTGTTCCTGACTGGCCGGAGAGGCCTAGATTGAGAGATACACCTCTGGGTTCTCCCAGTGCTTAAGCTTCAGTTCCAATTTCTTTTAAGTCGTCTGAGGGCTCAGCTGAGAGCGGTGACAGTGCCTTTTCCACCTCACCTACAGTTTCAATGCCCGGTGAGTATCCCGTAGAAGAAGAAGGAGGGGGTGAGCCCCAAGTAGGAGGGGTAGATAGAACCACGAAACTAGAGGCTTGGCAAGATAGGTTTGTGAATGAATTGGCATACCACAAGTTCAGATAATGGTGGCCTGAGAGGAAGTTGATACTTGAACTGACATTCAGTGATAATGACCTTTTGCCTCACAAACCAAATATGAGGACGCAATTTAGAGAGAGAGTGGGCTGGGACTATTTCACAAGCAATGTTGAGGATGCAAATGAGCACTTAGTCAAGGAGTTCTACATTAATGTTGCCCACATAAAAAATGTCACTAAAGTGACTAAGGTGCGGAATTTGATAGTGAAGTTTGATGGAAAACAATCAATGACTACCTAGTCTTTATGGAGGAAGATGAATCACTATATTTAGAGAAGGTAGCATTGGGCGAGGCAGCCCGTCCATGGTTGGCAGAATACTTGGCACTCCCAAGTACCACCCCAACATGGTTGACAACAGGAGTTCAAATTCTAAGGACTCTAAACTTTAAATAAAAGGGTTGGGAGACGTTTGTGTGCAGCAGGTTGGATCCCACCACTCATGAGAACTCCATGCCTATCTCTCAGGCAATCTTGGTGGCATGTATCATGGCAGGGTACCCAATCAACATTAGGAATGTGATGTCTTATGTGATTATATGGTTGGTCAATGAGGGTGATAGATCATATCCATTCACACAATTCCTGGCTATGTACCTGAATGACTTGGAGGTGGAGAAGAGGAGGTTTGATGTGAAGGTGAAGCCAAAGGCACCTTTTTCTTGATACAGCCTGCAGAGTAATGACAACCCCAAAGTCAAAGACCCTAAAGGCAAATCCACTATTTCTACTGGCCAGCCTGAAGAGCTAGTAGTAGTAGCAGTAGCTCCTTCTCAACCTCCATCAGCCACTCCAAATACTCCCCAGGACCCTCTACCGCCACTACCCCGGATATCCTTTCATCTTCAGCCTATCCATTATCTGCCCACTGTTTTAGCCATACCTTTGCCAGTATAAACAACTAGATGTAGACATCTACTTCTAAGCTGTATGTGGTTTCTACCTCGGTGGTAGCTTAGTCTGTCCCCCCTCAGCCTCAGGCCCCATAGTCAGTGGAGGACACTCTCAAAGAGCTTCTGGACACCCAAAAGAAGCTCTTAGAGAACCAGTAATTGATATTGGATATTGTAGGTACACCTGGTAAAGCATTGAAGGAGCTGGCAAAGGAAACAAAGAAGTTGAGAAAGACTCAGGCAGCAAAAGAGCCCGTGAAGGAGTTGAGATGGAAGTGGAGAGAATGAAGGATGCTGATCAATTGCCCTTGGAGCTACAACTGTAGGATCCAATATCGGCAGTCCAACCTGAAAAGAAGCATGATGTAGAGAGTGCACCAAAGACGAGAAGGGTGAATCCCTATACTGATGATGCATTAATCTAGTTCGAAGAGCCTTAGGAAGGTCCCTCCTGCCAGCCCTATGTTCTAGTACGGGCCCAGGTCCCAATGCAGACACATTTCATAGGGACCCGGTCACGGGACCCGAGGATCTCGAGGACCCAAGGACCTAGGCTCATGATCGTATGTAGACGGAGGGCCGATATGGAGATTTCTTTGTTCTCTATCTTTTTATTTGAGCTGCATTTTTTTAGGTAGTATTGAGGACAATGCCAGCTTTCATTTGAGGGGATTAACCCTATTTGGATGATATGGTGTTGTAAATATGATACTATATTCCTTTTATTATGCTTTGATTTTTACTTTTGGTATGTACATAATTTTCCCACTATTTCACCGTTTCATATTTTACAAATTTGGTCTGTATATAAAGTTAATTTCTGGTGTATGTATTCATTTCCCTGTATGTATATTTCTCTAAATCTCCTATTGTATATATTCATTTTACTTTCCACATTTTCAGTCAAAGCTTCTTATTTTATTTTGGTAGATTCTTATTTTAAGTTTTTTGCATTCAATAAGCCTTTGGTTTTCTTAATGTTATGGTTCTTTCCAAAGGTGGAATTAGTGTGAACTGGGTGGCTCTTCCCGATGATGGATGGTTGATCGCTGCCAACTCGATGCTACATAAGGGTAGGAAGAGCGGATCGCAATAGCTTTTACCTGAATGGCGGTCGGGATCAATTTCCTCAAGGAGCTAGTAGTGGAGTTGGATTTTCTTTCTAGTCTAGAGATATGTTTGTACTCCTAATGTCACTTCAAACATTCTTGGTTTTTGATTTCATAGCTACTATTATAAAACTAATGATTAACACTAAATTATACTACGAGAATATTGCTAAGTTGTATCTAATAGGAAGAAGGGCACTAGGGTCATGACATTACCTAGGTGGGTAATTGATGGGTAGATATTACGAAGAATAGATTGACATATTTGGGGCTTATGCTATAACCGTTGCACAATTGTACCCACTCTCACACCTCTCAATAGAGAGAGTGGTATTTCCCAATTGACTCTCTCGAGACCAATTGGGTAGGCCAATTAGATCAAGCAACTAGGGTTCAAGTAGGGTGATTAGTCTCTCGAGATTTAACTTGTTAATTAGGATTATCATTTCTCATGAGTCCATCCCAATTCATTGTTGGGTCAATTTTGGAATCATAAACTCTCTTTCACAAGAAGAGTCAAACCCACAAATCTTGAATAGGTGTTTGGAACCACCAATTCTTAAATAACAACATAAAATCAACCCAAATAACAAATATCCATAATCAATCTAACCCTAGATGGCAATACCCATCAATTACCCACACTAGGGTTGAGCCACAACCCTAGCAAATGGGTTTAGCTACTCATGCTTGAAAGAGAAAATGAAGAAATAGATGAAGAACTAAGCATATTAATTGTTGACTAAGAAGAAACTATAATAATCTATCGTTAATAAAGATCAAAAGTGCCAAAAATTGCTACAAAACCGAGTCTCACAAGCGCATCTAAGTATGGAATGTAAAACTTAACCTAAAAATGGTAAAATATTATATTTATACTAAGCTAGAATAACTGGACAAAAATACCCCTATAGTGTCAGTGCGGGCTGCACAAAATGGACCGCGACTGCACTGTCACTTGGACTTCACATTTCCGCTTCTCTGAAGTTGGGGACTGTAGACCGCGTGGAAGTGCACCGCGGCCGCGGTGGAAGTTGGCGCGGTCTGCTCAAGTACGACCGCAAACCGCATTGCTTGGAATTGGCTAATTGTGAGTTCTCAGAATCTCTGCTCCGCGGACCGCAAAAATAGTAAAGCAGTCGCGGAGCCTGACTACAGACTAGGAGAATCATACTGTGCCCGCATTGACTCCATATTGAACATGTCAACTCTCTGAACCTTCTAATGAGGCCATATTCACTTTTGCGCGGTCCGCACTAGGCTCTCTTTTCCCAATTCACTTAGTTTTTGACACTTGAGTAGGTTTTACTCATTTTAAAGCCGATCTTTGACATTTGTCATTTTCTCGATCAAACCTGCAATCAAGCACAATTTGTGAGTATTTTGAGACTATTTTTTAGCAATTTATAACCAAAGCATAGGCAAGCAGGGGCATAAAACATGTTAAAATCCTTACTCATCAACTCCCCCAAACTTAAACCTTTGCTTTTCCTCAAGCAAACAAATAAGACCCACCCCTTAAAGGACAATTCAAGTAATTCCAGCTATCCTAAAGTAACCTCAACAAGCATCAATTAGGACTAACAATTACCCGCAATACAAATGGATCATTAACAACATTCAAACCTTGAAAACTATGGATCAAGTGTGACACAAGAGCATCAATAATTGACTCATTACATCGAAGAAATCTCTTGATTACTTTGGTTGTTATGAACCCAAACTCATAAATCCTCAACTCTTGCTAAAAACATCACCTTTAGAGTATAAACACATAAATCGAGGTTAATGGGAGTTCACTCGTCTCTCTCAAAGAAAGGTCACAAGTCCGGCTCTAGGTACCATATGGTTGACCATCATGTAAGTATCCCCTAATGCAAGTTTCATGCAACTCAAGATCATATAGGGCTTTTGTGAAGTTAATGTGAAGGCTTTTGGGTAAGGGTAGGATATGTTTTTGTTCAAGTGGGTTCAATCTTCCCTTAAGCACTTCTTTTGATTCATTGGCACAATTTACTTGACTCTTTGAGTCATTTAACCTCTTCCAAGGGGTTAGAGAGACACTTTGTCACTCTTTCTTAACCAATTCAAAACATCTCTCATTTTTCAACTTTTTCCACACCTTTTTCACTTATATTTTTCTTTGAATCCCTTTTAAATCTTTTTCACATTGGGATTTCTATTTGTCTTTTTCTATTCTTTATTTTTCATTGCCTTCCTTTTATTTTGCTTTTGTACCTTTTACCCCTTTTTGTTTCCTTTCTTGTCTCTCCCCCCAAACTTAGACTTTTCCATTACTCAAGGGAAGATGTGGGTACCAAGAGTGGGTAAAATTTAGAATGGGTATAGGCTTGTAACATTGGTTCTTGAAAAAGAAGATTTAAGGCTCAAAAGGGTTAGCTAGGTATTCTCTCATTGGTAGGCTATGGAATTGTTCAACTTATAATTTGGATCATGGATAGCATATAATCACTCCTCAAGTCGAATTTCACTCAAAATTTTACCTCAACAAACATTCAGGGAAAGTTCTAGACCATTGGCTCGGGACTTGGACTCATAATTTAATTTCTCAACACACACACTCAAGGATTGCTAAAGACTTAGAGTTGGGGGCCCACAACAATCTTAGATACGATTGAGCACAGAATAGTCCCGAAAGACCACATGATGTTTGTTTGGTCAACCCAAGAGTCTCAAGGTCACTACTTTCACCATTCTAAACACAAACACTTGTCTTTGACCATGGGCTCAAAGGAAAATATGTTAGGCCCAAGTGAAGCGATGCTTGAAGTACCCTTAACTAAAAACTACTAAAAAAGCAAGAATGGACTCAAACCCTTAAGAAGATTGTCACGCCATCCATCATCGGGAAGAACCACCCGGTTCACACAATACTCCACCATTGGAAAGAACCGTTGCATTAAGAAAACCAAGGGCTTATTGAAAATGCCAAAAACAAAACAATGGGCCACAAGCCTAACTACGAAGCTACAAAATGAAATTCTTTTATGAAAATACAAAAATAGAAAATAGAATGAATATTTACAATAGGGGATTAGAATATACAACGGGAAATGAATATGTACAAAAATGTAACTTTATATACAGACCAAAGAGAGAATAAAAAGTATGATAAAAGTAGCCTAATCTAAAGTTATATACATACCAAAATAGAAAATCACAGAAACATAAACTAAGTCAAATATATACAGTCATCCAGATAAATCAAAAAAAAAGTAGGGCGCACCCCCACGAATAAAAGTTGCCATTATCCCCAATGCCAATTATCAAAATAAGCATTAAAAAGTCATAAGAATTGATATAGGGGCTCCCTAAGCCTCGTCCATCTGCATTGGATCATCAGTGGTCGCCAAGTCCTCTGTATGTTCGGGAACCTCAGACAAGTTCCCGGTCTCCTGTTGCTCAGCTGCTGGGACTGGGGCCTGTTCCTGGACTGGCTGGATCTCAGGTGCATCATGTGGCAAACTAGAGGAGACCTTCTGTGGGGCTTCCACCTCAATAACCGCATTAGTTGTGCTGGGGAGATTCCTCTTCTTCCTTGGCTACCTAGGTGCCTGCTCCTGCTGTGACTCTACTAGTGGTGTTTTTGCTGGGTCTAGGTCCCTGAATAATAACTCTAGAGGCATCTGGTCTGCCAATAGCTTGTCCATATTTGTCCTGAGTTGTTTCATAGATTTATTGGAAGCCTGTGATCTCCTCGTCTTATTGTGCTCCTTGGCGAGCTCCTTCAGAGGCTTACCATGTGACTCCATTGTTGTCGACAAGGTAGTCTGTGTCTCCATAATATTTTCCTAGTTCTCCAGGAGCTTCGTCAAAGTGTTCTCAAAGGACTGAGGAATCTGAGCTAGCTGATTTGCCAACTGGCTCTCAATAGCGGAAGATAATGTAGACAATTTGGATGTCAGAGCTAACATCCAGTTGTTCAAACTGGTCAATTCTGGCTCATTTGATGAGCAGTGAAGGGATGAGCCGAGGAAGATAGAACCCTCGGGCTAGATGAAGTACTGAGACCAGTAATAGAAGAAGGTCCTGGAGGCAAGTCCTCAAATATAGTGGCAGTAGGCATGGTGGAAGGCTCGGTAGAGGGCTTTAACACAACTGGATCCTCTGACTGGCCAGTTGGGGCAGAGGCAGGTGGCTGGTTACTCTTGTGTTTACGGTTGTCCGGGCCCTGCATATTGTACCAAGAGTAAGGAGCCACATGTTTGGTTTTGAGATTATATCTCTTATTCTCCACCTCTAGGTCCCAGAAATACATCGAAAGGGTGTTGGGAAAAGGATAATTCAGGTCATGCTCTTGCCCCACAGTGGAAATCACACTGGACATCATATTGCCCACATTGATAAGGTACCCGGCAATAATAGAGGCAACAAGAATAGCCCGGGTGAGTGGAATAGTCTTATCATGGGTAGAAGGGTCAAGCCGATTGCACACAAAAGTCAACCATCATTGAGCTTCAAAGTTAAAGGTCTTTAGGAATATTTTTGCCCCTACTTGCGACCATCATGGAACTTTTCCTGGGATTTCCAAGTACCGAGCCAACCAAGGACGGAATTCCGCACCTATCCCTAAGTTGGCTAGATAGAGAGACTCATCTTCATCCCTGAACCCCAAATACTCATTCAGAAAATTCCTGTCAAACAACACCGTTTTGTCTCTAACCTTGGTCGCCTTAGTATCTTTGACGATATGGGCCACATTACAGTAAAATTCCCTGACCGCATTCTCATTTGCATCGATGCACTTCTCTATGAAAAACTCCCTGCCCACTCAAGTTCTAAACTCCCTCTGCACACTAGGGTTGTGGGATAAGAGGTCATTGTCAATAAAGCTCCTCTCCGGTATCAATTTCCTTACCGGCCACCACTCTCTAAACTTGTGGTAAGCCACTTGGCTCACGAATCTATCTTCCCACTCTTCGGCTTCCTAGTTCGTGAAATTCCCCAAACCTGAGGCTAACCACCCTCATCTTCCCCTGCAATCTCCCCAGATAATGAAGCTCTGGGGGAGGTGGAGTCATTCCCACTACAGGCTTCAGACTTATCAGATGAATTAGAAACTACATTTACCGGACTTTTGATGGTTGGTGATGCTGGAGGGGTATCAGTTAGGTGGAAGGGGTTAGTTATGTGAGTTGGGACTGAATCTAAGGACATGTCCTTGGATGGCACATACTCACTGCACGAGGAATTAGAAGTAGCCTTATCAGCAACTCTTATCAGTTTCGGGGTCTTTTTGATGTTTTCCCGAGCTTGGGGAGTGAGTTTTGCTACTCTCTTACCTTTACCCCTCAGAAGGAACCACCTCTCTCGGGTTGTTGTGATCCCTTGCCGCCTCTTTGTTTAAGCATTATCTGCAAACACACACATCTAATATTGTTAGTTTAAGCACAGGCAGTGAAAGCGATGTATGAAATAGATTGCAGACAGCAGATGCAGTATTACAGAACATAGTTGCAGCACCCAATTGTATAGCATTGCACCGCAGCCCACATAAAAAGGAGTGCGACCGCATTAGATGCATCGCCAACCATACGAAGACGACCACGGTCTGCACTGGGCAAAGGCCCAGAG